>OY971437.1:2477500-3677500 GCA_963853865.1 Helleia helle
CAGGGGTCAGGATCGAACCCGAACTTCTCACTTAAGGCCGAGCCCCACTAGACAATTGTCACTCATCATCATCATCGTCAGCCCCTATCTTCCCATTGCTGATTATAGGCCACCGTCACTCATGAAATGAATTCTAAGTGCCTAATATTAATGAAGTATTTTCCTGTCTACTAACAGCCAACCTGGAAAGCTACAGTAAGTATCTTCTTTATAAGTTGTAAGCTTAGATTTGAATCTCAATTGACAAATTGTATTTTACATATATTATGTGACATGGTATTTATATTTTTAGTTGATCATCATCATCTCTATCTATCCACTGCTGAACATAGGCCTCCCTCAATGAACGCCAAGACGGCCAATTTTTAGTTCATTTAAATTTATATCAAAGCCAATACTCAGCTAAATCGGTATTTTACCTAAAGGTACGCGTCCATTGGCCCGCATCGGATATATAGTATAGATGCCGATCCAGTAGGGTGCAGATACTGTGGACGCACTTGTATGATATTCTATACGAAGCAAACTAAAATCCATTGCGTGCCGTACCTCCCCATGCTCCTACCCACCTCTCGGTATACGGAGCGAAACACGGGAGATATATGGGGTACACCTGTTTAGACGCTCTCTTCCCCCGTACAATTCTTCACTCCCTATAAATCAAAAGCACCTTTTTTTTCTTTTCCGCCGGGAAACGGTCTTAGGCATCCCGTGGGGAAGGGGAACGGCCCAGGCGGGTATGTGAGCCCGAAAGATGGCAAGGTGGACGCAGCTCCACCCACTACAAAACCAATGCCGCCTTTGGTGAGGGTGCCCCGTATCTGTTAAGCAAAGAGGGCACCTTGACGGCTAGTCAGTCCCTAAAGAGACTGACGCCACCTCCACAGAGGGGTTGTCCCGCACCACAGAACAACCCCTCCCAACGTCGGGTCAGTACAATGGGGTGAGGTTCCCATCCTACTCTTTTGTTCTCTTCTTATAAGAGCTTCACTTGGCTTCGCCTAAGGTACTGAGCCCCACCGCTACGCTGGTGGGGCAATCAAAAGCACCCTCTTGAGAAAGTGCTTTAATTTATCCCTAGCGTCACTCTCCCTTTTCTGGGGCTGACGACTTTAAATCACGACGGTGACGGTATGGCAGTCCGGGTGTGTCGAAGTTGCAGCTACGACGTCATCTCAGTCCTTCGTTTGTGCCAACTGTGCGCGAACATCATAGATGGCTGAAGTTGTTATCCGTGGCAGTCAGGTCCTCGTAGTAAACTGGGTCTACCTTCGTCCGCTCGATTCCATCCAACATCGCGTTACGCTCTTTCTTGTACAGGTCACATTCCCACAGAATGTGGTCACGGGTCTCGTTATCATGGCCAAAATAGACTCTCTGAACAGTAAAATCGGCTGATAACCCTCTTTGGAAGGTACAAACCTGTTTTGTCTTTGGCTATCCATATCCTTTACCTGGTGGTGGTGGGAGGGATGCGCCGTGCACTCCCATCTACATGTACCAACATCCTGCTATTTTCTCCCGTCAAACAGCTTTGCCGTTTCGGATAGAACAGGACAGGCTGTGTAATTATCAGCACAGAAACTTAAACATCTTATGTCTCATGGGACGTGCATGAAAATGGGTTCCAGGTAAAATCGTTAATGTCCATGGGCTACCACTAACCATCAGGTCACACGTCTGACCGTTTGTTTATCCAACTAACATACAAAACTATCTCTATCCTCCCAGGTACGAAGGTCTGGTGGAGAGACCAGCAGAAGCTGATCCTCATTGGGGGGATAGCCCTGGCGGTGTTGGTTCTCACCGTGATCCTGTGCATCATCATCATTTGCATATGCAGGAGGATGCGGGCGAAATCTAAATGTAAGTTCTTTTTAATCACTTTTTTTTTTATCAAAATGAACCAGTAAACCGAGGTCTACTGATTTTGTTTTGATGGTACTTTCAACGACATTGCAGGTTGATGTAAAGAAAATTTCAAAGTTTGAAGTTTTAAGATTTTTATTACTTTATCAAAATGTATGCATTTAAAACTTCTTTAAAATATTATGTTCATTTTAACTCTTAAAACTGTGTTCGTGTGAATCGAACTATATTTTAACATTGTCGAATGCCTTGCTCATCTGGAATATAGAACTCAGCGACATTGAAGTTTGCCACTTGAGTTGCCTAAAATATCAAAGGAGATTTTCAAGAAATGTATTAAGCGTGGGCCAGCACTATGTACACTATATGTAAATATAGCTACATAATATAGTAACCGTTTACTATTGTTTAATTTAATTTGGCTTCGTTTTAATGTACATTTAAATTATCTTCGTTAAGAGAGCAACACAACGTAAAGTAAAACATGGCGGATCAGATCGGAATTATGCAAAGAATGTCATTTTGACAATGTCACATGATTGACATATATCGTAATATCTGCGATTTTATAAAAAATAACACGAATTCTGAAAATCTTGGGTTTGGAAAAAATAAGATTTATACTTTACTATTTAGACTACATTATTTTATTTACTTATTTATATGAGAAAGAAATGTCTATAAATAAAAAAACATGTTGGGGTTAATTTTTAAGGTTAACAACTAAACTCTGAACTATGTCAAACGTCTTGTCAAAACAACTGTCATGGCCACCCTAAAAATAGGGTTATCACATTTGTACATATGTACCCTTTGGGTGAAATGGTCCCGGTAATGAGGACTGATCACCCGTCTGGCCTCGCTGGTGTCCCCTACCACTAAATAAAAATACATAATATGTACCCTTCTTCAAATATTTTTTTTAGTATTTTTATGAAATTCCCATATTTTTTTCCTATTTACCTATGTGGTGTACATAGTGCTGGCCCAAAATGAAACATCTCCTTTGTTTAACTTAACAAAAATGCTTCTTCATGTTAAATTTAAAACTTATTCAACAATTAATAAAGCAACCATTTTATGCTAATATAAAATAAAAATATTTTTGATTTCTTTACATCATCTTTAAATTTTGATTAAATTAACGTTTGGCTTCAGAATGTATAGTGTTGTTATAGTGTTGTTATCAAGTTTTTTAATTTTTATTTCTAAAAATCTGTGTTTTTTTACTAATACTACTGTTTTTTTTTTCTTATTTTCGATGCTGCAACTAATAATTAATCGGATACTAATAGATAATAACCCAGTTGAATTGGAGGAGAGAGAAAAGTAAGTATTTTTGTAATGTATATTTTTCGATATATGAAATTTAAGCTGGCAATATAAAATACTTAATATGTTCGTAACTAAGATACCTTAATTAATTATTAATTAAGGTATCTTAGTTACGAACATATATATAATAGTTGATTTCATTTAATTATTAAAAACTATTTTTTTCATTATTATTATTATTATTACTAGTCAAAAGTGTACAAATATCTAAAAAATGAAATCAATTTCTATTCATATTATGCAGATTATTTATTTCTATTCCACTATTATTTTAATTTGTGACAAAGTTTTTGCTAGCTTGAATTACAAAATATCTTTTTATTTAATTTCAAGATAAATTAATAAATAATATTATATTAGTAATAGCTTATATTAGTGATATTATTTTATTAGTCTTATTAGTATAAGTACTGTCTTATTAGTAATAATATTTATGTATCATGAATTGGGATCGATAGAAAAACTTTCTCGCTCTCTTAGTTATTTTTTAGTTAGCTTTTAGTGGAAATTTAGTTGTAGTGCTTAAACCAGGTAATGGATACTGTACTTGTGAGATAGACCAGTAGTAGAAAAAATTATTAGCCCGGATTTGATGAAACAGCCATCCCCTAGGTAAGGAGTATACCTAGTGGTGGTCATTATTACAACAACAGTTGTAGTAATGCGTTATTTTAACCTAATGAATGATCCATCATTAAAGAATAACTATCCTGTTGTCAGTTGTCATTATTGAAACGATGAGGCAATGGTAAGAAAAGGCACGCGATAGGCAGACATTAGGTGTGCGAGGGAGATAGCATTACGCAATTGGAACACGATAATATTGCGATTATTATAAGTACTAATAAGAGTTACCTATTAGTTCAAATTTGCTTAATTTTTTTTCGAATATCTTATTGTCACAATTTATATTTTTCAACGTAGATAAATCAACAATAACAGGATAACAGACAGCAATTTAGAACAACAGTTGTTATAACATAACACAACAGGACAATTTGTTATTGTAAAACAGCCGTTATTGCTATCACTAATTATACCAGATACTGTTTTAAACCTAGCCGTGTGTGGGATTCGCACTTGGGCAGTGTCGTTACCCACTAAAACCGCTGCAAGCGCCCTCCGCCGCCTTTTTGAGGGTCCCGGATCTTGCAGGCAACACAGGACCCTCGGCGACAGGCTGACCCCGGCGAGAGGCCAGACTCCTCCTCGAAAGGGGGGACTGCTCGGCCGTTCGTTTTCACGATACTTTTAACAGTCCCCGACGACGTCGTGCCTATCTGGACCCAGGTTAACCCCAGCCAGATACGAGCACAGGGGCGTTACTGGATGCGCATTAAGTAGCGCCTCCTACGCACCCCTGTTCGTCGCCTGCGGTGGGAGGCCTCGTCGGCGGCCTCCTCTCTCACCCGCTCATCGGCCTCCTTCTGGGACATTACTGCCTCACAGAAGGAGACCATCGCCGTCCAGGACTCATCATTGCGGAGCATCGCGGTGATGATGCTCGGCAAAGACAAGTCCCCTCCGATAACTGACGTCAGATCGTGACGCAGCGCCGCCCATCTCGGGCACACCTCTAGAGTGAGCTGGGCCGAGTCCACGGCCGCGCCACAATCGTGCCATACAGTTGCCGGCTCCCTTTGGGCCGTCCGGCACAGGTACTCACCGAAGCAGCCATGCCCGGTGAGCACCTGTGTCAGACGGAAGGTGAGGGGTTTGCGTTTACGACGCATCCACCGCTCTAGGACCGGACGCAGGGCAACCGTTAGGCGTTTGCCATACGGCTCCCACGCCAGGTCCTCTCCCCATCTCAGCATTAACGCCTCTTGGCCTAGTCGGCGGACCCGCAGGATCCCGTCCAGCGTCAGGCTCTCGCCGAGAGACCTCCTATCCGAGACATAGGAGTGCACCTCAGCAAGAACTTCCGCCACAAGTTCCCACGGGAGGTCGCCGGCTAGGGCAGTTGCTGCTGCCCACGATATCGTACGATACCCCCGAATCACTCTTACCGCGATGACCCGCTGCGCCGAGCGCAACTGGGCCCTACTCCGCGCGGTAAGGTGACCCGCCCAAATGGGAGCACCGTATGTCGCCATACTCCGGCAGACACCGGAGTATAGCTGCCTGCAGGCGGCGCTGGGTCCTCCGAGGTTCGGGAGGAGTCCACCCAACGCACTCGCCGCCTTTACCACCTTCGGACCCAACTGTGCGAAGTGTGGGCCGAAGGTCCATCCTCCATCAAGGATGAGCCCCAGATATTTAATATGGGGGCTCATCCTGATCCTCACCCCACCGATTTGGAGGGCAGCCCCCGGAGGGGGTCCTTTCCGCCCGGTCCCGCGAAAGAGAAGAGCTTCGGTCTTAGATGGTCTGACCCGAAGCCCTGACCTCTCTATGCGGCTGATCACGAGGTCGAGCCCGACCTCAGCCAGCCGCGCCGCCTCCTTGTAGTCTCGTCCCCGGGCGTAGACTAGGGTGTCATCCGCATAGAAGATGACACCCATCCCGGGAAGGAGACGGCCCTGCGAGGCCGTCATACCCAGTCATACCCGATGTCCCACAGGATCGGACCAAGAACCGATCCCTGCGGGACACCGCAGCCGACTTGCCACCACTCTACGGACCCACATCGGTTCTCGCAGGCTACCCTCCTTTCGGAGAGGTTCGCCTCCAACAGCCTCCTGAGATAGGGAGGCACTTCGAAGTAGTTCAGGGCCTCCAGTATCACACTGTGCGGGAGGCTATTGAAGGTGTTCGCGATGTCCAAGGACACCGCGACCACCACCTCCCCTCTGTGTTCCGCCTCACGCGTCACCGCCTGCAGACGTTTGAGGGCGTCGATCGTCGACCGGCGTGCCCGGAACCCGAATTGGGACTCTGAGAGTCCCGGTCCCGGGCCCTCCTCCAGGTGCTGAATGAGGCGGGAAGCCACGACTCTCTCCAGGGCCTTCCCAGCCTCGTTCAGCAATCACTAATTATACCAGATACTGGGTACACAGTGGTGCCTACCTTTTCATCTCTATGGTTTAACATTACTCTGCCTACTTCTCTAATCAAGTATCATATTTTGTTACTAGCTATTCCTGCAATTCAACGGCCCCAAAAATACGTAAAAAAAAAATTTCTCATATTCAGATGCTCTATCATAAAAAAATGCTTTTTAAAATGTGACTTGTAATTTCGGGGGTTAGCATAGCAAACCAACAATCTCTTCAGCCTCATTATAACAGTAAATGTAAAGATCAATCAAGTAGTACCATTATATTGCTCAAAGATTTTGGAACATGTCAAACGCATAAGAAAATTCTATTTCAACTTAATTTACAAGGGCGACTTTGATCAACATCATTATTTTCGATTCCTACAAAAAATACTTAGTCATTGTAGTTATACTTACTACTTAAGTTATTAGAGCATCAGATGCTGTTAGTCGTCTAGAAATTCCAACTATATTTTATGTACTAATAGTTTCATTAATAGATGTTTAGTCAACCTAGAATTTTTTTTCTGCCGATCCAAATAGTTTTAGTGCAATTGTGTATAATTTATTTCAATAGATCTATTAGGTTTTTAGAAATCTTATGTTGTCAAATTTCAGTAACCCCTTTGGTCCGAGCAGACTCTTGGTACACATTGTCAATGCCATCAAATTTTTGAGAGGCAGAGCAGAGGCAGTTAAGGTCAATATGTGTGTGCTTGGACCAAAGCTGAATAGGGCTAGCATGTTGAATACTAACATTATATTAATGTTTCCTGCGTAGGTTCCTTACCGCTCTAACACCAGATGTATTGAGACTGACAACAATTAACAGTTCAGGTATAACCCCGTTATATTTGTCCGATAGATGGAGAATGCTTTTCGCTAAATGTTTGCGTAGTGTATCAGGCACTTGAAGTCTTAATAGTTTCAATATTACTCTTGTTCGTGTATTAAAATTTCGTTTCCCTCTCCAATTTTACAGCAATTACGCCAAGATCGGTTCAGATTATGGCTTAGTTGTTCGTATGGATTGGGACGCAATTTGATCAAATGTAGCTAATTTTCAATCACTGCATGTGTGGTTTTGGAAAGCATTCTTCTAGTTGTATTCTTTTATCGTATGTATGTATATATATTTATTATATTTTTATGTGTTGGTTTATTATTAGTTAGATTTTATATTTATTTTTTATTTAACCCGTAAATTCCTAATTCTGATTCAATTTTATCTGATTATCCAATTATAACAGTTAAATTAACTTTTAAAATCTATTATTTGTTTTTTTCTCTATTAAATTTTTATATTAAAAAATCTAGTACTAATGTAAGAATCAGAATAGGATTTATTATTAACATCAATATCAGATCATTTAATCCCATCGCATGTTCCTAACGTTTTGTTTTGTTTTTTTCTCTATCTTAACAGTCCGGACGGTAGCTGTCTAAACGAAGTGTCCATAGCCCAATCTATAATATCTCAAGCTTTACCTGCTCTATCACCGCGATTAAATTTATCATTCAGTCCGAAAACATCGGACAGGACAAGGCTAGTAGACTCACAAAGCTACCCGCACAGTATAGAAATGGATATAAAAAACAAATCAACTAGCGATTTGCAAGCAAGCTTGACGCAACTGGAAGCAAGCATAAATTCCAAAAATCACACGCGAGTAGAAAACGAAGAGACGCCAAAGACAGAAGCTAAAGTTCAAACTGTAGTCACTCCTAACAAATGGCCTTTGAAACCGGGAGTGCTGGTTCATGTTAATTCCAATCACACACTAAGTCCAAAAAACCAAGCTAGAATGCAGAGTGTAATCAAAGCAGATGACAATGAAGAAAGTAATTTAGGATTATTAGAGAGAAGCCCAAATATAGATGAAAATAAAGCTAAACTTACAAAAAAGAACGTCAAAAATAAGAATAAACAAAATGTAGTTTCGGGGATATTAAAGAATATAAGAAGAAGAAGCACGTCATCGGATGAAGAAAGTGGGAAATATAAGAAGATAAACAAATCTAATAAAAGAGCTGTTTCATTGGTGACGATAAATAAAAGCTATGGGCCAAAGAAAAGTATTAGATCGTTTTTTCAAAATGATACGCCAAATGTGATAATTACTGAAGGAGGTAGTTTTAGTTCTTTATTTTTATTTCACGTTCTATATTTTTACAGCGTTCTGACGCTTTTCTTTTATAGTTTTGTTTTTTTTTTATATATCACTAATCACATCACAAAACATAGTACATTCTTGGTCTAGAATATGTTTAACCATTGTCATTTAAGGAAAATTTTGTTTTACTTCAAAAAATTCAACCAGATTATTATCGCTTTAACTTTATTATTTATTATTGATTGGGTAGGGTTGGATCAAATTTGGTCTATATGCAATAAAGTCGTTGCAATCGTGGTGTGGTCCCTTTTTTCTCATCTTATTGACAATTTATATCGTCAGTATTCTAACTTTTTCAATTAACATGACTAATTTTAAACTACCTTCACATATTAATAAATATGTGAAGGTGTGTCGAATCTAATAAGATTCGAGATCTAATAAATATGTGAAGGTTATTAACGCTGGCCTTCAATTTAATATTTGAAATAACAAAATTTTGAGAGTATTAAAGTTGAATGTTTTTGTACCATTTCAAGTACGAATGCAATTTTCAATGCATATAGCTGAATTTAGTGGACCACTATTAACTATCACTTAAGTACTAATAAATTTTAATACAAAACTTAAATAACAATGGTCGTTTGTGCTGCTTTTTTGCAACCGCTAGCACGTTTTTGATTTTGCTTTAATTTTATGTGGCATGTTTTAGTTGTGTCGTTTAAAAGACCTGACAGATTAGGCAATGTAAAAGAAGAGCCGAGTAAAAATACCAGGAAGAGGAAAAAACCTGGCGACAGTAAGTACTGCACGGCCTTTTTCGTCTTGTTATAGTTTTTCGTATGTTATATTATTACTTCAAATAAGTATAATTAAGTATCTTAAATGTTTTTTACAGTTTTTGTAGACTATTTTTTTACTATAAAATATCACTTTTCAAATTAATATCACATTATTAAAAAGTTTTTTTTTTATTTATTCCTAAAAAAATATCCAATCAACACAAAAAAGAAAATATAACGTGTGTGTGAAGTGAACACTTAAAATTTAAAAGCACAAATAAAAAAATATATATATATGAAATATTGTATAAATTGTATTAGATGCTCAAGCTCTAAGGACACAATATAATATAGTTCAAATCTATAATTATAATTTTAGTGAGGCCAACCATACAGGGTATTAATACCTTAAAACAGCGTCGAAAATAGAACCTAAAGGACATATTTGTTTTTTTTTAGAATTTTCTAGTTGATATTTAAAATATCAACTAGAAAATAGAGTAAACATTAATTAATTATCAATAATATTATAAAATATCTTTATAAATAGATTATAAGTATTGCAGTTTTTAAAAGTATTCTATTTTTGGTTCTCGTTCTAGTAATTTCTTAACACGTTAACGAATTAACAAAGGATTCCATAAGCAAGACCTTAAGTAGTATTTCATAAAGTAAAAAAAAACAAAATACGACGCGCCTTTCTGCAGAAAACTTTATATTTTTATAGCAGAGTAGGATAGGCAATAATTACTGGCTTCAATATCAACTTTAATTAAACAATGTAAGGAACCTAAGCTGATAGATAGGCAATAAGCGTCGCCCATGAACGTAAAAGAGCTAACATGAAACCAGTTCAGTCATTTCATACGTTGCCTATCCGACGATGTAATGCGTCGGTAACTATACATGCTTTTTTCCAAACCACAACATATCAAAGCTGTCAATGTATTTTCAATCTTTATAATTTATCCTAATTTTCTAGGCCCACCTACGAATGGCGTAGATAATGCAGCAAACGGGAACATCGGGGAGAATCCGGGTCTGTACGAAAATCTCCCGTTCCACGGCCTCCAACAACCCCCCAATAAGGTAAACCAACCAGAAATGAACTAAAATACAACACATTAAATAACATTGAACGTGCAGATAAGAAAAATGTGAAAATTGCAAAGCGCAAATTCATAGGTTTATACTTTTAAGAACTATAATATTATACTATAATGTACTCTGTTATCATACCTGGACGTATAGGTCTTTTACAAGAATGCAAGGAAGACTCCTCTCATACTTGAACCCAACTAGAGTTAGACATATCATAGTAGCCTTCCCTTCTATAACACTAAAAATAAGGTCTTACAAGGACTTCACTATTTTCTATCTCATGGCCTATTACCAGCTCCTTCTATATTATCACTTCTTCTCTCTTAAAAACGATTTGATCGTCCAAATACTAATGTTACCACGAAACAATAATCATAACTTAAAATACTTAAACCAATCGCTAGGTCAAACACTTCAATTTGAAATACTATTTTACAGCTAAGATGCGTTTCCTTTTAAGCAAAATATATTACCATTAAACTTTCATCCCAAATAATTCTAAAATACCGTTATTACTAATTTTCAACAAAAAAAAAACATTTTTCTTATCTGCATCAACAAGCGATTTGTCACAAAATTATATATTAACACTTGACCTTGTTTTTGCTAGAAATACTCCACGCTTTTTATTTCTCACTGAGCTAACGTTTATATTTGAGTGCATTTGAAAACACTCAAAAATCTTTTTTATACTTGATGTTAATTTGCATTCTTTTTTCTTTTTTTTTCATGTTTTGTTTTGGCATGCCTAGCCCGTGCAAGCGATTCAACCTAGAGTAGTCGATACTAACCAAAAGATAACGAAAGATTTACTGCAAAAACAATTAACAACGAATCCATCGTTCACACCGCGTGTCGTCTGTCCGCCATTTGTTCAAAATGCCATAAACTATCCCATCGTGTCAAACTCACAATATCAAACTTATGGTATACCAGTTTTGTCACCCATACAACAGATGTTCCCGCTACACCAAACTGTGTTATTGAATCACTATTTGCCTCCCATGCAAACGTCCTATTTAAAACAATTTCCTATCATAGAGGAGGAGGAAGAAAGCAATAAAAGAAAATTCAGTTCTCTAAACACGAGAAACAATAGGGCCAATCCTCCCAAATTCCAATCTATGAGAATAATTAGGAAAAGGAACATTGAAAGATTTTATCCGAACACTGAGTATGGAGAGAATTTTAACGAAATAAATAATAATAAAAACACCGATTCTGATTATGAGAAACTGGACTCTGATGATAATATTTATGAAAACTATCCATCGGTTTTAAAGATTAAGTCAAATATAAGCGGTGTAGAACAATTTGAGAATTTGACAGATTCAATACAAGTTTGTGAGGAGATTGTTGACAAAAGTACTTTGAATGCTTCGACTGCCTCATTAAATAGACCAGTTCCAGCACCAAGGACGAAGATTTCACCAATGACATCACCATCAAAATCGGATCATGTTTACGTTAATTTATCAATGCCTCTTATCAATAATGCAAATAGAGGCTTTGATACCGTTGATGCTCCAGTGAGGCCAGCGAAATCCGAAGAAAATATTCGTAAATTAAAGTCTGAAAGACTAAAAGCACAAACAAATAATTTACAAGATGAACCGCTTAAACCTGATAATGATAATTTAGAAAATGAGCAACAAAATAATGATAACGAAGAGAAAGTAACTCTTTCTAAACCACACGTTGTTGGTGCTACGCCTAAAAGAATATCAACTGGTATACCACCTTCAACGTCGTTAGTCAAATCTGTAGTTAGTCAATTAAATGAACAGGGCATTAATAAGATTGCTTTACCAAAGAAGCAAGTAATAGCACCAAATAAGACATTACAAATACCAAAGCTAGCGGAGAAACCCATACCAAAAAGGACTTTAGTGAGACGTAGCAATTC
The DNA here is from genome assembly GCA_963853865.1 of Helleia helle. NCBI lineage: Eukaryota > Metazoa > Arthropoda > Insecta > Lepidoptera > Lycaenidae > Helleia > Helleia helle. The sequence goes on from OY971437.1 coordinate 2,489,588, forward strand.
TGTTCAAATATCTTTGCCAAATGATAGTCATGTCGATCAGGTATAAGAGCTTAGTATGTTTTGGTTTTTCACCTTTCATTTAATTTAATTTTAACTCACATTTTATCATACTAACATGTGTGTCTCATTTTCAGAATACTAACATCCTCCAGCAGCAATATCTTCAAAAGAGAAATCATTTTACTAACATTAGTTCCAAAGGGAAAAATAAAAAGAACTTCCAAATACCACTCCAAAAACACCACAGCTTCTGCTACTTCCAGCCGATTAGAGTCGACAAAAGAATTCCAGTAGACCAAGAGAGATCATACAATAACACCATAGGACCAATGATCTACCAGCCAGCCGAAACCCAGTATTATACAAAAACTTTAAACAGAACGAGAGAAAAGAACAGCCACAAAAACCGTCTAAAGAAATCTGAAAGCTTGAGAGAGAAACTGTCTTGCGTAGGAGTTTATGACAACTATGAAAAGCCGAACTACCCTGAGCCAGAATATAACGATTCTGAGAGAAAATCATATTTACAGTTGCTCAAGGGCAATTACATATCAAACTCCACGAGAAATTTAGGCCCAGAACATAGTTACAATACCAATTTTAATACGATCGGTCCTAAAGAAGAGCGACCAAAACATAAAAAGTTAGTTTACGCAGATTTAGCATTAGGTAATCATAACTTAAAATTTAAGAATACTGTCAATTCCAATAGACATTTATACGACACGTATTCCATAGGAAATGTTGATAGTACTAACAAAGAAACTAACAGTAGTTATAAAAGTAATGTGTCAAGTAGCCAAAGAAAAAGTAGTCAGCATAGAAGTGATTATGCCACTTTAAAATTTAACGAAATCGACGTTTAAGAGGTGAGTCCATTTTTAATATAATTTAGTTTTAAGAGTTTTTTATTACAAATTACATTAAAGTCCAACCAATAGCTACTGCATTAGTCTTTCTTTAAAACAAAATATTGTTAGCCTCACTAGTGAAATGAAACTGCGTGAAAAACTGCAAAAGTAAAACTTAATTTTATTGGCAGTATATTTATATATTTTACAATTGTTTTATTCTACAAAGGGTTGTACATAAATAAGGGTTATGTAAAGTGTTGATCTCCAAAATGTACTAATATTGATAATAATTTGGATCAAACAAACTTATACAGGGTCTGCATGTGCTACTTGATCTTCACATCATATCACATATTTAATGTCTAAACATTCTGTAAAAGAACATGAGCACGGCTAATTTTGTTGATCACTAAGGTCATTGTTGGTTCAGCGATCATTTTAAACCAAAACTTGCTATTAACATTAAATATTAATGCTAATCTATTTTTGTAATGTTAAAATATTAATACCACACCAAAACTTTTGTTCGCATTTTTTTTCCTAGCAATTTTTTTACACACGATATTGAATGTCAAGTGAAATTTCTTCTCGTTGTTTCCTGTCACCGACATAATAGCAGTATACATGGAATCTGGAAAAAAATCAGTATTTATGTCCCACTATTAATTGCACATATAATTTGTGTCTTTGAAAACGAATTCACATTTGTGTCCGTTGGAGGACTACACGGGCAGAAATATATACACACCTACTGTTACATAAGATATATATGTATATATCTTATGAAACAGTAGGTGTAACTTGCTTTGCGGTAGGTCAAATTTGTTATAAGCAAAATATTTGCATTGAAGGAATAAACATTGTGCCGTCCGTCCTCGGGTACCACCATCCTGATTATTTCCTTTGCGAAAAATACCGTATTTGGGAAACTAGCTTGAGATACGCAATGAGATCTACCGTATCAACACGCAGCCAAGGATCATCTTCATCAAACTCCCCTAAAACTACCTCCAAGTAGCTCGCCTACTTGTTCGTCCTTCTTTATTTATGAATTCCTAGTTGTTTGAAATCCGAAATTGTCCTTTTGAAACTGCGGAGCCAATATTGCCAAAAAGTGACATCTATCCCATTACGATGCACGGGTCCCATATCATACAAATTGGCTTTGTACATATTATCATATCCAATGGAATGTAATGCAAAACCTGCTTGGAGAAGCATGCAGTTATGAATTCTTTCTATTTTCTAGGAACGCTTTAGCAAGAGCGACACATATATTTTCTAAAAGGTAACAATTTTTCTAAGCCTTTGCGATTATTTCTGCTTAACTAACATCATAAATAATTTGTATTTCTTTCTTGATTAGGACAATTAAAAGAATGTAAATGATCGATCGTACCTAATCAACGAATTTTTAAGTTTCAATTAATTAATTGAGCTTTCATTAATTTCATTAGATACATCTGTAATAATTAATTATTTTTGTCAATGAATTAACTAATGAATACAAAAAATCAATAATCAAATTTAGATTGACGAGGCATCAATGAAAATAAATATATTCCGATAAGATATAATTCCAACTACAGAACTATTGAATACACTTTCTTTAATTGCTCCCAATTAAACTGGTTTTTATTTCGGTTCACGAAGAGAAAAAAATACTAATGATATTTTTTGTAAATAACATAAAAGTCCTTTCTCATTTTTTTCTTTTTCTCAATTGATAATATAAAATCTAACTACAACTTTAATAGTTACACGGTACTTCGAACTAACCTAATTTTATTTGTTAATCGATGCCTATAGTCTACTGTGATTAGTCTTAAAGTTTGTATCAGATGTTAGGTCTCGGTTCCATTACACTGTCTTAATCTTTCTAAAACAGCACAGTGTCAACAGATTAAGAGATAGTGATTGTAAGAGGTAGTGCCATTGCTGCATCGCAGCCGAATTGGGCCAGCACAGCCGGGGTGGTTCCTCTCGCTCACATAATACCAATGTAATATGACAGCTATGCTATCGCGCTCGGTTTGTGAGTTTCGGTGGTCCATCGGTGGGATAGGGAAAAGGCAAAGCATCTGCATAACCTCTAGTTGTTCGGTATGAGTGTCGGTAGTCACCATAAGGCTCCGACTGTTCGTTTGCCCCGCTATGCTATAACAAAGGATGGTAGTATCTCTAAAGACGCGCGGCACAAGTTCGACCCCCCAACTGAACTAGTTTAGTTTAACTATTCAAAAAATATCTAGTAAAGAGATGCATTAAACAACGAAAGTCTCTAGCAAAATATTTAGAGTAATTCCAGTACAGAGAGTTGCGCCTGCTTACGATCAAAATCAAAATCATTATTTTTATTTAAAATAGTAACACCAAAGTATATTTTTGAACATCCATTGAATCTAACGATATAATTGTCAGCTTGTATTTTTTTTTAAATGAAACAAAAGCGTTTGTTAGTAACAATTGTTCAACAAGGCATTATTTGTTCTATCATGGTATTCTCAATATTGTCTCTTACACAGTGGGGCCTTTAGATCTTCTTTTTTCGTGCGGTTTGGGAGTTTCCGGTGGCTCATTGGGGGATAGGGAAGGCAACACATCTGTATAATCTCTGTTTGTGCGGATGTGTATGGGTGTTGATAGTCGCTAAAAGGCTTCGACTGCTCGTTTGCCCTCCTATGCTCTAATAATCCTATCAGTTCATCAAATGATTTGTCTTGCATTTTGCTACTAGCTGACTCGATTTCAAAATTGATAGAAAAAACTTTAGTCTAAATACTAAATAACAATCTTCCTCAATAATTTGACCATCAGATCTAAAAAGATTCGAATCCCTCTAACAGTAATTCCAAAGATTAACTCTGTTAAGCAAACAAATGAAAACTGTTCAGCTTTTATTAAGAACAACCTCCAAATTCGTCGTAATTTTCGCCCTTTGCGCAGTTTTTTCATAACTTGTTAATATTTTTCAGCCTTTCCTACCAGAAGACCAGTTCATATACGCGGACGCGGACATGAAAGACTACGGGCCGATCAACTATAAAGCAGCATCCATATACGCTCAGATGAAGAAGGTGAAAAACCAGCAGAAAATGCAGGAGATTCACGAGAGAAATCACCCCGAGGACGACATGCTGTGATCCTGACACGTTGTATATATCGTAACGGTTGACTCTGTAAATAAGATTTCCTAAAGTCTTCTCTCCGTCACTAGATGGCGCTATATGCAGATAACATTTTAATTTGACTTTTACTGTTTTTCATTTTTGTTTAACGGAGCTACATTTCGACTTTTTATAAGAATGTCTTGTTCACGAGATTTAGTTTGTCGTTTAAATTTAATGGCTCAAACGGAAATTAGCACTGTTTTCAACTGTGATAATTTTTAACACGCGTTGAGTCATCAGGAGTAGGTACATTATGTTTTTAAAATGTAGATTACCTGTTTTTTTGTTGTAAGATTTACAAAAGTATGAAAGTTTTCTAGATCTTACAGCAAATAAAGGTATACTTTATTACTAAATTTTGTGTTAAATATTGATGTCTCTAATACTTAAATATTTTTACTTACTATTAAAATGATCTTCACGCTGCTTGTTATTTTACTTAGGAATAAAAAAGCGCCATCTGTGATGTTTTTTTTTTTATTTCTATACAATGCTAGATATACTATATACGGACAAATCACAATTAAGGCCTAAATGTATTTCTTAACGCATTTTAATCGGTACTATAGTTTTATAAGCAATATAGTCTACACCTCAAAACAAAATAATAGGAACCAAATTCGAACGTTGTAAATTTAAAGACTTTGATGGAATTTAACAAGGCTATAGTCGGTTAGGTGGATAGACATAGTGTTATGTAAATAAAATGTAGATTTCTAGTTAATGGTGCCGAGTTTTAGAAATGGACATCGATTTTTACACCTTGTATTTTGTAAGTTGAATCATACAGAACTCTAAGGTGTCTATTTTTAAAATGTCATTATATTACTCTCGATTAGTACACTGCCGACCATTTATGTAAATAAAATTTATTTTGGATTATTTGAAACAATATTTTGTAATTTGTGAGATAGAAAATATGTATTATTGTGATTTTTCAACGAATAGTTTGGTCGTTGTAGATTCATAATTGTCTCTTAGTCTTTGATTCCATTTTGTTTCTAATTGTGTGTCAGAGAATCGCAATGAATAATGAATATTTCAATGAAAAATACGAAATTACATACATACATACAAACATACAAACCTTAGTTCATAATACCTTCATCTATGAAAATTTTAGATTATAATAATATTATAATGAAACAACTTTCTACATTATATCGCTTAATACTTTTAAATTCCCGACGTTTCCATGACCGTGGTGTAAAGTATCCGAAACGCCGGGGAATGTAAATAAATACGCGATACTTAAAAAGTGCTTTCGTTATAATAGGTGTTTGCGTAAACGTTAGAAAACATATTTTATATTAATAATATTTATAAAATATATTTATATTTTTCAAACATCGAAATGATTTTTTATTCCAAAATTACAAAATATTGGACAGCGTACTTCGCTTTGAATTCACTGCTAGATTTTACGTCCGTCCAAACGGGATTCTACCTAATTGATTTAGCTGAACCTCTACCTGTATATTAGATTAAAATAATAATAACGTATTGTATACAACTATAGGAATTGTACGCTAGCATATTACCGTTAGAACCGATTATTTTGGCCCGCATTGCAATTGGCATTTATTTTATTTACATTTTTTATACTTTTTTAATGTTTGTATTTTGATTATAATATATTTTCAACGAATTAATTATGATTCTTTAAAACTAGTTACTTGGTTATAATTAATTCAATTGTTTCACGTTATTAGACTAATTTATTACATAAGAAATTGTGAGACTAAACAGTATATCTGTTTTAACGATACCTTTAGCTAATTAAAAGTACTATTAATGACACATTTGAAGATTTTTTTAATAAACCTTATAATATAATATGTTATTTATTAATATTTTTGGTGAATAAATCAATGTTGAATTCAATAGAACATTAGAAATTACAAATTTTGTACATAAAACTCGTTATATATGACAAAATAGTGTTAATAAATAATTTATGGATTTTTTATATTTGTTTTATTTCGCCCAGCTTAGTTAAAGATATAATAAATGTTTTACCCCCAAATACTCAAACGAATCTCAAATTTAAGACGTACTTAAACTAATGCTACGACGTGTCAGATTCAAAGAAAAAAATAATTTTAAACAAAAATTAAAACCGACTTCAAAATTAAAAAGAACTAAAAAGTAATAAAATAATTTCCTTAATCTTTGTGCCTACAATTTATAAACATTTTTTTATATTCCACTAATATACAATCTTTGCATTTACCGCGTTATTATTATTACTTTTGAAGCCGGTGTCGTATTCGTTGATGTACCTACCTCCCTACCTACCTTGGCTGACACAAAATACTGACATACATAAAAAAAAGGTTCCGACGAATTGATAACCTCCTCCTTTTTGAAGTCGGTTAATAAAAATAGGGACAACACGAGTTTAAGTACGTCTTAAATTTGAGATTCGTTTGAGTATTTGGGGGTTAATCTATCATTTTACCTTTATACTATGTTTATAGTTAAGTATCTGTAACGACGGAAATTTAAAAATCTCTAGGCCGCGATACAAATTGACCGCCATGCTGCTTTGCAGCCTAATTGGTCCGGCACGACCGGGGTGGTACCTCTAGCTCACATAACACCGGCGTCAAGTGACAGCTATGTCGCGTTTTGTGCGGTTTGTGAGTTTCCAGTGGCCCATTGGGGGAGATAGAGAAAAGGAAGGTAACGCAATAACCTTTAGTTGTCCGGATGTGTATGGGCGTCGTATAAGGCTCCGACTGCTCCTTATGACATAAAAAAACTAGTTAAAAGTTCATTGCAACAAGTGGCATTCGTCTGTATTAGAAGTAATTAGCATGGAAGAATGGATTATATGAATACGTTTTATTATCAAAATTATTTAGATTTGACTTTTGTAATATTTTTATCGTAACTTTCAACTGGTCAGTGCTTCAGTCATCTCACAAACCTCTTTACTATATTTCTAAAAAAAGACAATCAGAGTAATTACTGTATTAAGAAGGTCGACGAGAGGATGATAGAGGAGGCCACCGCCGAGGCCCCGCCCCACAGGGAACAAACGGGTGCGCAGGAGGCGCTACTTAATGCGCCTCAAGTAACGCCCCTGTGCTCGTGTCGGGTTCATGACGTCGCAGGGACTGCTAAATAGCGGTCGGACTGTCCCCCTTACTAAGAGTAGTCTGGCCTTTGCCGGGGCCAGCCTGTCGCTGAGGTGATCTTCTCGCCTGCTCATCCGGGCCTCAAAAGTCGACTGAATTAAGGCGCTCGCACTGGTTTTAGTTTGGGTAGGACACTCCCAGATGCGAGTCCCGCATGGATCAGGAACCTACACGAGAATCCTGGCTACATGCTTACTCACTTCCCTGGGTTACAAAAAAAATTATTGTCTCCGCCTCATAATAGGAACTAATGGGCGACGCTAACCACTTACCATCGGTTGACTCGTTGTCTGTCCGTTTACTATAATGTGATGTGTCAAATTATCATCTATCAAAAATCTATCTATCTAGATATGTCCTTATATCATACTTGGTATTTTTTGAAGTGTAAACTTATTTTAGCGCGGTACGCATATTTTCAGATGAGATAAAATCTCTGAACTCGCGACACCACACGTGAGACGCAGTTTGACGTTTATATGACGTGGACTCGCGATACCGCACGCAAGACACTGGAGACGCAGTTTGACGTTTATATGACGTGGACTCGCGACACCGCACGCGAAACGCTGGAGACACAGTTTGACGTTTGATTTACATATATAAGATTATGCAATATTTGCAAATTGTGTTGCTTCTAAAGTGTCATGTCATGCGGCCTTTTTGTGCGCCGTTTAAATTGTATAGGTTGTCATAATCTATTACATCCGGTATTATAGGTATTTGAATTTAATTGTTTTGTTTTCACTTCTATCGGCAGTCCCTGTGACTGGTTGGGTTTTTAATTTATAGAGGAGGGGGCAAACGGACAGTCGTTTCACTTGATGGTAAGTGATAGCGAGGTATAGCAGAGGCCCAGAGCACCCAGAGGGTTAGCAGGTGCGTTGCCGGCCTTTCAAATCGGAGTATAGGAGAACTCGGCAAACGGGGCAATGAAAAACATAAATTTGTACCTAATTAATTTAATTATGTCTGAATCACATCACTTCTTAATTATTATATATTATATATAATTGACTAAAATATCACAGCCATTCTTTTGAAAGACATCTTCATTAAATTAAAACAGCCAATTTAATTACTAATAGAATTAAAAGAAATACTCTTTTAATGATCGCCAATATCTCATTATCATTAATCATAAAAATATCAACAGCCACACTTTTTATATAATTAATGCAATTATTGCTACTTAATTAATTATTATAATGTAATTAAAATTACCTATATTGAAAAATTTAAGACACATTTGTCAACAGAATTCAACATCTTCATATTTATTTTCGAATATAATACTTTTATACGATCTTTAATTTTAATCCTTTCAATTTTGTATAAGTTTACTTAAAATAATAATTATAAAAGTACTTTAATAACCCCTATCAACTAAAATAATTCAATTAATTACATAATTAAAGTTACTTAATTATTGCATTATTAAATTGTATTTACATTTTTGTATTCGATGTTTAAAAAACGAATATATTTATGTTAATATTTTGGGAACTTTCTCCACAAAATCTTGATGCACCAATTCACAGCCAATTAACAAGATCTAACTTAGACATCCTAGGTATTCAAATCAGGTAGAAGTCATAGGATCCACGTCCGAAGTAGACGTAATCTGAACACCACTTCCTAGCCTCTAGGTCTGTGGAGCAGCAGGCTGGGTAGGCTATCTTGGACTTAGTCAGCTTGGCACAGCGTTGGCAGAGATCAAGAAGCTCGTCCTGGAAAAAAAATTGTATTTAAAACCTAAAGTCTTTGTTTTCTTCTCTTCGAAACCGTCAGCCGCAGAAATACACATTTAATAATTATACTAAACAATATTTAAAAAATGCTTATACCTAAGTCTCTCTCCTAAGTCCTACCTCACCTACACCACTAAAGGTCGTCTGGAAGAGACCGCTTGGAGTGGTAAGACCGCCTTTTTTGTACTTAATTTTTTTATTGTATAGTTACAAAATAAAGCATTTTATTATTATTATTACTACTCCACATCCTGAGGCCATTTAACCGGTGGGAAGACGATCTCCGTGCGGTGGCTGGTGGAGGCTGATCCTGAGGCCAGAAGTCTTCACGTAAAACGTCCTGCAGCAAACGTCTTGAAATTGACGTTGCGGCGCATCTACAGTACTGCACCCTTGGACAGTACTTCAACTTCGGGCGCACGTATTCCTCAAGGCTCTCCGCCTTCGTGTAACGTAGGCGGGAGAAATACATGGACATGTTCGGCGTGACTTACATACCAGCAACCCCGTGCTAGGTCAACGACGTCTAACATCCGCGTAATCTCGGGGTGGTTTATCTTAATATTCATGTAGGACTCATAATTATTATGAGACTTAATTCCACTGCACATAAGTCTCTCTCAATGAACGCCAAGAGAAAAACACCGCTATATATATATATATCTTAGTATGCTCGAAGAACACCAGCTAGTCTGGATGCGATTTCAGACCCAGATTGCCTTGCCCTTCAAAAGTCAAGTTGGATGGTGGTATCTATCAATGCAACATTTGCGACAATGAATGATATATGGCCGGCGTATGGATGCGAGTGGAATTAGCCATCTTGATGTTTAATGAAGGCCTATGTTCAACAGCAGCCGGAAAGGTTGATAATAATAGTAGTGATGATGAAGATGATGATGATGATGACGATGATGATGATGATGAAGATGATAATGACGATTATGACGATGATGATGATATATCCAAACGTTACTCACATCAGTATGACAAGCAGCGGACTCGGTGAAGACATCACTGCCGGGAGCCAGCCAGGGAGGTCGCGCCTTTGATTCCCGGATCAGCAACGCTATGCAGACCAGCACGAGGACTGTTGCTACGGTGTTTCTCTGTGTATAAAAAATATACAGATCATGACTCATGAAGATAGCTTAACGCAGCGTTATCGCAATATTTATAACATTGTATTAACAATGAATATACATATTGACGTCTATCACTCACATAACATGGAAAATCTAGAAAAATACTATGAAATATAACTGGACCAAGAAGGGAGCCCAGAGGTACTCCGAAAAAGGCGCAAAACCGTTTTACAAAAACTGCTTGATAATATTTGTACTAATGTAGTTCAACAAGGACTCCTATTCTTTATGCTTGTTGCTTCAAGCTTAAAGGAAAGTAATTCGTATGATATACAATCAAATGCCTTGATGAAATCTGTATATTGCGTCTACCTGTCAATCTTTATCCAGCAACCGTATATGAGTTTGCTATGAATCAAATCACTTAAATTACTTTCAACATACTTCTTATCAAAAAAACCGTGTTGATTATTTGTACTCAGAGGTCTTAAATGTGGATAAATTGCGTCCATATTTTTCTCATATAGTTTGGCCACAGAACAGATTAAATTGCTAAAATTTTGGACAGCATTCCTATCACCATTTAATAAGTAGTTTTATTTGTATTACTATCACATTAAAAGATTTTACCACTATTTTTTTTCTGTTCTTCTCTCTCTCAATCTCTCTCTCTTTCTCTCTTTATAATTTATCTTAAAAAATCGTGTCTCTTATCCGCAGTCGTTGTCCACATGAGGTGGTATCCTAAAACTGTTATCACAAAGATCATTGCCGGCTGGAGGTCAGTGATAACGTTCATAAAAACCACGTCCTGTTTATATTTAGATAACAGATGTAGAGCAGGATAGCTGTGTCTCGCGACTCTTCCTGCAGGTGACAACTTTTCCTCGAAAATAGGCGAGGCGATAAACCATTATTTTACCAAACATTTTTGGTGATGTCTGCGAATGGTATCTCCTCGAAAATACGAGTAAGGAACTTAAGTTAATTTTTACCGTACGTGGTGTTCATGACAATTTCTGCATTCAAGACAAGTCTCCTCGAAATTAAGTGAGGAGAGTTTTTTTATGTTAGTTGGATAGGCAAACTGGCAAACGTACCACCTGATGGTAAGTGGTCAACGTCGCCCATGAACATAAACTAGTATGCCTGGAACGAACCCAGGCAACTCATTTATGTGTATCCTGAGACATAAGATGTTAAGTCTCGGTGCCAGTAATTACACTCAGGCAGTGTAATTACTGGCACTTGCCCTTCTCTCCGAAACACAGCAAAGGGAGAAACAAAACAAGTAAGCAAGATGGTAGTACCCATGCAGCTGGGAGCGCGGCACAGCGCTTCCCTCCCACCGGTAAAAAAACGGGTAAGAAGTCATTATTTTCTGATTAACGTTAAAAACTTTCATTATGACGAAGGTATTGGGCTAAAAGGCGGTACCTTTTAGCCCAATAAAAGCAAAATAGATTCTTTTCAAGTTTGCTTTCAAAATGTCTCATTAGTCAATACATTTTACGTGTTACTTGGATAACTGTTATACGCACTGGCGGACATGCCATCTGATGGTAAGTAGTCAACCCACCCATAAATAAAAACAAGTTATAATAATAACTATGGACGCTTTCTCACCACGTCAATCTGGTCCAGTGGTAAGTTCTCGAAGAACTTGTGTTACGGGTACCAGACAACGGAAATATATTTAATACTTTTATACTATACATATATTTAAGATTTTTATTAAATAATACACATATTTAATATATATCCATGACGCAGGAACACATAAAACTTTTTTGTTCCCTGGCGGGCATCGAATCCGCTACCTCCGGCTTGAGCGCCAACGCTAACCACTGAGCTACAGAGGTCGTCAAACCCTTTCAACCCGTTCAACTCTGACTGGTTCTGGTGACGGATTCCTTGTCTATCATAAGACGTATGAAAAGTCCTTCATTTCTTTCAATAAATAAACATAGCATAACTCACCCCTTCGCCGATCAAAATCGATCGAATCGAAATTTAGTTAATAGACTCATATAAATCTATTTTCTTCGCAAGTTTTAATTCAAATTTTTCAATTCCAAAATACCATGCATACAATCGTCATGACGTACAAGACAATAAGATAAACTAACGGACCCAACAGACGCTGTAATGCTGGCAGAGGAGGTTCCTATGGCCCTGGAGGATTAGGAAGATTAATGACTAGCATGAGGAGCCACAGGCAGAAGAGAAAGAAAGAGAAGAATCAGACCCGTGCGCGGGCGATCGGGGGATCCGTAGCGCGCGTGTAAGGTCAAGGCTATAAGGCACTCGTATGCGTTCAGGGTGCCTTAAGCGGACTAGGAGAAGGGGGCGTCATTCCCCTGCCTCCAGAAGGAAGTGCCTCCAAGCCTGGTGTGACAGTCTATATTTCGCTTTTCAGGCCAATATGAAGAGAAGAACACCGCGGGTTGGGTGGAGTCCTTACCATAACCACTTGGAGAGTCTTTTTCATGAAAACACGACCACGACGCTCTCACGCTAACGGGTGAAATAAATGGTATAATGGAAAAAAAATGGGATCTACTTCTTAACAAAATTTCAATGGAATAAGTACATTCGCTTAGGTGGCTTACAAGTCCACCATGGTTCAAGTGTGGCGGTGGGACTCAGTAGCTTAAGGTGATCCAGCACCTTGTGCGAAGCAAATTGAGCCGAGGGAGCTGCTCTTTGTAACGCTCTTATAATAAAATCATTAAAAAAAAATTGAAACCGTCTTCAAAAATACTAAACTAAGAAGTAATAAAATAACTGTTTCTTTAATTTTTGTGGTTACAATTTATAGTCAACTTAATCTTCTACTAATGTACAAACTTTGCGTTTACCACGTCATTATAGTTACTTTTGGAGTCGGTGTCAGCCAAGGTAACCTTTTTTTTTCTTTAACGCCGGGAAATGCTCTGAGGCATCCCGCGGTTATGTGGGACTCGCTGCGCCCGACAGCTGGTAAATGGACGCAACTCTACCCACTAAAACCCGGCGAGTGCCACCAATGCCGCCTTTGGTGAGGTGCCCCGGATCTAGAAAACAAACTGGGCACCTCGACGGCCAGTCAGTCCCGCAAGGGACCGACGCCACCTCCACAGAACAACCCCTCACAACGTCGGGACAGTACAATGGGGTGAGGTTCCCATCCTCACCTCTTGCCCCCTGCTCTTCTGTCCCCTCTTCTTATAAGAGGGGTACAAAGAGCCCTCTCGGCCCAATTAGCTTCGCCCAAGGTGCACCACTCACCCTAGGTTACTGAGCCCCACCGCCACGACAAGGCCTGAACCATGGTGGGGAGCCAAGGTAACCTACCTTGGCTGACACCGACTCCGTTGCTGTACCCTACCTACCTAGGTTAGGTACAGCAACAAATACGACACCGACTCCAAAAGTAACTATAATGACGTGGTAAACGCCAAGTTTTAGTGGTTCCGAAATTCGTCGTCTTGGCGTTCATTGAAGGAGGCCTATGTTCAGCAGTGGACGGATAAAGGACGACGATGATGATGATGATGATGATGATTACGATGACCGCGACATACTACGGTGTGCTACCAAAGCATCCTATACAATTGTTACATCGACAAGTAATAAAATGAGCACATCAGCATATCATCGAGGTAAAAGGAACCAACCAAATAGGCATTATTGGGAATAACTAAAAAATGGCTTGTCAGATCTTAATACAATTAATATGGGACCAAATTGGAAGCACCAGCTTTCAAACAAAAAAAATAAAAATCTAAATCCATTCACAAACGGCGGAGTAATCGTGTCACATACAAACAAAAAAAAAACCTCCTCTCCTCCTCTTTTTTTGATTTCCTCCTCGGTTAAAATAGCCGAGAGGGACAAGGGGTGAGGATGGTAACCTCACCCGATTGCACAGACCTGGGAGGAGTTGTTCTATGATGCGGGACAACCCCCCTGTGCAGGTGGCGTCAGATATTGCGGTATTTAACCCCGTTTTTTTTTATTTGTATGACATAAATGCGATTATTAGTGTTTACTCTTCATATGTTCGAAGTTTTCTCGAGTATGCGTATCCCATCTGGTCCCCGCAATATGACAGACATTTCGGTTTACATGAACCATACTCACGAGAGGACCATGTAAAAAATCTTTATATACCGCGATAAAAAACCTTACAGTTGTTTACAAATTAGGTCATAACACAAATAAAAATACTCCTTTTTTTCGAAAGGGCTAGACTTTTCGGCCTGTTGGCCTTTAAGCTCAATTGAAACAGTAGGTGAGTAGATATATTAGCGCGTGGTGACGATCCATGAATAAATACGACGGAGCTACTCGGGAGAGTAGGATTTAGACTAGCCAAATCTGAATGTTCGACGAATCTTTTTCGGTTCAAATTACTCATCATGAGGGCCGGCCCTCATCACACCCTCAGGAGAAGGAGGCGGGTCACGCGTGGTACACGTACGGTAACGGTAGTATAGTGCTATCGTTGTTGGCGTGGTCTAAGTTCGGACTCGTATCGTATTTGAACCTAAGCGGTCGATCCGGATCAATGTGGTTACAAAAAAATACTTCAATCTTTATTTAACAATAGCTAAAGGAGTACACGAGTACTTTTCTGACATGACATGACCAGAACATGAATCAAATAAACAAATCGTTGCTATCTATAAACAATTGTTCCTTGACGCCCATTAACAAGAGTCATCAGAACTATATACAGTATTGTCTGTACGTCATTGCGTGCGTTTGATAATTATTAATCAAGGGGTCAAATTCGGTTCTTATTTAATAACGTTCGAAAGTAAATTTCTGTTATAAAATGTCTTCCCTAAATTTTCTATTATAATTTGAACTGTTTGGTAATTATTGAAAACAAATATGTTTTTACGAGAAATACTTACCTAATTTTACTCATATCACATATTAAATAAGTATTTTGTTTTTCTCCGTATATAGTATATTCCACACAGTTATTATCTTTAAAAAACAAAGTATATAATATATTCTTTCATCAATAAATTTAGAAATACATTATTTTGAAACAAGTTTTCCTCCCGTGAGGTTGTTGTACAGTATTGGAAACTGGACGCATGTAAAAAACGAAAGTCGCGATTAAACCCATAAAAAAAATCTTATTAATAAAGGAAATTCGCGTAAACGTAAAACAATATTAATAAACTTTATAAATTATAATACTATCTAATTTCAGGCATAAAAAGAAGACAACACATTTGTCCAAATTTAAAAACTTTCTAGAAGACATCATAAAAGCATAGCTACATAAAAATATACAGAACATAGAACCTCCTTTTTTAAAATTCGTTAAAAATATTTAAATCATCATTCAATTTAGATCTTTTTTTAGTATTCAATTGAAAAAAGAAAAGAAAAATACATTTAAATATTTTTTATTATAAGTTATGTACTTCACGAAATTTTCATATGTTAAACAAAACCCGGGTCCCACGCTAGTATATTCATAGTACGCTACTATCAATGACTTAGATAAACGATGGGTACCAAAAATTGGGTCATTCTTGTTTTCATCTCACATTTAGGTCACGCGTAATGACATCTGTATGTACCCTATTGCGCCTTTACATCTAGGTCTTAGGATGTCATGCTAGAAAACCTAACGACTTACAGGTGTGAAAAAATTGGGAGACTTAAGATTTACAGCTTATTTTCACTCTTTTTGTAATAGGTAGTGCCATGTTGCTTTGCAGCCGAATTAGGCTGGCACGACCGGGGTGGTACCTCTCGCTCACATAACACTGGAGATACAGCTATGGTATCGCGTTTTGTGCGGTTTGTGGGTCTCCGTCTGTGGTGACCAATTGAGCATAATGGCATTCGTGAATTGCCAATATATAATATATATAGCCTGACCAGAAATAAAAGCCTGCGTAGTATCGCCACTGTATCTTTTTAACTGACTTCAACAAAAAGTAGGAGGTTCTCAATTCGATCGGTATTTTTTTTATGTATGTACACCGATTTCTCCGTCAATTGTGGGCCGATTTTCAAAATTATTTTTTTTTTGTTTGGAAGCGTATATGTGCCAAATGGCCTCATGATAAGGAAACCAGGGTCTGATGATGGCATCCCAGAAAAATCGAGGGGAACTTTCGAAAATTGTAGGAGCGACACCGACTCCAAAAGTAGCAATAATGACGTAGTAAACGCAAAAATTGTACATTAGTAGAAGAACAAGATGATCATTAGTTGTAGACACAAAAATTAAGGAAACGCGTTTATTTTATTACTTTTTAGTATTTTATTTTTTGAAGTCAGTTATAATTTTTTTTTTTACGTCAACACATCCCACTGGTGTAGCGGGTGTCTGTGGATGTCGCTCTTCACTTACCATCAGGTGAACCGACTGTCCGTTTGCCCCCTCTTCTGTAAAAAAAA
Organism: Helleia helle; assembly: GCA_963853865.1. Taxonomy (NCBI): domain Eukaryota; kingdom Metazoa; phylum Arthropoda; class Insecta; order Lepidoptera; family Lycaenidae; genus Helleia; species Helleia helle. Next base: position 2,506,008 of record OY971437.1, read on the forward strand.
AAGAAAAAAAAACATAGTATTTAAAATTTGGGAACTAATTTCTGTATGAACATACAGAAATTAGTTCCCAAATTTTCCGCAATATGGGGATAATTTTTATTTTTCTATGAAGACTATACTTTATTATAGATGAAAGATCCCGTATTAAAAATGTTCAAAAATATCACTAGAACATTGATGGAGACATGTGAGTCACTTGGAAAGTGCATACCCAAACTTAAACTATTGCGAGCGCCTTCAGCCGCTTTTTTAAGGTCCCAGATCTGCAAGCAACATGAAGCATCGGCGAAGGCCAGACTACTCCTCATAAGGGGTGACTGCCCCGCCTCCATACAGACCCAGGTTCTCATCCTGAGCCTGACACGAACACATGGGCGTTACTGGAGGCGCATTAAGTAGCGCCTCCTACGCACTCCCGTTCATTGATCGCGGGGGGAGGCCTCGTCGGCGGCTTCCTCTCTCACCCGCTCATCGGCTTCCTTCCTGGAGATTACTGCCTCGCAGAAGGAGACCATCGTCATCCAGTACTCCTCGTCATCGAGCATTGCGGTGATGACGCTCGGCAGAGACAAGTCTCCGATGACCGACATCAGATTGTGACGCAACATCTCGGACACACCATGAGGGTGTACTGGGCCGAGTCCATGTACCACCATCCAACATGTTTATACCGTAAACAGTTTTACTGTGTCTCGGAAAGCAGGGGGGAATGGTACATGGTACCCGAAGTATCGGTGATCCCTCCCACCACTTATAAAGTGGTGGTTCACGTCATAATATAACAAAAGAGAAAAAAGTTGTTATTTCACGCCGAAGCCATTGCAGAAAATTTGAATGACATATCGTTTAACATTCATGTATCAACCTTGTTCCGTCCATTGCGGGTAAAGAAGATTGGTCGTCTACCTTTTTTCTTTTGCCCCGGGAAATGCTCTTAGACATCCCGCGGGGGAGGGGGGACGCCCCAGGCGGGTATGTGGGACTCGCTGCGCCCGAAAGATGGTAAGGTGGACGCTGCTCTACCCACTAAAACCCGGCAAGTGCCACCAATACCGCCTTTGGTGAGGTGAGCAACAGGGTTGTCAGTCCTAAGGGACCGACGCCACCTCCACATAGAAGTTGTCCCGCACCACAGAACAACCCTATCCCAACGTCCCAGTGAAATGGTGTGAGGTTCCCATACTCGCCCCTTGTTCTCCCCCCTGCTCTTTTGTCCCCTCTTCTTATAAGAGATGTATATTATTATCATTATATCAACATTAGAAGATCTCTGTAACATAATGAATAGCGCGTTGGCGTTCAAGCCGGAGGTAGCGGGTTCAAATCTCGCCAGGGAACAAAAAAGTTTTCTGTGTTCCTGATTCATGGATGTGTATTAAATATGTGTATAATATAATAAAAATCTTATATATAGTATATAAGTATTAAATATATTTCCGTTGTCTGGTACCCGTAACACAAGTTCTTCGAGAACTTACCACGGGACCAGATTGACGTGGTGTAAAAATCGCCCATAGATATTATTATTTATATCAAAAGCCCAATCGCACACCTCGTCAGGTTAGCTAGCTCATAAAACTACAATTTAACCAGAAAACAAAGTAACATTACGCAATCAGAACGCCAAAAATAGACGCCAAAAACCGGGCCAATTAAAAAATAATCCCACGTGATAATAAGGTCAACGCGAAATTCCTCAAAGAGATAAAAGGCAATTAACAGGCATGGCACGGCAGCGTGATTTGTGATGATAAAAATTCACAATTAATGTTATTTTCGCAATGTCGCAATATCCAATTGGGGTGGGAGTGATGTAACTTGGGGTGGGAGTGATGTAACTTGGGGTAGGAGTGATGTAACTTGGGGTGGGAATGATGTAACTTGGGGTGGGAATGATGTAAGTAAAGTAAGAATGGTTTTAGTGCTTTAGTAACAATATGATCTGGGCATCGATAGTAGTTTACGACTGCAATAATGCGCGCTGCCTTGACGTTACTGAAGAGCTACCAACAGGAGACGGAAAATAGTGTGAGATCTGAATAGTGAGAGAGAATAGAGTAATCTTGTGAGAAAGGCAAAAGTTACTACATAATAAAAAGAAAACGTGACTTATGATAAAAACTAAAGGCAATATTGCAAGAGGGAATGAAAAATGAAGTGGGAGTGTTGTAACTTGTGATGGAAATGATGCAAGTGGAATAGGAATGTTGCAAGTGATATTCAGGAATAATGCAAGCTGCTGTAAAAACAAAATCACCTGTGAAATTGACTTGTACAGTGGACATGATGAAACATATGTCTTCAAAGAGATAAACAAAAATGTTGCTAAATTATGCGATAGTTAATTAAATGACATCATTTTGTTACGTGAATAATAATATTTTCAACGACCTCTGTGGCTCAGTGGTAAGTGCGTTGGCGCTCAAGCCGGAGGTTGCGGGTTCGAATCCCTCCAGGGAACAAATAACATGTTCTGTGTTCCTGGGTCTTGGATGTGTATTATAATATAATAAAAGTCCTAAATATATGTATGGTATAAAAGTATTAAATATATTTCCGTTGTCTGGTACCCGTAACACAAGTTCTTCGAGAACTTACCACGGGACCAGATTGACGTGGTGTAAAAGCGTCCATATTATTATTATTACATAGATATTATTATTATTATTATATTATTTTCGGTAGTAATAGTAATAGGAGCTACAGGAATGGTAGCCAAGAGTATTCGACGGTATTGTGACAACCTAGACGCAAACATAGACATAACAATAATGCAAAAACAAACAGCCATTCATACAATTACAATAGTTTCTAAGGTTTTGGGGGATAATATTTTAGTAGATAGTGGGGGATCCGAGGCTCCTCTTCCCTGAATGCTTCAGGGCGGGACCAAGGAAAGCACCAGCTGAGAGCGGCTGAGATAAACTAGGTTTAACAATAATATAAATATACTTACTATGGACTTGGCCTGAAATACATTTATTTTATTATATTTTATTTTTTAATAAATAAATGCATTTTTTGTGTTGTTCAGTAACGATGTTGCATTGTGGTCTGATGTTTTGTGTTGTCCTGAGGTACGAACAGTAATAATCATGTAGGAATTTGTTATTATAGTGTTTTATGTTTATTTAGAAATCTTTGGCTATATAAAGTTTGCTTTAGCTATCACAGGTTGCTATAAGGGACCCCACCGTGGTTCAAGCCTTGTCGTGGCGGTGGGGAAAATATCCGCATTTCAATAGGGAAGACCGATTCAAACTACCGAGTATGTGGAATCCCTTGATTAGTTTGTGTGAAGGTCCGTCATTTTACAGCATCCGTGGTCACGGGAGAACTTAGTTTTCAGACAACCCAACTTTAAAAATATTTTTCACTCTCTTCTTAAAACAAATTTTTTTCCGAAACTATCCTATGATACAAAGCCGAGACGAAATCCCTAAAAATTAAAAAAAATGAATGAAACTCGCGTTAAACATACGTTTACCGGTGGGAGGGAAGCGCTGTGCCGCGCTCCCGGCTGCATGGGTACCACCATCTTGCTTGTTTCTCCCGTGAAACAGCTTTGCTGTGCTTCGGAGAGAAGGGCAAGACAGGCAGTGAAATTACTGGCACCGAGACTTAACATCTTATGTCTCAGGATAGAAAACACATAGATGAGTTGCCTGGGCTCGTTCCAGGTAAACTAGTTTATGTTCATGGGCGACGTCGACGACTTACCTTCAGGTGGCATGTATGCCTGTTTGCCTATCCAACTAACATAAAAAATAATTGGAAAAGAAAAGTGTTTTTATATTTATTTAACTACTAATTATCGGTTTTCAGATTTATTACCCTCATGATGCAGAAAGCCTTCAAAGAGGTTAGAGGTTTTAGTTTTACAGACATACAAACAAACAACTTTAAAAAAGCTTTAAAAGGTTACATTATGAGTGTTCTTTAACTTACATAAACATAATATTTTTGAATTGAAAACTTCTTTAGGTGCATCGCACATAGGTCACAAATGAATCTGAGCCGTCACGCTCGGAGGTGAAAGGCTCGATCGGGTATACTCGGGACCGCCGAGTGTGCCCGAACGAGAAAGATACTCTCGCTGAAACATCATTGCTGTTCGATTTGTCTATTGACACAAATAGAATCCTTTTCTAAGAAACGCAATATTTAATAAGTTATAAGTTTTGACTTCTATCTGCAGTCACTATAACTAGGTTTTGAAGTAACAACATCTAATAAATCGATGAACGCCGACTGCATGCACAAAAATGTCCCGTAACATTAATTGTCCCGTTACTCTAATTGTACGCTTGCGTTTTTTTATGCGTTATCAATCAATTTCTTTTGTTTATTTTTACTGATCACCCGTAGGTATGGCATCTAAACATTATCACCCGCCCACCCTATCCATATACCTTCCTACTGACCCCTGACCTTATAATTGCAGTTGATTTATAAATATTTAGTGTGATATCTTTATTAATAGATCATGTTCAGAGATAATCTATCTTTACGTAAATACTTGACAGCTTGCTAGACTATATACTTCGGCTTCATCTATCTTTTTTTTCATCCCGCGGGTGAGTGGGTCTGGTGGGTATGTGGGACTCGCTGCGCCCGAAAGCTGGTAAGTGGACGCAGCTTTACCCACTAAAACCCGGTGAGTGCCATCAATGCCACCTTTGGTGAAGTGCCCCGGATCTAATGAGCAAACTGGGCACCTCGACGGCTAGTCAGTCACTCAGGGGACCGATGCCACCTCCACATAGGAACCCCTATGTGGAGGTCCCGCACCACAGAACAATCCCTTCCAACCTCGGGACAATACAATGGGGTGAGGTTCCCGTCTTCAGTCCCTGCTGTTTTGTGCCCTCTTCTTATAAGAGGGGTACAAACACATACCCGCCTGGGAAGAACCACTCCCCCGCGGGGCTTCTCAGAGCATTTCCCGTCGTTAAAGAAAAAAAGGGGTTAGTATCGAACCCCGACCTCTCACTCAAAAGCCGAGATACCATATAGTTGTGATAATAGACTGTTTTAACACTTATCGGTGGGACATACGCTGTGCTGCATGAGTACCAACATCCTGATTGTTTCTCACAAAAAGCTTTGATGTGATGAAAGGGGCAGTGTAATTACTGGCACAGAGACTTACGTCAATGAGTTGCCTGAGTCAGTCCCAGGTGTTATGGGTGATGCTGACCACTTGCCATTAGTATTGTCTGTTTGCCTATCCAACCTACAAACACTATACAGAAAGGCATAGGCACTAGAAAACTACTTTTAGCTGGTGGAAATACGATTGACAACAGATGGTGCAACAGGTAGTGCCATGCCGCTTTGCAGCCGGCACGACCAGGGTGGAAACTCTTTTTTTTCTTTAACGCCGGGAAATGCTCTGAGGCTGGGGAGTAGGTCTCCCCAGGCGGGTATGTGGGACTCGCTGCGCCCGTAAACTGGTAAGTGGACGTAGCTCTACCCCCTAAAACCCGACGAGTGCCACCAATGCCGCCTTTGGTGCCCCGGATCTGTTGAGCAAACAGGGCACCTCGACGGCTAGTCAGTCCCTCAAGGGACTAACACCGGATCACAGACGGATCAACATCGGGACAGTGCAATGGGATGAGGCTCCCATCCTCGCCCCTTGTCCCCGCTGCTCTATCCGTCCCCTCTTCCTATTAGAGGGATACAAAGAGCAGCTCCTTCGGTTCAATTGTCTTCGCCCAAGGTGCTGGGTCCACCTTAATCTACTGAGCCCCACCGCCACGACATGGCTTGAACCTTGGTCGAGAGGGTGGAACCTCTCGCTCACATTTCTGGTGGCCCATTAGTGGATAGGGAAAAGGAGGGCAACACATCTGCATATTCTCTGGTTGTGCGGATGTGTATGGACGTCGATAGTCGCCAAAAGGCTTCGACTGCTCGTTTGCCCGCCTATACTATAAAGAAGTCACGTTCCTGAACAATAAGAGACCGAATGAAGAGAAAGGGAAAGAGATAGAGAGGGAGAGAGATAGATAGAATGTTTATAAAGTAGTATTTAACTAGAAAACAAGCGTTTAATCTGTAACGTATTAATAGGTGAACACCTTTTTATCTCAGGGTAAAAGCAACCAAACGACATAAACAAACACACACTTTATCTATTAATTGACCAAACAAACTATCAACAAGTATAATTGGATTTGTATGTATGTATGTTTCTTGCATCGAGCGTATAACCGGATAGAATGTGAGTCATAAAATTCCGAAACCGGTCAGTGATTTGTCACTGATGTAATAGCGATCCAACCAACCAGTGATCTGTACGATCATCAATGGCCATCAGTCGGCCAATCAGAGCGCAGCATTTTGGCAGAATTTGTTTTAATGGACGCTCGATGGTTTCTTGTTATAACTTTCACAGTAGGTGCGCGTCTCTCTACCACCATGCCGTTGCCATGAAACCCTGCTGTTTCCATAAAAGGCAGAGTCAGCAGAGTACCAGGCAAATGCCTGGATCTTCCTGGTGCAAATTAGGGGTGAACTGGTTTAGAGGTGACGTTGTCTATTTCTCTATTAATAGTCTACCGGTTTATGTATTTTATCATGTTAGTTGGACAGGCAAACGTGCCACCTGATGGTAAGTGGTCGACGTCGCCCATGAACATATACTAGTTTACCTGGAACGAGCCCAGACAACTCATTAATGTGTTGCCTATCCTAAGACATAAATAAGATGGTAAGTCTCGGTGCCAGTAATTACACTGCCTGTCTTGCCCTTCTCTCCGAAACACAGCAAAGCTGTTTCACGAGAGAAACAAGCAAGATGGTGGTACCCATGCAGCTGGGAGCGCGGCACAGCGCTTCCCTCCCACCGGTAATCTAACCACTGGGTATCTCTATTATCATTATTTGTGACGTTACTTTTAAGAATATTGAAAATATTATTCTGGACAGGAATAAATAATAATAATAAGTGCTTTATTTTTATTTTATTATCATCGCCCATCTTAACCCATGATGGTGATCAAATTCCTTAGAATACAAAGTCCTTTTTTTATTAGTATGTCGGACTCGCTGCGCCCGACAGCTGGTAAATGGACGCAGCTCTACCCACTAAAACCCGGCCAGTGCCACCAGTGCCGCCTTTGGTGAGGTGCCCCGGTCTGTTAAGCTAACAGGGCACCTCGACGGCTACTAGCAAGGGACCGACGCCACCTTCACAGAGGGGTTGTCCCGCACCACAGAACAACCGCTCCCAACGTCGGGACAGTACATGGGGTGAGATTCCCATCCTCACCCCTTGCCCCTGCTCTTTTGTCCCCTCTTCTTATAAGATGGGTTCAAAGAGCACCCTTGGCTCAATTAGCTTCGCCCAAGGTGCTGGGCTCACCCTAGGCTACTGAGCCCCACCGCCACGACAAGGCCTGAACCATGGTGGGGAGAATACAAAGTCCTAGACGAGCCATGATTTACGTAAAGTGCGCACTTTAAATACAACATTAGTCCACAAAAACACTATCTATTAATAAAAAATATAAAATCACAGCAAAAACACATAAATTAATCTTTATATATAAAAATCAATGCCACTTTTCGTTGTAATTTTATAACTCAAGAACGGGCTCACCAATCCCAACCAAATGTTTAGGCTTTGTTCGGACTATTTAGTAGATGGTTTATGTGAAGTTTGCACAAAATCGGTCGAGCGGTTCTTCATTTATCACATTTTTTTTATTCAATAAATGGCGGATCATTTTTTTTAATGGAGATTTTGCTGTCAAATTGAAACTTTTTCAGTTGGGGTCATATTGAAACTTTTTTCAGTGTTGACAGTACAACATTAAGTTTTAAAATAGCTAGCAATTAATAATATATTTTTTTGTTTGAATAAATTAATTTGATGTTCCAATTTTTTCTTATTTCACTTTATATGTAGCGAAGCACGTACCGGGCCGCTAGTAAAATATAAACAGCAACAACTATTTTCTAAACCGAAATAACGTTTTCTACAAAACCAACACAATTCTAATATTCATTATATTTATCGCTTTTCAATATTTATTAACACATTGTAAGTAAGGATAAAATTATTAATTCTTTTTTTTATTCGTTTTTAAAAAGTAGTATTAAATAATAATACTAAACTACTTTTTTCAAAAATCATTGCTTAGAGTTATTTATATTATAAATATTTTATGAATGAATTTCAAAATAGAAGCGCGGTATCGCAAAAACTGAGATTAATATTTCTGAACAAGGCAAATAAAAGTCCTAAATTTATAAATATTTCTCAACGATCACTGAACACACACAAACACAAACGAATTCTTAATTTAAAATTTCTAAATTATATAAAACGTATCCCAAACACATCGAGACTAAACAACATTAATTCTGAACGAAAATTAAAACTGAAACATTTCAGAAATGGATATTTATTCAAAATATTTCTAAACGGTAATCAATGCAACATTTCTTGACCGGCTATTTATTCCAAATTCTAAAATATTTCAAAATTAAAATCCGATTTTTGAACTGTGTACATAATATTTATTCCAAATTTAAATATACGTACCACAGATAACAACATGGCTGACTCTCTTGAAGACGTGTGCACGTATGAATTTCTTGTTCATTTATATTGCTCTTATCACAGACTGTGAGCGTGTTGGGGAGATGATTTAGATAATTTTTTGTATATTTTAGAGGTACGTCAGTATCACCTGACGTATGCACGATTGGAGTGCATGGTTCCGTATCTTTGGTTTTTTAATTTCATTAAATATCAGTGGACTTACACCTTGTAAGTCCAAAAAAAGCAATGCCCTAGGGAGTATGCTGCGGGTCATTACGGTGAGGGTAATCAGGGGCTACCGTACAGACTCTTGGGTGGCAGCCACAGCCCTGGCTGGAGATCCACCGCACCAACACCACGAGCGGGCGCTCGTGGTGTTGGTGCTTGCCAAGGTTCGCCTCTTCTGCTCACAGAGGAGGTGACTCTTTTGCTTTGCTTCTCTTGGCGGGAGGAGCTCTCGCGTATGCGGAGGCTGAGGCAACAGTGGTTCCTGCGAAGTTCCTGCGGAGGTCCTGGCGCAGTCGTTGTTCGGCCAACGTACGGCTAAGACACTGCGTCCGGGCCTGTAGACGTGGATGCGCCTCCTGAAGCAAGTCCTCGCCTTCTGCCTATCACAGATGCTCACCGGACACGGTTGTTTCGGTGCGTACCTGTGTCGGGTGGCCAGGAGGGAACCAAAGCATATCAAGACTGCGGCGCTGTGGAGTAATTGGCCCAGCACATCCTAGAGGTGTGCTATAGATGGGGCCCTCCCTAATGACAGAGCTTAGGGGTACCTCACGCTTTTGAGTGTGGTGCGTTGCGTACTCGAGAGCAATGAGACCTGGCAGGCTGCGGTCATCATCTGCGACGCCATCATGTCGCAGGAGGCCGCAGAGCGGGTCTATCCCGCTCGGTCGACGTTGGACGGGAGTGCGGAGGAGACGCTGTGCGAACCTCCTGCCACCTATCTAACGGGACTTGGGGTAAGGCTACCTACCTGCCTCAGTAGAAAAGTTCCGGGGGGTATACTTCAGGTAGCAAACGAGCAGTCGGAGGCTCACGGCGCCGACGCCCATACACACCCGCACAACCAAGGCCACGCAGATGCGCCGCCCTCCTTTTCCCTATCCCCCCAATGGACCTTCTTCTTACTTTCAAGGTATTTTTTGAACGCAATATCTGGAGCTGAAAAAATATTTTTGCATTTAATAATCCAAATTGATGAAAGTTATAGTACATTCTTTCATAATATTGTAATGGGATATACCGCAGCCCCACCATGGTTCAAGCCTAAGGTGGACCCAGCACCTTGGGCGAAGCAAATTGAAGCTTTGAAGCAAGGGAGCTGCTCTTTGTATTCTCTTATAAGAGGGGACAAAAGAGCAGGTAGACAAGGGGTGAGGGTGGGAACCTCACCCCATTGTACTATCCCGACGTTGGGAGGAGTTGTTCTGTGGTGCGGGACAACCCCTCTGTGGAGGTAGCGTCGGTCCCTGAGGGACAGACTAGCTGTCGAGGTGCCCTGTTTGCTTAAAAGATTCGGGGCACCTCACCAAGGCGGCATTGGTGGCACTCGCCGGGTTTAAGTGCGTAGAACTGCATCTATTTACCATTTTTCGGACGCAGCGAGTCCCACATACCCACCTGGGGAGACCCACTCCCCAGGCGGGATGCCTCAGAGCATTTCCCGGCGGAAAAAAAAAAAAAAAAACCTAAGGTGGACCCAGCACCTTGGGCGAAGCAAATTGAAGCTTTGAAGCAAGGGAGCTGCTCTTTGTACCCCTCTTATAAGAGGGGACAAAAGAGCAGGGGGACAAGGGGTGAGGGTGGGAACCTCACACCATTGTACTATCCCGACGTTGGAAGGAGTTGTTCTGTGGTGCTGGACAACCCCTCTGTGGAGGTAGCGTTGGTCCCTGACGGACTGACTAGCCGTCGAGGTGCCCTGTTTGCTCATTAGATCCGGAGCACCTCACCAAAGGCGGCATTGGTGGCACTCGCCGGGTTTTAGTGTTTAGAGCTGCGTCCACTTACCAGCTTTCGGGCGCAGTGAGTCCCACATACCCGCTGGGAGAGTTCCCACTCCTCCGCGGGATGCCTCAGAGCATTTGCCGGCGTAAAAGAAAAAAAAAGAGATCGCACACTGCCGCTAATGAATTTCGAAACTTTCCGAAATTTCGCAACTACATTTAATTTGCTAAAAGCAAAAGTCTTCGCATGCTAAAGACGAGTGTGAATTGATCCATCACTAGTCCCGGGTGAAATCTGTACGATAGTTGTTAACCACTTACCATCAGGTGACCCGGCTTTGTTTATCCAAATATTTTAAAAACCTGTCTATCACGCGCTGTTCGTACTTTGACTCGTACCCAAATAAAGTTGATAAGGTTAATGTTTAGTGGAAGTTCGTTAGCCGAAATATCTCCTCCAATCGACTACTGGCCGTCGCAACTGTACCTCTACCATGACATAACTATAGTAGTTACGGAAAAACGCAACACGAATAGAAAACTAAAAGTATGGTATAGTTTTCTATTCGTGTTGCGTTTTTACGTTAACTACTATAGTTGTCATGTGCGCTTGTAACAAGAACTCATGGTAGAGGTACTAGACACTACGCCGCAGGTTTCAATCCCGCAGTGCTTTTTGATATGGTCCTCAAATTATAGTTATTAAATTTATGTATTCCTAGTACCCGTAACACAAGTTGTTACGAACTTACCACGGGGCTAGGTTAACGTGGTGTGATTCTTGAATAATATTGATTATTGATTAATGATTATTAATTAATTAATGATTGGTGGTAATAATAATAATAATCTATGAAATTGCCGTTCTGCAGTATTGGCCATTTCAAATCAAAATATTTTTTGTTTGGCTAATTCTAATTTCAAATTAATTTTATTTTAAAAACATGGAATTCTTTTTCCAAAAGAAGTAATTTTGTTTATTGATTAGTGTTACATTTTCATCGCATTTCAATCTTTTTCGTCATCATGGATACGTTAAAAATTCTAGTAATTATGGAATATGAGTACCGTCGTGACAGCAACGCGGCATAAGCGACATGCAACATCAACGGCCTTTACGGAGCTAACACTACAAACCAACGCACCACCTGTTATTGGTTTGCTCGTTTCCGTTCTGGAAATTTCGACCTGAAAAATGAACCTCGCGGTCGTCCGAAGACTTTGGTCGACAATGACGAATTAAAGGCGATTGTGGAAGTGGAAATAGCTGCAGCTTTCGACGTTAGCTTCAAAACAATATAGGTATATTTGCGTCAAATTGACAAGGTAAAAAAGCTTGACAAATTGGTGCCCCACGAACTCAATGATCGCCAACGTGAAGTACGCGTCGAAACGTGCCTTGCACTGCTCAACAGACACACAAATGAAGGAATTTTGAACCGCATGAAAAATTGATTCTGTTTGATAACCGCACGCGCTCAGCAAGTTGGTTGGATCCTTGTTCAGCACCGAAACAATGCCCTAAACGAAAACTTACCCCTAGAAAAGTGATGGTCACTGTTTGGTAGTCTAGCGCCGGTGTGATTCATCACAGCTTCTTACCAAACGGGGTGAGCATTACTGCAGATGTGTACTGTGAAGAACTGAATACAATGATGGAGAAGCTGGCACTTCTATCTTCAACCAGCATTGGCCAATCGCTCGTCTCCGCTGCTCCTGCAGGACAACGCGCGACCTAATACTGCACAGCAGACGGTCTCCAAGTTGCAAGAACTGGGGTTGGAAGCTCTGGGTCATCTCACTCACCGGACCTTGCGCCTACAAACTACTATAACTTTTCCCAGAATTTTGGATAACTTTTTGGCGGGAAAAAAATTCAATACCTACCTACGAGAGGCAGTACAAAATGCCTTTGAAGAATTTGTTGCCTCCCGTCCAGCTGGTTTCTTTATTTATTTATTTATATAAATTGGACACCAGCAGTACACACAGGATAACATTTTAAGGTAATAACCAACACCGATTAATTCTGACGTGTTCACCTTTATAGGTGACACAGCGTTCACATCAAGTCAAGTTAAAAAATAACTGGATTAACAACAATAAATAGCAATAGATTTTTTAAAGAATTTATTTAAGAAGGGCATCAATAAACTGCCACTGCGTTGGCAAAGATGCATTGATTGCATGGGTGATTACTTCGATTAATACAAATAAAAAATACATGAAAAAAAAACGCAAATTTCATAGGTAAAGATCTAATATTTATTATTTAAGCCGATTCGACATAATAACTCATTTATTTATTAAAAAATCTGTACTCGGCGAGTTTTTTATGCCACAAGGAGGCAACCGAGCAGTCGGAGCCTTATGGTGACTACCGACGCCCATAGACACCCGGACAACTAAAGGTTATGCGTTGACCTCGTTTTCCCTATTCCCCAATGGGCTACCGGGAACTCACAAACCACGCGAACCGTGACAGCATACCTGTGAGAGGTACCACCCCGGTCGTGCCGGCCCGATTCGGCTGCAAAGCAGCATGGAACCAGCTCTTACAAGTACCAAACTTTTATAATTAACTCGTAAGTTTAGAAAGTTTGACAGTTGTGGGTATCATTTAGTGGTCAAATACCAGCCTCCAACTAGTTAGGTAAACGAGAAGATGATCACATGATGTGGTCAGCGTCGCCCATGACCCACCATAGTTCAAGGCTTGACGTGGCGGTGGGGCTCAGTAGCCTAGGGTGAGCCGAGCACCTTGGGCGAAGCTAATTGAGCCGAGGGGGCTCTTTGTACCCCTCTTATAAGAAGAGGGGACAAAAGAGCAGGGGGCAAGGGGCGAGGACGGGAATCTCACCTCATTGCATTGTCCTGACGTTAGCAGGGGTTGTTCTCTGTGGAGGTGGCGTCACTTAGGGGACTGACTAGCCGACGGTGCACATTATATCCGGGGCACCTCACCAAAGACGGCATTGGTGGCACTCACCGGGTTTTAGTGGGTCGAGCTGCGTCCACCTTACCAGCTTTCGGGTGCAGCGAGTCCCACATACCCGCCTGGGGATTCCTCTTCCCCCGCGGGATGCCTCAGAGCATTACCCGGCGTTAAAGAAAAAAAATGGTGTAAATGTTAAATAAAAAATATAATAATTTAACTTTTGAACAAGCCCGGCAGGTTCCGAGACTGGAGCACTGATAAACGTACACGGATTTACTTTTTATATCGAATATTTATTTTATTGCTATCATCATTGCTTCAATTAGAGATGTACAGTCCACAATATAAATATGTACATAGGTTGCACTAAAAGTATCGGGAATGGAATATTTCCACTGTTCCTGTCATATTAAAATCTTTTTAATTGAAAACTCCTTGGTTTTAAAAATAGAATACCAATAGGGATGTTGTCATTTTTCAGAAATGTTTTTAAATCATTAATAAATATCTATTGGAGGCCTAAATATTATCAACTTTTGCTTAAATACGTCTAATGCCTATAAAATCTTGCATTTTATAATGCATTTTAAATTTCGCTCCAAAACGCTAACACTTGTCACGTGACGGCATATGTTGTTAAACATCGTAAAAGTGATAAAATGTTTCTAGTTGTCGTTAATAAAAAATGGCTTCTAAGTTCTATAAGTGTTGTACGGTGCCTATGTGTGTGTACACTGTCAAAACGCCTGAAAATTAGTTTTTACAATATGTACTGCGTACGGAAAATGGTGTATAGATTTTAGAAGTACCTCAATATTCTTTCGCTTCCGCTAAATAAGAACAAGTGACGTCATTGCCGTTTGTTATCATGTGACCTATTTTAAATTTTGTTACATTTTATTTATAAAATATTAATTTAATCAAATAAAAATAAGGGAAAATGTTGTATTGTTTCAGAATTTTATCATATAAACTACCAATTAACATCAAAATTATATTTTTATATAAATACTGTCATAATAGGGATGCTATTATAAAATTATGTGTACATATTTTTGCAACTGACTGTACCTAGCACGCTCACGTTTTCGTACTGTGATAAAATTTATCTCCTACGCCCTTGACATAAATTTTGGTCTAGGCCGTCTTGGCGTTCATTGCTAGAGACCTGAGCAGTGGGCGGAACAAGGCGGTTATGGAAGACTCGACAAGAGCTCAGTATTGCCGGGGTTTTAAGATTTAACTTTTTTCACAAATATTTCATGAAGCCCCCCTGAAATCTTATATCTTTAAATGAGCAATTCTTTATATATATATATATATATATATATATATATATATATATATCTTGGAATCTCGGAATCGGCTCCAACGATTTTCATGAAATTTAGTATATAGGGGGTTTCGGGGGCGATAAATCGATCTAGCTAGGAATCATTTTTAGAAAATGTCATTTTATTAAAAAAATACCGAGCAAAGCTCGGTCATCCGGGTACTATATTTTATCTCCAATAACTAATAATATAAAGCTGAAGAGTTTGTTTGATTGAACGCGCTAATCTCAGTAACTGGTCCGATTTGAAAAATTCTTTCAGTGTTAGATAGCCCATTTATATAAGAAGGCTATATGCTATATAACATCGCGCTGTGACTAATATAAGTTAGTAAACGCGGGCAAAGCTGCGTGCAACAGCTGTCTATAAAAGAAAAATTAAAATTTTCGAAAAATCCCACGACGTTTACAAAGTAATTGAAAAAGGATAAAATAATTAAAAACCCCCGACTTAAAGAATTAATGTAACTAGTGATAATAAACGTAAAAGCTTTTATAAGTAAATTTAATCTCTCGCAGTGTCGGACTTATGAACAACAGAGTATCAGTTTTTATAGTACTTTCCTACCATTTAGTCTCGAAGATGTAGATGTGGCAATAACATATTATTCAACTCCCTATGAACTTAATAAAAACCAAGAAAATTCGTTGGGGCTCGACTAATAAAAGAGCGTCTTTACGCTCTCCCTTGAATAAATCATCGTATGGGAGCTAGCAACGTTTTCGAGAGAGAACTTCAGGTAGGACAGTTTTTGGATATTCTCTCTCTCAGTCTCCCGACGTCATACGGGCTATCTGGCTGGCGGTAGTGGTTGCGTTCATCAGTGCGCATCCTACTTGTACAGGTCAACGGATATCAGATATTTTCTTTTTTTTTGCGAGACTTCTCATCAAATATCATTAATGTCAATGGGATATATTGGCTTTGGTTAGATGGATAGATAGACAGACAGACAGACAGACAGACAGACAGACAGACAGACAGACGGACAATGACGTGATCCTATAACATTTCGTTTTGTCATTTAGGGAAACGGAACCCTAATTGCAGAATTAATAGGTGCGTCAAACACTAAATTTGGGAAAAATATGTACGTTATTATTTCTTACTCGTTTGAAAGAGGTATTGCCATGCTGCTTTACAGCCGAATTGGGCCGGTACGACCGGTGTGCTACCTCTGGCTCACATAACACTGGCGTCAAGTGACAGCTATGCTGTTGCATTTCGTGCGGCTTGTGAGTTTCCGTGGCCCATTGGGGGATAGGGAAAAGGATGGCAACGCATGATTTCGTTGTGCGAATGTCTATGGGGGTACTCACCATAAGGTAAGTGACTGCTCGATTGCCTCCTTGCACCATAAAAAATACATATTTTTATTCTCGTGTGTAAAAGGTTCTTTCTGCCTCTTTATTTTGACGAACTTTATTCATTTATCCTCAAAATTGTCACACTAGAGTTTTTCCACTTTGACACGGAACCCTAAGTTTGGCTAAGAATTCTAATTTCAAATTAATTTTATTTTAAAAACATGGGATTATTTTCCAAAAGTAGTCATTTGTTTATTGATTAGTGTTACATTTTCATCGCATTTCAATCTTTTTTGTCATCATTGATACGTTAAAAATTCTAGTAATTATGGAATATGAGTACCGTCGTGGCAGCAACGCGGCACAAGCGGCACGCAACATCAACGACGTTTACAGAGCTACGTCATCATCACCGCGCCTCGTGGCCGTCTCCAGACAAACAAGCATCGTAATATAAACACTACATTACGTAACTGTCGTTGAGTAAGATTATAGATTCATTATCATTGGATCAGCTATTCAGTGTGTATTTATGTTAAGGCGGAGGTCGAAGTTTGATCTGAGTCCAATCATATTGTACCTGGACTTAGACTGGCGTTTGTTTTCTTTAACACCGGCAAATGCCTCTGACGGGTATGTGGGACTCGCTGCGCCCGAAAGATTGTAAGTGGACGCAGCTCTACCCACTAAAACGGCGAGTGCCACCTGTAACACCTATGGTGCGGTGCCCCGGATCTGTTGAGCAAACAGGGCTCGACGGCTAGTCAGTCCCTCAAGGGACCGACGCCACCTCCACAGAGGGGTGGTCCACCACAGAACAACCACTGCCAATGCAGGGGCAGTACAACGGTGTGAATGGTGCGGACAACGTAGACAACACCAACGTATAATACTATGTCTTTATTAGGGTTTCATACAAAAATGAAATAAATTTATGGTAAAAAAGTGTTACGACTCTCAGCAGAAATGACCGATGAAAACAATTCAATCTTCTCGATCACAATATATTTGGGCAGAGTAACGCCCTTTACAAAGTATACTAGTACAATCACAGTAGAATGCATGACATGACCGCCATTGGCGTCCTTTTATACCAAGTCTTATTATTATAAATATCGCCATAAGATTATTATAAATAATTATTGTAAATACATTATTAATTATATAATTATATATATATATATATATTTGTTAATGATATTACTGGCGCTACTTAAAGCGCCAGTAATGCCCCTGTGCTCGTGTCGGGGTTAGGATGGGAACCTGGGCCCTCTATGACACGACGTCGCGGGACTACTTAATAGCGACCGGGCAGTCCCCCCTTACGAGGAGTAGTCTGGCCTTCACTGGGGCCAGCCTGTCACTGAGGTAATCCCGTTGAATGCAAATCCGGGACCCTCAAAAAGCGGCTGAAGGCGCTCGCAGTGGTTTTAGTTTACGGGTAGGGCATTCTGGTGCAAGTCCCACATAGGGTCAGGATCTACCCGAGATCCTGGCTACATGCGTAAAAAGCATTTCCCTGCGATAACAAAAAATAGATTGAGTGACAGGCTATACAATGCTTAACATCGTTTAGAAGTGCTAGAAAGTCGAGCCGAAGAATTTGTTACATGAAGTTACAAAATACAGGTGAAGTTAAGAAAGGTTGTTAACAAAAAAAACTAAAAAAACACGCTTTAATAGCAAACCGAACAAAAAAATAGAAAATATTTTTAATACATACAAGAATTAAATTGATTAACAAAAAAATTATATTACTTCTTGTAAAAAAGCGTGGTGCGTACTAAGTTTTTAAACTAACTTCAGTTTTAGAAATAGACTGAAATATTTTTAACGATGATTATCGAGCACCTTACGCTTTTTTACAATAAGTAATATAATTTTATAAATAAGTAAGACTAGGTCCTGCGAGGCCTCCTCCTCCCTCATTTACGTCCGGGGTCGAGGGTAAGGAGACGGCCCGCAGGGAGCTGGTGACAGTGTGTCACGATTGAGGCAATAGACTCGGCCCAGCATACCCCTAAAGAAAAACCATGTCCTGATGACCATAGTGACCTTTCTTTACTGGTAAAATAATTATGACATCAACAATGTATATATATAATGCTTGTTGCTACAACAAGAAGTATTTCTACATTCTAAACTGAATCTGTTCCTTGTTCATCAGCATCAACTTCATCTAGTGATGAGCAAAATTGTTTTGATCTTGCAGAATTGGTCTTGCTCTTGCGAAAAACCAAGGCCAAATGAACAAGTTCAAGACCAAATAAACAAGTCCAAGACCATTAATGAACAAGTCCAAGACCAAATGAACAAGTCCAAGACTAAATGAACAAGTCCAAGACCAAATGAACAAGTCCAAGACCAAATGAACAAGTCTAAGACCAAATGAACAAGTCCAAGACCAAATGAACAAGTCCAAGACCAAATGAACAAGTCCAAGACCAAATGAACAAGTCCAAGACCAAATGAACAAGTCCAAGACCAAATGAACAAGTCCAAGACCAAATGAACTAGTCCAAGACCAAATGAACAAGTCCAAGACCAAATGAACAAGCCCAAGACCAAATGAACAAGTCCAAGACCATTAATGAACAAGTCCAAGACCAAATGAACAAGTCCAAGACCAAATGAACAAGTCCAAGACCAAATGAACAAGTCCAACACCAAATGAACAAGTCCAAGACCATTAATGAATAAGTCCAAGACCAAATGAACAAGTCCAAGACCAAATGAACAAGTCCAAGACCAAATGAACAAGTCCAAGACCAAATGAACAAGTCCAAGACCAAATGAACAAGTCCAAGACCAAATGAACAAGTCCAAGACCAAATGAACAAGTCCAAGACCAAATGAACAAGTCCAATACCAAATGAACAAGTCCAAGACCAAATGAACAAGCCCAAGACCATTAATTAACAACTCCAAGACCAAATGAACAAGTCCAAGACCAAATGAACAAGTCCAAGACCAAATGAACAAGTCCAAGACCAAATGAACAAGTCCAAGACCAAATGAACAAGTCCAAGACCAAATGAACAAGCCCAAGACCAAATGAACAAGTCCAAGACCATTAATGAACAACTCCAAGACCAAATGAACAAGTCCAAGACCAAATGAACAAGTCCAAGACCAAATGAACAAGTCCAAGACTAAAATGAACAAAAGGGAAGGGGGCAAGGGGCGAGGGGAACCTTACCCCATTGTACTGTCTTAATGTTGGGAGGGGTTGTTCTGTGGTGCGGGAAAACCCCTCTGTGGAGGTGGCGTCGGTCCCTTGAGGGACTGACTAGCCATCGAGGTGCCTTGTTTGCTCAACAGATCCGGGGCACCTCACCAAAGGCGGCATTGATGGCACTCTCCGGGTTTTAGTGGGTAGAGCTGCGTCCTCCTTACCACCTTTCGGGCGCAGTGTACCGTAAAAGATACGGTCGACGAATCTTTTACGGTTGAATTTAACCTATCATCATGAAGGTCGGCCCTCACCCCTCCCTCTGGAGAGGTAGGCGGGTCATGCGGCTAGCGTTGTTTTGCGCGGTCTGGGTTTGTTCCGAAGCTTCTGCGATCGACCCGGATCGATATGGTTTCCATGTGTAGGGGTCGACGTCGGTGTCAGCTAAGTTAAATAGGTACAGCTACAAATACGTCACCGTATTCCGTCACCGTTGTCGTATTTGTTGCTGTAGGTACCTACCTAACTACCTTGGCTGACACCGACTCCAAAACTAACAATAATGACATGGTAACCGCAAAAATTGTACATTAGTAGAAGTATAAGATGATTATTAGTTGTAGACACAAAAATTAAAGAAACGCGATAATTTTATTACTTTTTAGTTACTTTATTTTTTGAAGTCGGTGATAATTTTTTTTTATTTTCTTTTTGTGAAATAATGATCACAACTAAAAGAATGATAGGAGCCCAGCAGAGTTTATTGTGGGTATCTTCTCTGACATGGGCGCGTTGCGAACCCTCATTATAAACTTAGCCGCCAAGACGCTCATAAGTGATCATTATAAAGATCCTATATGTGAAGAATAAAATAAACAAACATTTATATTCACGCCAATTATCTACACTCTGCGGAATTCGAACCCACGACCACTGTTTGACCTCCAATCCTTAGGGTCTTTCCGTTACGGGGATCAAAACAACAGATCCAAAATGAGTTGTTTGTGTCGCTATCTCGTGTTATTGACCATATTGTTGTGACGGGTCTATTTATAGTCCGGAGGTTATTTATTTATAGCCCAACTGGACACAGGAACGCGGACTGATGATTTTTTACCAGTGGGGAATTATTATATTGTATTTTTCAGTTGTTATTCTTTTTTTTTTTTTTTTAGTTGAGTTGGATAGGCAAACTGGCAAACGTGCCACCTGATGGTAAGTGGTCGACGTCGCCCATGAACATAAACTAGTTTACCTGGAACGAGCCCAGGCAACTCATTTATGTGTTGCCTATCCTGAGACATAAGATGTTAAGTCTCGGTGCCAGTAATTACACTGCTTGTCTTGCCCTTCTCTCCGAAACTCAGCAAAGCTGTTTCACGAGAGAAACAAGCAAGATGGTGGTACCCATGCAGCCGGGAGCGCGGCACAGCGCTTCCCTCCCACCGGTAAATTCCTTCCAAAATTAAAGTAAAAAAAAAAGTGAGCGACGATGGCCTAGTTCAGGGGTGGTGAACCTATAAGCGTCATCGTGTCTGCCTAAAAAATGTTTAACGAAGTCAGAGGCCACGTGCCATCAAACAATTTTAACTTGGTTTTCATTGGGATAGTAATAAATAATAATACTTAGTACTATGAACTATCAACTCTTTATTCTCCACAAAAAATAGATTCTTATGTAACCAATCTTCTTACGAATGATCATCTAATAAGTACCCAATACCACACTAATACTTCGTAGGAGCGGCGTGCCCAAGATATTGGGTGGAGTGCCATCAAGGGCACACGTGCCACTGATTCGCCATCCCTGGCCTAGTTACACGCTAGATATATAGTAAGAGCCCCACCATGGTTCAGGCCTTGACGAGGCGGTGGGGCTCAGTAGCCTAGGCCCAGCACCTTGGGCGAAGCTAATTGAGCCGAGGGGGCTCTTCGTACCCCTCATATAAGAAGAGGAGACAAAAGAGCAGGGGGCAAGGGGCTAGGATGGGAACCTCACCCCATTATACTGTCCCGGCGTTGGGAGGGCTTGTTCTGTGGTGCGGGACTACCCCTATGTGGAGGTGGATCTATTATCTCACCTGACATAGTGCGCGAACATGTGTGCTAGAACGAAATGCACAATGATTCATTCATAAAAAGACCTATTAGCAAAATAGTTATTATCGAAAATTATTAAGTACAGCTTGGCAAAAAAGAGTATGACGTGGTGACAAGTGGAACTAAATATTTTACTAAATGGAAACCTATGATGTTGACAATACTTGGCCGACAAATACTAGATTTTGAGTAAAGTTTAGTGTTTTACATTTATTTTTAACGATTTGATTAAAATATCTAGCTGATTTTCTATATTATGATGAGACCTAAGTTAAAGTGGCGCCCTCATTTTTTCCATACTCTTTTTTGCCAAGCTGTATCTTCTCATATCTCGCAGTGGAGTGCCCACTCCACTGCGAGCGCCTTCAGTGGATCCAGCGAACTAAGATCGGGACTAGTCACGATTATGATTCATGCTCATTTTTAGAGGCTGCTCTAAATACCATGATAATTGAAGAATTTTTCCCATGGAAAGAGTGCGTGCGTCTATTGATAACTGGCCTGTATTGCATATACATATATTTTTAATATACAGATACAGGGATATATGAGACAAATGAGGGATGACAAACCATGATTCAAGGATATAAAATAAATGTCGTTTAATGTTTAAATTAATGAAGTTTCATCAGAAAATATAATGTTTAGAGAGCCGTCTCTAAACATTATATTATAATCGGCCTAGTCGTTTCAGAGATTAGCCGTAACAAACAGACAGACCGGCAGACAGACAGACAAAAATTATAAAAAAGCCTATTTTGGTATAATAATACATCCATATCTTTATTCTTCTTCTTCTTCATCTTTATTTGACTTAATCGTTATTAGTTTATAAGTATATTGTCTATGTTCGCGTTTTATTTTTATTTTTATTTTTAATTTTCTTCTTCTTCTTTATCTTTGGCATGTAGACGTCAAAAATATTTTGTTGTGCAACATTCTGCCAATGTCAAGTATAAAATAAAAATGTTGAAAAGCTAGGATAATAATATAAATATTTTCTCTCTCGGTTTGTGTTTTTCAGTAAACATAATATTATGTTGTCATAGCTATATTAAGCGATCAATTGTGTATTTTTTTAATTTATTATATATATATATATATATATATATATATATATATTTGTGTGCTATGTAATCGTTTCGTGGCTTCACCGAATGGCCTCAACGGAAGACCAGTCATGCTGGAGTGGTAATTCCAGCAAACACTGAGTTGAGGCCGTTTTGTGTAACTACAAGGATTATATTATGTTATATTATTAATTGTGTCTTATGTAGTTAAGTAAGTAGTTTCACGAATAAATGTTTCTTTCTTTCTTTCTTTCTTTCATATGCATTCAATAAAAAGCGGTTATTTTAATAATTTTAATATTACAAATAGACACTACAATTTTATTTATCTGTATAGATCTGGTAAAATTTTGGTTTGTCTCAGCCGTTCTCAGCTGGTATTTTCTTTAGTCCAACCCTGGAGCCTCTTTTTTTTCTTTAATGCCGGGAATCGCTCTGAGGCATCGCGCCTGGGGAATGGGTCTCCCCAGGCCGGTATGTGGGACTCGCTGCGCCCGGAAGATGGTAAGTGGACGCAGCTCTACCTACTAAAACCCGACGAGTGCCACCAGTGCCGCCTTTGGTGAGGTGCCCCGGATTTGTTAAGCTAACAGGGCACTTTGACGACTAGTCAGGACTGCAAGGGACCAATGCCACCTCCACAGAGTGGTTGTACCGCACCACAGAACAACCCCTCCCAACGTCGGGACAGTACAATGGGGTGAGGATCCCATTCTCGCCCCTTGCCCCCTGCTCTTTTGTCCCCTCTTCTTATAAGAGGGGTACAGAGAGCCCCCTCGGCTCAATTAGCTTCACCCTAGGCTACTTAACCCCACCGCCACGTCAAGGACTGAACCATGGTGGGGAACCCTGAAGCCTCTAGGGAAGTGGATTGGGAGTGGGATCCTCCACGATATACTAAAATATTGACCCCAAAACCATAGAAACTATTGTAGTTGTATGTCTCGCTGTTTCGTTCATCGAACGAGGCCTATGTTCAGCAGTGGATAGAAAGTGATGTTGATGATGAATATATTATTAAAAGTCATATATAATCAACGAAAAAAAGGAGTGTCCGAGATGGGCGGCTTTGTGTCACGGTCTGACATCAGTCATCAGAGGGGACTTGTCTGTGATGACAATTGGCAGAGTGCCAAGCGTCATCATCACGATGCTCGGTGACGAAGAGTCCTGGACGGCGATGGTCTCCTTCTGCGAGGCAGTTATGTCCCAGAAGGAGGCTGACGAGCGGATGAGAGAGGAGGCCGCCGAAGAGGCATCCTCCCGCGGGCGACGAACTGGGGTGAGTAGGAGGCGCTACTTAATGCGTCTCCAGTAACGCCCTGTAGTCTGGTAGTAGTAGTCTGGCCTTCACCGGGGCCAGCCTGCCACTTAGGTGATCCTGTCTGTTGCCTACATATCCGGCTGCCTCAAAAGGCGACTGCAGGCACTCGCAGTGGTTTTAGTTAGGGTAGGTACTCCCAGGTGCGACTCCCACATTGGGTCAGGATCTACCCGAAGACTCTGGCTGCATCCATAAGGATTTCCCCGCTATAAAATTATTTCAAAATTAGAAGCTGTTGTTATTGAATATGTCCCTGATCTTGATTTGTTAAAACACTTATTGTTTGTTTATTTATTTATTGTTAACATTTTATTACGTAATAATAAACGACAATAATTACTAAAATGCTTATATATTTTTTTCGTAATGACTAAAACTTTGTTTAGTGGAAAATTTAGTGGTTATGAGATTAGGCCCGTTTTACGTTAGTGGTTTCCTGGTGTATTATAAATTGTTTTAGTAAAGAGCATTGGTCTCATGCTAAGCGTATATTAAGATATCTGAAAGGGACCAAGGATTATTGTATTAAATATTGTGGGATGGATAACAATACCTAGGTAACACTGAAAATGTTAAGAAAATGAAAAACGGCTTAATGTAGAAAGTTGCCAATACTTTAATTGTTTTTCGAAGTAATCTCCGTTTCTTTCTACACATCGTCCCATTCGATGGAACCACTGAGAAAGCAGTGGGCCCATTCTTCCTTAGGAGTCTCTTCTATGGCATTTTCGTACGCTTTCACCGCATCTTCAGGGCTCGTAAAGCGAATACCTCGAATTTTATCTTTAGTTCTTGGGAATAAATGAAAGTCGCAGGGCGCCAGGTCAGGACTGTAAGGCGGATGACTCATTATCTCGACACCTGCCATAGTCAAATATTCAACAGTCCGTTTTGCGGAGTGCGCTGAAGCATTGTCGTGGTAAAGGAGGATCCTGCTTCGAGGGCGCTGCTGTCGATTTTTTTCCAAGACAACAGACAAACAGCGATTGACATACCAGTCTGCAGTAACTGTCCTTCCATCTTATAGCACAACTGTCGCAAACTGACCTTTCCGACCAAAGAATGAGGCAATCATCTTTTTTCCTTGACTTCTTCCTTTCTTTACCTTAGTTGGGCCGATCCTCGAAAGGAAACACCCACTGAGCTGATTGTCTTTTGGTTCCGGGTTCGTAGCAATATATCCAGCTTTCATCACTTGTGATGATTTCAAATACAGCATTTGAGTTACCGCCGTTGAACTTACCTAACATTTGGCGACACCAGTCCATGCGGAGGCGTTTCTGGTCGTCGGTTAAAGTATGGGGAATCCATCTGGTACAAAGCTTCCTGGCGCCTAAATGTTCGTGTAATATTTTTTGAACTTGACTCATACCAATGCCTAGGCTTGCCCGTATCTGTTTATAGGTCACTCTCTTATCTTCCTCTATCATGCGTCGCACAGCACTGATGTTATCTTCAGTAGTCGCTGTTAAAGGACGTCCCTCACGCGGATCATCACTGAGATTGCTACGTCCACGCTTAAACTCGTTAAACCAATTGTAAATAGTGGCACGAGATGGGGCTTCATTAAAAAATGCTAATCGCAGCCTATCATAGCTTTGTTGTTGAGTAGGCCCACAACGAAAGTCATAATAAATCATTGACCGAAAATTTTCTCGCGTTATGTTCATTTTCACGTGTAACAAGAGTTTTAGATTTGCCACCAATTCACAAAAACAAATGACAAATGAATGCAATATACTACATTAGGTTATCAAAGAGTGCGGTCGGGACAGTTCCCGAGGGCCTGGAAGGATGGTCGGCTCTGCTTGCTACCAAAGGCAGGGCGGACCCCAGACTCGGCTTCGGCGGTGCGACCGATGGTGTTGCTGAGCGAAGCTGGGAAGGCCCTGGAAAGAATAGTGGCCTCCCGGCTCGTTCAGCACCTGGAGGAGGGCCCGGGACCGGGACTCTCAGAGTCCCAATTTGGGTTCCGGGTACGCCGGTCGACCGTCGACGCCCTCAAACGCCTTCGGGCGGTGACGAGTGAGGCGGAACACAGAGGGGAGGTGGTGGTCGCGGTGTCCTTGGACATCGCAAACGCCTTTAACAGCCACCCTCACAGTGTGATACGGGAGGCGCTGAATTATTTCGGTGTCCCCCCGTATCTAAGGAGGCTGTTGGAGGCGTACCTCTCCGAGAGGAGGGTAGCCTGCGAGAACCGGTGCGGGTCCATAGAGTGGTGGCGAGTCGGCTGCGGTGTCCCACAGGGATCGGTTCTCGGCCCGATCCTGTGGGACATCGGCTATGACTGGGTCCTGCGAGGCCGCCTCCTCCCCGGGATGGGTGTCATCTGCTACGCGGATGACACTCTCGTCTACGCCCGGGGACGAGGCTATAAGGAGGCGGCGCGGCTGGCCGAGGTCGGGCTCGACCTCGTGATCAGCCGCATAGAGAGATTAGGGCTTCGGGTCAGACCTGAGAAGACCGAAGCCCTTCTCTTCCGCGGGATAGGGCGGAAAAGACCCCCACCGGGGGCTGCCCTCCAGGTCGGAGGGGTGAGGGTCAGGATGAGCCCCCATATCAAATATCTGGGGCTCATCCTTGACGGTGGGTGGACCTTCGGCCCACATTTCTCAATGTTGGGACCGAAGGTCGTGAAGGCGGCAAGTGCACTGGGCAGACTCCTCCCGAACCTCGGAGGACCCAGCGCCGCCTGCAGGCAGCTATACTCCGGAGTCTGCCGGAGTATGGCAACCTACGGTGCACCCATCTGGGCGGGTCACCTTACCACGAGGAATAAGGCCCAGCTGCGCTCGGCGCAGCGGGTCATCGCGGTAAGAGTGATCCGGGGGTACCGTACAGTATCGTGGGCGGCAGCCACTGCCCTGGCCGGTGACCCCCCGTGGGAACTCGTGGCGGAGGTTCTTGCCGAGACGCACTCCTATGTCTCGGATAGGAGGTCTCTTGGTGAGAGCCTTACGCTAGACGGGATCCTTCGGGTTCGCCGACTAGGGCAAGAGGCGTTAATGCGAAGGTGGGGGGAGGACCTGGCGCAGCAGCCGTACGGCAAAAGCCTAACGGTAGCTCTGCGTCCGGTCCTTGAGCGATGGATGCGCCGTAAGCGTAAACCCCTCACCTTCCGTCTGACACAGGTGCTCACCGGGCATGGTTGCTTTGGTGAGTACCTGTGCCGGACGGCCCGCAGGGAGCCGTTGACAGTGTGTCACGATTGTGGCGCGGCGGTGGACTCGGCCCAGCACACCCTCGAGGTGTGCCCGAGATGGGCGGCGCTGCGTCATGATCTGACATCGGTCATCGGAGGGGACTTGTCTCTGCCGAGTGTCATCATCGCGATGCTCGGCGACGACGAGTCCTGGACGGCGATGGTTTCCTTCTGCGAGGCAGTAATGTCCCAGAAGGAGGCCGACGAGCGGGTGAGAGAGGAGGCCGCCGACGAGGCCTCCCCCCGTGGGCGACGAACGGGGGTGCGCAGGAGGCGCTACTTAATGCGCCTCCAGTAACGCCCCTGTGCTCGTGTCGGGTTCAGGATGGGAACCTGGGCTCAGTATGACACGACGTCGCGGGGACTGCCCAAGCAGCCGGGCAGCCCCCCTTAAGAGGAGTAGTCTGGCCTTCGCCGGGGCCAGCCTGTCGCTGAGGTGATCCTGTTGAATGCCTATCCGGGACCCTCAAATTAAAGCGGCTGAAGGCGCTCGCAGTGGTTTTAGTTTACGGGTAGGGCACTCCCAGGTGCGAGTCCCACATAGGGTCAGGATCTGCCCGAGATCCTGGCTACATGCGCAAAAAGCATTTCCCTGCGATAACAAAAAAAAAAAAAAAAAAAGGTTACCAAAGAGTTCTAAAATTGAAATTCAAAAAAGTTTTCATTTTCAATGTTTCTAACTGGCCAGTTCTAAACATTTTCAGTGTTACCCACGTATCAATACAGATATAATAGGCTATGCAGATGCAGATTGGGGTAACGACATGTTGGATAGAAAATCCTACACAGGATTTTATTTTAGTCTCTCAGGTGGTGTGATATCTTGGGGTAGTAAAAAGCAAAAGAATGTTACATTATCAAGCACCGAAGCTGAGTATGTAGGCATATATCTGAGTGTTGAAAAGAGGTCATAATATATCTAAGGAATTTAAATCAAGAAATAACTGGTTATCTGCAATGTATTGTAATCTTTAATGATAATCAGAGTGCACATAAGTTATTGTATAATCCTGTTTTTCACAATAGGTCAAAACATATAGATGTAAGATATCATTTTAGTCGTGAATGTATTAATAGTGATATAGTTAAAGTGGAATATCTTGAAACAGCCGTTATGCCTGCAGATATACTTAATCAGTCTTTAAGCTATGTAAAACATCATAATTTTTTGCAATTAATGGGTGTACAAAAGAAGTGATAATTATTTTTTGCTTTATATGATTTTGATATAGTGGGGGTATTGCTTGTATATCAAAATTGTTATATCTCAATGTATTAGATACTGATAGCGCCATCTGCATTCATTTCTGTAAAGTATGTACTCTGTAGTTATGACTTATGGTAAAGTAAACAGGGCCGTCTTTACCAGGGGGTGCAAGGGGTGCGGTGCAACCGGGCGCGGAGCGCCCGGTGGCGCCTTTCGAGCGCTGATTTTTTGGATATATCATTGAACTTAACGCCATTGCACAGTTTTATATATATGTACTTGTTACTTACGACAAATATGTATGCGCAAGCAAAAAAAAAAGTCATCAACAATAATATTTTTTTACTTTTATTACGCTTTCGGCACTTGTCATACCGCATTACTACACTACACAATAACAATTTTATTTAATACAACACGCGCGCGGCAAAATCTTTAATCCAAAGAAAGTGTATGTATGTACGATTGACACGTTGCCGCCCGGTCGCCCGCACTTGAAGCAAAATGATCTCTAAGTCAATAGAGTGTAAGTTCATTTAAAATGGGCGCGCGGCGCGGCACCTGTACGTCTGTTGCGTCCTTTGACATAGCCGCCCGGGCGCTCGCACTTAAAGAGAAATGATCTCTAAATCACAACTTTTAGGTGTAAGTTCATTTGAATTTACAGCGCGGCGCCTATGTAAGTGTCGGTCAGTGATTGATCTGATTTCTTCTTTTTTAAGTAATTGAATTCGTTAGCTCATTTCATTTGCGACAACCGGCGAATTAGCACGGAATTTCTTAGAGAAAAAATATAAAGGTAAGTCAATTTTATTTTTTAAGTGTTAGTGTTAGGTACATTACAATCATTATTATCACATCCTCACAATTCCACACTGAGCGCGCTCACCCGGACTAACGAATTAGACTATGCCCGATTGCCTAAAATATTATTGCGTGGCCCTGTTACCACACTTGGTTACTCAAATTGTTGACTATCTTATGTTTTTTAGGTACATCTTCGTCAACATCTACCCAACAGTTAGAAGAGACAGTCAACTTGGAAGAGAAAACTTCTGCGAGTATTTCACATTTTTATTTTTATTTGTTTTTTTTTAGATAAAAAAGATTTAGATAAAAAAAACAACTATCCTGTAGTGTCTCTACAGTTTAGAATAGGGATGATAAATAACCAAACCCAACGAGTGCTGTTTTTACACTGACTTTATTGATACATTAAAAATATTATATTGTAATTATATGCTGAACCAACAATGTACGCGTAAGCTAAAATATGATTATTGTACTTTGTACATCTTGGGACACAGAAAAGAAGAGAATGTTATCTAATTCTACATCACTAAAGCGAGTTAATATCAATGCACATATTATTCACTTATTTCACTATCACTGAGTTTCGGTACGGACAGTCGGACAGAACGCGGAACCACACACTTTTCGCCCTTGTTCACACAGATGATTGGATTCTGTACACTGGCGCTGGTGCTTGGAGGAACTCCTCCTGATGATGGCTGCTGCTGGGTAGACAGGTCCTCGTTAGTGGTCTCCACGGTTCGCAGTACCACCGGCGTAGTCTCAACCAATGCCGGGGCTATCTTGAATCGTGTATTTGTCTTACGGACACGACGGACGACGTAAATGCACGTCACTAGTATTAACAGAATCAATGTGACA
Organism: Helleia helle; assembly: GCA_963853865.1. NCBI lineage: Eukaryota > Metazoa > Arthropoda > Insecta > Lepidoptera > Lycaenidae > Helleia > Helleia helle. The sequence continues at coordinate 2,535,848 of OY971437.1, forward strand.
TAAATTGCAGTATAGTGATGTACATCGTGTACACTGATGGACGAGTAAACCAAGTCAGATTGTTCCTTTATATTCTCTAATTTTCTTTCCATTTAAGTCCAAGTACGGTTATGGTTATCTGGTATAAATAGTTCAGGTAATGTCGTGTTCAAAATATTATTTAGAATTGAAAATTCAGGTACGTTAGGTATGTTTGCTTGCGTACGCAACTTTGTCAAATAATTTGAATGTCCGTAAATCGTTATCGATTTGCTCTTGAGTACACATCCCTTACCTATGTTTATGAGTCCGTTTCCCCTCAAGTTCATTAGTTCCATTCTGTCAGAACAAAATATCCGCACTAGGCAGTTATCACAGCAAGAGAATAACCACCTGTTATTGGCACGTAACTTGATCGACCGCTCTTCGCACCTGTTTGCCTTAGTAGCGCATAATGTTATATTATTTGTAGTTATGTTACAAAAAGTATGACTAATTTGTTGTTCATAAATCGGTTTATCGTAGGTACATAAAACTTTCCCTGAGGTTAAATGCATACAAAAATGTGTGTCTTCTTCGGATAATAGAATTAAAAACTCCTTTCGTAAATTAAATGCTATGTATGGTGTTATAGTTTCTATGATGTAATTATTCCAGGGGATGCTGTATATTTTATCTAATTCGAACGATTCTTTTGCAATTTAAAGGTATTTTTATTTCTATGACTAAGTATGATCGTCCGACCTTTGAGCTGATCTTCATAACTTTATACAGTTCTTGTATATTTTCTTCATTTATTGGTAAAGTTACATCACCTCTTAATTGACTGGATATGATATGCATTTGTTGTTGTAATTGTTCTAAAGGTATTAAATGAGCGTCCAAGTGGCCGTGAGATAAATCAGTAATCGTATCAATTAGATTATCTTGTATACGTCTTAGATTGGATATTAAAATCTGTGCGGACAAAATTTCCGATATAATACTAATTTTATGTTCGTGGTCAGACTGTACTCGATTCAACATAGAAGTGTAATTAAATAAATGTGACTGTACCATGCTAAATTGTTTATTCATTATTTCCTCATTTCTGCGTAGAATATTAGATTGTGCCTCAATAATGCTTGTTTGATTTTTAAGTAAACCTCGCAGATGATTTGTATCATAGGAAATTTTTTCGATATCCTTTTTGTATCGTTTCAGGAATCGGTCATCTAGAACTCCGAATAATGAATTAGCTATATAGCCCACACCGTTTATCAAGCCTCTCTTCTGTCTTTTCTTGTTATCAATTTGTAACAATCGGTCGTAATTACCAAGTTCCGATAGTTCATGTTGCAGTTGTTCTGTTATACTAATATACTGCGGCGAAAGCTGCGATGTATCTTCTTGTATATGTTTTACGTAGTTATTTAAATAAATCAATCCGGCCCAGTACGTTGTCATGTTGTAGTAAACAACTAACTTCCACTCATCTCTAATTAAGTTGATGTCGAATTGTTTATCAAAGTAGAGAGTTTGGCTTGAATTAAAATATGATACATTGTAAGTACTCTGTGAGGGTGTAATTGTAAATAAAAACGTTAAAAGCGTAATGAATATAAAGTTACATAACTTATGTCGCCGAGGACGACATCGCGGCTGGTGTTGTGGCTCATTTGAATGAGTTGTATTTCGTTGGTTGGTTGGCTGGTCAATATCACTTGAGCTGTTGTTGATCTGTGTGGTATCTTCCTCTTTAACAGGAAGTCTGGAAAGTTTTATAATCGGCCTTTTAATTACCCCGTTTTTAGTTCTTACCGAAACGACTCTCACGTATCCATCGCTCCCTGGATGTACCTTTTTTTTTTTTTTTTTTTTTTTTTTTTTTGATTTCGCTGGGGAATGTGTTTAGGCATACCCCTGGGTCCGGGGGGTCCCAGGGGTTATGTGGGACTCTCTGCGCTCGAGAAGATGGTAAGGTGGACGCAGTCTCTACCCACTAAACCCCAGCGGTGTTCTCCTCGTCGTCTTGGGTGACCCGGCGCGGGAGCTGTGGACGTCCGCATCGGGCCACAACGGAATGCCATCTGGCACACTCCTCTGGAGGCAGGGGGGACGACATCCCCTCCTCCTACTCCGCTTTAGGCACCTGGAACACACAAGGGTGCCTTATAGCCCGGACCTTAAGCGCGCGCGGTGGATCCCCCGATCGACCGCGCACAGGTCCCTCACAGCGGCGCAACTGCTTGTCGCCGCCGTGCTCTCTTGCGGGATGAGGCGCCAGTGCGCTCCCTCTCCCGCTCCGCCTCCTCCTTCTGCGACATCACTACCTCGCAGAAGAAGACGACCGCCTGCCATGCGCTCTCACTGTCAGTCATCGCTCGGATGACCGCAGGGAGCGACAGGTCCGCGCCCACTTCAGTGATAAGTGGCGCCCTTTCCTCTGCCCAAGCTGGGCACTCCGCCAGGGTGTGGTCTGCAGTGTCTTCACTACTGCCACAGTGATGACACCCTGGCGAGTCCTCCGCGCCTGCCACCTTCCACAGATACCTTCCGAAGCAGCCGTGCCCCGTCAGGATCTGTGCAAGGTGGAAGGTGATTATGCCATGCCGTCGGTCAACCCACTGCTCCAGGATTGGACCGACGGCCTGCACCGTGCGATGGCCCGCACTCGGCTCCTCCAGCCGCTCCTTCCATTTACGGAGCACCCACTTTCTTAGGCGCCTCCGCCAGCTCTCCTCTCTTTCAGTCTCGTCATCTTGTGAGACCTCCTCCTCCTCGGCGTCTCCTCTCCTCCTCCGCCAGGACCGCGCCACCAGGTTCCATGGTGCAGTGCCCGCCAGTACGCACGCCGCCTCATACGAGGTTGTGCGGTACGCACGGACGGCCCTGACAGCCATGACTCGTTGCGGACGTCGCAACAGGGTCAAGTTCTCTGCTGTCAGAGCGGCCGCCCATATCGGCGCGCCGTACAGTGCCATCGACTGCAAGACGCCCGCATATAGGCGGCGGCAACCAGCGCTCGGCCCACCCACATTGGGGAGGAGGCGACTCAGCGCCCGCGCGGCTCCAAGCAGCTTCGGAACTAGCCGCCTGAAATGCTCCTTGAAATTCCATCTACTGTCGAGGATGAGGCCCAAGTACCTCATATTCGCCTCGACAGAGATGGAAGTTCCTCCCACCATTAAACTGGATCCGGGTGGAGGGGCTCGCCGTGGCCCGTGAAAGCATATAGCCTCACTCTTCTCCAGGGCCACTTCGAGCCCGAGGCGTCGGATCCTTGCAACAACTTGGGCGACTCCGGCTACCGCACGTATTCGGGCCTCCGAAAAGGTAGCTCCACGCGCGGTCACGATGGTGTCGTCGGCGTAACACGCGACGCCGACACCTGTCAAATTCCCGCCACGGAGGACCCAATCATACCCGATGTTCCACAGGAGCGGGCCCAGTACAGAACCCTGTGGAACACCGCACTCTACTCTCTTCGTCGCCCAGCCGCCGGCCGTCGGGTACACGACGCACCTACTAGAGAGGTAATCCGCAACCAGTCTACGCAGATACGTCGGCACTCCGTGGAATCTCAGCGCCTCCAAGATTGTATCAAAGGGCAGGGTGTTGAAGGCGTTGGCGATGTCAATAGACACCGCCAAAAGCACCCCTCCGCCTTCGATCGCCTCGTCAGCGAGAGCCCTCACCCTGGCCAGAGCGTCCAGGGTGGACCTGCCCCGCCGGAAACCAAACTGGTAGGCGCTGAGATTCGGGCCTATTTCATCAAGGTGTTCGACTATACGGGCACCTGCTATCCGCTCCAGCAGCTTACCCGCATCGTCGAGCAGTACGATCGGTCGATACGCAGACGGCGAGTCGACCGGTCGCCCGTCTTTCCGGATTAGGATCAGCTTCCCCTTCTTCCACGCCGTGGGAAACCTACCTTGCGACAGACATGCGCTCATCAGGCGCTTGGTGTGCGACCGGAGTGGGCCTAGGGCCAGAACCAAGGCCCGCCCGGGAACACCATCTGGACCAGGGGCGGTATTGCGCGCCTTCAACCGCGCCAGCGCCATGTCTATCTCTCCCTCTGTCACTTCCGGGATTTCCGCCTCGACGCTCGACGGCCCACTGTCAGGTGGGGCCATCAGTGGAGGCGCATGGTCTCCTCGACCGGGAAACAAGGCCGGGACTATTCTGGCCACGAGGTCCGGCTGGAGACTCTCCGTCAGGGGAGGGACCCAGGGGCGCATCTTGTTGCGAACCAACCTGTACGGCCTCCCCCACGGATCTCGATCCAGAGTCTCCAGGAACTCGTCACAGGCTGCCTCCTTGGCACGGCCTATAGCCGTCCGCAATTCCCCAGCGGCGGCCCTGTAGATGGAATAGAGCCGCCCCTCCTCCGTTTCATCCCGGCGTCGCCGTCTGCGGCTCCGGGTGTACCGGCGTCTCGCCGCAACGCACTCTCGGCGCAATTCAGCGAGCTCCTCCGACCACCAGTACACCCCTCTGCGTTGCGGGGGCCTCCGGCCAGTTCGAGGCATGGCTGCGTCACATGCCTGCGATAACGCAGCGACTAGTCGTTCGGTCTCCTCATCGACCTCCACCTCTGCCCTGTCCTCCAGAGAGTCAAGGTTCCAGGCCTGTACCAGAGGTGCCTCGAGAAGGGCTTCCTTGTCGAGCCTTTTTAGTGCCCAACGTCGCCCGCACTCGGCTTCGGAGCCACGGCTTCGGGTTGGGGCAGAGACGCTGTATCGGAACCGAATATATCGGTGGTCCGATAGCGTCTCGTCCTCGAGCACCTCCCAGCCCTGTACGCAGCGAGCTAGGGCGGCATCGGCGAACGTGACGTCGACGATGCTGCCACCCTGCTGTCTCACGCAGGTATGCCTGGATCCCACATTAAGCACCTCCAGCCCAGCCTCAACCAGCCAGTCTTCCAGAACCGCACCTCGGGCGTCAGTCGCAGGGCAACCCCAAGCCACAGATTTGGCGTTGAGGTCCCCAGCGACAATCACGTGATCAAGGCGGGCTCGCCCCACCAGTGAGCCGACCTGAACCAGAAACCGTTCGAAATCAGCGAGTCTCCGGTTGGGCGAGAAGTAAGCCCCGATCACTAAAACTCTGCCAATCTCGGCCGCGACGAATCCGCGTCCCCTCTCCACTATGCCAAACGGTGGCGAGCCGTTTGTGCTGGCGATGGCCACCACACCATCCTCGTCGCCGACCCAATTTGGCGAGTTCGGGACCCGGTACGGCTCTGCCACTACAGCCACCTGCACCGACCACTCCGCCAGAGCCTGAAACAACAGGTCCTGAGCTCTGGCGCAGTGATTGAGGTTCCCCTGTAGCACTTGGGTGTATTGGTGTGCCATCACTCCAAGACCATGGAAGCCTCCTCACCCAGGACCGCGAATCTGTTTGCGGTCGGGGTTATGGGCTGAGAGAGGGCACTAGGTCCCTTGCCAGCCTTTTCCGCCTGTTTTCGTCCGGCCCGGCTACGACGCGGGGCCACGCCCCTGGATGTACCTGGGTTATCCTTCCTAGAGCCCATTTTCCTGGGGTTAATTGTCTTCTTTGACAAGAACAATGTCATCAACTTCCATGTTCTTTGATGGACTCTGCCATTTAGATCGCACTTGGAGTTGATGAAGGTATTCTGAACACCATCTTTTCCAGAAGTTTTTATTCATAGTCTGCACCATGTATCATCTGGTGCTAAGGTTCAACTGATCAGGATCAGTCTGCGACCGAGACAACAAAGGTTCTCCGATAAGGAAATGTCCTGGAGTCAGATAATCGTCGTCATGATTCTCTGTCAGTGCAATTAAAGGCCGTGAGTTAAGACATGCCTCTATCTGATGTAAAAACGTGCTAAACTCTTCATATGTAAGTTGCTGTTCGCCAATTACTCGTCGGAGATGATATTTCAGTGATTTGACGGCGGCTTCCCACAAACCACCTGCAGATGGGAATGACGGCGCGTTAAAGACCCATTCAATGTTAAAATTATATATGTTTCTGAAGAAATTTTTGTCGATCGTCGCCAAAATTTCTTTGTATTCCTTTTTCAATAATCGGTTAGCACCCTTAAAATTTGTTCCATTATCACTGTATACATGACTTGGGGTGCCACGCCGGGCACAAAACCGACGAAAGGCTGCAAGAAAGCCAGGGGTGCTGAGGTCAGATACGAGCTCTAAATGAACGGCCTTGGTTGATAAGCATACGAATACTGCGACGTATCCTTTCGTTGTTTTTATACCGCGGCCCTTTTGAGCTTTAATTTCAAAGTGACCAGTAAAGTCCACACCTGTGTGGCTAAATGGACGAGAAGGTGTGACCCGTGGTGCCGGTAGGTCGGCCATAATCTGTTGGTGATTTTGGTGACTATAACGCCTGCACTTAACACATTTACGTAATTCTCTCTTGACGGTACGGCCCGCTAAGTATCCAATATTTGTATCTAATGTGTGCCAGTGTGAGTCTGGGCCCTCCATGTAAGGTCAAGGAATGAGATTGTTGAATTATAAGATCAGAAAGGCGACTGTGGCAGGATAGAATTATGGGATTTTTTGAACAACCATCCAGATAGGATTTATTTAGCCTTCCTCCAACCCTCAGTAATCCGTCGTCTCTACTAATATAAGGATTTAGACATAATATCTTACTACAGTTAGGTAAACTCTTACCCTGTTTTATACAATTAATCTCATCCTTAAATTCAATTGACTGTACTGTCTTAATTATAATATTATACGCGCATTCCAATTCAATAGCCAACAAATATGACTTATGTGGCACATTATGTTTGTTATGCAACCACTGAATGTAACGTGATAGCCAGCCCACTGTCTTTGCGACTCGTGTCAAAGAACTGCACTCATTTATTAATTGTAATATTAATGTCTTATGTTTTGAATCGGATAAAGTTGCGTTCACACTCGAGTTAGTAATTTCTTCATAGGTCGGTAAATGAGTTATATTTTTGATAGAATTGACATCAAGCTTGTTAAGCCATTCAGGACCCCACCATAAATGATGTGATTCTAGTTGATTGACTGTTAATCCTCTAGTGGCACAATCTGCGGCATTTTGATCTGAACTTACATGATGCCATAGAGACGGTTTGATGATGTCTACAATCCTTTGCACTCTCTTCGAGACAAATTTCGGCCAACTGTTATTGTGACCTTGAATCCATGCCAGTACAATAGTAGAGTCACTCCAGCAATGCATCTCATAATGAACATCTGTTAGCACAGCTAGAACCTTATCTATGAGGCTTGCCAAAAGATGTGCGCCACATAACTCAAGCTTCGGTAAAGTCAACTTGTTCTTTAATGGAGCTAGTTTTGTTTTCGCTGTTAGTAATCTCGTTGTGCACTCGCCTTTATTGTTAGTAGTCGTCACGTATACAACGCACGTAAGCTTCTTCCGAGGCATCGCAGAACCCATGTATAATATATTTATGATCATCACCTAAAAATCTTGGTAATTCAATTTTATCTAGCTGTTGAAAATCCTGTTTTAATATTTTCCAATCACTAATTATCTGCGAGGACAGCTTATCATCCCAACTCAATTGTTGTTCTGACCAAGTTCTTTGAAATAAAACCTTAGCTCTGATAGTGAAGGGTGAGAGCCAGCCCAGCGGATCAAATATCTTCGAAATATTAGAGAGCAGTTGTCTTTTTGTGAGATGATCGTCACTATTCATATCTGTAAATTTATTTTGAAAACTAAATGAGTCCGTTTTAGGACTCCAACGTAACCCTAGAGTTTTTCGTGACTCAGCACATCTGAAATCTAGAGAAATGTCCAACTGTTCATGTGTTAAATTTTGTGTTAATTCTGTACTATTACTTGACCATTTTCTAATATTCATACCAGCCCTCTTAAAAATGCCAATAATTTGTATTTGTAATTCTCTTGCCTTCTTCACTGAGCTCTCACCTGTTAGAAGATCGTCCATATAAAAAGACGTCAGTATAGCCTGCGCGGCTAGTGGATACTCTTCTTTATTATCTAACGCCAGCTGTTTTAGGGTTCGCATGGCGAGATATGGCGCTGCTTTGGTTCCGTATGTAACCGTCGTTAATTGATATTCTTGCAATAAGTCTTGAGGCGTGTCTCGCCATATAATTCGCTCTAAATGTTGGTCACAGTCTCTTATGTATATTTGTCGAAACATTTTTTCGACATCTGCCGTGATGACGATTTTATGTTTACGCCATGATAAAATAAGACTATGTAAATCGTTTTGTAGGTTAGGGCCTTGTAACATCAAATCGTTTAAGCTATAACCTGTCGAAGTTTTTGCTGACGCATTGAATACGGTTCTTAATCTAGTAGTTGTGGATTCTGCCTTTAATACTCCATGATGTGGTAGATAATATGACAACTGCTCCTTTTTTGTAACAGGCCGCATGTGACCTAGGTTTAAATATTCGTTCATGAACTGTTTATAATTCAAAGAAAACTCGTAATTTTTTGTCATTTTATTTTCTAAATTATAGAATTGTGCGACAGCTTTTGATTTAGAGACCCCCAGATGTTTTTTGTAATCCTGTTTCATTGGAATGGCCACTTCATATTTTCCGTCTGGTCGACGCCTTGTGGTCGACTGGTATAACTTTTCACAATACTCTCCTTCCTCTGAACGTACACTTGAAGTACTCTGAATCTCTTCCAGTTCCCAATACTTAGAAATCTCCGATAAGTCATTTAATACGACACAGCAGTTAAATGTTCGTACGTCTCCTGGCAATATCCAGCCCATTCGAGTCTGTTGTGCCACAGGCGCCTTGTTAGGGCCCTTGATGAGGCCCTCCATTATGATGTCAGAGTACACACTTGCATCCAACAGTAGGTCAATAGGTCTAGATATGTTGTAGTCAGGATCAGCAAGCTTTATGTGTTGCAGGTGTGACCATGGCTGTTTATTAAATGTTCCATTCGGCAAGTTATTAATTACCTTATTTATGACTAACGCTTGGGTTGAAAATTGATAGTCATCGTATATAGACATACAATTCAACGTAATGACTCCCTTGCTTTGTTTCGAACCATATCCTATACCAGAAATTGAGGCGTGATGGGTTTGCCTAGGGAGACCTAGTAGCTGGGCCGCGTGCTCCGAAATTAAAGAAATTTGAGAGCCTTGATCCAAAAGGGCTCTTAATCCAATGTAAGTACCATCGTAGGCTTGAATTTTTAATAATAAGGTTGTTAATAAAATCTCTTCATTATCCGCGGCTATGTAATTCACATGATGGTTTTTATGTGTATAATTATTATTATGTGCGTTAGACGTAGGCATGTAACTCGATGGCGCACTTGTTGTGACGGCAGGCTTTACTTGCGTAAATGATGACGTTGTATATGTGGTATTTGGTAAGACTGAAGGTTCCCTAAAAACGGTATAATATCCCTCATGTAGAATGGTGTTGTGGTCACCCTGACATTGTTTACAACGTTTAGCAGAATTACATCCATTAACATCATGTTTGTAAAGACAATTTTTGCAAATATTTAATTTCAAAACCGTCCTCATTTTCTCTTCGGCCAACAGCTTGGCAAATTTATTGCATTTAAATAGAATATGAGTTTGCTGACATAGAGGACAGCTCCACGTGCAAGTCGCTGTAGCTTGATAATGCGATTTTGCATTATATTTACCTTTTATGAATGTTTTCGTGTTGTTAGAGGGATTTAAATGAGACAGAGAGGGCTTTGGTGTATATGGTTGAGGTTTTCTTTTTTGAATAGGCTCTAGAGCAGTAAACTTATTTTCTAAGAAATTCATAAGCTCATCCAAAATGGGCAGTTCTCGTGGACATCTACGGTTTTCTTGATAGTCACGGTAAGTTTCAGGATCTAATTTCTTCGTTATTAGGTGTACTATTAGCGGATCCCACGTAGAAGTATTAATACCTAGATTTTGTATTGCATTTAAACATTCCATAGAGGTATCATAGAGGCGTCTTATTTCATAAGCCGATTGTTTGTATGAAACTGGCTGGTTTAAAAATATTTCTATCTGTTTTGTAAATAATAATTGATGATTATTATATCTGTGTGTAAGAAGCTCCCACGCAGTATCGTAATTTTCTGCTGAAATATACAGATGTTGTATGAGACGCTCAGCTTCTCCTCTCAATTTACCTTTTAGGTGTTGCATTTTTTGACATTTCGTTAGTAAACTGTTGTTATGTATACTCTCGTATATATTTTCCAGTAAATACTGGGATGTCAATTTGAGGCGTGGCTTGTTGCATGTGAGCTGCAGAGGCTAATTTTTTATTAAGCGAACGCTTAATATCCTTGTAACGATTTTCATGGTAAGAAAATTCATTGTCGTAGTTTAAATCAGTCCCCTGTAACATATTGTCAATTTGAAGATGTAGGGAATCTATGTTGTTCCAGCATAACTGAATATTGCGCAACTCATCTTCTAGCTCCCATTTGTCGCAAATTTTTTCCATGTCGATGCTGTTAATTAATCTAGTGAACGCTCTAAAATTAGTCCTTTGAAGGGATAAAAACTCCTTAATTTCTTTACTTGTTTGTACCTGTTGTGGCGGTGCTGGCGGCGCCTGTGCTGGCGGCAGCGATGTGGACGGTAGCGGTTCTGAAGGGTAATCTGCTATAGGGAAATCAACGGACAAACCTGTATGCTCTGGTTTTGTAGGTTGGTAAGAAGAAATCTTGTACCGGACATTGTTATAAAATTGACGCGCATCCTCGTACTGATTCTCGTCGAAGTAAGGTATGTGAAGATGGCCTGACGCACTGAGTTTGTCGTTACTGTTGAAGTCGGCCCAGAGCTTGTCTAAGCTCTCAAGCCTGGCGTCTAGGTAATCACGTGTCTTGCGGGTTGGTGAATCCTTCTTAAAGTTTATTTCAATGCGCTTAATTTTTTCCAAAATTTCATTCTGTTGTTGAATTAATTTATCCATTTTGGTAAAATAAATATGGAAAGATCTTACTTGTATTTGTTGGTTTACTCTCCTGTAGGCGCTGTTGCGACTCCCGTGCCTCACGTGTCCACGTGTCTACTTTACACTTCACTAAAGTTTTTGACTGTACGTCACTGTAACTGTTCGTCACAAAATGTTAAGACTGTTCGTCACAAGTTTAAAAGTCACTGGTATTCCTCACTATACGTAACGCGACAGCGAGGTCCTGTAGGTATGTTCGAAGGACCAAAAAAAAATCTGTAGTGTCTCTACAGTTTAGAATAGGGATGATAAATAACCAAACCCAACGAGTGCTGTTTTTACACTGACTTTATTGATACATTAAAAATATTATATTGTAATTATATGCTGAACCAACAATGTACGCGTAAGCTAAAATATGATTATTGTACTTTGTACATATCCTTCAGATAGTAACATGAGGTTTTCACATACATATTACAATAAAAAAATTACAAAACAACGAAATTATTCATCGAGTTTGGCTTGTATATTCCACATCTACTGATCCTGTATTTTGTTTTCATTGTAAGCTTTTTAATAATAATGTCATTACATTTAATGCCCCCACTGGTTACAAAGACTGGGGGCATTTGTCGAGAAATATAGAACGACATGAAAACAGTTCAGGGCACATATATCTAATATGTTCTTTAAAAAAACATTGGATCTAAAAAATGACTTATTGAAAGGGCTAACAGTAGACTCGGTAAATCAAACTGAAATAGACCGCGAAAGAAAGAGGTGGACGGCAATTTTGGAAAGGATAATCGAAATTATAAAATTTTTGGCAGGTCAAAATATAGCATTTAGGGGCACAACCGACAAGTTGTATGACCCAAATAATGGTAATTTTTTAAAGTTGGTGGAGAGTTTAACTAATTTTGATAGTACACTATCAGAACACATTGCTCGAATTCAAAGAGCTCAGCATCGCATGCCACATTATCTTGGTCATAACATTCAAAATGAACTGATTACTATAATTGCTGAAAAAATTAAAACGACTATAATTAGTCTTCTGAAGCAATGTAAATACATACTACTCTGTAATTCTAGATTGCATACTTGATTTTTCACACCAAGAACAACTTACTGTTATTGTGAGGTTTATTTATTTAAATCCATCAACAAAATGCGCTGAGGTACGAGAACATTTTTTAGGTTTTTTTTACCTGTAACTGATACTACCGGACAAGGGTTGGCGACATATTTGTTAGATTTCTTAAAATCATGCGATATTGAATTAGATGATTTGCGAAGCCAAGGATATGATAATGGGGCCGATATGAGGGGGAAAAATATAGGCCTCCAAAAAAAAATATTGGACATAAATCCTCGTGTCTTTTATGTACCGTGTGCTGCTACACTCCCTTAATTTTGTAGTAAATGACGCTGCTAAAAGCTCATTGGAAATTACAAACTTTTTCTGTATTGTCCAAGAAATCTATGCATTTTTTTCAGCATCCACAATCCACATCACGCTGGGATGTAATTATGAAACAGATACCTACTTTGACATTAAAACCTCTTTCAAATACGCTTTAGGAAAGTAGATTTGATGCTCTTAGAGCACTCCGTTTTAACATGAATAAAATTTAATATGCATTATACTATATTTTTACAAATAACAACTATGACAACGACACAAAAAACATAGCGAGTTCATTAATAGCCAAATTAAAGTCTTATAGATTTATATGTTCAGTAGTCATATGGTACAATATTTTACTAAAGTTTAATATTGTAAGCAAAAATTTGCAAAAATCGGACGTAAATATTTCAGAAGCTATCAAAATGATTAATCTGGTTAAAAAAGATTTGGAGAAATACCATACCGATAGCGCGTTTGAACAGTTGTTATCTGATGCAAAATTAATTGCTGAAGAATGCGAAACAGAATTTAAGAAACTGCTCCTCCACGTCCCCGAAAAAGACATTTTGATTACGAGGCTGCAGACGTGCCCATTTTAGATCCAACCAACAAATTTAAAGTATGTTTTATTTTTTTTCTACTGGACACTGCTATCTCGAAATTAAATGAGAGATTCGATTTGCTGACCGAACACAATTCAGTTTAAAACTGGAATAAATTAGAGATGCATGAAAAAAAATCTCAGTGTTATCGGCTCCAAGAAAAACTAACATTTAAAAATAGATTTGATATTGACGGGGAGGATTTATATAATGAATTAGAATTGTTGCCAATATTTTTTGCCAATGCATCAGCAAGTACTCCCACTGATATTTTAAGCTATATACATATATTCTAATAATTTAATTTCCTCATTTCCTAATATCTCAACAGCTCTGCGTATAATATATTTAACACTGCCTGTTACAGTAGCAGAAGGTGAAAGATCCTTATTAAAATTAATAAAAATTATCTTCGTTCATGACCCAAGATAGACTGACAAACTTAGCCATTATAAGTATAGAATCCAAAATTGATATAAAAATTAAAATCTTTGCCAACTCAAAAGCAAGAAAAATTGAGTTTGTTTGATGTATGTGTATCTGTATGTACATGTAATAAATAGATATAAATTAGTAATCGAAGTTTTAAGTTTAATTTTATTTTTTAGAGAAATAAATAAATAAATTATGAAAATTACGTGTATTGTCTTTTTTACGTTGACCCCTTTCATACTGCAGTGTGTCGTCGGTCGCGTGCCACGCTGCAGTGTAAAAAAAAAACGAGGGAGCAGGCTGAGTCCCGCACCCCGGCACAGAATACACTTAAGACGGCCCTGATTTTGGTGATACTATTTCCTAGATATCAATTTCATAATATCTTGTTACACAGGTGGATTTTGTCGACCTCGAATACGTACTCGAGGTGGCAGAGGTGGAGGTAAAGGTTTTCAATTTAATGATTCTGAAATTACTCGTGAACCAGAAGGACTTTGGAGTAGGAATACTTTTAATACATTGATGCCACATCTGCAGGAACCTTCACATTTACAGATACAGGCAGATAGGTTACTGGCAGTATGTCCTAGTAGAGCACGGACACGTAAATGGACAGCTAGGTTCATTTCACATTGCTTGGACTTGGCTTGACCAATTCTTGGATAAAGTACAAGAAATAACAGTTAGGCAAAGGTATACGTCCTCAGAAAATTGTTCAGTTGCGAGAATTCAAAAGACTGATTGCTGAAAAAATAATTGAAGAGAATGTGCACGTAGACAAAGATAACTTACCTAATGATAATAGAGCACCTGAAGAAATAAACAGTAAGGAAAGGCGCCCCCCTATAGTACCATTGCCTTCAAAAATTAGAAGTAAGCATGGGATTGACCACATGCCAGAAATGGTTTCAACCCAAAGTCGCTGTAGAAATCTTGGTCGTTCCAAGAAAACTTCAGTAAAATTCAGGCTGCAATTTAGCGCTTTGCTTGACGGCAAATAGAAATTGTTTTAAGCAATTTTTCGGACTAATTTTTGCATATTAATTTAATTTATTTATATATAAATTAAAATTAATCATATTTTCATTTACCTACTTAAGTTTTCATTTTGTTCGTAGTTTTTTTTTTGGTTAAAATTTTTATTTGATCTCATTGTAATATTTTTAAGACTGATAGATGTAAGAATTAAGTTTATATTTTTTCGTTATTTGTTTATTAATTAATAGGCACAGAAAACTTTTGTGTTGTTTGTAATAAATGTTGATTATATAATAATTTAGTTTCAGTTAATTTTGCCATTTTTATGTCTTCAGTCCCAAATTCCTTTCTAAAGAACGAATTTCAGCTTACCATTTTTTTTACTAAAACCCGATGTCCTACAAAAAGAACATATTATAGTGCAGCAAAGTTCATCCTAAAATAGTCATAAAGACTGTATACATAACGTTTGTTCTAGCATAAAAAAATATTTCAACTTTGAACCATATTTCAAATCTGTTAAAGTGCCAGGACTTTACCCCTTCTTCAAAATTGTTCTTTATGAAGGACATTCGGTCAACAGAGCAAAAAAAAATGGCGGACTCAGGAGGATAAGGCGCCCGGTATGAGAAAAATGTGAGGAGTAAAATCTACTGATGAATAACCTCGTTACATTTTTGGTGCGCAACTTTCTAATGTGGTTAGAAAGAGACAAACATATATATCTGTAGGATTACACGTGTAAAAGAATGAGATGGAATACATTACACTGCGTATCTTATTCACAGAGTACATTATATATACTGAGAATAGAGTCCACACTTAAAATATTACCGCCAACGCCATCTAACGCAATATTACAGCACTAAAAGTCAATCACACGACCAGTATATCGTCCCCGTAGAGCGGAAACTCACCAAGTCGACTTAGGGAGAAAATGAGTTTTTAATACCATGGGAATCACATTTTTTTTTCTCTACATTTCTGTCTAACCAGTTTTTTGATAGGTGCCATAGTTTCAAATTTAGAAAATGCAAAAAATAACTAATTACAGTATTTAACAGCTACCTTAAAAGGAACAATTAATTAAGTGTATTTAATTAATTTATACCTATCCAAAGTACAGTCTCCTCGTCACCTAACCCACGTTAGTTAATTTTGGCATAGACACAACCAACATTCTTACTATGAAACTATGAATTCGTAAACTAACCAACACTAAATAGTTATTTGTGGCCCAACCACGTCATAGAAGTTCTTAAAAGGGACAATTACCCAAGAAAGTCTGAAAGCAGAATATGACGCTCATATTATGAGAATTAATAAGGTGCAGCAGACTAAGAAGAGCTATAAACAGAGGTTTATTAATCTTCCTTACTCTTATAAATTCTACTTAGTTGTCACAACATATATGCAATCTACCCTGCACATACCCGTGTGTGGTGTTGGTATTATAGACTGCACCAGAAAGTTTAATATTCCCCACCACGGTTCAAACCTTGTCGTGGTGGTGGGGCTCAGTAGCCTAAGGTGAACCCAGAACCTTGGGCGAAGCCAAGTGAACCAAGGGGGCTGCTCTTTGTACCTCTCTTATTAGAAGAGGGGACAAAATAGTAGGATGGGAACCTCACCCCATTGCACTGTCCCGACGTTGGGAGGGGTTGTTCTGTGGTGCGTGACAACACCTCTGTGAAGGTGGCGTGACTTGAGGAATTCAATGTGTGTGAATGAATTTGCTCAACAAATCCGGGGCATCTCACCAAAGGCGGCACTCGCCGGGTTTTAATGGGTAGAGTTGAGTCAACCTTACCGTCTTTCGGACGCAGCGAGTCCCACATACATGCCTGGAAAGTCCCCCCTCTTACAAAGGATGCCTAAGAGCATTTCCCGGAGGAAAAGAAAAAAAGGAACTTTAATGTTCAAAATTACACAATTCAAACAGCTAAAGTACCAAATGATGAATACTATTAAACATGAAATGAAGTAAACGGAAAGAGAGGAAGTACAGAACTTGCCAGTGCGTTGAATTGGTGGATTTGCCAAGTCCCCAGTTACGTCAAAGAAGTGACAGTTTACAGTGACAATTGAGCCGGCCAAAATCGGAATAAATCTATTACAGCTTTTTTCATATACCTGATACAGAGGCCTGAAGTACACCTCGACGTGCTCGAACAAAAGTACCTGGAGAGTGGTAACACACACATGACAGTAGACTCAATGCACAGCGCAATAGAACGGGAGCAAAGACATACACCAGTTTACTCCATGACCGATTGAAAGCAGCGCCTTGGCGCCAGTGCCCAGAACATCGGAGAAAAGCGCCTCCATACATTGTCAAAGAGTTGACTTACGATTTACGATTACGACGAAGAGATGATTGATGTGCATTCTTTGAATGAAAAGTTTGTGAGCAACACCAGCAAATATAAAGAAGGAAAGTAAGTAATGTGGTGTCTCCGTTTTGAAAAACAAAGTCAAATTCCGTTACGATGGCCCCTATTCCGATTTCTATGTATTTTAGAGACAAGAAACTGCTGCTCCTGGAACATGAAATAGGCGCAGGTGGAGCATAGCTTAGAAGCAAGTGACACAGAAGTTGATAAAGAAAATTGGATAGCACAGCCAAAAGTCTATGCTATACCCTGAGCCTGTTCAGCACCCATACCTATCTCAGAGGCAAAGAAACAAGATCTTGTTGGTCTTTGCGTGAAAGGAATCATTCCACAGGAGCTTCATCCGTGGTTGGCTTCTCTTCTTACTGATAAGTCCACCATTGTTCGAGGCTCGACGAGCCCGATGTTAAAGAAGACGATGAAAAGATTTTTAGCCATTGCTCTTTTTTATGTTAATTTTGTGACACTCTTTGTTCTTATTCCTATTTAAATAACGTTTTGAAAGTTTTTTTTTCTGTTTTCTTATTTGATTCGCAAGAAAATAAAGTTAGTTATTTATTTCTGAGACTGTTATGCATTTCCAGAGACTAGTTGTATCTTCACTAAAACGAGTTATTTCTGCCAATAATGGTCAAATATGGGTAGAAATTAACTAACTCTGGGAAGAAAGTCACTAAATCGGTATTAAGATCAAAATATTAAAGGGAAAAAATGTTTATCGATCACAACTCTTAAATTGATGTAAATTTATACCTTTAAGTCAACTCAGACGATGCTTAGTTGTAGTAAAAATGCATTAAGACTACAAAATTCAAAATATCTCCTGTATGACAGACGCTAGATTTTTTTTCGTTTTCAAAACTTTATACGTCGATATCTCGAAACGGTGTTTTTATAGTTAGTGAGTTTCCGCTCTACGGGGACGATATATGCAATATTAGAAGATATTTAAACAATTTTAGCTAATGCTGAAAAAAATGGGGATAATACTTTATTCCGTTGTAATGATTTGCAAGACAAATAAGTATCCCCCATTTGGTCAGCATTAGCTAAAATTGACGTGACGTTATTATGTAGGATTTTAAATAAAACAATGTATAGGTACTAATTTATTATTTTATTTTTTCGTCTATTATTAAAATATTGACTAGGTAAATTTTTACTGTATGACAGTCATTCAGTAAAAATGTACTGTCTTTTCTGCGTTCACTTAATATATTATTTATATCTTTGCACCACTAATGTATGTGAAAAAATTACTAACCAAATTGCATATGAAATCAAAATTTTGATTTTATGTAATTGGCATTGTATTAATTTCCGTATAGAAAACTGTCTTCATGTAGTTTCTTACGTTATCATAGTCACAGCTCAAAATGGTTTTTTAAAACATACACTGCAATGTCTTTTTGGAAAACGTTTTGATAAAACTTTTTGCTGGATAATGCAAAAGCGAGAGTCGTCAGGGTCCGGGAAATTACAAAATTGAGTGGAAATAAGAAAATAAAACAACTAGAGGACATTCAAGATTGAATAATCAAAAACACAAACTAGGGAATACTACGTAATGACAAAAATGAATTCAAAATTGAGAAATGTTAGCACATACTAAAAAAAAGTCATTACGTTCCAATATTCGCGGCAATTTTAAAATTACTTTAAAATTTCAGCCCAGAAAAGTCTAGTAATTTTAATATATAAATAAATAATAATAATAATACTATCTATGGACTCTTTTACACCACGTCAATCTGGTCCCGTGGTAAGTTCTTGAAGAACTTGTGTTAGGGGTACCAGACAACGGAAATATATTTAATATTTTTATACTATACATATATTGATGATTTTTATTATATGATAAACATATTTAATTCACATCCATGACCCAGGAACACAGAAAATAATTTTGTTCCCTGGCGGGATTCGAACCTGCAACCTCCGGCTTGAGCGCCAACGTGCTTATCACTGAGCCACAGAGGTCGTCAAAATATATATTTATTCTTTTCAAATATTCTTTTTCATATTTTCAAAATCATATTTATAATTTTCTATTTATAATTTGCAATTTCTTTCTAACAATCTTACAATAACTTGCATAAATTTTCTGAGTAAATTGAAACTCTTCAATTTGATAATTAACCAATCAGAAACTTTAAAATATTAATGTTGCCTCCCTAAATATATTTGGTGTGACCATTGAACACTAATTGGTTTAAGTTTAATTGTACAAACTTGTCAAGTAAAGAATTTAATTTCGATTAAGTATTAAATAGGTACCTATAATTGTTAAAAAATTAATCACATATATTTTATATAAGAATAACTAGTCTTCAACATAAAACATGTAAAAAATTCATAGATGTAAAAAAAACAAAATAGCGCCATCTAACGCAATATAACGACTTTCCAATCTCATACAAAAAACCAAATCAAAAAAATATCATTTAGAAACTGTAAATAGAGCTCGTCATTGTATCGCAAAACGAGGACGTCACTCGGAACATCAGCTTTGAATACAAAATTTTGTACTTACTAAGAAATAAAATGTATGGGAGAGTTTAATGTAAAATTTTTGGATATTTCGCTTTTTATTTTTAATAAGTTATTATTGTCATTTTACTCATTAGGTAAAGTACTTTCGAAATCAGTTTCAAGTTTTTTGATATCTGTAATAGTTACGGAATAATCGCCTGTGCACACTTAACGATTACAGCCGGTATATCATAATTATCGTTCGTAAGGAGTAAACTCCAATCGTGCGTCGGAGCTGACACACACACACTTTTTTTTTTTTTTTGACAGAACGAAGTCCGTGCGGGCTAGTTTTAAATAATTTTAAATTGTAATAATTATTGTTTGCGACATTTCTATTGGTATTTGGTTTAGTACTTATTATTATTTGTGTAATTTAAATATTAATGTTGTACTGCTATGGGTGAAACCTGAATTATTATTATTATTAAAGAGCTACTTCGGTCAAAGATACTCATCAGCTTTATAAAAAAATAAATAAAAAATTTAAGAAACCTCCTACGCAAGAAATACATATATAGTTTAAGGAACAACCCTTTAAAGTAAAAAAAAATATGGTTCTTTATCAGTCATTAGAAACGGAATGAACAATTAATGTATATCGAAATGTGATTGAAAAATATTTAACAAGCCGTCTCTAAACATTATATTTTCGGATGAAACTTAACAATACACTAAATGGACGAATTTTTGAGACGGGTCAGTAAGGGTAGGTACCTTAATCGTTATAGTTACAGGAAACCGTTCCTAGGAGACCATCCATAACTTTGAACTGCATTCTGTTATCTGTATTATAAAATAATTTTACTAAAAGGAAAAAGAGGGCAACGCATCTGCATTACATTTGTTTGTGCGAATGTCTATGGGCGTCGGTAGTCGCCTTGACGATCCAACTGCTCGGTTGCCTCCATGACATGAAAAAATGAAATAAAACATCTTTTTAATCTTTATTCACGTCAACTTATAATAGTCCGGAGCTACTTCCAGTAGCCAGTCTCTCTCCACAACCATCAGGTCTCTCATGAAGGTCTGGTGAGAGCTCTGCACGCTAGCGAACACCACCCTGCAACAGGCAGGTGAATTGAATTAAAGGAAAGTGAAAAGAAATATATTGAAACAAACGACAGTATATAACCGGAATAGAGTGGTAATGTTATGTGTTTTGTATGAAAACTAATTCCGCCTTTGTGCTGCAACGCTGCGCCGGTTCTGCGCCCTGATTGGACGACTCTGATGGCCATTGATGGATGATTGGCCGATGGGACGTACTTAGATCTTTGGTTGGTTGAATTGCTATTACGTCAGTGACAAATTACTGACAAGTTTCGGAATTTTATCGCTCACATTACTACTCTATCCGGTTATAATACGCTCGATGATTTGACCACCCGTTGATGATTTGAACATCCGTTCTTCGTCCCCCCACAGTGGTCATATTTCTGAGGCTCACACTACCTGGTGTGACGTTACATATTTTCTCTTGGACTCCAAGGCGTTCGGCGTAGGGTGTTATGTAGTGTTAGGTAAGCTATGAGACACTTCGAGGAGACACGTGACCAACATTGGTCGTGTTACACCTACCTACTTATTATACCTAGGGGCGAGGACCTCCCCGCCTATTTTCGAGGAGACGTGTCTCAAACATTAGATGTAATTTTCCGTCATATCTAGACAGCCTAGCTAGCCAGCCCAATCAAAACTATGTATACCCTCCTTGACTTTTTTCGAGGAGGACCCAAAACATCTTGTACTCACCAGCTAGGCTGCTGGGTATTGTACAGGCAGCTGTCGGGGCTGATGTGCAGCTCCGCGCCCCCCACCCCCCGGTACCCCCCGGCTGTGAGGCGCGCCGCTTGCGGGAACAGACCGGAGACCACCGCCTTCATGACACGGACGGTTTTACCTGGGGAAAAATGGTTCAAAACTGATAGGACCCAAGAAAAAACCATCTATACAGATAAATAAAATTGGAGTGTCTGTTTGTAATATTAAAATAACCGCTTTTTAATCAATGCATATGGATGTATACACGGGACATAATATACCAAAATAGCCTTTTTTTTAATTTTCTGTCTGTCTGTTTGTTCCGACTAATCTCTGAAACGGCTGGGCCGATTTTGATGGGACTTTCACTGGCAGATAGCTGATGTTATAAGGAGTAACTTAGGCTATGAAAATAATCATCATCAATCCGTATACGGCTGTAAATATAAGTTACCGCGGGCGAAGCTGCGGGCAACAGCAAGTATTTATTAATTTGGGATTCTTATAACACAGATACAACATAGATTAACGGATGTCCCGTGGCCACCTCTTCTATAACTATTAGTTATTATACGTACCCGAACCCAAGTCCGGACCTTCAAATTCCTTGTTTTTCAATCCGAACTTATTTTTGACCAATTTCTCCAAGCTGCTGCGTATTTCACAAGCCTGCAAGAATAATGTTCTGATATCATAGGAGGGCAAACGAGCAGTCGAAGCCTTTTCACAACTATCGACGCCCATACACATCCGCACAAAAGAAAGAGTAAGAATGCAAACAAACTTTCACATTTATAATATTAGTAAGAAGACATGTACAATAATTAAGATTTAACAATCTATACTAATATTATAAAGCTGAAGAGTTTGTTTGTTTGAACGCGCTAATCTCAGGAACTACTGGTCCGATTTGAAAAATTCTTTCAGTGTTAGATAGCCCATTTATCGAGGAAGGCTATAGGCTATATAACATCGCTGTGACTTATAGGAGTTGAGTAACGCGAGCGAAGCTGCAGGCAACAGCTTGTTATTTAATATCATAAGGAGGCAACCGATCAGTCGGAGCCTTTTGGTGACTACCGACGCCCATACACATCCGCACAACTAAAGGTTAAGCAGATGCGTTGCCCACTTTTTCCCTATCCCCCCAATGGGCTACCGGAAACTCACAAACCGCAAGAAACGCGACATAGCTGATACATGACGCCGGTACCCTGTGAGCGAGAGGTACCTACCACCCCGGTCGTGCCGGCCCAATTCGGTTGCAAAGCATCGCATTACCTCTTACTAAAGTAAGTTTGTATTACCTTCTCCATGACCCTGTAGTTGACATACATCTTCTGGCACCAGTCTTTGGCCGTCCGCCTGTTGTCGCGGGTCTTGACGAACGCATCGAAGACGTTTAATAACATTATGATGTCGCCTTCCGCTACCTGGAGGACTAATAGATGTTAGCGACTGGCCTGTTGGTCTAGTGGTTAGTGACCCTTACTGCTAAACCAGAAGGTCGTTGGTTCGATTCCCACCCAGGACAAATGTTTGTGTGATGAACATGATCATTTGTTATGTGTCTGGATGTAATTTATCAATAATATGTATGTATTTAGAAATATATTATAAGTATATATCAGTTGTCTGGTTACTATACGAACATCTGCCTAGTTTGGGATCAGATGGCCGTGTGTGAGTTGTCCCAACATATTATTATATTATTATTATTTTGCGATACTTTTCAATCAATAATCATATTAGAAAAAAATTGTGTACTATTTCTTTATGAAATTGACATGTGTGATTTGTACTAAAATATACAATTGAAATAATTTTTTGAAGTGAATACTTTTGCCCCACCGCACACAATTTTTTGTCGGCTGTGAGTGAGGCTGATCCGTCACGCTCGGAGGTGAAAGGATCGGGTGAGCTCGGGACCGCCGAGTGTGCCCGAGTGAGAAAGATACAGTGAGCTGTCCTTCCCTGCTATTAGTTAGTAAGTTAACGCGGGCGAAACTGCGGGCAACAGCTTAATATACAAGGTTGATAAAAGCGAGAGGCATTAAATTAAACCACATATACTATGTACCATTTTCAGGCTACATACCAAAACTTAGACCAATAGAATCAATAGTTTAGTCACAGGATATTTTTAAAGTTTTAAAGCCGCTCCGCTTTGTTCGACCCGGTGAGATGCAACGTGCTGTGCGTCGCACTGCCTTTTAGATTCGGAGATCAGTGGACATTTTACAAAGTATGTAACTTACGCTTTACTTTGGCTATTCTCGTATTTAAGTTCTTTGAAAAAGTTTATTTTTATTTCTCTCATAAACAGTTTTTAATAGTTTCGGATTAACCGTAAGCATGTGTAATATATGTAGTTTAATTTAATCTAAATCGCTTTTATCAACCTTGTATATGAATATTCTTTTTTTTGTATAATAATATCTATGGACGCTTTTACACCACGTCAAACTGGTCCCGTGGTAAGTTCTCGAAGAATTTGTGTTAAGGGTACCAGACAACGGAAATATATTTAATATTTATATACTATACATATATTTAAGATTTTTATTATATAATACATATACTTAATAGTATATGTATTATATTAAATTAATACTCCATGACCCAGGAACACAGAAAATTCCCTGGCGGGATTTGTACCCGCAACCTGCGGCTTGAGCGCCAACGCGCTTACCACTGAGCCACGGAGGTCTCCGTGTCGGAGGAAATGTGTAGTTTTTATGGTGGTCTGTGGTGGAGTTGCATGAAAGTATATATGCACTGTGAGAAAGGAGGGAGGTGTTATGCAGGCATATGTGTGCATTCACACATTTGTTGTAAAAACTGCGGTGTCCGTAAGTATATTAAATATCTCATGTCATGGATTTCTGCAAAGTAACGCTTGATTCTATTAAAACTCTTCCAAAAAATACCCTCAATTCGAGGTTGTTCCTCCTGCCCACCATGACAACATTATCACCATCACCACACCACACCGGTGGGAGGGAAGCGCTGTGCCGCGCTCCCGGCTGCATGGGTATCACCATCTTACTTATTTCTCCCGTGAAACAGCTTTGCTGTGTTTCGGAGAGAAGGGCAAGACAGGCAGTGTAATTACTGGCACCGAGACTTAACATCTTATGTCTCAGGATAGACAACACATAAATAAGTTGCCTGGGCTCGTTCCAGGTAAACTAGTTTATGTTCATGGGCGACGTCGACCACTTACCATCAGGTGGCACGTTTGCTAGTTTTCCTATCATACTAACATAAAAAACAGCCCTCTGCCACTTCGTACCATCCTACCTCGAAGTTGTTCCTCCTGACCCTGGAGGCGACTCCCTTCCTTGTCTGGACGAAGACTCCGTCCACATGCAGCATGGACACGATGGACAGGATCTCGTCGATGCAGCCGTACTCGCCTGGGAACAATCGAATTCGTTTAGATGAGTCTAGCCTCTAGGGCATCATCGTGGAAGAACATCAAGTGACAGTTGAGTTTGTTTAGCCGGATTTTAGGATTATTTGATGTCCACGAACCAAAACTCGGACAAATCTGGTTCGCGCGTTCAGGGTTCCGTAATAAAAACTGTCTTATCATATAACAAAATTTAATGTGTGTGTATACTTATGTACACGCGTTAGAAGTAATACTCCTTAAAGAAAAATACATAGTACAATTTCATTACACTGTAACCTTTTTGCTTATTGTGTAGTTAAAAACTATATCTTCTTCTGACGTCCATACTGTCATATGAAAATTGTTATATAAAATAATGTTGACTATAGCTATCTTCAGGGTGTCGATTTTTCGTGACGGTGTGCGCGTCGTAAAACTTTACTCTCATCATTTTCCCCCAACGCGCCAAAAGAAGTGTAACTTCAAAAAACTTACGGCTTCCAAGTTTTTCTTAATTTTTGCTGTGCGACCCAGCTGGATCAAATTTCATGATACTATGTCAATAACTTAAAGTACCCTTTAAATTTGCTTTGCAGACAGATCTGTCTGTCAGAAAGACAGACAGACATACGGAAGGACAAACAGACAGACAGGTGACGGGTAATTCACTGCCCAAGTGCGAGTCTTACGTTAGTCCAGGAGCCTGATCTGAGGTAACCTGCGTACATGCGTAATGCCATTCCTTGCGTCAAAAAAGATGCTGTTACTCAAGGCGGCGTAGGTACACGGCGTATTTCTCTTATAATTTAGTTTGCCTTTTTTCCCACTATAGTACCCCTCCCCCTTCCCTTAAACCTAAAACTAGAAGAACAAAAACTACCATCACCATCTATCACCAACTCACCGCTAGTAACTAACATCCTGCCGCACATGGGCTTCAGGGGTAGCTCTGCCATCTCGACCCCCTTAGGGGTCAGGTTTCCCTCCGAATTGATAGCCTTCAGCGCGTATAGCAGTTCCAGGCCCGCCAGCAAACTTTTCGCCGGTGGAGGGGTGGGAAACGTGAACCTGGGAGGAAGGGAAATTACCAAAAGACGCATTTCAATTGATGATTAGGGGATTCCATTGATTACGTAAGTTTTGTCAGGCTGTCAGAGCCGAATCTCGAGAGTAGAATAGAATAGAATAGAATAAACTTTATTCAGCGAAACGAAACAAGAATGTAACCAATTTTTTAAGAATTCAATTCACAGACCACAGAAATACTATAAACGCGGTGAGGGGCGTGGCGCGTGTTACCGCGCTCATGAGCAGACGCTCATATTGTTGTCGAACGCAGCTCAGTCGTAGCAAAGACGCGGGCGAGGTAGGTATTAAGTGATATAAAAAATAGTAATATTCCGTGTTGTTTTATCGATATGTCGTGTCGAATAAGGACACAAGAAATCTTTCAGGAATATTAATTTTTCGAAAAAATCCAGTATATTATGATTTATGACTAGCTGTTGCCCGCAGCTTCGCCCGCGTTAACTAAGATTTACAGCCGTACGCGGATTGATGATGATTATTTTTATACCCTAAGTTACTCCTTATAACATCTACTATCAGCCAGTGAAAGTCCCATGAAAATCGGTCTATCCGTTTCAGAGATTAGCCGGAACAAACAGACGGACAGACAGACAATTAAAAAAAAGGCTATTTTGGTATATGCACCGTGTATACATATCTTATATCTTTAAATGAGCAATTCTTGTATATATAAATAATTGGAATCTCGGAATCGGCTCCAACGATTTTCATGAAATTTAGTATATAGGGGGTTTCGGGGGCGATAAATCGATCTAGCTAGGAATCATTTTGAGAAAATGTCATTTTATTTAAAAAATAAATAAATATCGGTCATCCAGGTACTATATAAAATATAAATTCAATAAAAAGAGGTTCTTTTAATATTACAAACAGACACTCCAATTTTATTTTACTGTAACTATATAAATTTTGACATACAATAGGGATGTGTCATGTTACAAATTCATGTAACGTTATATTTTACACATTATTTGAAAATGTTGTTTTCTAATGTTTAGTATCGTATTCTGTTGCGCCGTGGCAGTAAAATTGATCCAATGGCGTGACGACAAACGGCGTGACACCCTCATTTTACGATGCCACTACCCCGCATCTTACGTGTACTATATCTCTCTATTAAGTATTCTAATATTAAAACGTATTTCAAATCAGCCGGACGTCGAGCGGCGTCTAGATATTACAAAAATTTCTTTTCATCATAATCTTGGGAGGGGAGCCCACTCACCGAAGCAGGTTGTATATCCCCAGCGCGGTGAGCTGCAGCAGCACGGAGGAGAGGTCGCTGCGGCACATCTCCGGGGGGGCGCTGGGGGGCAACTTGTCATACTCCGCCTCCGTGAATAGTCTGAAAAGGCCAGATCCCCCAAACGGGTGATAAGCAACTAACTTAGGCAGACTTCAAGAAAAGAGCATAATCATGTTTTAAAGGCAACGCACCTGCTAATGAAGTAGCGTGTCTATTGATGTATGACCACTTACCACCAGGTGAAACGGATGTCTGTTTTCCCCTCTCTTACATATAAAGAACCATAAGTTTACTTAGCGTCGCTGAACAATCTTAAAGAGCCCATCAGCTGGTGATTGAGACGAAGTGCTTTAGCGTTTCCGTTTTGTCATCTTGATAAACGGTACCCATCGAGAATATAACCGGATAGAGCTGATGTGAGACATAAAATTACGAAACAGGTCAGTGACTTGTCACTGATGTAGTAGAAATTCAACCAACCAGTGATCTGTGTGTACGTCCCATCGGTCAATCATCCATCAATGGATATCAGTCGGCCAATCAGAGCGCAGAACCGGCGCAGGGTATCAGCACAAAGGCGGAATTTGTTTTCATACAAAACACATAAAGTTACCGCTCTATTCCGGTTATATAGAACGACTACGACGACCAAATAAGAACAAGAGTTACGAGAACAATTAAGACTAAGGGAGACTCCCAGAGAGATAAATTTCTTAAGTTCCTACTCACCGGTAACACTTCCCCCTCCCCGTGCGCCCCGCCCGCCCCGCGCGCTGCGTGCAGCTCTGTTTGGATGCGGGACAGACGCACACACACTCCACCCCCACCGCGGGGTCGTAGTACGGCATCTTATGGAACCCGCTGTCGATCACTAAACAAAACACACGACACCATCATCCTGATTATATAAACGGTTTATTAGCGGTTAGTTGGGCAACTAGTTAGGTAATCGGTCCACTCACTGATCGAGCAAATTAATAGCCAACTGCGAGTGGAGCAATTGGTGAACCAACTGATCGGCCAACAGGTCATCCTAGTCCAGCTTGATTTATTAGGCAACTGGTTGCATAAATGTCGTCCAACAGATTTCTTTCTGGTAATCTTTTTCTATTTTTAATCAACAAATTGATCGGGCGATCGATCAGACAAAACAGATTCACAAAGCAACTCACCGTAGCTGATCCCCGAGATGGTAACACTGGTCTCCGCTATGTTGGTAGCGAGCACCACCTTCCTGACGTTCCTGTCGGCAGACTGGAACACCTTGAGTTGCCTGTAATAGGGCAGGCTGCCGTACATGGGCAGGACTGACAGGTCTGCCGCCCCCACCCCGCTCGGGAAGTGCTTCCTGTATTTGTTCTTCTCGTTGTTCTCTTGGGCGTATAGCTGTAGTGTTTCTAGGGCTGACAGGATTTCCTCCTGGAAATATCAAAGACATAACTTGAACTTTTATGTCATAAGGAGGCAACCGAACAGCCGGCGCCCGCGTTCGCGAGTGAAAACACTGATTTGGGTTGACGGCAATTTTAGAAATGCCCGGCTTGCTCAAGCAGCGTCTACGCGGACACGCCCCGATACCACTTCTCTTGTTCTTAATATTTCTATGGTCGATATACAGTACATGCCCTAAATTAATCTTTACAATTACCTAAAGAGAGTGCATCGATCAAAACGCCTTCTGTCGCGATACAAAGGTGAAAGGCACAGAAATATCCTCTTTACCAATGAAAAAATTTTCACGATTAAAGAACCTGGCCTGTCTTATCAAGGAGTCACAAAACTACATTTTTGTGAAAAAGGAGTGAAAACCTCAGCCAAAGTGTGTCAAGATACAATATTGGATCATGTTGTGAAACCTCTCAGCAATACACTTTTTAAAAATATACCGTGGACTTTCCAGCAAGACTCTGCACCTGGTCACAAGGCACGAACTACCCAAGCCTGGCTTGAAACCAACGTTCCGGACTCAATAAGAGCTGAAGACTGGCCCTCATCTAGCCCAGACCTTAACCCTTTAGACTTCAAATTATAGTCAGTTTTCGAGGACATGGCCTTTTTAGGGTTTCGTAGCCAAATGGCATAAACGGAACCCTTATAGATTCGTAGTATAGTAATGTATGTAAATTATAAAATAAAAATAATAAACCTTTATTTTTAGCATTTTTAATGCAAAGCAAATATTATTGAGAAACTGGTTATGTATTGTTTTCTAACTGGTTATGGCTACTTCTATATTATAAGTTTATTTCAGTTTTCTGAATGATCCTTATATAAAAAAGTGTGTGTGTACTTATGTACACGCGTTAGAAGTAATACTCCTTAAAGAAAAATACATAGTACAATTTCATTATACCGATTTTATCAGTAGTATTGTTCAAATAAACTATTTTATGATAGCGTGCTATGGACGATAAACTATATTTTTATACATTGAGTAGCTATATTATAGATTATATTATAACGTGTAGTCATTCAATAGCTTGTTTTTTATTATTGATAATTAATATTTAATATTTAATAATTTGTTTACTGGTGAAAGGAAATACCTCCATTAGCTGCTCCAATTTTACTGGTAGTGTTTGAACAATTAATTATTGAACAACGAGTCATTTGGTTTTAAAACCTTACGTCGCATGCTGACCGCGGTCGGAAGTATATTAAAGTTCGCGACGAACAATGGAGTCGTCGAGTCGTCTTTTTGCCAGGCGAGGTACATACACTCTTTACTTCTATCTCGATATATTTCTGTGGCATCTACGCATATAATTTCATATGGGCTAGGACGGTCTGGGTTTTATTTTCTTTCGTATCGTAGGTACTTGTTTTATTGCATTTTCTGAGAAAATTTACCATAGTGAATGTATACTTTATTTTTACAGCATCGGAAAGTATAGATTTCAAAGAACAGAAAACACGCGTGATATTTTGATGGCAGAATATTCGATTGAAAATTAGGCTGCTTTTTCGATATTAAGTCAAAAGTAAGACGAAAAAAATTTGAATTTTAACCTTTTTACTACCTACAACTTTGCCATTCAACTTTTTGCCATAGGACTTGTAGTTTTGCCGGAAATCGAGATAAACCGTTTTTTTACCTTAACCCCTCCGGGAAAGTGGAAGGGGAGGGACCCTTCCACTTTCCCGCTCTCTGATAGCCCGTAAATTATTTTTCCTTCCATTTTTATTATGTTCTCTTCCTTTCTCAATGGGTTTCATTCTAGGCAGTAGGCACTGGTCTAATAATGTTGCAACTTGCAGGCCCTGAGGCCCATAATACATAGTATGTGCGGAAATCAGAAATAGTCTTGTGTAGTACATGTACGATGTATTATTAGGGGATGGAACTCGGCACTGTCCGAAAGGTAACGTTACCGAACGAAAATTGTTATTAGGACAGTCGGACTATTAGTACACTGGTCTAACTTCACTCACGTGACTTACTGTCCGAGAATGAACAAGCGCGATACAGTTTATTATAAGAGTAAGCGAGACAGTCGCGATTGGAGTTGGTATTTTGAAATAAAGCGTAGCAGTGCTTTAAAGCCTTCTACATACAATAATACTGTTTATTCAGCGCTTGTGCTGCCTTTTATGCAATTTGTTAATAAATAATAATACAGAATAGAATAATAGATTCACTCTGGTGATTTAAAACTTAAACGCTTCTGCCAAGAAATCAATCTAATTTTCACATAACGTGAAATTGAACTTAGAGACAGTTTAATTTATATTGATAAAAAATCTCATACAAGCTTGCTTCGTCGATGTATCTGATATTTAGCCCTCTCTTTATATTACTATTAGTACCTGCGCTGTGTGCTAATGTCTTAAGGTGTCTTTTGGTTAGGTACAGTTAGTAGAGGTGTTCGCAACGGCTATAAATAAAAAATACGTTATAACGATACGCTACTTTTAAAACGCCTATTATTTTTTACGTTATAAATATATTATATAAATAAATAATAAATTAAGATATTTTTTTATTACTTATTAATTATTAACAAAACAATTTTAAATACTCAATAAACATACTACACAACACAAAACTAACTATAATTACATAATACGAAACCAAAATTAATACAATATATTTAAAACACTACGTATTACGTAAGCAAATTCGCGAAAGTGACGAACGTCATACAGGAATAAACGCCCTGAGCGTACTGATTATTTATCAAATATATTTTAAAACTAAACGAACCGATATAACGGTCAGCGTTATATCGGTTCGTTATATCGCTGCTCGTTAGATTATATGTATATTATTTCGTTTGGTTATATCGTTTAACGCTGCTCGTTAGATTATATTTTTCGTTTGGTTATATCGTTTCACGTTTGACGCTACTCGTTGACGATATATTACGTTTGGATATATCGATTGACGCTGCTCGTTAGATTATATATTTCATTTTGTTATATCGTTGGACATTGCTCGTTGAATTATTTACAATAGAGTAAAATTTGGGTCTGTTTACATTTGAGTTGTAAAGTAATAAAAATATTCTTTCAATATAACTAACGCTTGCCTGGTAAAATAAAAAACGGCTAATATGATTATTTGTAAATATTAGTTTTTTTATCCGCTATCTAATATAACGAACACCTCTAACAATTAGAGTACTAATAGTCCTAATAGTACTAATAAGGTGTACTAGTACATTATTCGCACTGTACTATTACGGTGCGCACTTTTAAGTGTCCCAATAAACACAAGTCTAAGAGGTATGTATATTGTATATGATGATAATATTTTGTATGGTATTTTGTAGCGGTGGGCGTTGCGAAGACGAACCGTTTTTAAGAACCGTTTTATGTCTCGCGACGATGAAACCGTTTTCCGTCCTAGATCCAAACAGTTTTCGTTTCCCAAACAAGTTATTCAAAGACTATGGACCTAAAACGTTTTCATCGTCGCGAACCGCGAACGAAACATACCGAACGAAACTGTATATAAACGACGATGACGAAGACGCAATTGATTTGATGCGTTCGCAAATGCAGTTCTTATTTTAAACAATGTAACTTTTCGTCTAAGGAATACGGTCGATTTTTATAACCCCTTCTCAAAGCTATCGTCAAATACAGTTCTTACAGTTAAAAATGTAAGTTATTGCCTAGAGAATACAGTCGATATTTTATTACATCCTGACAAAGCTACCGTTCGTGGTACGCCATTCAAACACGTGCATGTACTTACTTAGCTAACCCGTTTACTTAAAGTACAAAATCGCCTGGCATTAATAATCTAGATAGCCGGCACTCGGCAGGTAAAATTCTTGGAAACAGAGCCGATGAATTTATTTGTTTATATTATTGTAATTTTTTTCTAGTAGCAATTGTTCCCAGTGAGAGTTAGATTGTTATCATTACAAATTAAGTAATTAGTGTTATGTGTGTTTGTGTTGTACAACACTTTTTGTAAATAATTTTGTAAATATTGGATTATAGTAGCGTAGAGTTTAAAAACATTTAATTTATATTAAATAATTAATAATAAAAATTGTGCAATAGGTTTATTAATTAAATACAAACTATTGATTCTATCGTTATGTCGGCGGGACGACGAAATGCTAGTGTTTTATGGTCGCATTTCGACAAAGACATAGAAAATAAAAAAGCTAAATGCCATTTATGTCATGAAAAATTGAGTTACAAATCGACTACTGCAAATTTGAGAAATCATATAAAAAGAAAACACCCTGGAAATTTTTCTACGCTAATAGAGGAACAAAACCAACCAATTTCACGTGAGAACGATCCTATTTTACCTACTGAAATATTACCTTCAAGTTCAACAGCTTGTATGCCTCAAGTTCCACCATCAAAACGTCAAAAAGTCTTAGATAGTTATATTAGTAAAAAGATAAGTGTGGATCAAAAAAAAATAATAGACCAGGATTTACTGGATTTGTGTGTGGATGCTTTCCATCCGTTTTCCATCGTTGAAGAGCGAGCTTTTAAGAAATTTTGCCGTTGGATACCCGGCTATAAATTGCCGACACGAAAAACTTTGTCCAATACTTTACTCGACGAAGTATACAATAAAATTGAACAACAAATAAAGATGGAAGTAGCCAATGATGCTCAATCTATTTGTTTAACCACAGATTTATGGACCTCGCGAATAACAGAGAGTTACATCGCCATTACCGGTCATTACTTAAGTACTGACATGAAATTTAAAACAGTTTTGTTGGGATGCTGCCATTTCTCCGGTAATCACACAGCAGCGAATATTGCATCTGAATTTAATGCTATCGTGGATCAGTGGGGACTTACAAATAAAGTAAACTTTGTAATAAGTGATAATGCAGCAAATATTGTTAAGAGCTTGAAAGAATACCTAGGATTTAAACATTTTGGGTGTTTTGCTCATACCCTTAATTTGATCGTGGAAGATGCGATAAATCCTTGCCAAGAGCACATTGACAAAGTAAAAAGAGTAGTAGGTCACTACAAAAAAGTACCGTGTCGGCAGAGCGCTTGGCCAAGTATCAGTTGCAACAAAATCAGGAACCCAAACGCCTAATACAAGATGTAGACACTAGGTGGAATTCAACGTTTTATATGTTAAACCGATTTTTGGAATTAAAAGAAGCAGTCCGCTCTACAATGGCCCTTGTGGATCGCGATTTACCACAAATTAGCATAAATGAATGGGAAATGTTTGCCCAGCTAATCACGGTCTTACGGCCTTTTGAAGAATTGACCAAAGATTTAAGTGGCGAAAAATATTTGACCGGAAGTTCGGTCATTGTCATGACAAGATGTCTTAAAGAGGCCTTAAGTGTAATGGTGGGTAAAATAAACAATCAGGCAGTCATGAATGTTGTAGATGTACTAAAATCCGGAATAGCTGAGCGGCTTAGGGGAATAGAGCAAAGTGGTACATTTGCTCTTTGTACATTTATGGACCCAAGGTTCAAAATGCAGGCATTTGCGGATCGCAACGAGGCGTTAAAAACAAAAGACCGTGTGAAGACACTCGTTGCTGAGATTATTGGCCAACAAATTGCAAAGGAGCCAACACCACAACGGATCCAAGAACCCAAACCCGATGACGATATAAGCCCTTGGGCAATTTTTGATAAGTTGGTTGGTCAGCCTGCTGGACAAGGTACACCCCTATCCCGAGCCATCAAGGAGGTTGATATATTTTTGGCCGATGAAATGTTACCTCGGAAGAACTCGGCTGGGGACTGGAATTGTCCCCTAGAGTGGTGGAGGAATCACCGCGCAGTTTATCCACATATGGCCAAGCTATATATCCAGCACTGCAATATTGTGGCAACATCCGTCCCCTGTGAACGGATGTTTTCGAAGTCTGGACTAATTATTAATCAACGCAGGACAAGACTGAGTACCAGTAAGGTGGAAAAAATTATGTTTTTAAATGTTAATATGCCTGATGAACGATTTACTGGGTACATGTAATATATATAGAAAATATATAAAACCAAAAAAAAAAAAAAATTTTGTTACAAAAAAATATCAATTATTGTATATAAAATGTAATTTAAATACGCCTGGTAAAAATATAAAATACTCCTAACTACTAACTATTTCCCAGCCAGTCCTAAGCCTGGAAAAGTATGAAGGGAAGATCATTTTATAGAATAACTTTATAGTTGCAAAAACTACAACTATTTCATGACAAAACGGACGACGAAAAAAACCTCAAAGTGTTCCTTAATCGATAAGTTTCGTATAATGTATATCATGTCGTCTTCAAACCAGTTGCAACGACGACCGTTTTCTGCAACCGTTTTCGTCGTCGGAAAAACGGTTGCGTTTCGTTCGTCAAAAATTCGAAAACGACCCACTACTAGTATTTTGAGATTATTCTACCAATTATTCGTAACAAACTTATAAATCGTTCCTAGCAAGTCGATAGCGCGATTCAGTTTAAGTACAGCGACATCTAGCGGCGTACAGTGCGATTTTTGAACATCTGACCAGACAATATTCAAAATACGCATTCCTTAGTAGTAAGTACCACAATACACGACAGGGACATATGAGACAAATGAGGGATGACAAACCATGATTCAAGGATATAAAATAAATGTCGTTAATGTTTAAATTAATGCACTTTCATCAGAAAATATACGGTCTTACTTATAAAAATCTCGCTAAGCAATAGCTAGCCATCTCTTAGTTAATCAACTCTTAAGCTATAAATCAATGATTAACTTTTGTTTACTCATTAACAATAATTAGCTGTTGCTTGGTTAAGAAACGAACAGAGAACGATACGTAGATGGTTGGCACAGATTATATCCAAAATAATCGACTAGATAGAGAAATTGAACGAACAAAATTGTCAATAGTTCGATTTTTTTCTTATATCATCTGTGACAGTGTCGTGAATTTGACAGATTATTTTTAAATTTTCTATTTAAAATAATAAAATTTGTAAATAGTTTTAATACTTAATAAAAATTTAAATACATATATTAATAAAATTATAATAAAATAGTTCGATTTTTTCCATATACCTAATATCATCTATGCAGTGTCGTGAATTTGACAGAATATTTTTAAATAGAAAATTTTTAAATAATAAAATTTATAAATAGTTTAATGAAAATGTAATATAATAAAAATTTGGAAATATGGATCTGCGGGGAAAATCGTGGCATGCGGTTGTGTTTTTGGTTTCGCGTTAAAAAAATTATATTTAATATTTTAATATAATAATTTAATTTCGAAGCGGTTTTCTATAGTGTCTGTTTTAAAAACCTGTTTAATAATATATCTTAATTGGTTGGCGAATATTGTGGTGGACAGTTCAGGGGGGGTGGAGACTAGAGTGGGAAGTGATAGTTTATTGATGGGGACTAGAGGTGCGAAGCCGCACTCCTTGGGGCTTCTCACTTTTATACACATTACAGACTAAATAATACAACAGACTAGGCAGCATAGCCTCTGGTCTGAACTGATTCCAACACGAACGAAAAAAGTCAGTAAGAAACAAACGTCAAACCTAGCGTCAAACTATAGACCAGTTGTCAATAGAACAGCTGATTTATGTAAAATCGTTGTAAAATCAACCATTTTGCTTCTTAGCAAGGCTTAAACCATGTCACGGCACTGTTTAATTTTGACGACTATTTGAGCATTACTCAAAGAATTTTTAACGCTAAATAGTGTTTATAAGTGAGGTTTTTGCTAATAAGTTGTTAACCAATTGATTAAATATTAAGATAGGTTTATAAGTAAGGCCGATAATGTTTAGAGACGGCTTGTCTTTAATTATACTTGTATACAATCAAAGCGGCTTGTTAAATATTTTTCAAAAGAATCACCGATGTCCGTACAGATAATTATAAGATAAAAACAGGTGAAATGAAATTCAAGTAATTAAAATAATAATATTTATTTTTCAATAAAAGTATTTGAATGAAATTATACGAGTAGAAAACTAGTTATTAAAATATAAAACAAAGAATTTAGTTTGTAACAAATTTTTCAAATTTAATTAGTTTAGAAGAGGCGCGCGAAGTTTTAAATTTAAAAACCCAGGACGCTGCTTAAAAACTATTCAGGACGTTCCAGGACACTGACACTACAAAAACTAGGACATGTCCTGGGAAAACAGGACAGTTGGCAGCCCTAGTATAATATATCGTATCTATCAATTTGCACGCTGTAAGCAGAATACGCGATCATCTTCTTGTGACTATATACCAACCTTTTAGGTACAAAAAGGTTATTATTATTAAGGTTACTAGCTGTTGCCTGCAGCTTCGCCCGCATTACTCAACTCCAATAAGTCATAGCGTGATGTTTTATAGCCTATATAGCCTTCCACGATAAATGGGCTGTCTAACACTGAAATAATTTTTCAAATCGGACCAGTAGTTCCTGAGATTAGCGCGTTCAAACAAACAAACAAACTTCAGCTTTATAATATTAGTATAGATTATTCAAGCGGATCCTAAACAAATTTTGTAAAGTAAATGAATAATGAGATTCTTTACATTTTCAATTAAAATTTATTAAGTTGACGTCTCTACTAGTCTACTGACTACTCTGCTTAGACTCTAATAACACCTAATACATATTATTGCTTTTACACAGTACACAACCGACGCCGGGAGGCCGTGTGGTCGCAGACTGCACGGTTGGCGGGGGCCAACCTCCCACTTTTATAAACCAAAAGTGAGCCGAATGGGCTCACACGAATCCGATGTAGCATTAGGGCCTTCGGATCGTTAGCATAGATCCATCCGAATAAAAGATGCTTTTACACAGTGAGCAGTAAGCAATAACAATTAGCCATTGGTGATTAGGCACGGAAATCAGAAAAGACTCCCGCACTACAAAAATAGTTTTATTGTTTAGACTACTTTGTATTTTGTTAAAGAAATAGCAATACGTAACAAGTTTAAATACAACGTTCAAAGCAAGTCGATAGCGCGATTCAGTTTAGGTACAGCGACATCTAGCGGCGGTCTGAAGAAGTTCACAAAATGATACCCTCCATTTGTTAGGTACATTACTTTGGGTGATTTTGAGTGATGCTTGTTGTTTTGTTTGAACGCGCTAATCTCAGGAACTACTGGTCCGATTTGAAAAATTCTTTTTGTGTTGGATAGACCATTTATCGAGGAAGGCTTTAGGCTATATTATAACACCACGCTGTGACTAACAGTAGTTGAGTTAATTAACGCGGGCGAAGCTGCGGGCAACTGCTAGTCTATACCAATATTATAAAGCTGAAGTTTGTTTGTTTGTTTGAACGCGCTAATCTCTCAGGAAAAATTATTTCAGTGTTAGACAGCTTATTTATCGTGGAAGGCTATAGGCTATATAAGGTTTGGTAAAATCAATTACGGAAACTTTAGGCACGTGATCTACTGCTTTGGGCAAAAAAAAATTTAAATTAGAAAAAAATTAAAAAAAAATAAAAAAAAATTGCAAGAAATGAAATCTATTGCATTAAATCGTCCGCCCGCAATTCATAAACACAAGAAAGGTATATAAAATTAAATTATATTGCAAGAAATTCAATCTATTGCATTAAATCGTCAGCGCGCAATAAATAAACACAAGAAAGGGTTCATGTCTCGACAGCTGATTTGAGTGACGTAACGGGGTTTTAATGATTTCATACCCTAAATGAGATGTAAATTTTAAAAGGTACTTAGTTGTGTATGTTGCTATCAATCTGGCAGTCTTAATTCTTAAAACGTGAATGAAATCGTTAAAACCCCGTTAAATATTAAGTCGATCAAGACATGAACCCGATGACCTTGTGTTTATTTATTATGCGCTGTTGATTTAATGCAATAGATTTCATTTCTTGCATTTTTTTTTTCGAATTTCATTTTTTTTTGCCTAAACGTCCTTACACAAGCAGTAAATCATGTGCCCAAAGTTTCCGTAATTGATTTTACCAAACCTTATATAACATCACGCTGTGACTTATCGGAGTTGAGTATCGCGGGCGAAGCTGCAACAGCTAGTTAAGGCGCTGTTAGGGGACGCACGGGCCGATAAGAGGGGGTGAGGTGCGGGGCATTCCGCGGGGCGCACTCCGCGCGTCCCGCTCGGGCACATTTTACCGCGTATTTTAAAAGTGCGTGTGGCGGCTAAAAAGTGATATTATAAGTAATCGAAATAACAGGAGAGTGACTGCAGTATTTTCTTTATACGAGTAGGTATATTAGGGTGAATATTTCAAGATAGACATAATATTCAGGATTCGTAAATTAAAATGAATTAGCATCCAATTACAAGATTTATGGATTTATGGCGCGGTGAATGGAATTTTATATACTTATTAGAGGGGGTGAAGCAAATAAGTGAGGGACGATTATTTCCATCGACTTCCGTCCACGGCGGAGTGTAACATGCTATTTTAGCCGATACGTGATTTCATTATAGAAGCGTAATATCACACCGAACAAATGAAATGCGTAATTTCACATGTAACTCATAATGTGATATAGCCCAACGCAACGTG
Organism: Helleia helle; assembly: GCA_963853865.1. Classification (NCBI taxonomy): domain Eukaryota; kingdom Metazoa; phylum Arthropoda; class Insecta; order Lepidoptera; family Lycaenidae; genus Helleia; species Helleia helle. The sequence continues at coordinate 2,574,564 of OY971437.1, forward strand.
CGCTGCAATTATAATACGCAGCGGTGATGTCCAAGTTCAAATCTCGATAGATATAAAATTGTATGTATTTTTTTAAAGGTTCAAATCACGATAATATTATGATGCATGTTTTTTTATTTATTTTTAGAATATAAGCGTATTTTTTATTTTATTTTTAGATATTATATACCTACATGTTTTAGTGTAGTTTTTCATAAAAATCTGTTCATATTTTTCTTATTATCTTATTGTTAGTTTCTAAAAAGTTATCGAGAAATTATGTGACTCATTAGACGAATAATAAATAAAAAGGCTTAGGTGGATGGAAGGTAAATTTTAGAAATGGCTAATTCTCAAAACGGCATATTATCAAAAAAGGGAAAAATAAGAAATATTTTAGCCCTTTATACTTATGTATATACATTTATATGTGACTGATGATGAATGATGGAGAATGTTAAATTCTAGAAATGACTAATTCTCAAAACGGCATATTATCAAAAAAGGAATAAATAAGAAATATTTTAGCCCTTTATTACTTATGTAGGTACATTTATATGTGACTGATGATGATGACACCAGCGCTACTAACACGTCATGTACATCGGAAGGTTGAGCGGAATATTGAAACGACGTTTCCACAAAACAGTTTATTAGTGACAAATGTACAATATATATATATATATATATATATATATATATATATATATATATATATATATAATAGATGTACAATGTATGTATGTATGTACATAAATTGCGGACGGTTGATTCTGGAAAAAATATTATAGTTTGTTACAAAAGTGTGTACTAATACTGGAGGAGGTCATTTTACTCTTTATTATGTACAATAGAAGATAATTGTTATCATATATTATATTATTTAAAAAATAGACCCCCTGAAAAAAAATATACGGAGGGCAATAAAAAGATCGTATTCGATGAAACAAAAACACATGATGGAAGTTGTAAAGTAAGTACTAGGTACTTACCTTTTCTTACACAGCTTATTTTGTTTCAAGTAATATTAGATTATGATATTATGTACATAGGCATTAGAAACAAAATTATGAATCTAAAAGATGTAGCTCGATTGGTCAAGCGGTCTCACCGTGTGTGAATATTTGCTGTTTCAGTAACCAGCCTCTGGATCAAACCCCGCATGGAGTTTTTATTATTAGAAATACTTTTTGTTGGGTTTTTTTATTTTTATTTTTTTGAGTTTTATTGTTCGTGTAAAATTTACTACTTGCTTTATTGTTTATTTATTGATTACTAAGTGAGTCTTCAACCGATGCGTTCTCCATATTTTTTTTTATTACCCATTAATAAAATCAAAACCGAACAAAAGATTCCACGAACAATAAATTAAGTTAATAATTAATTAAAAATCACAATAATTACAAAAAAACACAATCACAAAAAAAAGTCACAAAATAAAATATATAAAACTTTTGACAACAAATACGTAAGTTATTTCTAAGCAGCGAGAGTTACAAAATGGCACAGGTCCGTCTAGCAACGCGACTCAGCAGTCACTGTCGCTCTACGTAGAAAAGAAAGAGAAGCGAAAAGACGCCGCGATGGTACGATGTTTAGTTTGAATGGTTCGAGTTATCATTTAATATTATTTATTATTCCTTACAAATATCGTAATTCAATCGATAAATAAAAAAACAGTTCCCCTTATTATAACATATTATATCACTGTTATTAATTATTTAACAAGATTTGTTCAAATAATAAAGATACAGTTGCTACAATGTTAATTTTAATGGTTATTTTATGATTTTTTATTATCGAGATTTTTTTTCGAAAATGTGTTTTGAACAAAATAGTCCACCCATAAATATGATCAAGATTAACATATATTTTTTTTGATGCTCTCAGATGTATAAATTTCCCTAAAAAACTGTTTTGTACAGCCTATTTTGACTATGCACAGCGCCTTAATAATAAAAATGGTTAGCACATTAACAGATATTATGTAGAAAAAAAAATATTTCTCTTCAAAGTTAAAATGCATAATTTTACAAAAAAATATTGCAATGCAATTTTTTTTTGTAAAATCAGACTAGTTACGTTGGACGCGTTCATTTATATTTTCTTTATCCTTCTTTAAACGCTATAATATCGGCTAGCCTATCCTCGGCTCTGATTGGCTAATGACTCACCTGTGACGTCAGGAACGCAAGGATGTCTCCAAACGGCTCGTTCTCGTGTATTTTTATCACCGTGTCTACAGTAGCCTTGACATAATCTGGCACAGGTTCTGAAATATTATCAAAAGTATCCTTTATTATAATATCTATTATGAAATAAAATATTTTATTGAAGATACCACACCTTGGGAATAAGACATTTACTGTTTAGGTTTTACATGTACATGATACCTATTTTTTTTTAATAATAATAAATTTATTTATTGAATACAAAAACAGTTTCATGTACATAAGCCCACCAAACTGTGCATCAGTTTGTCGGTCGGATTAGCGCTTGTTGTATACACATTCACAATATGTAGGTATATTATGGTACTTACACCTTATTAAATATGATATTGTATGTATCATTTTTTTTTGACACTAACTTATGATTTAAACAGTATTTTATTTAAAAACAGGTTAAGAGTGCGCCCAACGCGAAAATTGAGAGAAACAGTCTATTTTTAAGCCCATAGTTTATTGGGAAAGAACCAAATAATTCAGATTAAAAAAATTATATAGGTAGGCAAAAACTCTGTAGAAGTCGATTAACCCAGTAGAATTATGAAAAAATATCTGGTTTTTGTAAAAATAAAATAAAAACTTCACATAGAAAAAAGACGGTATTAATTTAAATTCTCAAAATTATCAGCGACAACACCACATTATTTTTTACTAATTAAATAGCTAGACTAATGTTTTAATAAAGTAACCCAACCCTTTTTTTATTTCATGCCTATATTTTGAATAATTAAATAAAATATCAATTAAAATTATAACAAGCTCAGAGCCACTCAGAGCCAACTTATCGTTAACAGTATCATGCGATTTTCGACTCTAAACTAAGCGGATAGATGAAAAAATTATGCACGGAAACTAGTCAAATATCGAGCAGCGCTCGATGAGAATGGACCGACCCGCACGCTCTTTTCCAGACCAAAAAGACGTAATTTATTCAAAATGTTTTTAAGTTTCTAGTGTAAATAAATATTGTAAATTAGTCTGTATGACATTAGTATAGGGTGATATAGAGTACATAATAAACATAACTACTTGGTCACTCAAGTTCTATAACCCCGGTTTCATTCAACGCTTCTCCTAGTAAAATATGTTTTATGGATTTTAATATACTATGGAGAAGCGCGGGACGAATTCGAACGGGCGCGCGGGGGGGGTGTTGCGTTATCATATTTTGTGTTATCATGTACTACGTAATATAACCGACTTTTAAAAAAGAAGGAGTATATTCGAACATAACTCCGTCATTTATCAACCTATTTGAAAATTCTTTTTTTGTTTGTTTTTTTGTTTTGTTTGTTTGCCACTACAGGTCTGATGATGAAGACCATAGACAGTCGAGGGAACTCCTCAACGGTTTACAATAGCTATCTTGTGTTTGAACTTAATTCATTTATATTGATGAGAACTTTGCAAACATATGGTTTATAAGTGCCACTACAGGTCTGATGATGGAGACCATAGACAGTCGAGGGATCTCCTCAACGGTTTACAGTAGCTATCTCGTGTTTGAACTTAATTCATTTATATTTATGAAAACTTTGCGCATATACAGGTTATAAGTGCCACTATAGGTCTGATGATGGAGACCATAGACAGTCGAGGGAACTCCTCAACGGTTTACAGTAGCTATATATATTCAGCGATGGACGGATAAAGGCTAATGATGATGATGATGACGATGATGATGATGATGATGACGACGATGATGATGATGATAATGATGATGATGATGATGAAATACTTACATATTTTACTTGGATAAGCGATGGACGGATAAAGGCTGATGGATGAAGATGATGATGATGACGACGATGATGATGGTGATAATGATGATGATGATGAAATACTTACATATTACTTTACTTGGATAAGCGAAGGACGGATAAAGGCTGATGAAGATGATGATGATGATGACAATGATGATGTTGATAATGATGATGATGATGGTGATAATGATGATGATGATGATGATGATGATGAAATACTTATATATATTATTTTACTTGGATAAGCGAAGGACGGATAAAGGCTGATGAAGATGATGATGATGATGACAATGATGATGGTGATAATGATGATGATGATGATGATGATGATGATGAAATACTTACATATTTTACTTGGATACGAACTTAGAATGTCGTGTAAATAATATAAATTATAAATTGTCATAGAATACATAATAGTATTATTACGTTATATTGTAGTCGTTGTCGAAGTCAGTCCTATAAGTTTGGCGATGTTGCTAATATTATGATTATAACATCGAGCATATGACCGGATTGAGTGGTAATGTCAACCATAAAAATCCGAAATTGATCAGTGGTTTGTCACATTATGTCAGTGACAAATCACTGATCAGTTTCGGAACAATTTAAGTGGTAATGTGAACAAAGTAGTAATGAGAACTTTATACCTAGATGGATTGTGACTGTAATTAGGGATCTGAAGATGAAGTTGAAGGACAATAATAAATTCGAAGGCACTTCCCTAAGCGCCTCAGCCAGCATTGGGATACTTGGCGTCGATATATCGAGAGATGTGCAGTTTCGTGGTCATTTGGAAGGAAAGGCTAAAGTAGCCTCGAAGAAACTCGGCGTGCTCAATAGGGCGAAGCAGTATTTCATGCCTTCACACCGCCTTCAATTATACAAGGCGCAGATCCGGCCTCACATGGAATACTGCTCTCACCTCTGGGCTGGAGCGCCCCAATATCAGCTCCTTCCATTTGACCGCATTCAACGCCGGGCGGCTCGAATCGTCGACGACAATGTTATCTCCAATAGGCTTGATTCTTTGGCGCTGCGTAGAGATGTCGGATCGCTCTGCATCTTCTACCGCATCTACCACGGGGAGTGCTCTGAGGAATTGTTCGGACTAATACCTGCAGCAGAATTCCACCACCGGACATCGCGGAAAAACTCCAAATTTCACCCACACCATCTCGATGTCCGGAAATCCACAACAACTCGATTTTTACGGCATTTCCTGCCTCGCACGACTAATATATGGAATCAGCTGCCTCCTATGGTGTTTCCGAACCGATACGACTTAGGGACCTTCAAGAAAAGAGCATACTCATACCTGAAAGGCCGGCAACGCACCTGCTAATCCACTGGTGTAGCGGGTGTCTGTGGATGTCGCTCTTCACTTACCATCAGGTGAACCGACTATCCGTTTGCCCCCTCTTCTATAAAAAAAAAAAAAAAAAAAAAATAAGGGAACAGGCCAGTCAAATTGAACATTTCGTTTTATATTGGCATTATAGTTGTTTTTCTGACAGAGTGCCTGCGTACCTACTTACATTACGATTCACGCCTAAACTTTCGTAATTTCTCTCTTATTCATAGAAAAAACTCATTATTTAACTATAGAAACATATTTGTAACTTTGTTGAAAATAACTAAGTAAGTAGGTACTTCTACTATGTACAGACTACAGAGTACAGACCTGATCTTTTATCAATTCACTGTAGATACTAAGTAGTAGACCGTACTTTCCTATGACTGAATATTTCTGTACAACACCTGATTATATTTCTGTAAAAATATTTCGCGACAAAATACAAAGGGGCTCACTTTGTAACTACCAAAAATACAAATATTTTTTATAATAATATGTTTCACGCTAGTGCCCACGCGCGCCTACCGCGGCCCGCGCATGCGCCTCGTGACATCGCGCACCTCTCTCCGTCTCACTCCCATTTCCCAGAATTTGATTTGTAATAATGTAAAAAAAAACTATAAAAACATGATTGTTTTCTTTACTTCCAACCAATTATTCCTAAAAAAACTCCATTCTTACTCAAAACATAAACCGAAGTAGGTACCTAGCCAATATCAATTATTTTATGCACTAATTCACGCATGTTTTTAGTCATTTACATGAATAAATCTTTTTTTTTTTTTTTTTTTTTTTTTTCGAATTGACCTATGCTATGGTCCAAAGACCTTTATGCGAAATCGTAAGAGTAGGAGAGCTGATGGCTTCTACCTAAAACAGTTAAACGGGAGGGTTACCTCCGCCAGCCGTGGTGTCAATGACATCGCAGCCTCCTGGCATCGGGAAGATGAATAAATCGTTGATATTGTGCTATCGAGGAATTCTTTTAACATGACGTCACAAACAAGTCACGTAATTTATAAAAAAAAATATTTCTTCATTTAAAGTTGAAATATGAGAATTTTCCACATTGCTTATTAATATTATAATTTATAATAAAGTTTCTAAATCATCATTATCATCAGCCTTTATCCGTCCAATGCTGAACATAGGCCTCCTTCAATGAACGTCGAGACGATCTCCGTGCAGAGGCCGGTCTGTGTAGATTTCGAGTGGCAAGGGATCAGCCGTCTTGGCGTTCATTGAAGTTAATTCGTATATATGTATAAGTTTATAAATAAAAAAAAATGATATTTTTCAAACACCCTACTAAACATTTCGTTTTATGTATTTAATAAGTACCTATATAATATTTTTGTCTCAAAGAATGCTAGGCTTACGCTAGCATCAGTCTTAACATCACGATAAAATTTTCGTAATTTTTAAAGTCTTAGCTTTCTCTTATTCATAGATAAAAGTTTAATATTTAATTAAAATTTAATGTGTAATTATTTAATTAAAGAATTATAATTGTAATTTTGTTGAAAATACTACATCTATTCTTCAATTAATTCACTGTACTACTACTATGACTGAATATTTCTGTACCACAACCAACTGTATCTGACTGTATCTACATACACACTTACTCTTCTAAAAAAAACTACATAAATATTTCATTAAAAATAAATGTTTCATTAAAAATAAATGTAAGTATTAGATTTTTCTGACTTTATCCCATAGGTATATAATAATATAAAACATCATAATATCGTATGCCGCTGGCCGCGGCCTGCGCCAGCGAAGTGCGCTTCGGGGCCGGCCGCGGCCGGCGCGAGACGCAAGTCGCAAGCGACATGTTCAATGTTGTATTATGATTTATGAATGGAGCATGGACGGCTGTTATACGTGTGATTGCATTACATCGCGGCCAGCGCTTGGCGCGTGGCGCCTCGTGGTCGTTTTTAGAACTAAAGCGGAGAATTCGGAATTTTTGTTGGCGTAGAGCGCGCTCCTAAATCACTTACAGTTTACACCATACATGTTATATTGTATGTAACATATTTTAATAGACACCAACTTATAATTTAAACAGTATTTTATTTAAAGACAGGTTAAATCACTGGCATCTTACATATTATATTGTATGTAACATATTTTATTAGACACTAACTTATAACTTATAAACTATGTGTTTTATTTTGATAATAAAAAAATAAAAAAAACAACTTTTTTTTTCTTTTCTCGTTTTTCTTTGGGGAGCCTGCATTCGAAACGAGTTTTTTACTACACAAAGTATCGACTTCTTTTTTTGACGTATTTGAAAGAAAAAAAGAAAGAAAGAAAAATATTTTATTGTTCACAGCAAAGATCAAAACATAATCACAACGTAGTTTCACATACATTAATTATTCTGAACAATATAGGTAGCCACTCAGCATTTGCCACACCATTACAGCAATGGTGAGACGCTGATTTTCAGTGGCTCCTCATTGTCACTTGGAGTGACATCGCTGACAGCACTTACATATAACTAAATATAAATATACAAATAAATATTTGAAGTTGTTACCTACCAAATAAAGATATTTTGATTTCATTTGATTTGACGTAATATTAAAACAATTAAATTAATTTAAACCATTCCCGAATTCATTTGAATACTAACACAAAACTTGATGAAAATGGGTCCAGCCGTTGAGGAGGAGTTCAACCACATACACGCGTTTATAAGACTTACAACCGACTGAACAGATTTTGATAAAATACTTTTAAAGTGGGTGACAGAAGTACGCGGTTTTTAAGATCGTGAATTTACGCCGATGGGAGGGAAGCGCTGTGCCGCGCGGGTACACGGCTGCACGGGTAACACCATCTTGCTTGTTTCTCCCGTGAAACAGCTTTGCTGTGTTTCGGAGATAAGGGCAAGACAGGCAGTGTAATTACTGGCACCGAGACTTAACATCTTATGTCTCAGGATAGGCAACACATAAATGAGTTGCTTGGGCTCGTTCCAGGTAAACTAGTTTATGTTCATGGGCGACGTCGACCACTTACCATCAGGTGGCACTTTGCCAGTTTGCCTATCCAACTAACATAAACAAAAAAAAACGCCGAGTCTCGACGTCGGCGACACACGGCGAAGCTTATTCAATTATAGTCAATACCACTCCGTACTACTCGATCGAGTTAAATGTGGACCCGGCCTATTGACTTGATATATTAAATAAAATTTAATATATAAATAAAAATTACGCTTTATTTTTATTATTCAAAATCACATACAATTAAAAATCACACCAAGTTATAATATTTAAATTACACAATTTAAAATTTAAACCTAATGCGAAAAGTTATGGATTCCGTGGGAATTTGTCGGTACGTAAAAAGACAATACATAAAAGCTTATAACTAGCACGTAACTTGGCAAGGTTTTGGCGTGGTGGGGAAAGTTCGCGCATCGATTTTACGAGTGAATTACGATGCGCGAGCTTCCCCCGCCACTCCAAAACCATGCCAAGTTATGTGCCTCGAGTAATACAGTAGGTTATCTATTTACAACTAATATTTAAATAGACAGAATCACAGTAATTGTAAAATATTTTATTTTGTTTTTAATTTGGACAACAACAAGTAAGCGTGACAGTGGCGCCGCGAGCGAGGGGAATGTGAACTATTGCAGAGAGGCAAAGGCCAAAGACGTTGTTTACATTCTTCCAAAAGGTTCTAATAGATTAATGCAAGGATTTCGGTGTGACACCCGTTGTTGATACTATTTTTACTTGACGAAGATTCCAGAGAATTGTAATTTAATCCGTAAGCTGTACGTATTTTCTTAGATTTTTGGCTATTGTGTGTTCCGTAGGTTGTGTGGGTTTATTATTAATTAAATGAATAAAAACTAAAAATTTACTCATTTAAAAAACTAAAACAAAATAACGGTGCCGACATACATACGAGCGGAGGCAAGTTACGAGCAAAATCAAACTTGTCGGATCGCCACACACACATCAGCAAAAAAGGTCGTCGAGACAAAGTTTTTTTTAAGCATAGCAGGACAAAAGCATAGCGAGCAGTCGAAGCCATATTTTGTCGACTATCAACGCCTATACACATCCGCACAACCACAGATTATGCAGATGCGTTGCCCTCCTTTTCCCTATCCCCCCAATGGGCCACTGGAAACTGACAAACCGCACGAAACATGAACATAGGCCTCCTTTAATGAACGACAAGACACCGATCCCTTGCATCCAACACGAACTGGCTTACCTTGAGTGTAGAAAATGTCTATAGGATGTGGCCTCCCCTCCATAGACATGATGACGGAGGTGGATCTCTTTTCTTTATCGCTCAAGTCGAAGAAAGCCTTGAGAAACTCAGCATCAACGGTCGCTGATGATAGCACCAGTTTTAAGTTCTTCCGCTTCTGAAATTCAAAACGCTGAGTGAAACTTTGCTTCAAATAAACTTGCTGTTATTAAAAGATTACAATTAATTTATAACTGAGTACCCACTCCACTTTCCTTCCTCGCTTAATTTCGAGGAACGTAAATTTTGAGGCACGAGGAACTATGCGTTGCCCGCAGCTTCGCGCGCGTCAAGTTACATTCACGGACGTATCCAGATTCCAGACTGACGATCATCATTATTGTATTTTTTTTCTATATTTCTATAGGAACTAAGGCAGCGTTTCAATGTACACTCCCATACGGCTTAAAATTTTCCGACTCTTACAATAATTATCCTTATTACACGCTTTATTTTATTTACCAACTAGCTGTTGCCCGCAGCTTCGCCCGCGTTAACTTAGATTTACAGCCGCCTGGGAGCTTTCAATGCTGCCTAAACCCTTTGAGATATCTATACAGATAAATAAAATTGGAGTGTCTGTTTGTTAACCGCTTTTTATGGATGTATACACGGTACATATACCAAAATAGCATTTTTTACCATTTTTGTCTGTCTGTCTGTCTGTCTGTTTGTTCCGGCTAATCTCGGAAACGGCTGGGCCGATTTTGACGGGACTTGCACTGACAGATAGCTGATGTCTTAAGAAGTAACTTAGGCTATAAAAACAATCATCATCTATCCGGGTACGGCTGTAAATCTAAGTAAACGCGGGCGAAGCTGCGGGCGACAGCTAGTTTATAATATTAGTAAGGATTATCTCGCTTAATGTCCAAGAACACAATTAATAATTATTGAAACATTAAGTATTATAATAAAACAATTTTTACGGATTTTATCGCGGTTTATTAAGATTTTTACAATCCCGACGTTTCGGATACTATACAGAAACCATGGCCACGGGAGGACTGAGGTGTCATACGTCCTATCATTACAAAGTTATTCGAAACTACCCTATGATACATCAATATTTTGGTCAGTCCTATCTACGACGTAAAATTACGTACGTAAAAATCTTAATAAACCGCGATAAAATCCGTAAAAATTGTTTCATTATAATGAGTGAAATTCGCGTAAACATTAGAAAACAATACATTAATATTGTTAAAATAGAGGTGAGCACGCTTCTCGCTTTTTGTCGTGACAACGTCTTATAATCCAATAGAGCCGGCTGCACGAACGAAAAAAGATGACGCATGCGGCGTTACCTCGCTGTGAGGCGTTCCATTTTATTATGACGTTGTCACGTTCAACTATCGTCAGTAAACCGTCTTTACAGACAACCGATTTTTTTTCGAGAAGCTAGTCTAACTTTAAATGTAACTTAAGTAACTTACTTTAGCGATCTTCTTCAACAGCCCCATGAGAACATCAGTCAACAGCGATCTCTCGTGTACCTGGAAGACGAGCATCATTTCCCGGTCATCATCAGCCTACATTTGTCTATAACGTTCAGTCACTTTATTCTAGCACCTTTTGCAGCAATACTGATATTACAAACACAGTAGGAAAATGTGTTTTAGAGGAAAACGCGGTAAACCGTTGAACTATTATATAACAACTCACTGCGGTAAACATATTTTTTGTTATGTAAGTTAAACTGTAAAGGTCTTAATCTTAATTTCTACGGAAACCGGTTTCGCCATACTCACACTTTACCATATTAATATGCATAATGCAATATACAGAAAACATAGTTTAAGAAAGTTTCCATTTTTAAAATAATATATATTTAAAAAAAAAAACACTAAACTCACAATAAGGCATATTGAATTATATATAAATATCTCCATAAATGACGAAGTTATGATATTTTTCCCGTCTGCTTCAAAATTTCTCGGCACGCGGCCTCTGACGTCACAAGTCTCGCCCGCCGCGACTCGCTCGCTCGAGTCGAACTACCGCCTTACTTACTTACGTTGACCTGGCGAGACTTGTGACGTCACAGAGCAAATGCTCCGCTCGCGTTCGGGGTTCATTAAAAGTTGATTCGTTTCGTAATTTTTCAAGTTATTGAAATATTTTTTTCACCATATATATTATAATTTCTTTGTCTTGCAATGTATATAAAAATTTCATGTTTTTATAAAAATAAAAACTGGCTACATTTATAAATACAGCTTCGTCGTATAAGTTATCTCCTGTTAAAACTTATTACAACGAATATAAGTTGTTAATATTACATGTCAACGTCGGTAATGTCACTTCATCTTTTATTTCGTTCAAATATCAACGTCAACGAGCACCCTTACGCCTTCAAAAAAGGTATCAAATTCACAAGAAAATCTAGCATACCGAATGCTGCAGATCTTGTTAGAAAAAGCAATATTTTTGTACAAGTACTTATTTTTTCTTTAACGCCGGGAAATGCTCTGAGGCATGCCGCGGGGGAGTGGGTCTCCCCAGGCGGGTATGTGGGACTCGCTGCGCCCGAAAGCTGGTAAATGGACGCAGCTCTACCCACTAAAACCCGGTGAGGTGCCCCGGATCTGTTAAGCTAACAGGGCACCTCTACGGCTAGTCAGTCACGCAAGGGACCGACGCCACCCCCACAGAGGGGTTGTCCCGCACCACAGAACCACCCCTCCCAACGTCGGGACAGTACAATGGGGTGAGGTTCCCATCCTCACCCCTTGCCCCCCTGCTCTTTTATCCCCTCTTCTTATAAGAGGGGCACAAAGAGCCCCCTCGGCTCAATTAGCTTCACCCAAGGTGCTGGGCTCACCCTAGGCTACTGAGCCCCAACGCCACGTCAAGGCCTGAACCATGGTGGGGTTTGTCCAATACTGCGTTTTTCGTTAAATAAAATAAAAATAGTAAGAGGTAGCGCTATGCTGTTGCAGCCGAATTGGTCCGGCACGACAGGGTTGGTACCTCTCGCTCACATAACACCGGCGTCAAGTGACAGCTATGTCGCGTCGACATTTTTGTTTCTTATTTGTATAAAGCCAGTCGTTACCAATAATTAAGATTGAACCTCACCTCATCAAGAACGATGCAGGAGTACTGCATTAGGAGAGGAGAAGCGAATATCTCCCTCAGAAGGACTCCCTCCGTCATGAACTGAAACAGATGAGCACAGGTTTTAATGTTACTTGGATATGCAAACTGGCAGGCGTGCCACCTGATGGTAAGTGGTTGACGTCGCCCATGAACATAAACTGGTTTACCTGGAACGAGCCCAGGCAACTCATTTACGTGCTGTCTATCGTGAGACATAAGATGTTAAGTCTCGGTGCCAGTAATTACACTGCCTGTCTTGCCCTTCTCTCCGAAACACAGCAAAGCTGTTTCACGGGAGAAACAAGCAAGATGGTGGACCCATGCAGCCGGGAGCGCGGCACAGTACTTCCCTCCCACCGGTAAACTGATGCGGACAGTCCCCTCTTACCAGAAGACCGGCCTTCGCCGGGTCCAGCCTGTTGCCTGCAGGCACCCTCAAGGCGGAAGGCGCTCGCAGAGTTTAGTGGGGTAGTGCATTCCCAAGCACAAGTCTACCACACATGGGTCCAGGGCCCTTACCCGAGGTAACCCTGGATCATGCACAAGCATTGACCTGCGTCATCAAAAGAGCCATCTCATTCATGTGTTGCCTGATCTTGAGGTATAGGTACCTAAGATGTTAAGTTTCGGTTTGTATATAAATACTCACAAGTCAGTGTGCCGCAAAGTGTGTGCCGCGGCACACTGGTGTACCATGGTCAATAGTCGTTGTGCTGTGAAAAAATAGGTTATCTTTGGTTATCTCACTACAGGACGGCCCCCACCATGGTTCAGGCCTTGTCGTGGCGGTGGGGTTCAGTAGCCAAGGGTGAGCGGTGCACCTTGGGCGAAGCTTATTGAAGCGGGGGGGTTCTTTTTACCCCTCTTATAAGAAGAGGGGACAAAAGATCAGGGGGCAAGCGGTGAGGGTGGGAACCTCACCCCATTGTACTGTCCCGAAGTTGGGAGGGGTTGTTCTGTGGTGCGGGACAACCCCTCTGTGGAGGTGGCTCCCTTGCAGGACTGACTAGCCGTCGAGGTTAGCTTAACAGATCCGGGGCACCTCACCAAGGCCGCACTGGTGGCACTCGCCAGGTTTTAGTGGGGAGAGCTGCGTCCATTTACCATCTTTCGGGCGCAGCGAGTCCCACATACCCACCTGGGGTGACCCACTCCCCAGACGGGATGCCTAAGAGCATTTCCCGGCGTAAAAGAAAAAAAAACTACAGGACGGCAGAAAAATACTTACACAGATGTTAATCACGCGAGCTCACGAGCGAGGTATTCTGTTAGTTCATCTCTACGAAATCTGTGTTATGTTGATGTATAAAAATATTTAAACACTGATTTTTCTTTTATGGTGTACCTCCAAATATTTTCGTCTTCATACATTCATTCAATTGAATAACATCTCTAAAATAACGTAACTTTTCAAAAAACGTAGGAGTCAAAATAAAAAAGTTACCATGGAGGTGCTGGGATTTGAACCCAGGACTTTCAGCATGCGAAGCAGACACTCTACCACTGAGTTACACCCCCGATACGAAGCCTCTTGAACTATTCAACATGTTACGTACAAACTACAAAAGTCTTATTACTATTTACTACAAAATAATACCTTTACCCATATTTTTTTTTCAAAATCCTAATAGACCCAAACTATCAGAACAATTGATGAGAATAAAGAGTTTTTCTCGGTCATGGATGCATAAAAAAGGTCAGCAAAACTTCACGGCACAGGATTTGATTGGGAATTTATGGAGATTTTGTGAGAGTTAACACTCACCACTATGCTGGTGTCCGCGCCCCGCTCCGCACGCATGGCCGCCACGAACCCAACCTGGTCGCCGAGCCGCTCACCGCGCTCGACCGCGACCCTGCTCGCGAGAGTCATCGCGCCAGTTACGCGAGGCTGGCTGACGCACACTTTGTGACCGATCTCGAACAGGTACTGGAATCAATAAATATAACGATAAGAAATAAGGCTCTTTTTTCTTTAACGCCGGGAAATGCTCTGAGACATCCCGCGGGAGAGTGGGTCTCCCCACGCGGGTATGTGGGACTCGCTGCGCCCGAGAGCTGGTAAGTGGACGCAGCTCTACCCACTAAAACCCGGCGAGTGCCACCAATGCCGCCTTTGGTGAGGTGCCCCGGATCATGAGCATGAGGATGGATGATGACGGAGGATGAGCAAACAGGGCACCTCGAGGTCAGTCTCTCAGGGGACCGACACCACCTCCACAAAGGGGTTGTACCGCACCACGGAACAACCCCTCCTAACGTCGGGACAGTAAAATGGGGTGAGGTTCCCATTCTCGTCCCTTATCCCCCTGCTCTTTTGTCTTCTCTTCTTATAAGAGGAGTACAAAGAACAGCTCTCTCGGCTCAATTTACTTCGCCCAAGATGGTCTGGGTCCACCTCTAGCTACTGAGCCCCACCGCCACGACAAGGCTTAAACCATGGTGGGGCAGAAGAAATAAGGCTGATGATGATAACGTATTAGACACGGATCTCCTCAAAACCTCGCAGGGCAAGGAAAACCCATATCCTTTACTTTATAAATAAAAGTTAACTCTAGAGTCTCTAGACGTTATAACACACAAATCCACTCACTAAAAGGCGTCACAGTTTCGTCAACTTCCTTTTTAGCAACTTTTCAAACAATAGGGAAAGTTAGTTGAAACATAAGATCATACTGTGAAATAAATGACCCAAAAAATTGTTAAGTACTAAGAGGCCTTATAATAACAATGAACGGAAATAAGATGAATTATGATTGTTTTATTATTAAACTAAAAATTTGCAAAAATAAAAAAGAGACGTTAACCTAATCCAGGATTAAGACACGTTAACCTAATCCAGGATTAAGACACGTTAACCTAATCCAGGATTAAGACACGTTAACCTAATCCAGGATTAAGACACGTTAACCTAATCCAGGATTAAGCACGTAAGCTTCTTTTGAATTCTATGGCAAACTAATTTTTAAATCTCGTTTATATTTATACTATTCGTTTATATTAAATTTCGGAGACTTGCGATGCGACGTTCGCTCTATCTCACTCTCTTTTTTTTTCGGAGGGATCTATGCTAACGGCCCGAAGGCCCTAATGCTACATCGGATAAGTGTGAGCCCATTCGGCTCACTTTTGATTTATAAAGTGGGGGGTTGCTCCCCGCCTACCGTGCAGTCTGCGACCACACGGCCTTCTGGCGTCGGTTGTGTCTCACTCTCTTTCGATCTTTCTCACTCGCTTGCTCCCTACTCTCACTCCATGGCTATGTGCTTCATGCTACGTTCGCCCTTTCCACTCTCTCTCAATCGGTCTCAATCACTCTTTCCCTCTTGGACAAAAACGTTCCACGTTTTCGTGACGTTTCATCCGTAAAAAATTACCCTCATGCACGCAAACAAGTTTCACTTAAAAAAATATGATATTACTGCATTACACCACACAAAACTAACAGTCTAATTTTAGACATTAACCTAGTCTCGTCAGAGCTTGATTCGCCATGTATTGTAGATATTTTTACGTTATAACGAGGCATACGTGCAGTTAGAGTGCCGACGTCCATACACATCCTCTGTACAACCAGAGGTTATACAGATGTGTTGCCCTCCTTTTCCCTATCCCACAATAGGCCACCGGAGACTCACAAACCCCATGGAACGGGACATAGCTGTTACTTGACGATGGTGTTATGTGACCGAGAAGTACCATCGGTCGGTCGTGCCGGCCCAATTCGGCTGAGGCAGACCCCGAGCTCCGCGACCTTGAGCTGGCGTACAGCGGGGGTGGATCCTGTGGCATGGCTATCGAAGAGCTGGACCTCATAGACGGTGCAGTGCACCGGGGCCTCCAAGCTAAGGGGGCCCCTCGGACCTTGACTCACAAATTAATTGAACTAATGAAAATTTCCCCAACATTCGGAATATAAATAAACCAGATTCCAGAAACGCGACTTTGATAATGGCAACTTATTTGAAAAATACGGGTGAATTCCCAACAAGTATCAAAATTTAGAAATGTGAAGATTAAGGTTGACCTAGTCGTCGGCGCGAACTCTTAACAAAATGATTGCTATCTCACCTGACATAAGGCGCAAACATGTTTGCTAGAATGAAATGCACAATGATTCATTTCGAAAATGTCCTTTTAGCAAAACAATTATTATAGAAAAAATGTTAAGTGTATCTTTTCAATATCAATTTATTTCTCCTTTTGAATAACTAAACTATGTTTGTATGGGCTTTATTTTTAAGCTTTAGTACTCTGTATAATATTTATTTTCGCCCAAAGTTGGGCTAAAATCAGTGTTGAAATACGAAAGTTAAGAATCTTGTATTTTTTAAATGTATATAATTATTTTACGATTTTGGGTACATACAGACATAGATAATGACGAAATCAATTTATATTATCCTTAGTTTTTCATGGTCAACGTCAAACATTGTAGTAATTACTGTTCTGCGTTAGTATGGAAAGATGAACGACTTGTGTAACCTTAACAGATTTAATTCTCCCAACGGGAATCTATTCTGAATTCTATCTTCAACAAATGATGTAAATGACAAATCGACGGCCGGCTGGTCGTGCGGTCAGGCTACCGACGCAAGAGATTGTGAATTGCACGAGGAAGTCTGTTAAAAATCGTTTTTCCCTGTATTGATCTCATTTGTATTATCGTTTAATTAATAAATATTTTATATTGTCATTTTCGTCGTTACTTAATTACACCTACCGAAATTCTACCAAATATGAATTATTGAGAATAACGCAAAAACTACTGGTCAGATCTTCATCAAATTTCAACGAGACCATAATATGGCAAATTGAACCATCAAATTCCATTCATAATCGACAGTCTAATCGCGGAACAAACACACAAAAAATACATATATATAAATTGAGAACCTGTTTTTAAGTCGGTTAAAAATTCGTAATTTTCTTTAATTATGTGTTCTACTTTTTAGCTATGATATAAACGAGTTTTTCAAATTTCTTCAGCTCTATAATTTTAAAACACCTCATATACATTATTAACAAGAGCCATATTCTCAATTGACGTCAGCCCACTAAGCAGTAAGCACCCACCACCGGGTATCCAGTAGATAAGATACTGATAATAACAAAATTAAAACGCATATGATGAAACATTACCGGTGGGAGGGAAGCGCTGTGCCGCGCTCCCGGCTACATGGGTACCACCATCTTGCTTGTTTCTCCCGTGAAACAGCTTTGCTGTGTTTCGGAGAGAAGGGCAAGACAGGCAGTGTAATTACTGGCACCGAGACTTAACATCTAATGTCTCAGGATAGGCAACACATAAATGAGTTGCCTGGGTTCGTTCCCTGTATACTAGTTTAAGTTCATGGGCGACGTCGACCACTTACCATCAGGTACGTTTGCCAGTTTGCCTATCCAGCTAACATAAAAAAAAAATCAAAGAGACGCTCATAATTGTCGAAATTGGATAAGGAATATTAGTGATGTTGATGATGATGATGCTAATTGGAATTATGTAGAAATTTTCGAATACTAATTAAACGATAATACATGTAAAGTACGCCTGTATACCGGCATAATGCTGATAAGCAAAACCGGCTTCATTTTCGACTGGTCAGGGGTAACAATTAGGCTAAACTAGCTCTTACTTGCGGCTTTATCTGCGAAGAATTTTCACGGGTGTACCGCAAGGACGCGTTTTGGGCCCTTCGTTTTATACTCTCTACGACGATGGCCTACTTGGTAAAGGCTCGGCTAAAATGAGAAACCTAGGTTCGAATCTGACCAGGGCGCCCCCTTTTTCTAAATTTACATGTTATTGTTGTATTGTTGATGCTTGCTCACCGGTAAAAAAAATCATTGTTTGGAAGATTAATATTATTTGAGGGTGTGTAATGTTCTCTTCCGTATTGGGTCAACGCATAACCGTAGCCAAACTATCATCTAATACCAGCCTGCATCTAATATCAGAGGAGGAGACTCGTGCCCTGCAGTGAGAAGTGGGACACATAAAGGTCGCTTATACTTATGCTATGCGATACGACCTAGGGACCTTCAAGACAAGAAAGAAGAAAGAATATTTGAAAGGCCGGCAACGCACCCGCTATAATCCTCTGTTGGAGCGGTTGTTTGTGGCTGTCGGATATCTCTTATCACCAGGCGAACCGACTGTCAGTTTGCCCCTCTTCTATGAAAAAAATTCTGCTCACAAAATAAAAATATTTGAAAGACCTCAGTCAAGATGTTGGTGATCATTTACCACCAGGTAAACCGACTGTCTTTTCCCTACTTATACACCCCTATATTTAATTGATCAAATAAATTTTAAGTACATCATCAGTAAACGACACTGATCAAATTGATGTAATAAAAGAAAATCCTAATAATTGTGCAATAATTGTTACTTAAGTATTTATTTAATGTTTGTCGGTTTTTATTATACAGGCTGACTGGTGAGTCATTTTCATCACTTCAGTGGGGTATTCAGTACTCGATTCTCATCCAAATTATATATATAGTAATGAAATAAGTACTTTTTATTTTACCAAAATATCCTACAAATTACTGAATGCGTTGCTCTAAAATTTGCAATGACACTTGGGGGCATTGATAAGAGTTAAAGTAACGGCAGACGCGTCATCGACTATGAGGCGCCTGCACCGCCCCCCGCGCCCCCTACCGCAGCCACCATTCGGCAGTCTTTGTCTGTAAAAAAACAGAGCTACCACCCCCGCCCAGCACCACCTTGTAATTGTCTTACTTGTAAATAAGCGCCGAGATAATCGCGAGTACGGTGTACACCATCGCGCCGCTTCTGAGTACTTTCACGTGTTTGTGTAAAAATGTCTTTTACAAATGCAGAGTATTGGGATATGGTTCGTGAGTATGCACTTCCCAACGACATATGCAGTCAATTTGTACAGGGAGATGTTTCCCAATCGCCGAATACACGGCACATAATACTCAGTGTAAAACAGGGATTACAAGATTTCGGTCAATCCTCCATACCTTCACATGCTCAAGGACGAGATGGAGCTTCATATCATGTGTCAAATGACACGAGCAAATCTTAGAGTACTTCGACAAATATCCAAAAGCAAGTACCCGCAAAGCCGCGCTAAGGTTTGGTGTATCACAATGGACTGTGTGGAACCAGGTCCACCAAGATGGGTTACAACTACACCCGTACCACTTCAGACGCAAGATCTAGGAGAAAGCGATCACGAACCACGAGTAATTTTTTGTCGGTGGTTTTTACAAAAAACTGACATCTACTGTGATAACTGTACTAAGGTAGTTTAGTTAGTTCGCTTTTGCCATGTAGTGTAAGTGCATTTTTAGTCAGCTAGTTGTTTAAATTTTCGAATAATAAATTACCTACCTTGGTTTTTTTGCTTGTCCTAAGCCAGAAATAAAGTATGAAGGGAGGATGGATCATGGCTTTACCAAACGTATGGGGAGTTTTCGTCATTGGTTTCACCTATCATCTGCGTAGTTAACGGTGCCCGCACGTCACAAAACGTTCTGTTATGGGCCCTTTCAAGATTGGCTTTTTAAAAAAAGATTTATTTGAATTATATTATATTTAATACATTTATATTAATATACACTTGTTACACTAATTGGAAAGGACCCATGGGCAGAACCGTACTGATGAAAGGCTTGGCTGGAACTGAGCCCTCCTCAAAGTGGGTTCTCAGTTGAGAGAGAATAGACTGACTCAGCATTACGAGAAAGACTAAAAGAATATCTTAGCATTAGGAGAGAGTAAGGGTTGGCACTATCACTTACATGTTAGGGATGTAATACCTCCCCCCTTAGAGGTAACTTCGGGGTAAATCGAAGTTACTTCAAAATTTACTACGTATATTATTAATGTTACTCAGTTCTATATCATTATTATCGTTAGAATTATCTTCTATAATTGGATTGTTTACTATATTTGGACTACTTTCTATAGTTGGATTGAGTTTTACTGTTCTGCTGCCGGGTTTTATAAATTTATACAATTTAAACAAGGAATATAAAATAATAATAATAATAGTTATAAGGATTAACATTGAGTAGTGTGTTCCATATTGGACGATATGCGGGTTTTTGAGAGTATTCTCAATATCTTCTAGATTTTTAATAAAAATTTCATCGTTATATTTTATATTGTCTAAGTCAATATTTTGCAGTTGAATAGGGGACACATTACTCACACTCAAATTTAATTTCTCAATATTACAACATGTATCATTTATCAGATTAAAATCGGGCATATTGATTACATAGGTTACATTTGTTATGCTTTTATTAGTTACAAGGGTGGTACTCTTAGAGTGACCAATACAATCATTAGGCAGTGAAACTATTCCACTTCCTAGTACTTTACATTCAAAGGTTTCCTTATTATAACAGTCAATAGAGATCTTATTTTGATTTGATTGGATGTAGATCCATCTATTATTTTCTATAGGCTGCCAGACATCTAGGCTTCCATAAATTAACTTTGTTTTACACATAGCAGGAACCTTATTAATTATTTTTGTCATGAATTCACTTTCACATATAGGTTTAGTATCTGTCATGTAAACATTTTTGATTTCACAGATGAAACCTTCCATTGGTGAATTCAACTACCTTTCTTGGCATTACCTTAGATGCCAATCTCCAATGGGCGCCCCATATAGCTACCTTATCGAGTAGACTCAGTTCTGCAGTTTTTGCGATTAGAAAAATCAGGTCAATTACGGATGTTAATACGGCTAGACTAGTATATTATGCGTATTTCCACAGTCTTATGTCCTACGGCATTTTGCTTTGGGGACATGCCGCTGATGTCAATACAATTTTCATACTGCAGAAGCGGGCTATACGGGCTATCTACTGTCTGGGTCCCAGAATATCATTAAGAGAGAAATTTAAAGACATAGACATTTTGACTGTAGCATCTCAATACATTTTTGTAAACGTGATGTATGTTCGCAAAAATATAAATGAATTTGTAAAAAAATGCGATAATCACAATAAAAATACAAGGAACAAACATAAACTTGTTGTGCCATATTTTAGGCTACATAAGGTCAGTAATTCTTTTATGGGTCAATGTATACGCTTCTACAATAGGATCCCAGAAAACGTTCAAAACCTATCGATAAATAAATTTAAAAAAACTGTTAAAGAACGTTTGTGTGGTAAAGGATACTACAAAATAAAAGAATTTATTGAAGATACCACACCTTGGGAATAAGGCGTTTCCTACATGGCTTCTATGTATAATTATATCATATTATGTACCTATATTGTATAATATTGAAAAGATCAGTTTCACTGAGTTTGTTTCGCCGGTTCTTCTCAGTGGACTAGTTTTGGAACCGGTAGTAGAGTCATTTGACGTTCAATAAGCTACTTTGACGTACAACATTGAATAAAAATATTTTTATTTTTATTATTTTATTTATTGGGATTTTCTTACAGTCGTCTAAGTTGTCTAGAATACAATATTGTGTTTTGTCTTTGGTCATGGCTATATATTTGGAAGTAGGTACTATTAAACTAAAAGAACCTGGGTTATCTGAATCATGTGGTGTTGGTAGCCCTATATTATGAAAAAGGGTATAATCTTCAATGGCCACTAGGGGAATTTGTAACACTATGAATATCTTATTACTAACATAAAAACTAACTATCTTAGATAAGCTTAAAATAACAAACATTGAACTTAAATCTAAATTAACAGGATATTTCATATTACTAGGTAAATGTTGATGATTGTCAGCAAGTTCTCTAAATAATTGCTGCGTTGTGATAACAGACGGATGTAAAATATTTTGTGTACTAAATAGTATTGTATTCGTTATATCTTCTAACTGAAAAGATAAAGTTAGAATAGATGTTTCTATGTGATTTATAGCTTGGTTAATAGCAAATTGTAACCACAGTTCGTCTGTTACCATTGAAATATTACTTAATTTAATAGAGAGATTATCAATAGCATTATTTAAATTCATTTCATTAATTTTAATCTTATTAATAGTATCGTTATACATGGAGATTGTTGAGGTGGTTACAAGTATATTGTTTTTAACTAATGAAATTAATTTCTTTTCATCATCATATAAAACTTTTATAGCATCGTCATATTTAAAGCCATCATTTTCGTCTAAATTGCCGAATACATGTTTAATACAATAACAAACCAAAGCCTACAATAATACAAACATGGCTCTTTTTTTTAATTATCAGTAGCACGCTTTGCCCTTATCTTACTAGACATAAAAACGCCAGTTAGTTTTTAGAGAAATATAAAAAAGTACTAATACTTGGAATGATCCATTTTCAGGATAGGAACCTGGGCCCAGTATGACACGACGTCGTGGGGACTGCCTAAGCAGCCGGGCAGTCCCCCCTTAAGAGGAGTAGTCTGGCCTTCGCCGGGGCCAGCCTGTCACTGGGGTGATCCTGTTGTCTACAGACCCGGGACCCTCAAAATGCGACTAAAGGCGCTCGCAGTGGTTTTAGTTTACGGGTAGGGCACTCCCAGGTGCGAGTCCCACATAGGGTCAGGATCTACCCGAAATCCTGGCTACATTCGTAAAAAGCATTTCCCTGCTATAACAAAAGAAAGAAAAAAAGTTACCTAGGACAAAGTTATATATGGGTACCTATCTACAGCCATTCCATTATATTACACTCCTGTATATGCCGTATCATTCCCGGCAAATGTGACTTTGTATTCATGGGATTACAACGTTTTTTATGCAGTTGGTGTTTCTAGAAAACTGGACTTCGGTTGCAAAATATTTGAGCTTTACCTTGAATTATACACTAATTTTTTATTAAAAAAATATACTAGAAGTGCCTTAGAGTTTTGATGATCGTTCAGTGAGTGAGTGAGTGCAACAGCTTTGTATTTCGGAGAGAACAGGACAGACAGAGACTTAAATCTCATGTCTCAGGATAGGCAGCACGTGAATGAGTTGTCTGGGCCAGTTCCAGGTAAACTAGTTTATGTTCATGGGCGACGTCAACCACTTACCATCAGGTGACACGTCTACCAGTTTGCCTATCCAACTAGCTTGTAAAAAATTGACACTAGCTGATCATAATACCTTGTAACGTTATCATTTAACACTCCAACAGTATCATATATAACTGTTATCAATAATACTAACACTGATCGATACTTTATGCAATCATGTTAAACTAGCTGTTGCCCACAAATTCGCCCACGTTTACTTACATTAGAGATATCTAAAGGAAATAAGGCAGCGTTTTTAATGTAAGCTTCCAAGCAGATTAAATTTTTCCGAGACTTATAATAATTACCCTTATCATAATTAAAAAAAATCATAAAATCTTGATAAATTATATACTATAACCTGCCTCAGGAATTACTGTATCTCATGTAGAAAACAGCATGAAAATCCATCCAGTAGTTTTTGAGTTTATCGCGTACAGACAGACAGACGCGGCAGCGGCAAATGTGCAGGCTATATCACACGGCACTGACAGTAAAGCCGTGATGTTAACTATTAGGAGTTAGGACTAATATACGATCTTCAGTTAATAAGCCTCCCTAGAGCACTAGGAGTACTAGAGATATCGGGAACCCGTCGAATTGCGAAGTGATTTTTGCGGCCGCCGAGCCATAATTATATATTTAACGCGCTTGAGCGGCTCGCAACCGAGTGGGGGTGTGTGCAGTGTACTCTCAGGCGCACAACTTTATTTTTTAAATGATATTATATATAACTTACAAGTGTTTTTTCTTTACAATTTTTTCCTTAATTCTGTATAAGCATATTACGTGGATTGTGAGTGGGTTAGATAGAATATCATTTTAAACTTTGGTTTTATCACTCACTAATCACTAATTATTTACACTGTTCTCTATAACAAATGCATTATCATTGCGAACAATATGCAATGATAATGATGATAAGGATTATTACCGTATTTGTATAAATAGATTTTAAATTACCACTTTATAATAATTGTCAATTTTCTATTGCGTCAGTGAAAAATCACTGACCAGTTTCGGAATTGCATGGTTCACATTACTACTCTATAGTCTATCCGGTTATATGCTCGATGTGGGTGTGTCACGACATGACAGCGTCATGCCGTTTGCCGTCATTTGAATAAATTACTATTTTGGCCCGACAACAGCGAAGCCAATAGGAAATATGGTTGACTGTAGCAATGTATGTAGGTATGTTTGTATTACTTAGCACCTAAACTATGCCAAACGAAAGATATATTTTTAAAAAGCTGTCAAACGATTCCTTATTATAATATAAAAATATACAGTCGAATTTGAGAACCTTATTGTGATGATGCCTTAAAATAAACAGCCTCCACTATCTTCCTCGGGGAATGGAGTATCTAATACAAAGATTTGTTTTCATCCGAAACTATGTTTCGGAATTAGGTCATGCAAACAAACACCTCAGCTTCATAACAATAGTAAATAATAGCTCAGTTATTTAAAGAAAGGGCTTGGCAATGGCGGCGCTTAATTTGTACTGTCGTCATGTCATAATCTACATCTTAACCCACTACAAAAAGGAGGGGTAATTTAATCTCGTGCGTTCTTAAAATCGCACTATCGCTCTAGCCATAACCCCATCGAAATGAGTCATTCCTAACCAAGCTGGCGTATCTATGATAAGAGTATTGCGGTGACTCACTGACAGGCATCCACAGCTGAGACGCGAAATTAAAAGAAAATCATTAAAATATAATTAAAAAAAAAACAACTCTTGAGTTTCATTATAATATAAGAAATATTATTATTAGAGGTCATCATCATCAGGTTCAGCAGCGGACGGAAAAAGGCTGACGATGATTTAGACATAATGTTAGAATTATTAGTATATACGTCTTCCCCACCATGGTTCAACCCTTGTCGTGGCGGTGGGGCTCAGTATAGGCTACTAGATGAACCCAGCACCTTGTGCGAAGCAAATTGAGCCGAGGGAGCTGCTTTTTTTTATTTTTTATGGCATAGTAGGGCAATGAGCAGTCGAAGCCGTTTGGCGACTACCGACGCCCAAACACATCCGCACAACCAAAGATTATGCAGATGCGTTGCCCTCCTTTTCCCTAACCCCCCGCCAATGGGCCACCGGAAACTCACAAACCGCACGAATCGCGACAGCATAGTTGTCACTTGACGCCGGTGTTATGTGAGCGAGAGGTACCACCCCGGTCGTGCCGGCCCAATTCGGCTGCTCTTTGTACTCCTCTTCTAAGAGGGGGAAAATAGCAGGGGGACAAGAGGTGAGGATGGAAATCTCATCCCATTGTACTGTCCCGACGATGGGAGGGGGTGGCATCGGTCCCTCGAGGGTCTGACTAGCCGTGAGGTGCCCTATTTACTTAACAGATCCGGGGCACCTCACCAAAGGCGGCATTGGTGGCTAGTGGGTAGAGCTGCGTCCACTTACCAGCTTTCGGGCGCAGTGAGTCCCACATACCCGCCTGGGGAGACCCACTCTCCCGCGGGATGCCTCAGAGCATTTCATCATCATACAAATAATTTCAGCAGGCTTCGAAGCCGCGACCGCTGACAACATCCATCACGACCAGATGGTTTCCTTTAATCTTCAGTAGAAGAACGTACGACTTTGACCCGATTGTCAAAACGCGAACGTAACACCTATCTCATGGCTGATAGGCAAAAAATTTCATGCTCTGATGAACAAGGCCTTTTGTCTCCAAGGTCAAGGATAGGCACGTGGTTATAGCGCATGCACAAAACTGGGTTACAAGAGGTTATTTTAGGGTGCCGTTCGTCCGCCCACCATCATGGTTCAAGCCTTGTCGTGGCGGTGGGGCTCAGTAGCCTAGGATGAGCCTAGCACCTGGGGCGAAGCTAATTGGGCCGAGGCGGCTCTTTGTACCCCTCTTATAGAAAGAGGGGACAAAAGTGCAGGGGGCAAGGGTCGAGGACGGGAACCTCACCCCATTGCACTGTCCCGACGTTGGAAGGGGTTGTACTGTGGTTCGGGACGACCCCTCTATGGAGGTGGCATCGATCCCTTGGGGGACTGACTAGCCGTCTAGGTGCCCTGTTTGTTCATTAGATCCGGGGCACCTCACCAAAGGCGGCATTGGTGGTACTCGCCGGGTTTTAGTGAATAGAGCTGCATCCACTTACCAGCTTTCGGGCGCAGCGAGTCCCACATACCGGGATGCCTCAGAGCATTTCCCGGCGTTAAAGAAAAAAAAACTCTAAAATATTTCACAAAATAAAATCTAGCCAGTCGTAATTTGGTATAAAGATACCACACCTTGGGAATAGGGCATTCCCCCAAGGCATTTCAGGATAGCGTAAAGTAAGAGGTAGTACCATGCTGCTATGCAGCTGAATTGGGCGCAGGATCGGGGTGGCCCATGTATGGGGATGGGGTAAAGGTGGGGAACGCATCTCTCGCTAGCCTCTTGTGTGGATGTTTATGGTCATAGTCACCTAAGGTTCCGACTGCTCATTTTACGAAATATAAAAAACAGCATCTAAAATTTGCTTTAAAATACATATTTGAAAAGATTAGTTCCTCTGAGTTTGTTTAACCGGTTCTTCTCAGTTGGCTGGCCTTGGAACCGGTGGTAGATTCAATTGATTGTGTAAATGTGTGCGTGCGATTTTCTCAAGGTAAATTTCGGCGTCAATAATTTCAATTTATTTCAGTAATTCCAAAACGAATAAAAAAATAAGTTGGTGACCTAATATATAGTTCATAATAAAAAGTAAAAACCTTATTTTGTTAGATTTCAATACATGATTAGGTAACTTTTGTGACAGAGAAAAAATATCAAACATACCTCAATGGTAGTTTAAAAATTACCTTTAAAATATATTTGTGCAACAATTTCATAAAGTATCAGGTCGAGTGTTGGTCGGCCATTAAACACACACACAGGTTGTAACTTTGCGCTTGCACGTTACCTAAATTTAAGCTGATAATTAAATAATATAATAATAAATAAGATTTAAACTATAATTTAAATAAATAAGCGCCATCTATCCTTGACTGACGTTAATGATTGACTACTTATCGACCTATTGACGTCATATTTCTAATTGATGTAGCTATGAAATCCGATAATTGTTTTGTAATAGATATCTCTCTTAAATAAAATCAATTTACCTGTTATAATTAATAATCCTAAATCTAATAATTTAATATAATCTTTAAACTAAAATAACAAAATGTCTAAATTAAAACTTATTTATTATAAAGTCAGTTTGACATTTAACTGTAGAAGGGGATGTTGATTTTTGAACGATGGATCGGATGTGGTGAGGATCACAAACTATATAGAGAATACTACGTATTCAGACGCACCACTCCCGATCGCAGACATCCCGCTGACAGGCAAAATAGAGTTTGAAGTTTATTTATCGTTCCTTCTTCTTCTTTTGGAACAGGCTAAGACCAGAGGCCATGCTGCCTGTTATTTTTTTTTCCGAAATTGCTCTTTAATATTGATTATTTTATATTAATTTAGGAAAGAGAATCGGGGCAAAAAAAACCTTTATTTTTTTAGGAACTTATTATTTATTTTTAATGAAATAAATTAATTTTCACAAACTAGTTTCTTCCCAATTTTTCATGTTTCTTTATCTTCTTTATACTTTCCTCGTCCACTAGCCTATTGATCTTTTTTTTGTAACTGCCAACCATCTGAAACAGAAAAAAGAATATTCAAAACATATCTACATATAGAAATAACTGGCCCTTTTTTTTCTTTGACGCCGGGAAACGCTCTGAGGCATCCCGCCTGGGGAATGGGTCTCCACAGGCGGGTATGTGGGACTCGCTGCGCCCGAAAGATGGTACGTGGACGCAGCTCTACCCACTAAAACCCGGGAGTGCCACCAGTGCCGCCTTGGTGAGGTTCCCCCGGATTTGTTAAGCTAACAGGGCACTTCGACGGCTAGTCGGTCCCGCAAGTGACCGTCGCCACCTCCACAGAGTGGTTGTCCCGCACCACAGAACAACCCCTCCCAATCTCAGGACAGTACAATGGGGTGAGGTTTCCATCCTCGCCCCTTGCTCTTATGTCCCCTCTTCTTATAAGAGGGGTACAAAGAGCCCCCTCTGCTCAATTAGCTTCGCTCAAGGTGCTGGGCTCACCCTAGGCTATTGAGCCCCACCGCCACGTCAAGGCCTGAATCATGGTGGGGGAAATGACTGGCCTGTTGGTCTAGTGGTTAGTGACCCTGACTGCTTAACCAGAAGGTTGTGGTTTCAATTCCCACCCAGGACAAATGATCAAATGAAATGTGATGAGCATGATCATTTGTTCTGTGTCTAGGTGTAGTTTATCTATAATATGTATGTATTTATAAATATATAACTATGTATCAGTTGTCTGGTTACCATAAGAACAGGCTCTGCCTAGTTTGGAATAATGAAAATTTTTCATAGATACTGGACTCTATGTAAAAATATCATATTTGTATTCATAATATTATTCTAGTGCAGTGGACTACACTATGTTAGATAAAGAATCTCATTCTCTTTCTAAATACAAATTCAGTAGAATTAGAAACCGTTGTATTGAAGCATTCACATATGAAAATGTGGTTTCAAGTTAAGATCAATTTGTCAGTTACATTTACGTTGGGGACCATAATACTTAACTATAACTTATTTAAAATTTATAAAGTAGCATTCTATACAGAGAAAATAAATTATTATTAATATTCACTTAAACCCATTAATAACTTACCAATAAGACTGACACACTAAATGGTTTTTCCTCTGAGCATCTTTATTTTTCTGTCTCAACATTAGATATTCTATATTTTAAGCATCAGGCGGTCGTTATATTATTAACAAAATGTTCTCCACTGTAACGGCAACTGAAACAATTGTACTCACAATTTATTCCAACACTAGTTTCGTGCCTCGTTGCACCAACTAATAAATAAGAGATCAAATATAATTTAGATAAATATAAATACCAATTTAATTAAATTCTAACAAAAACTAGGTAAATATTTTTCATATATTATGTGAACGGAGATCCCTAAACGCATAAGAGAAGCAAAAAGGCAAATGCTACAAATGATTTTCCAATGTTATGGAAGTAATAACACTACTAGTAGACGTCTACTAACAAACATTGGATATTAATAAATAATAAGGATTCCTTTTTAAATTTGCCAGTCAGAAAATAAATATATTATTAAAGTTAGTAAATTCTATAATGATTATCATAATAAATTAAAATTTTTGAAGTTTGAAGTTATGAAACCATCATTTTTCCTTTAATTTTATTGTATTGTGTATTTACATATTATTATATTCATACTTACAGGATCAGTTAAATAGTTAAGAACTGTAGATACAACTTGGTCAAGCATTTGCTCCATCTGTTTGTGACAGCCTTCTCCAGCTGATAATTTATTATATTACATGAATCCAACAATTTGCAATGATCATAGTACATAAGTATATAAATTCTCTTGCAATTTAAACATGATCAAAGAGTGGCACAGATTCTGTAACATGAAAATATATTTTTGGGTACATTAATATGTAAGGAAAGTTTATGGATTATTAGTAGATTATATAGGGACTGTATGATAAGCGTAAAAAATTGGGGGTTATATTGACATCAAAAATTTTCGTAAATTTTCTAAGTCACCGCCCATAGCGCCCCTAAGGCTACACCTCAACCGATTATTGGTTCGTAATATAAAAATATAAGATTCATAACGAAAACAAGTTCATATTCACTCACCAGAAGTCACAAGAAGAGAATTTGTTGGAGACTGGAGTCCCGGTATTTCTGATCGCAGGAACAAAGTGGGACAACCAGAACTCATAATACGTGTCTTTCCTGTGTTTGTGGTATAAACTCGCCATTTCCATTTTCGAAGTCTTTCTCACAATTGGGCATATTGTGAAAGAAAATCCCCCCGCTTACTAAGACATTAGGTTAACAACTCAAGTTTTAGTTTTTTGTGATATATGGACCGAAAATATATGGAAATCACTTTCACATGTAAGTTCAACACAAAAATAGTAAACACAAACAAGTTTACTAAATACAAATATAACATTATTGTCATTTTGTAATACGACGTAATACTAAGACTAAAATATGGCGGCTATTTTTGACATAATATACTAATTGAATTTAGTTCCATAAATATTTCATAGAGGCGCTTCAATTTTGCTCTCAGCCGCCATTCCTGCGGTGAGGCGTGGTGAGGATATGCGTTTTTGACAGCCGGGCTTGTCAACGTGAGTCTGGGTGACATCGCCGCCGATGGCCCCTATGCCATCTCGAGGCTAATCCTTGAAAATTAAACACGGCTTAAATTCCGCTGGGAATTTACTAAATTTGGCTACCTATCTAAATCTAAGAAGAACACAACGGCTGAATTACCGGCATTGAATACCGGTGGAGATCTCCCCGTGTCCAGCCATCTTCGCCAGGAGTCACCAGTCAGGCCAGTGTCCTTCCCTATCGTACAAATACGCTGTCGGAACGTGGGTCAGCTGAAGAAAAAATTCGGCTTTAAAATAAGGTACCCCTACAGCATCTTATTTCGAACCCCTACTTCTATCTGGTCGCATCACGGGTCCTACCACCTCCCACACGCGGCAAGGTGTAAAGACGATCTCCATGCAGTGGCCGGTCCGGTTGCATCCAAGCGAGTGACAAGTCTTGGCGTTCATTGAAGATCTAGGTTCAGCAGTGGACGGATAAAGGCTGATCTTCTCTGATCTGTTTTTGCAACTGTATGTATGTCACTCACTATATTATTGAAAAAATCTCCTTTCCAAGAATGCCACCAATATCGAACCGATACGACTTAGTGACCTTCAAGAAAAGAGCATACTCATATTTGAAAGGCAACGCACCAGCTAATGATGCAGCGGGTGTGACCTATAGATGACTATCCCTTTCTATGAAAAAAACTACCTCTCACATACCCACAAACATTACCCCTACTAATTAGTATAGACAAAAACAATTTTCCAACACACAAACACAATCACACGTCCTCCACCCTCCTCCTACTTTAAACCTACTCCCCCTTTTTCCCTTTACGCCCATAATTACCTGAGGCCTTGGTCACGCAACAAACAGATTAAGTAAAACATACATTTTATTAACAAAAATAATAATATATAAATTAAATAACAAAAATAATACAAACAATTAAACGTGAACAGATCAAAGTTAAATCTTAAACCAGCTATCAAATTGAAAAAACCCCATCTAAATGGGTTCATCCGTTTGAGAACCATCAGCATCAGATATACACACTTCCCCACCATGGTTCAAGCCTTGTCGTGGCGGTGGGGCTCAGTAGCCTAAGGTGAACCCAGCACCTTGGGCGAAGCAAATTGAGCCGAGGGAGCTGCTCTTTGTACCGCTCAAGAAGAGGGGACAAAAGAGGATGGGAACCTCAACCCATTGAACTGTCCCGACGTTGGGAGGTGTTGCTCTGCGGAGGTGGCGTCGGTCCCTCGAGGGACTGACTAGCCGTCGAGGTGCCCTGTTTGCTCAACAGATCCTCACCATTGGTGGCACTCGCCGGGTTTTAGTGGGTAGAGCTGCGTCCACCATACCACCTTTCGGGCACAGCGAGTCCCACATACCCGCCTGGGGAGACCCCCTCCCCCGCGGGATGCCTCAGAGCATTTCCCGGCGTTAAAGAAAAAAAAAGTCTGTGTGTACTTTATTTGTACAAAATACATAGTACAATTTCATTGAAAAATACATAGTACAATTTCATTACACTGTAACCTTTTTGCTTATTGTGTAGTTACCGGTGGGAGGGAAGCGCTGTGCCGCGCTCCCGGCTGCATGGGTACCACCATCTTGCTTGTTTCTCCCGTGAAACAGCTTTGCTGTGTTTCGGAGAGAAGGGCAAGACAGGCAGTGTAATTACTGGCACCGAGACTAAACATCTATGTCTCAGGATAGGCAACACATAGATGAGTTGCCTGGGCTCGTTCCAGGTAAACTAGTTTATGTTCATGGGCGACGTTGTCCGCTTACCATCAGGTGGCACGTATGCCAGTTTGCCTATACAAAATAAAAAAAATAAAAAAAAAAATGTTCTTCTGACTGTCATTATATGAATATTGTTATATAAAATAATGTTGACTATAGCTAACTTCAGGGTGTCGGTTTTTCGTGACGGTGTGCGCGCGCATCGTAAAAATTTACACTCATCATTTTTCCCTAACGCGCCAAAAGAAGAATAACTTTAAAAAAAGATATATATACACACTTGGCGGTGAAACGACACCCGTCTTATCAGCGGACCCGTCATATTAGAGACACACATACTTATTATAATTTTCTATAGAAATTTAACATTGTGACGTCACAAGCTTACTTCGTCCGACACTCGAAAAGTAAGTACCCTTATTAATATTATACTTCATTAGTTAGGAAAATAACAATAACGCTTCTTATAAAAAAATTTAAACAAAAATTGAAACGACTTCAAAAAGTAAAAAATAAACTAAAAAGTAATAAAATAATTGCGTTTCCTTAATTTTTGTGCCTATAACTTATAATCAACTTGTTATTTTACTAATTACAATCTTTGCGTTTACCACGTCATTGTTGTTACTATTGGAGCCGGTGTCAGCAAAGACAGGTAGGTAGGTACAGCAACAAATATGATACCGGTGACTGACTACGGTTTTGGTGCTGTACGTTCTATGCTGACACCTCCTCCTTTTCGAAGTCGTTTAAAAAATAACAATAACGCTTCTTATAATAACACTGTGGCGTCGCTTACCCTGTTCGGGACCCGTATGATAATTTGCCTTAGGGACCTCATTCTTCCTGAGGATGCCCAAAAGGAAATGGCGGTAGCTATGTCCCTGTAAGAACACAACTTTTTTGCAGAGACGCTGTTAAAACACCACCTTTGTAAATAATAATAAAGACAAAACGAGAATTTATGATAGCTTCGTGTATGTATGTATGTTACAGAATTTACCATAAACATACGAAAATGTCTATAATATTACTAACCAAATAAAAATCTTTTCCATCATACAATTATTATTATATATAATTATTAATTATCGCTAATTTTTCGATGTTCATTCAAGTGTTTTTATCTTGACAAAATACAAGGTAAATAAAAAAAACATCTTGGGAATGTAGGTAAAAAAATTTAATATCATCAAGCCAAGAGCCTTATATTTATAGTATAAATACAGACTAAATTCTAAAACTATAACTTTAGTTCTAAAACAGTACCAAAAATAGAATTTCAATTTTAGTCTTCTCTTACAATTTATAGATCTGTTTTTTTTATAGTAACCGCCCGCTACCCAGACCCGCTTTTTTCTATACACTGCTATAGAGTTGTTAACATTTAGAGCGGTCATGCTATTTAATTTGATTTTAAAGTAAAATCTATTGTATTATGACTTAGATGTTCTCTTGTGTTCGTTACATTGTTATTTTACGAATAAACCTATTTGTTCACCAATAACATATTTTTAATAAACTATATATACGTTTTAACACTTATATAAAAAATCAGTCGAAACCGGGTGACAATTCTTTTAGACGTTGGCACGGCGGGTGTCACAATTCGCTATTGATAAACATTAATATTATATTTAAGACTAGCTGTTGCCTGCAGCTTCGCCCGCGTTACTCAACTCCTATAAGTCACAGCGTGATGTTATATAGCCTATAGCCTTCCTCGATAAATGGGCTATCTAACACTGAAAGAATTTTTTAAATCGTTCCTGAGATTAGCGCGTTTAAACAAACTCTTCAGCTTTATAATATTAGTATAGATTTTAATTAACATTGTTATTTACACTGTTTAAGGCGAGGTCACCACATTTTACTCACAAAACCGCATATCTGCGCGTATGACCGCGTAATCTAATGTTACATTTACCACACATCGAATAAGGTTGAAAATTCCAAAGCATATTTTTGTCAAAGTAGAAGTAACTATGCAGCAATTATTTGCATGTTTATACATTTAATTAGCGGGTTTTCCTTATATAACTCAAAATATACGCATTAAATTCAATATTTGTCCGATTAACGTTTTAATAAAACTATATTTCTATTATATTATTTAAAAACATATTGTTTTTACCGCTGAAAATACAGATAATTTCGACGCAAATGGAAATATTAAGCAAATATTTAATATTATATTCGGTTAACATTTTTTTTAGACATTTTTCTATGCTCTTTATTTTTTGTTTCCTTGTACTCGATCGTCTAAGAAATTCAGTTTTGTGAATGTTCAGGTAAGAACGCGCCTTAACAAGACCTACTTTTTCTTTATTGAGCTGTAGGCTCTAGTCATTTTGCCCACATCATCAGCCCCTATCCGTCAACTGCTGAACATATGCCTTCCTCAATGAACGCCAAGACGACAGATTCTTCCCCACTCGCACTCCATTTTGCTCACATATAACATACTATAAATCTATTAAAGTTTCAACCTAGTGCTTTTATAATAAAACATCATTTACCTACCACAAACTCACGTACATTAATAACTAAAACCTCCGAGATCGTCGTCACAATCACCAAACCCACATAACCACTATATTGTACCACTTTCAAAAACCCCCATACTTTATCACAAAATATAGCCAAAGATAACAGATGTAAATAACTATGTGGATTCACGATTCGCCATAAGCCGGACGCCATAAAAAACGTTCGACTTTTGAACATTTTTTCCCGCCTAAATATGTCATAGTCGGTGCGATTGTCTAATAAATTTTGATAGATATCTATATACCTATTCCAAGCTAGTGAAGACAGCAACATCTGTCCGGAGAACAGGGCGATTTTTTGGATAATCTCATGCAAACTAACTTTAGTCTTATACGATATGCCTATGTCTGAAATATGATCTTTTTCGAGGTCTTCATTTGTGTTTATTTCCTTCAACTGGTGATAGGGCAATGTGTTCACAGTGGTACCTTTGTACCCGCGTCGTGGCGGGTTATTCTTCAAATACACCAGCACACCCACCATCATGGCGATCACACCAAGCAAATCACAAACACCATCAACCCAGTAACCAATGGTACCAACATCTGAATGTTCCCCCCTTATGTGCTTTCTCTCTCTCGCTACATGACCATCTAGATCGTCCAAGAACATTCGAATTTGGAATAGAACTACAGCTATGCGACGCAGCGCCAAATTTTGACATGTCAAAAATCTCCCGCCAATTACAGCTATGAAGACATGAAATACGGATATCATATTCGGTGTTATAAACCTCATATTTTCTGACACTTTCAATCCCACATCCAGCACAGCACACAGTGGTCCGTATATATAATGATTGATGTGATCCACCATTAACGCCTTCACAGTGGGATGGCATAATGGATTTACAGTACACGGAATCCAGGTGACATCTTCATAAGTAAGTTTTGTATCACTAAAATTTCCCGCGTCGAATATTTCCACTTTGTAATTTAGTATTCGTAAATACAATAACGTATCCATATACACACAATACACAAACACTATATATAGAAGGAACGTAAGAATTTTGCTCGCCTGTGACGAAGGCCACATCATTTTGAAAATAGGGCTTCCAGAAACCCTATAATACAATTATATTCTATATGTTCACATACTTTATTATATTTTTATTTGCGATACACATCCTCTCATCATTTGTCTCTGTCTATTCCATTTTTAAACTGATTATTATTTTTTTATATACCATACGATTTATTTTTGTTTTGTTTATTTATGTAATTCCGATACGCGGCAATCCGTTCGCACGGTACACAAGCGAAACGCGATTAACGCGACTCGCGACTCGCGGATAAAGTAAACAATTGACGATTCACGATTGACGAATTACGATTTACGAAAGCAGAGTTGCCAACTTATATACAAGTCCCTAAACTCAAAAATACAAGTCGCTATGCAGTTACAGACTAACAGAATTCTGCCCTCTTGACAAGTGGTTTTAGTATAGGAACATCAATGTATGAGAGTATTCGTTGTTTGTTTATTTGTTGTTTTTTTTTTCTTTTATGGCAATAAGAAAAGAATGTTGAAAGATGTCAATCTCATAGCTTTCTAGCCTACACTGTTACAAATAAAAATAAACAAAATATTACATTTTAATTTGGAATCTGTCATTTTTATATGACTGTTCATTGTTTTCTCATTTTCGCGCCAATACATTGTAAAATATTTTGTGATATTAAAATGGAGTGCGGTGATAAAGAGAACCCAATCGCTGTGATTGCATTACACAAAGTAGGTATAGAGCCAAATACAATTTTTAAAACTCCATACCCTTGGTATTAGTCAAATGTTTATGTACCGAGCTAATTGATAGGTACAATGAAACGTCCTCTGATTGTGACAGAAAAAGAAAGCATAAGATTTTATCTCGGGAGATGAAGATGACATGATGATGAAGAGACACTTAGAACCATGTCGCGTATTTTAAGATTACGCAGGACTTGCATATAAGGCCCCACCATGGTTCAGACCTTGACCTGGCGGTGGGTCTCAGTAGCCTAGGGTGAGCCCAACACCTTGGGCGAAGTTAATTGAGTCGAGGGGGCTCTTTGTGCTCCTCTTATAAGAAGAGGAGACAAAAGAGCAGGGGGCAAGGGGTGAGGATGGGAACCTCACCCCATTGTGCTATCCCGACGTTGGAAGGGGTTGTTCTGTGGTGCGGGACAACCCCTCTGTGGAGGTGGCGTCGGTTCCTTGCGGGACTGACTAGCCGTCGAGGTGACCTGTTAGCTTAACAGATCCGGGGCACCTCACCAAGGCGGCATTGGTGGCACTCGCCGGGTTTTAGTGGGTAGAGCTGCGTCCATTTACCACCTTTCGGGCACAGCGAGTCCTACATACCCGGGGAGACCCACTCCCCAGGCGGGATGCCTCAGAGCATTTGCCGGCGTAAAAGGAGAAAAGGACTTGCATATAAGAGATGCACCGTTAATTTCAAAACTGATAATTTAAAAAATAATAGGGCGATAAAATCTAAACAACTACTCAGGCGGTACGCAAAGGGAGTTCACAGAAAAAAAATGTTTACGGATGATATTTTTTTTACAATTGAGAAATATTTTGACAAACAAAATGACCGAATTTATGCTCAAAGCCCTAATGAAGCTTTCCAATTAGTCTGTAGAGTACAACGTTGGCATTATCCGACTTCAGTGCTGGTTTGCTGGGGTGTTAGTTATGAAGGAGAGACTGGGCCATATTTTTGTGCAAAAGGTATCAAAACATCAGCACATGTGCACAAAATACCATTCTTGAGAAGGTGGATTCAGACAAGACTGAAGGAATGAACGTTAGTGGGTGGGCCGCTATTGGCTTGAAGTTTTCATGTGGGGCCATCTAAGGACATAGATCTCATCAAGTACCAATTAATTTAAATTACAGATCCTAAAATTATTAAGATCAGTATTCAGTATGAAAATAAAAGTATATTGGAAAATACGATACAATAACAAAGATAAGATACATACTGTTATTATTAAAATTAAAATAATTTTTAGGAATTACACGATTTAGGAATTTTATCGCGATTATTTATAATTATTATATATATAACACAAACCGGTTCATCAGGCAAGTCTCTTTTTATATGAAACGTTTATTTGCGCCTGACAGCAAAAGCGACTCGAATCCCGGACGGCAAAATGCATTAATGCCACCCGATCCATTTCTTTCTTCATTTGTTTATTCCATATTTCGTTATAGATTTCTATTAATTCATTCTAATATTAACACGATTTCTTTATCGGGCGTCCAGTGCCAACTATTTATGAAAACTCGCCACTTTCAGCGGGAATTTACTTTCAACTGGCAACACCGAACAAAGTTTTTCAGGACCGTTGTGGTTATATACTGGGCGATGTTCCACTCACCGGCACGACAACGACAACGGCGACGGCTGGTGTCGTCATCATCATCAGCCTCCAGGAGACATCCAGATGACACAGAGGGCTTGTCCCGGGCCACATAACAATCCCTCCCAACGTCGGGACAGTACAATGGGGTGAGGTTCCCGTGTTCGCCCCTTGCCACCTGCTCTTTTGTCCCCTCTTATAAGAGGAGTACAAAGAGCCCCCTCGGCTCAATTAGCTTCGCCCAAGGTGCTGGGCTCACCCTAGGCTACTGAGCCCCACCGCCACGTCAAGGCCTAAACCATGGTGGGGTCATAATTTTTCCCTAACGCGCCAAAAGAAGAATAACTTCAAAAGTCACATTTGTGGGACGTCACGTCACCCCCTAGTGTAACGTCAATTTTAGGATTGCACCCCCTATCCGTTGTCACACAATGACGCACTGTTATATCCTCTCTCCTCTCCCTTGACATGTGACGTAAGATGCTCCACGAGCTAACAGCCCCGAGTTCAAATCCCGCATGTTTTATAAGATCAATTTGTACCGGGTCGTAGATCTGTGCGTGTACATGTCACTGAACTCCTAAACAGCTGGACCGATTTTGATGAAATTATTTTTGTGTGTTCGAGTTGATTCGAAAATGGGGTTTAGGTACCTACACATATTCACAATTTCACAAAATTTTGCACAGGATAAAATCGGGTCCGCTGGTATTAGTATACTCGTACATCACTAATGTATATGTCTTACGTATACATTAGTGATGTGACGAAAATTTAGAGATTATCCGGAACAAACAGGCAGACAAAAATTGTAAAAAATATTATTTTAATACTAGCTGTTGCCTGCAGCTTCGCCCGCGTTACTCAACTCCTATAAGTCACAGCGTGATGCTATATAGCCTATAGCCTTCCTCGATAAATGGGCTATCTAACACTGAAAGAATTTTTCAAATCGGACCAGTAGTTCCTGAGATTAGCGCGATCAAACAAACTAACAAACTCTTCAGCTTTATAATATTAGTATAGATATGTACCGTGTATACATGCAGGCATTCAATAAAAAGCGGTTATTTTAATATTTCAATCAGACTTCAATTTTTTTTATCGGTATAGATTGCGTCCAAAAATTTTATCCTGAGCAGACGAAGTCGGGGGCACCAGCTCCTATTTTTATAAATACATTGTTATGTCTGAGGTCATTGACAGCCAAATCTCACAAAAGTCAAAACAATCGATAGCTGGCACTTCGCCAGCTTCTTCATGGTTTTTACAGTAAAAGGAAAAATGGAATATAATATTAGACATATCGCTCTGACCTACGCACCTCTCATCATCAACATGGGGTGCCATCTTCATGTTAAAGTTTGGAGGTCAGCTGTCGGTACTCCGTCCGATCAACCTCCCCACCATGGTTCAGGCCTTGACGTGTCGGTGGGGCTCAGTAGCCTAGGGTGAGCCACTGCACCTTGGGCGAAGCTAATTGAGCCGAGGGGGCTCTTTGTGGGGTACAAATCTAGGATGGGAACCTCACCCCATTGTACTGTCCCGAAGTTGGGAAGGGTTGTTCTGTGGTGCGGGACAACCCCTCGGTGAAGGTGGCGTCGGTCCCTTGGGGGACTGACTAGCCGTCGAGGTGCACTGTTCGTTTATTAGATCCGGGGCACCTCATCAAAGGCGGCATTGGTGGCACTCGCCAGGTTTTAGTGGGTAGAGCTACCGCCCACTCCGTCCACTTACCAGGTTTCGGGCGCAGCGAGTTCCAAATTCCCGCCTACGGAGACCCACTCCTCCGCGGGATGCCTCAGAGCATTTCCCGGCGTTAAAGAAAAAAAATTCTCTTGATCTGGTGGTAACTTAGTACTTTACTTTTATAAAAGATACTTATATTAAGTAAAGTGTGCACTTCACACGGCAAAATTAAAACTTCAGAAAGCCTACGAGAGATTTTTGTATATCATAAGGAGGTAACCGAACAGTCGCAGCCTTATAGTACTAACGACTCCCATAGACATCCGCACAACCAAAAGTTATGCAGGTGCGTTGCCCTCTTTTTCCCTATAACCCCCAATGGGCCACTGGAAACTCACAAACCGCACTGTTATACCACAGGTCTTGAGGCTTTAATGCTGATTACGCCTTATATTATTACCGATCAGCTATACACCTTCAGAGTCTAAGAAGATCCCTAGCCTGGCGATCAGTCTCCATCCACACATCAGACCTGACGGTCGCGTTCAGATTATATATCCTAATTATGTACAATTTCTTTTAGTTATAATAAAGTTCTTTTTTTTAAAAAAAAAGTCTTTCGATTAAAGCCATCTAACATTTGGTGGCAGCGGTGGGATCGGAAATCCCCAGTGCCGAAAAAGAAAAAACTGTTCTGTACGCAAATCACGCTACCTATCCGAAATATTATTAAATATAATATCACCATCATCCTGCTACTGATCAGCCTGACCCTTACCAGGCCCTCTGTATTCGACAACCAATAGATCTGTCACGAAGGGCAATAGCCCTCCATATCAGTCTACCGGAGCCAGCTGCTACATCCAGCATCGAGATTCAAGGAGCATCAACCATCACACCGTGTCCCGAGAAACCCGACACCGGCATGAGAATAGTCACCGCCGTGCTTATCTGCGCACTGTGAGTCCTTAGTCATTGTTATTAAATAGGGTTGTACAACACATAGTTTTAATTTTATCGTTTAATTTTATTATATCACTATATACTAATGGCAAAATCAGAAAAACTCCAATTAGATATTCAATTGTCTGATAATTCTAAACCACCGACACCCACTCCCACTCGAGCGACAAGGTCGTCGCCCTTAATAGTGGAAATGGACCTTAATACATTGTTTAAATTTATTAAACCCTTTGATGGAAGTAGGGATACATTAAATTCATTTCTTGTTAACTGTAATAACGCTTATGAACTTGCCAGTGAAACACAAAAACCTATTTTATTCAAATATATAATTAGCCAACTGAGCGGTAAAGCGGAAGTAGCCTGCTCAATTAAAGAATTCACAAATTGGGACCATCTAAAAGACTTTTTGAAAAATCAATTTAGTAACCGTAAACACTATGCCCATTTGCTCACAGAGCTACAAGAGAGTAAACAAGGGGCGTTAGATAGTGTAAGCCAATTCGCTCTTCGAATCGAAACATTATTGTCACAACTGCTAATAGAGGTGTCGGCATCTACATCTAAAGCCAAGGAACTCCCTGGCCGCGCAGCAGCAATGGAAGACTTAGCTCTCCATCATTTTCTCATGGGGTTATATCCCAGACTTTCGAATATCGTAAGATGTAGGTCCCCAAGGACCCTTAACGAGGCCATAAATCTAGCTATATCAGAAGAACGTATCCAACAAACTTTATACAGACGGGCACCAGGCGAACCTAAGCCCAACAACACGAGTAGAAGTAATAATAATAGATCTGGTCCCTCACGGCCAAACATGAACCCTGGCTATAATGCTAATACGTTCACTCATAATACAAGGCCATCTAACTCACAAGGTAGTCAACAATTCTGTAGGTATTGTAAAACTCCAGGCCACGATATTTCAACCTGTAAGAAACGTGAGTACAACAATAATAGATTCAAGATATCGCAACCTTCACAATCAAATTCTTACACCAGACAACCTGCGCGAGTAAATTATTTGACAGATGCTCCGGAACCAGACTATGACAATACCGGCCGAGACGAAGTAGATATTCCAGTGAACACTGATAATGATAATTTAAACGACTAAACGTCTTGTTACGGTGTCGCCCGAGACAACTCACTAAAGTCGACACCCAATCATCACAAAAAAATCCCTAGATCAAATCCTTTTGCCTACCAACAGGGTAACCAGCCCCAAACTGAAGGCCAATCCAAATTCCTCGCCAACCGACAGGGTAAACAGCCCCAAACTGACGGCGATGCTTTTTCTAAACCAAATCCTTTCGCCTACCAACAGGGTAACCAGCCCCAAACCGAAGGCCAACCCAAATTTCTCGCCAACCGACAGGGTAAACAGCCCCAAACCGACGGCGATACCTTTTCCAAACCAAATCCTTTCGCCTACCAACAGGGTAATCAGCCCCAAACCGAAGGCCAACCCAAATTTCTCACCAATCAACAGGGTAACCAGCCCCAAACCGACGGCGACACATACATTAAAACAAGCCAACAACTTAACCTTAAAATTTATGAGATAAATATAGACACTTCAAAGAGATTACTACTTCACATTTTAATAAAAACTAACGTATCAGATATTCCCCTATCTCTCCTAGTAGACTCGGGATCGGCTGTAAGTCTGATAAAATCTTCTTGTATGAGCAAAATTCAGAAGCTCGTAAAAGAACCAGTTAAACTTAAGGGCATTGACCCGGGTGATGAACCTACATTAACAGAAGGACATTTCCAACTTAAATTAGAACTTAATGAACGGAAACACATCTCGTTCAAATTTCATGTCATAAAAGAAATTAATTTACAATATGACGGCGTTATTGGTTCCGACTTTCTCACAGCCCTTCGCTGCAAGATTGACTATACTGAAGACACCCTTAATATAGGGAAGTACAACATTAAACTACATTTAATCAACCCTTCCTACATTATTCCACCCCGCTCAGAAACAGTCATCGAGTGCTCAGTAGAACACTTTGACCTCAAAGAAGGCATAATCCTAGACCAACACATTACTGACAACCTATTAGTATCAAACTGCATCGTAAAAGTTAAAGACAACAAACGTATTAACTT
This sequence comes from Helleia helle, assembly GCA_963853865.1. Classification (NCBI taxonomy): domain Eukaryota; kingdom Metazoa; phylum Arthropoda; class Insecta; order Lepidoptera; family Lycaenidae; genus Helleia; species Helleia helle. The sequence goes on from OY971437.1 coordinate 2,617,927, forward strand.
AACTGTAGCTAATATTTCTGAACATCCAATTAACATGAATCCGAATCTAAAATTAAAACTAGAACCCTTATACGTGACATCATTTAATATAAATTTAGAAACACAAAGTGCAACTGACAGAAGCACCAAAGTCATTAGTTCTTTAAGAATGGACCACTTGAATACAGAGGAGGCCAACGCCCTGATAGACGTATGTACCGACTATACTGACATTTTTCATTTACCTGAAGATCACCTTTCCTATACTTCTGCCCTCAATCATAGAATCAAGACCAACACTGACGTTCCTATACATACTAAATCTTATAGATTCCCGGAGTGCCACAAAAAGGAAGTGGAAAGTCAAATTGAAAAGATGCTGCAACAAAACATAATCGAACCTTCTATCTCACCCTGGAGCTCACCAATCTGGATAGTCCCAAAAAAGGCAGATACCCAAGGTCAACGGAAGTGGCGTATCGTGATTGACTATCGTAAACTGAATGAGATTACCATAGGCGAAACCTACCCAATTCCTCAAAGTTCGGAAATCCTTGATCAGTTAGGTAAAAGTAAGTACTTCTCCACGCTAGACCTAGCATCCGGCTTCCATCAATTATTGATTTCTCCAGAAGACGCAGAAAAAACAGCATTCTCTGTCCCTCAGGGACATTACCAATTCAACAGAATGCCATTTGGCCTAAAGAATGCGCCTGCAACATTTCAAAAACTCATGAATAATTGCCTCTCCGGCTTGCAGGGTAACCGGTGCTTTGTTTATCTCGATGACATAGTTATTTACTCATTTGACCTAAACTCTCACGTTGACAGCCTACGAGCAGTATTCGACAGACTGAGACGCTTTAACCTGAAATTACAGCCTGAAAAGTGTGAGTTCCTGCGGAAGGAGGTGGCTTATCTTGGGCATATAATCGGAGAAGACGGAGTGAAACCAAACCCCGACAAAACTAAAGCCGTATCCAGTTTTCCCACTCCTAAATCTTCAAAAGACATTAAGTCTTTTCTAGGATTGATATCATATTACCGGAGATTCATACCCGAGTTCGCCAAACTGGCAAAACCTCGCTCCTAAAAAAGGATATTCCATTCCACTGGAAAAATGATCAGCAGATTGCTTTCGAATCCCTAAAAAACAAATTAATCTCCGCACCAATCCTTGCCTATCCTGATTTTACACAACCATTTCTCCTTACCTGTGACGCGTCCAACTATGCAATTTCCGCCATCCTGTCTCAGGGCATAGGACCCATAGGACAAGATCTCCCTATATCATATGCCTCCCGTACGCTGAACAAAGCGGAATCTAATTATAGCACAACCGAAAAAGAATGCCTTGCTATAATTTTCGGAACGAAAGTATTCAGGCCCTACCTTTATGGGCATCGATTCAAAATTATTACTGACCACAAGCCCTTACAATGGCTTTTTAATTGTAAGGATCCAGGATCAAGACTAGTTCGCTGGCGTCTCAAACTTGAGGAATTCGAGTACGACATTCAATACAAAAAAGGAAAAATTAACGCTAATGCCGATGCCTTATCTAGGTTCCCTGTAAACCCAATTGAACCGGTAGAGCCATCCCTTCTGAAACGGACAACCTCTTTGACGACATTGTACCCCTTCCTGACGTAGAGCTACCGACCAATATCCCAGACGTACTCAGAGAAGAAATCGAAAATGAATTTAATAACCTTCCCAAACCAGATCAGCCATTTATCCCTGATCCTGACACACTGAGCATCGATCCACAACCATCTACTAGCACGGCCCATAACGAACCAGTTGACGATTACCATACCTTTCTGAAACTAGTATCAGACAAAGACAGATTCTTCGATACTATAATAGAAGAACATAACGGTAGCTTGATGAAAAGTCGAAGCAAAATTATCTTAGTCCCGACATCTTTAGATTTAGACGAGTCCAACCCTTATATCCAAGAAATTCTTAGCGACCCTGAAATGTATAAAACAATAAATGAAGCCGAGAAAGAACTTTTCTCATTTCAGAAATTAGAAATAAATAATACGCAATACTATTTGCTATTTACCAAAGTACATCACTTTGACGAACCCTCGTATCCCGAAATATTTCTAACTTTAAAAACTGTTCGTAATGACCTACTAAAGTCAAAAGAAATTAACGAAATTAGCATATCAGACTTGAGGAATCCATTTGAAAAACACTCTTTTGTAAGAATTTATAATATATTGTCATATCTATTTAATAATACAAAAATTAAAGTCAACATCTATCATAATAAGATAACATACCCAACACCAACTGAGATTAAAAAAATATTATTCGAGAATCATGATATCCCAATTGCGGGCCACCTGGGTTCTGTCCGTATGTACAATAGAATTAAGGAGCTATATTACTGGAAGGGTATGCGCAGCGACATTGAAACATATGTCAAACAGTGCAAATCTTGCCAGGAAAATAAAGCCCTCCGACAACCTAATCGAGCCCCAATGCAGATTACTAGTACCTCAACAGCTCCTGGACAACGAATATCCCTGGATATCGTTGGACCGCTACCCGAAGCTGGAGCCGCTAAACTGAAATTCATCCTGACTCTACAAGACGACCTGACAAAATTCTCGACTGCATACCCTATCCGTTCTACTACAGCTGAAGAGACTAGTGAATGCTTACTCCACTATATATCTATTTTCGGTATCCCAAAAACAATACTCACCGATCAGGGTACAATTTTTACATCAGATCTTTTCAGGAAAACATGCGAGTTCCTTAAAATAAAGAATTAATGGTCCTCGCCATACCATCCCCAGACCCAAGGAGCCTTAGAGCGGAGTCATTCAACGCTCAAGGAATATCTTAAGTCCTACATCAACGAAGAACAGTCAAACTGGCCGCGATATGTATACACGGCCATGTTGGCCTACAACACATCCATACACTGCACGACACATTTCACACCATATGAACTGATGTTTGGTAGTAAGCCTTTCATACCTAATTCAATATATAATGAAGATCAGGGAGCCACATATCCGGACTATGTGCGAATGCTTCAAAACAGACTGAAGTATTCGAGGGAGAAAGCTTTAGACTTTATAAGAAAATCCAAAGAGACCTCAAAGTCTTACTATGATAATCGCACCCGACCAGTTACTTATAAAACAGGTGAATATGTCTACATTAAAAATCATTTGAGACTACGTAAGGCGCTCTCTCCTGTCTGGAAGGGCCCTTACAAAATTGTAAAATTAACTCTATTAATTAATAGACGTCATGTCACTCATCATTTTGACCAGGTGAAACCAGCCGATATAACGAAGAAATAAATACAACACATATATTATATACATGACTTATATACACAGAATATTGTAAAATAAATTTAAAATAAAAGCATATAGTATTTTAGGAATAGTAAATAGTTATAACAACATTTAGTTAGGATAAGATATTAGCATACAACTTAAGTAGTAAATATTAACTATCCTTTTCTTCTCTTTCTCTCTTTCTTCTCATATTCTATCTATTCTCTTCTCTTCTAGGTTCCCAGAATGGTGCCTAAGATAGGCACCATTCTGGGAATCAGGACTTCGTTCATTCTATCGCTTCAAGCTCTGGTCTCTATTTTGACTATATAGGAACACTCGGCATAAGTAACACACACCTAAGGGTTGTAATACCCTTAGACATATCACACCTCAGTCCCCATATCGACGCCATCAATTATAATATAAAATTAATTGAAGATTTGTGTAACCAAACGCACATAGTGACAATAACTAAAGAATGCTATAATAGACTTTTACCATTAAAAGCGCGATATCAGGACTTGATTACAGACTACTCATCTATATCACATCTCATAGATAATAGAAATAAGAGAAGTGCGTGGATCAGCGGTGCAGGCACGCTAATAAAACACATTTTTGGCAATTTAGATGAAGATGACGGCATAAAATATGATAAAGCAATAGAATCATTACAGCGTAATGAAAAACAGTTGGTTGAATATATGAAAGAAAATATATTAATTACTTCATCTATCACTTCGACTTATAATAAAACTATAAATAAAATTAAAGAAAATGAATTTAACCTCAATGTGGCCATTGGCAAGCTCACGCGCGTTATCGGTAATATCACCCAAACAACGAATGGGTTACAAATTTTGGCAAATGTAAATGAGATACTTAACTCGCTTGAGGCAACCCTACTCACTTTATCATTTCAAATACAAGATGTGATTAACGCCATACTGTTCAGTTCACTCAATGTACTGCACCCGGCTATCATTACGCCGCATCAGCTGTATCGCGAACTCGCTGATAACTACAGGCACTTGCCCAGTTACCTCGACTTACCTGTTAATCTAAATTTAAATTCTATACACTCAATCCTAAATGTATCTAGTATAGTGTTATTATAGTAATTATAAGATAGTCTTTATTCTACAAATACCGTTAACTAGTATTAAGAAATATATGTTATTCCATAACATAGCCCTACCTACTCCCTATAATAATGAGCAAACCGATACATTTAGTCTCATAGTACCTAGTAATAAGTATATAGCAATGACTAAGGACCAGTCCCACTACTGTACGATAGACAGCCTCCAACCCTGTGTGTCAGTGAACCCCGAACTATACTTATGTAATGTGGAAAATGTATACCTCACCGCAGCGCGCTCTACGTGTGAGAGTGAGCTACTGGCTAAAGCTCTGACTACTAAACCTCACCAGTGTAAAACTAGAACCACCACCGGAAAATTAGATATCGTCAACCCCATCACAAATAATAGGTGGATCTACGTCCAATCAGAACCATCTAAAATAAGAATTGACTGTGCTTATTCAAAATTATATGAAACCACTGTTTTAGGCACAGGAATTATCAACATACCCGACCATTGTATCGGTTACTGTAAGACTACTGTATTAATGCCGAAATATAATGTAATTAACATAAGTTCGCCTATTAGTCATTTATCCGGTTTTAACTTGTCAAACAATATATACATGTATAATTTAAGTAATTTTAAATCACAGCGGTACTACTACGCTTTGACGATTCATTAAAAAAATAAGCAGCTTAACCTTTAGGCAAAGCAACTAAAGAGTAAAAACTCTCCGGCCTTTACGATATTAATCTCTCAGCACCAGGTAAATTGACCTTTCAAGATTTAAAATTGACATGGATTTTCACAATTATAACTGTTGAAACGGTATTGTTTTTTTTTTATTTTTTATGTTAGTTGGATAGGCAAACGTGCCACCTGAAGATAAGTGGTCGACGTCGCCCATGAACATAAACTAGTTTACCTGGAACGAGCCCAGGCAACTCATTTATGTGTTGCCTATCCTGAGACATAAGATGTTAAGTCTCGGTGCCAGTAATTACACTGCCTGTCTTGCCCTTCTCTCCGAAACACAGCAAATCTGTTTCACGGGAGAAACAAGCAAAATGGTGGTACCCATGCAGCCGGGAGCGCGGCACAGCGCTTCCCTCCTACCGCTATTGTATAGCCTGACCAGAAAAATAAAACACTCGCCATATTGCGGAAAATTTTGGAACTAATTTCTGTATCCGGACGATACTGTGTGTTGACGTATGTATAAAAGATACAGTGGCGACACCACGCAGGGTTTATATATTTCTGGTCAGGCTATAGTATGTTTCCCCACCATTGTTCAGGCCACCTTGGGCGAAGCGAATTGAGCCGCGGGGGCTCTTTGTACCCCTCTTATAAGAAGAGGGAACAAAAGAGCAGAGGGCAAGGTGCGAGGACGGGAACCTCACCCCATTGTACCGTCTGACGTTGGGAGGGGTTGTTCTGTGGTGCGGGACAACCCCTCTATGGAGGTGGCGTCGATCTGCCACTAGGCATCGAGGTGCCCTGTTTGCTCAACAGATCCGGGGCACCTCACCAAAAGTAAAAAAAGGTAATATATACTATATATTTAAAACGACTTCAAAAAAGGAGGTTATATTTTCGATTGTATATTTGTTTGTGTGTGTTCAAGTAGATCAATTCGGTACATTACAAGTTTTGTACAGGAAAATGTCTGTCAGATCCACGTCAGATCTGTTAAGTTATTTAAAAGTATAGTCAAGTTGGTACTATTTTTTTAATTCAAGATCGGCTCACGTTCATGTAAGGTCGCGACTATATTTTTTATCATGACATGATAATTATATTTTCTCGTTTTTGGCCACTAACAAACCGATACCAATATAATTTGAGCATGACATTGTCTACAAAATAGGAGAGATACCTTATATGTAACAGTTTTTTTGTACAATACATCGTCGATAATATCTATATTAAAAAGTATAATATATTTGAGACATTATGCAGCCGCAGATGTGGTTTAGGGGTAGAATCATGAAAAAAAAAGGAGACTAAGTTTTTTTAGTCAGCCTCACAGTGAGAGGTTGGGCTGAGCTTAAGCTTGGCACACTAGATGAAGGTGAAAAGTCTTAAACCCTTTAAACATAAAAAAATATTTATTAAACTTTAAATGTAATATTAAGACTTATATTTGGAACGTTAATAAAAGGCCGAGTTCAGATACAGACTGTTTAATGCATGCACATAATATTATGCCTACCTACATATAGTATAACATTTGGTAAACACTACATCTTCCCCTCTTTAAATTAATGACACGCTAAATAAATTAAGTCCCCATAAACAAAGTAACAAACCATATAAATCCTTAAACTAAATTATAACAAATATCTGACAAATATGAACATGATTTTAATGTTAAAATACTTATAATATACATAAGTATTCACAGAACAATACTACCGATACATAACATAACAGACAACAATCATCATTATTCATCATTCAATCTTTTGATATTTTTAGCCCGATTATAAGCTCTCAGAGCTCGAGAAGATATACCGTCGGATGGAGGAGTTGGGGAGTCTGTTCCCTGGACAACAGCGGGTTCCTCGCCCGACTCCTCCCCCTCTACATCCCAAAATGTATCATCGGGCTCCGGTTTTGGACTATCTGGGGCTTCCACAGTTAATCTATCCGTATTTGGACGTGCTAAAGAAAACCTGCTTCTACGTTTAGGATCATTGAGAGATATTAATTGATCTTGGTGTCGACGCCACGGGACCCCCTCACCCACGCGAACTTTATATGATAACGGGCCCGTTTTGTCTCTCACCGTTCCTTCTACCCACTTAGGAGACCCACTCGAATAATTACGCACAAGAACCGGGTCCCCGATATCCAGGTTCCTTTGTTGACCTCCCTTGTTTAATATTTGTCTCTGCTGTGCATCACGCACCCCCACGGTGACATCCGGCCGCAGCGCGTCAAGGCGTCCGCGCAGACGGCGGCCCAGCAGCGCCACAGCCGGCGCCACCTTAGTGGTAGCGTGCTCCACATTGCGATATTGAAATAAAAATTTCGATAAAGCTTGATCAATATCTTCGCCCTCATGAATAGCTCTTTTTATTGCTTTCTTTACCACTTTCACCGCATTTTCTGCCGCCCCGTTTCCTTGTGGTCGGTACGGAGCCGGTGTTACATGTTGGATGCAATTTTTTAAACAGTAGTTTTTAAACTCGATAGACAAAAATGGTGGACCATTGTCGGTAACCAATTGTGAGGGTAAGCCAAATCTGGAAAACAGCGACATCAGCACCGCCACGGTGGACATAGCGTCAGTACGTCTCATCGCGACAACCTCTATCCACTTAGAATGAGCATCTATTAAAACAAAATATTTATTACCCCTATATTCGGCAAAATCCGCGTGTATCCTCTGCCAGGGTTTTACAGGAAATTCCCACGGATGTAAAGTGGCATGCGGTGGGGCATCTCGCACACTACGACAAGCCTCACAAGTCCTACATAATAGTTCTATGTCGTTGTCTAGACTAGGCCAAAAAACATAATTGCGTGCCAAATTCTTCATTTTATTGACCCCTAAATGTCCCTCATGAATATCCTCTAAAACCCTGGCCTGTAGCGGTGGAGGTATTATCAGCCTGTACTTGAACAGCAAACATCCCAACTCATGAACAATTTCCTCTTTGCGCGTGAAATAGGCCTTCTCCTCCTCACAACTAGCTCCGGCCGGCCAACCGAATAAGACATAGCCCTTAATTTTACACAACAACTTATCTTTGTAGGTTTCCGCCGCGATCTCTTTAAAACTAACCGGCATCGTGTCCTTTAACACTTCAACATAAGTCGCCGCTTCCGAGTGGCACTGTGCGTCCGGGAGGGGCAGACGAGAAAGCGCGTCCGCTGGACCATTGTCACCGGACCTCACAAATTGTACTGAAAAATCATAGGCGGATAAACGAGCGGCCCACCTTTGTAACCGACTAGCAGCCGTTTGAGGTATCCCCCCTTTCTTCCCGAATATATAAGATAACGGCTGATGATCCGTTCGCAAAATAAAGGACCGTCCATATAAATATTGGTGGTGCTTGGTTATTCCAAAAAAAATCGCAAGCGCCTCCTTATCTAATTGGCTATAATTCCTTTCAGCCAAATTTAGGGTCCTCGACACATAGCTGATGGGGCGCTCGCTACCGTCGGAGTATATGTGTGCCAGCACCGCGCCCACACCGTACGCGCTGCTGTCCACGGCCAGTACCAGCTGGCGTCCCTCCTCGTAATGTGCCAACACCTGAGAGCTGGCGAGAACAGTCTTTGCTTTTAAGAAAGCCTCCTCACACCCCGAATCCCACTTCCAATCGGCCCCTTTTTTAAGAAGTACATAGAGCGGTTGTAATATAATAGAAAGGTTTGGTATAAATTTCCCGTAATAATTTAACATTCCTAAAAAGCTTTTTAATTGTGTAACGTCTTGTGGTCTAGGAGCTTCAGTAATAGCCGTTAATTTATTCGGATCGGGGCGCAAACCCTGTTTATCAATAATAAACCCTAAATATTTTACACTCTTTTGCAAAAAGCTACATTTTTCAAATTTAACAGTAAATCCCATAGTACGTAAACGTTCTAAAACCGCGCGTAAATTTTTTAAATGATTTATTCTATTTACGCCGGTTACGCAGATATCGTCCAAAAACACGACAGTGTGGGGAACCCCACGAAGAGTTTCCTCCATAAGTTTTTGAAATTTTTCCGGGACACAGGACAGTCCAAAAGGAGTGCGGCGATATACAAATGTACCTATGTGGGTTGTGATAGCCGTATACGGTTGAGACTCTTCGGCTAAGATACATTGTTGATAACTATGTTTTAAATCAATTTTAGAATATTCCTCTCCCCCACTAAGAGTGGCGAACAATTCTTCAATCCTGGGAAGAGGATACGGGTCCCGTTTGAGAAACGGATTAATAGTTTTTTTATAATCCCCACATATACGTATTTCGCCATTCTCCTTGATTACCGGAACTATGGGCGTTCCGTAGTCGGATGAATCCACCCGGTAGATGACACCGTCCCGCTCGAGCCGCATTAACTCGCTCTCAACGCGCGTACGCAGCGCGAGCGGAACGGGTCGCGCGCGGACGTAAACAGGTTTACTATCGCATACATACAAACTTATAGTTTTGCTACATGTTCCTAATTTATCTGTAAATACTTCTGGAAACTCCGCAATCAATCGGTTCACAAAAGGTTCGCTTCCAAAGTTATCTACTAATTCATGTAATTTGATAGATATATTTCTTATGTCCAGAGCGCGCACCCACTCCCTGCCCAACAGAGGTCGTCCCCCACATTTGATTACGTACAGTTTACACTTAAATGCTGACACGTTACCAAGAACCAAGTCTACTTTAAAATATCCAAGCGAATCTATTTTTTGAACCGACATAACTGCGTATATTTAAATTATCTGATAATAATTTTTTACTACTAAAATAACGTCTATAATAGTCCTCACTTACAGTTGAGATGCGACTGCCGGTGTCGACTTCGAAGTCCAGGGCAATATTATAGAATATTAGACAATAAATAGGCCGGATTATTGTATCTAGTCTAAATATATATATATTTTTTTTTGCTTCCAGTCATTTTAATAAAATTTATAAGACACATGAATTTTTAAAAATAAATAAAATTGAAAATTGAAGAAGTACATGCAGATCAAAAATAGACATGAGTAAAAGCATAACATACCTGCGGCACTTGTGTTGATTTCCCGCAGCCCGTTTCACCAATCAGGATCAGAGTTTGATACCTTTCCAGAAGATATAATATATGATTCCTGTATTGAAACACGGGTAACTTCTGTCTTTGCACAGATAACGGGAGGTGATGATGTCTGTTATAGACAAAATTTGTTTTAGCATCATTGTCTATGGATAAAGCTGATTCTATGTTCGGATTGATCAATGTCTCTATAACACCATCCTTATTTTTTATTGGATACAGTGAATCATCACCTGAAACAAAAGGAAATTTTACTATTCTATTAGAATATCACTTTTGTTCTTAAATTAGCATTCCAACTACAACAACCAACAGTTATACTAATACCAAAAAATTCAGTTGTTAAACTTAGAAATTAGTTACACGCTAAGTTACAGGCAAGTCACCGCAGGCAAAACGGGGAAAAGGGTTTGCCGAATAAAATTTTTGAGATGTGTGAGTATTATTATATTACATAACAGTTTAAAAAAATATCAGACAGCTAAAGATATTGCCTAAAGGATGTGCTGATTGGCTACCCGATAAGATGTACTTTTCTTGAAATACATAATAATCCTGAAAACAGGCTAAAATAAAAACTAAAACGAATAATTTACTAATAAAATATGTCAGTTTGCACATCATTTTAATATGGAAATATTAAATTTTCAATACTACAGACAATATGCTAATTTTTTAAAATCTAGTCCTATAATTCTTTTATTAAAAAAATTCCCAAAACTAGAATGCTATCTAGTTTTGGACTTTGCAACCCCACCAGTCCCGGTGACTTGCCTTAAATCTAGACTCTAGTATGTTTTGTTGTTTGGTAGGAACTGTAACAGAGTTAGTAAGAGTTAAAGTTTAAATGGCACTCCCGGCTGCATGGGTACCACCATCTTGCTTGTTTCTCCCGTGAAACAGCTTTGCTGTGTTTCGGAGAGAAGGGCAAGACAGGCAGTGTAATTACTGGCACCGAGACTTAACATCTTATGTCTCAGGATAGGCAACACATAGACGAGTTGCCTGGGCTTGTTCCAGGTAAACTAGTTTATATTCATGGGTGACGTCAACCACTTACCATCAGGTGGCACGTTTGTCAGTTTGCCTATTCAACTAACATAAAATTTTTCAAGTATTTTGTATACATATACATACAGAGATCTAGTAATTAATCAATTAGATCATTAAATTGCCTGTCATGGGTGGCATTCCGCATTCAAATCATATTTTTCAAATAAAAATGTTTTTATACAATTCATATGAAATACAATATTGTTTATTGTTTAACTTCACATAGGATCTTTATAATGATCCCTTATGATCGTCTTAGCGGCTAAATTTATAATGAGGGTTCGCAACGCGCCCATGTCAGAGAAGATACCCACAAGAAACTGCTGGGTTCCTATCATTCTTTTAGTTGTCATCATTATTTCACAAAAGTCACTTAAATCTAGAGTTACTTAATTAATTTCCAAGCATTTTTTCATTCATATTATCCTTTACATTAAAATAAGATTTTTATTAATAGTTTTAAATTCATTGACAACTCATATCATTGGGAAGTTTATTATAAAAACATATACAATAACCCCTTAACCTTATATAGTATATAGCTTTATAAATAAAGAATAAAAAAATTAAAAAAATTGAGCCTTGACCTGAGCACAGAAAGATTATTTTTATTTCTGGTATTTATGTTGTGTTAATCTCATTTTTTCTTTTTTGAATTGTGTACGTATGTACACAAATATATAATAATTAATTTAAATATATAATATAAGATTATCAAATATATATGGGCTATGCAGTATGCACTGTCATCATCTTTACTGTTTTAAACTTATCTCTAAGCGTCTTTTTGGAACCTCGTATCATATCTCGCGCGAACAGCTCTTAAATTAAAATAACATAGCTTCGGCTTATGGATTTCTGCCAGGAAGGTGCTAGTAATAACACAAACTGGTGATATATTTTTGAAGAAAATACCATATTAAAAAAAAAGTTTGAGTAGTAAGATTTTTTTTGTAGGTTATGATTAAAAATAATTACCGGGTTTTAAAAAGACGGGTTTTCGTCCAGTCATTATGAGAACTTAATCTTGTAACAATGTAACCAAATTTTAACACTATTTAAGTAATAAAGGAATCACACACTTATAACCATCACTAAACAAGTTTTAATTTAACAACTTAAAATTCTAACTTTTATTTACAAACATAGATTTAACAAACACGAGCCACAGAGCAATTAATTAAATTGCAATTTACATGCTCCTTGCAAGCATCACTACAATCTCTATTGACGTAGTGCTGTCAAAAATGAGTAATTGATCAAAATATAGAAGACTTTAATACTAAATGGGCTCTCAATCCCCTCAATCATCAATCATCAATATCCCTCCACCAACTTAAGTTGGCGGATATTGATGGAAAGAAGGAATATTGATCTTTTTTTTTGGCTATTTTAATTATTCGTTAACTGTTCTTCAATGTTCGATCAAAAGTTTCTTTTGTTCGCTTTTTTTTTTTTTTTAATTTTTAAAAGTTGACTCAAGATAGCACCATCATCATCATCATCATCAGCCTCTATCCGTCCACTGCTGAACATAGGCCTCCCTCAATGAACGCCAAGATGGCCGATCCCTTGCCACTCGCATCCAACACGGACCGGCCACCGCACGGAGATCGTCTTCCCACCTGGTCAATGGCCGACCAACACTTCGTCTACCTAAACGTGGCCTCCACTCTAGAACCTTATTGCCCCATCGGCCATCCGTTCTTCTGAGTGTGTGACCAGCCCACTGCCACTTCAACGAGCTGATTCTTTGCGTGATATCGGTTACCTTAGTTCTCTGACGGATGTCTTCCTTCCGAATCCTATCTGTCAAAGAAACACCCAGCATAGCACGCTCCATAGCACGTTGAGCTACGGCAAACTTGCGGACCAGTCCTATATTTAGAGGCCACGCTTCAGCCCCGTAGGTCATCACGGGGAGAACGCATTGGTCGAAGACTTTCGTCTTCAAACTCTGCGGTATAGACGACGTGAGAATATGGCTAAGCTTCCTGAATGCTGCCCATCCCAATTGAATCCTCCTATCGGTTTCTCTCTCGAAGTTATGTCGACCTAGCTGCAAAGTGTGCCCAAGATAGACATACTCTTGCACGACTTCGAGAGTTATGCCATCAACGTTAACCGGCCTAGGGAGAACGTGTTCGTTGAACATGACTTTCGTCTTGTCCAAGTTCATCCTAAGACCCACACGTCGGGAAGATTCATTTACACTGTGCAGCATCTCCTGCAAGCCCTCCAACGACTCGGCCAGAATAACGATATCGTCGGCGAAACGAAGGTGTGAGAGATACTCGCCGTTAATGTTTATGCCACATTTTGTCCAGTTTAAAGTCTTAAAGACGTCCTCCAAAGCATTAGTGAATAGTTTCGGGGAAATGACATCCCCCTGTCTCACTCCTCGATGCAATTGGATTGGTCTTGTTTGACCTCCCGGAACCAGAACGGACATAAAGGCGGCGTCGTATAATCCTCTCAACACTTCGACGTATCGCCAATCGACCTGACATCGCTGCAGAGCTTCCAGAACAGCCCAGGTTTCAACCAAGTCAAAAGCTTTCTCATAGTCCACAAAGGCAAGGCACAGTGGCTGGTTGTACTCATGGGTCTTCTGTACAACTTGCCTTATAGTGTGAATGTGGTCTATGGTACTAAATCCTCTTCGAAACCCAGCCTGCTCCGGTGGCTGGAATCCATCGAGCTTTTTAGTGAGGCGGTTCGTCATGACTCTCGAGAACAGCTTGTATATATGACTTAGAAGTGATATCGGTCTATAATTTTTAAGAAGGGAGTTATCACCCTTCTTAAAAAACAAAACGATTTCACTTCCATGCCACTCCTTGGGGGAAATGCCCCGTTGAAGGACGAAATTAAAAATCTTTTGTAACTCTCTTAAAACAGGTTCGCCACCTGCCTTAAGGAGTTCAGTCGTAATTCCGTCCCTCCCCGGAGCCCTCCCCCCTTTAAGCTGCTTAAGAGCCAGACTAACCTCATCTAGGCTGATGTTCGGAAGCTCGCCGGAGAGGTGTCGTGTTAGGCTAGCACGCGGATCGTTGTTTCGGGGATCAGGTTGAGGAGCATGGGACGCGTACAGTTTGCCATAGAAATCTTCGATCTCCGACAAGATCCCAGGCTTAGAAGAAACGGTCGCGCCAGTAGCGGTCCTAATCTTCGACAGGTGGCTTCTCCCGAGCTTTTCCACAAAAACCTTCGACCCTCTATTCTGCTCAATTGCTTCGGTAATCCGTTGCGTATTTGAGCAGCGAAGGTCTCGGCGTATTAGTTTGCGGATCTGCTTCGAGAGAAGCTTTACATCTGTAGAAGTGGCGTCTGTGTGTGCTCTGCGTTCCCTCATAAGACCGAGCGTCTCATCCGAGAGTTTGGATTTCCTGCCAGTACGCTTTCTCCTATAAAACCTTTCACCCACGACCCGCATGCAGTCCACCACGGCACCCAGTGCCTCGTCAACTGCCATTGTGGTTTCCGATATGTTAAGGCTATCGAATCGGTTCTTTAATTCCAATTGGAATTTTTTGGAACCTACCACAGTTTGCCGGAAGTCAGGTCGGAGTGTAGACTTTATTAGACGGTCTCGCTCTCGCTGAAAGCTTGCATTCATAGATCCTCTTACTAGTCGGTGATCACTTCCGGTTTTGAACCTGTTGATCACAGAGACATCCCTGAATGCATGCCTTCGGTCCGTCATAATAAAGTCTATCTCGTTTCTCGTCACAGTATCGGGGCTTTGCCAGGTCCACTTCCTGTGGGGCTTCTTTTTAAAATATGAATTCATTAAAAAGAGCCCCTCTTTCTCGAGAAAGTTGACCAGCATTTGCCCCCTGTGGTTACGACTGCCGACACCATGTGGCCCTAAACACGATTCGATACCTGTTCGTACTCCTACTTTGGCATTGAAGTCCCCCATAACAACATTGAAGTGAGCCTTGGAGGTGTTGTGTAAGGCCCTGGAGACATCCTCGTAAGTTGCCTCTACTTCGTCGTCGGAGTGTGTAGAGGTTGGCGCATATACTTGTATCACCTTGAGGCTGTACCTCTTGGTGAGTTTGAGTACAAGATACGCAACCCTACTCGACACACTCGAGACTTCGACGATGTTGTTGACAAGGGACTTGTGGACGAGAAAACCCACGCCGCCTTGGGATGGAGTGTCGCCTTCCCTGAAGTAGAACAGATGACCCGAAGGCAGAGTTATGGTGTCCTCTCCTTGTCTTCGGACTTCACATAACCCCAAAACGTGCCATCGGATACTTCCCAGTTCCACCTCCAGTTCAACCAGGTGGTCATCGAGTCTCAACGTTCGTCCGTTATACGTAGCCAGGTCAAGTTGGTGGTAGCGATCCGTAGCCCGGGGATTCTTAGCACCCCCTGTCCCACCGTAACCTAGGCTGCTACCGTAACCAGGAATAGTGGGACGGCCGGGAACTAGGGGCCTTCTCTTGTGCCTGTAATTCATGAGGGGATTCATGCTCATAATTGCCACGCTGAGCAGGCGGATTGGCAATCGCAGATGATGATGAATTCGCATCGGCGGCACTGCTGCCTGCCGCCAATTCGATTGATGGTGCCGCCATCACTCGGTGCGATCGATGCTTAGTGATCAAGTCTATCTCACTGTCACGATGAGACAGACTGACACCAAGCAATAGATTCGCAGTATTAGCATCCTTGATGTTGGGGAGCTAAATGCCCTTTGACGACTTCTACGTCACCCTGGGCTGGTATTGGGGTAGGGGTATTCTTAAGCCGCCCCCACACAGCAGATAGCACCAACTATAAAAAAATTTCTTATTTTTTGACGTGAAAACGTCTTATAATTCGATGGAGCCGGCTGCAAGAACGAATAAACATGACGCATGCGGCGTTACCTCGCTCTGAGGCGTTACATTTTCTTATGACGTTGTCACGTTCAACTATCGTCAGTAAACCGACTTTACAGACAATCGATTTTTTTTTGCAATTTCAATTGCTCGGTAACTGTTCTTCAATGTTAAATCAAATTTTTTTATTGCTCGTTTTTTTTAATTTTCAAAAGTTGACTCTTAAGTTAACACCAACTATAGATTTTTTCTTATTTTTTTGACGTCACGACGTCTTATAATTCGATGAATCCGGCTGTAAGAACGAAAAAACATGACGTATGCGGCGTTACCTCGCTCTGCGGCGTTCCATTTTCTTATGACGTTGTCACGTTCAACAGTCCACTATCGTCAGTAAACCGACTTTACAGACAACCAATTTTTTTGGCTTCTAGTTGGTCGTATGAGTTCTTCATACGACCACCTAGAAGCCAAAAAAATCTCAAATTTTTGTTTTTTGATTTGTTTATTTGGTGAATTAGTTTAAATGGAGGCCTAAATATTATTAACTTTTGCTTAAATACGTCTTAAATGCCTATAAAATCTTGCATTTTATAATGCATTTTAAATTTCGTTCCACTAACACTTGTCACATGACGTCTTATGTTGTTAAACATCGTAAAAGTGATAAAATTATTCTAGTTGTCGTTAATAAAAATGGCTTATAAGTTTTATAAGTGTTGTACGGTGTACACTGTACACGACTGAAAATTTATTTTTACTATATGTACTGCGTACGGAAAATGGTGTATAGAAGTACCTCAATATTCTTCCGCTTCCGCTAAATAAGAACAAGTGACGTCATTTCCGTTTGTTATCACGTGACCTATTTTAAATTTTGTTACATTTTATTTACAAAATATTAATTTAATCAAATAAAAATAAGGGAAAATATTGTAATTTTTCAGAATTCTATCATATAAACTACCAATTAACATCAAAATTATATTTTTATATGAATACTGTCAACATCCCTATTTAATTATGTATTTTTTTTAAATCGTTCTTTAGTTGGATGAATATACTCTTCCAATAAAGTATCGAGTGTAGAAACAATGAGAACCATCTCTGTGTAAAAAAGTGTCAAAAACTACTCTCATTAATATTACAACAGCTATGCTCATATCGTCGTTATTCTGTTATTCGGGTGGCAGCGCTCTGCGCTATTGCAGGTACTGAAAATAAATACACAATAAAATCACTAATTATTTTTAAGAAATCACTCTACTAAAATTCTCTTTTTGTCTGCAGTATTTTGCTTATATTAACTGAAATATTTTAGACTACGTTTTAGTCATCACAAAAATTACTATGTTCGTATTATCATAGTTTTTCCCTTATAACGCCAGCGCTCCGTACGGGACACTTTTTCAACTTTCGCCCCATATGAATGAGACTTGTCTCTACCCTCTATACAATAAAGATAGCATAGAGCAATGTATTTAAATAGTTTTAAAATTCCACAGACATATAATAGAAGTAAAATTCAAATGTAGTACAGTGTTTCTGCCGTGATTTAACTAAATACACTACTTGAAGTGAAAAAGGTGTTATTTATTTTGCCTTTATATTTTTAAATTTATTTTTTATATAAAATATATTGAAATAATAATATTAAATAATACTTATTTATTATATTTTACTTTTATTGTACCGATAACAACGAGCTCTATCTATAGGTAAAAATAAAACGATTGTCACAAGTTGTATCCCTCGACCTCGGCCTCGTAAAACGAAGCCAATGTACTAGGAACAAGTATCAAATGGAATTGACATTCGGGTACCCGAAAGGGACAGGCATATTTTTGCAGGGATACCACATTCATGATAATAAGTGAAACAAGAAGTGATATTCTGACAAAGACAAAAGAAAGTAAGACAGTATCGTAGACGGAGAATCCTGACTGCTGCTAGCCGTGGCGACATGAGATAGATATATTGAAGTGACGTCTAAAATGGTTGTTGCCATAAAAAAACATTTTGTCTACTTTAAGGCAAAACGCTAAATATAAAAAACATGACAAGCTTTTTAGCTTGTGTAATTTTTTACATTACACATATTATTGTGTGTAATGTTTTTAGGGTTTTTTTTGTTTCGAAAAGGTATTTTATACTGTGAATTTTTGAAATTATCATAAGTCTTACTAGAAAAATAAGAATACTGAAAAGGAAAGGAGGAAAATAAGAGTAAAAAAGCTTGTTTTATTGAAATAAAGAAATATTAATTGAATAAGTTCTTGCATAGCAACCATATTATTGTATGATAATTAAGTAATGACAAATATGTAGACAGAGGAACGTAAACAGTGGACAGTTACTGCATCAAATTTCACAGGTAGGTATTGGTTGCTCTTTCATTGTTCTTGTGAATGGTATAGAAGTAGATGTTCATGGCATGGGTTCATTTCTCTCATCAGTCCCTCCAAGCTGAAATATGAAAAATTGGAATATTTCTCTATTTTGAAAATATTTAAACTTATTTAAAATGAATTGAAAACTATTCTAGAAAAGTTAAAATGAAGCAATTATATTTCGTTACGAACTCAGAATATTGTATGAAAAATGAACCTTATTTAAACTTCTAAGAGTAATATTTTTTTTATTTAAAAAATTCCACCACAAGTTCCTTATAACTATTATGATTTAAATGAAAATATATAAGTATCTCACTTTTAAGGATAGCTTTTGGAGATAAATTCAATTAAAATATTAATAACACACATTACTGGGAAAAGGGAAAACATAGTAGGTAACTAGCAATGTTAAACTTATAGACGTCACAAAAGCATTTTTTTTTTCAATTTAACTTATGAATTATAAGCCAAAAAATAATATATATGTCACTCTTTGAGTATTTCGTATGTTGGTAGCTTGTCAAAATCTATTGATGCTTGATCTTAGCCAATGTATGATACATTCACAGACATATAAGAGAAGTATGTCTGTGGATACATTGGCTTAATAGTAAATTGTCTATGCAATGTACTGTGAAAAGAAGTGAAAAAAAGGATAAAAAAGTGTCAAGTGTCAACGGAATGGCGGGAAGCATCGGGACGCGCGGTTGTGTTTTTTTGGTTTCCCGTTAATTAATTGTTATTTTGTGTATTGTCCATTCAGGGTGGTTTTCTATAGTGTTTGTTTTAAAAACTTGATCTTTATATATTGTGATTGGTTGGCGAATCTTATGGACTACCGTTCTGAAGTGGTTTTCTTAGTAGGGCTGTTCTGGCGGTTTTCTATAGTGCTTGTTTTAAAAACTTAATCAGTGTAATATATAATGTGATTGTTTGGCGAATATTGGTGGACTGCCTTGTGTGGATGGAATCGGGAATGATAGTTGATTGATGGGGGCTAGAGGAGCGAAGCCGCGCTCCTTGCAGTTTTCCGCCTTTTTCTCCGTATTACAGACCGAATAATTGTATTTTGTATGGCTAATAGCCTAGTAGCTAATGCCTTTAAATGAAAATAATAATAATCAAGTGTCAACTGTCAAGTTTGTAGTATTTACCAATTACCATAAAAGTAGGAGGAATGGTTGGCTTAAAGGTCTCGTAACCAGGCCATAAAATATTATTAAAAAAAAAAAAAAAAAGGAGGAATGGCGGGAAACATCGGGACGCGCGGTTGTGTTTTTTTGGTTTCCCGTTAATTAATTGTTATTTTGTGTTTTGTCCATTCAGAGTGGTTTTCTATAGTGTTTGTTTTAAAAACTTGATCTTTATATATTGTGATTGGTTGGCGAATATTGTGGTGGACTGCCTTGGGTGGATGGAATGGAGAATGATAGTTGATTGATGGGGGCTAGAGGGGCGAAGCCGCGCTCCTTGGGGTTTCCCGCCATTTCTCCGTATTACAGACCGAATATTGTATTTTGTATGGCTAATAGCGTAGTAGCTAATGCCTTTAAATGAAAATAATCAATCAATCAACCATAAAAGTAGTGTTATGTGTTTACAAAAGTACTCTGTGGTGTTTACTTTTTAGTGCCTGTGGTGGGCTCTCCAGTCTCCACTGCACAGAGTACATTGTAACGTATAGGACTCCACTGGTTTGGAGCACAAGTTTTTAAAATATTTTATACTCTTTGAGCACAGGCACAGGGTAATTTTGTATATTATACAGGGATAGCACAGGTTTGGAGTTTGCGGCAAGCGGCAAGCGTGCGGACGCGGTATCAAGTTATTTATGTTTCAACAATAATTTTATCTGCCGGATCTCTTCAGAAACAGTGTCTTCTATTCAGCAAATTAGATTTTTATTCATAAATATTATGTTTTTATGATAGTAGTTTAGTTCATAAAAGTAGGTAAAGCAACAATAAATTGGCTTTTATAATAGTTTGCAGTATCTAGGAATGTTTTTTTTACTTTCTAGGTAAAAAATATAACAAAAAGGCTGTAAAAAAGCTCACAGAACATGTCAATACCAACAGTGTCAGTGGCAGTAAAAGTGGAAACTTTAGAAGATGCCAATGGTCCGAAGAATAACCAGGAACCCATTGTAAATGAGGTATTGAGAGAATTCAAGACCGAATTATTAGTTGTAAAGAAGGATGTGGATGAATTGGATGTTAATTTGACTAAGGACAAAGATAATTTGGAAGATTTGCCAAATGGAGCAAGTTGTATTAATGGTAAGTGAATATATATAATATTTTTTAATATGAACCAATAGGAGGGTTGTATTGTGCTGCACCTGTGTTCATGGGTTTATTTCGCTTATTTTCATCAGGACAGTCAGTGTAATTTGGGCATGAAATGAGGTAAGAGACATTTCACATCTTACTGAATGGCAATCCTTGAATCTTGCGTGCTGGCTTAGACAAGAGGCACATGCTTCAAATCTATTATATGTCGAAAAACACAAACATCTTATATTATGTTCCTAACAATTTGGCAGCCAAGCGTATAAAGACTTGTTGAATGCACAGTGAATTCCATCATGTGTTATATACTGCTCATAGTCTATGGTTTTTTTAATGTGCTAAAATTAAAAAAACATAATATTTTGTCAGAATTAGCTAGTTGTTTATCTAGTTTTCTCTGTTATAAGACTATAATTATTATCATAAATATAAGTTTTCCATTTATAATATTATTATTATAAATGGAATGGAGCATGGCCTAACCTATGTAAGGTATAAACCTTACATAGGCCATGCTCAGTTTATTTAAAAAATTAAGTAAAATATTGTTTTCTAATGTTTACGCAAATTTCACTGATTATAATGAAACAATTTTAACGGATTTTAGCGCGGTTTATTAAGATTTTGACAAGTCTGATGTTTCGAATACTTTACAGCAACCGTGTAATGCTACATCTTTTGATGTGACAATGTCATATAATTAGATGGAGCCGGCTACACTAATGAAAAAACATGATGCATGAGGTGTTACCTCGCTCTAAGGCGTTCCATTTTCTTATGACGTTGTCATGTTCAACTATCGTCAGTAAACTGACTTTACAGACCAATTTTTTAAAAGTTACTTTCGTGACCTATTTTTTTTGGTTTTAGTGATGGAACCCAGGCTAAGAGCGAGTCCAGAACATTTCTCTGTTTTAATTGACTTCATGGAAAGGTACCTATTATTATTTCATGTTTACGTTAATACCACTTTTTTTTCTTTTTCTTCAACGCTGGGAAAGCAGAGCATCTGACACATCCCGCGGGAGAGTGGGTCTCCCCTCGCGGGTATGTGGGTAAGTGGACGCAGCTTCACCCACTAAAACCCGGTGAGTGCCAACCAATGCCGCCTTTGGTGAGGTGCCCCGGATCTGATGAGCAAACAGGGCACCGGACGGCTAGTCAGTTCCCCAAGGGACCGATGCCACCTCCACAGAGGGGAGTCCCAATGTCGGGACAGTACAATGGGGTGAGGTTTCCGTCCTCGCCCCTTGCCCCCTGCTCTTTTGTCCTCTCTTCTTATAAGAGGGGTACAAAGAGGCCCCCTCGGCTCAATTAGCTTCGCCCAAGGTGCTGGGCTAACCCTAGACTTCTGAGCCCCACCGCCACGTCAAGGCCTGAACCATGGTGGGGTACTTATGACCACTGCCTATACAGTAATATAAACAATGACAACACCAATTCACACAATGCAACTGTGGTGGACCACTTATACATATACATTTTTTGTTTTAGATATGGAGATCTGTCAAGACCACCGCCAGGTCTTCAAGGACGTATTAGAAGTGATGAGCTGTGGCAACAATTAACAGTTATGTTAAATTCCCTTGGTGGTGGCGTTCAAAAATCATCAGATAAATGGAAAAAAGTGATTATTACCTATTTAATTCCTATTTTAAATTATATGACATACATATGCACATGAACAGCTTTTAAATATAATACATTTATTTAGGTTTGGGCCGACTGGAAAACAAAAACTAAGAAGAAATATTTAAGCTTAATGCTTCAAGCCAGTCGCACCGATGGTCCAAGCAGGAGAATAAGTTTGACTACTTTAGAGGAAAGGGTGGTGGCAGTTATGAGAGTTCCTGCGGCGGTTGGTCAAGCTGGCATTCAAGAGCAAAGCTTTCATGTTAGTTTAAACCCTTCTATATTTACTAGTTGCTTTTGATTATCTGCACCAGAATATACAAGGTTGATAAAAGCGAGAGGCATTAAATTAAACCACATATACTATGTACCATTTTCAGGCTACACACCAAAAATTGGACCAATAGAATCAATAGTTTAGTCACTGGATATTTTAAAAGTTTTAAAGCCACTCCGCTTTATTCGACCCGGTGAGACGCAACGTTGCGTTGCGTCGCACTGCCTTTTAAATTCGAAGGTCAGTGGACATTTTACAAAGGATGTTTACGCTTTACTTTGGCTATTCTCGTATTTAAGTTCTTTGAAAAAGTTTTTTTTTATTTCTCTCATAAACTGTTTTTAATAGTTTCGGATTAACCGTAAGCATGTGTAGTATACGTGGTTTCATTTAATGCCTCTCGCTTTTATCAACCTTGTATAGTACATAACCTTCTAAACTGTAACTATCTAAAGTTAATTTAAAATTATCACCTATTTTTAGCCCGAAAGTTCTAAGGAAGTTCCATTGGAGCATGTACAATATGAAATAATGTTGGAGGACCACGATAGTCAGAATAGTAAGTTAACCAGCTATTTATTCATTGCATACCAAATTTCATCAAATCGATTTAGCCACGAAAGTATAAAGCCTGCAATACATGTTGGCCGAGTGTTGACGAGTGAAGGCCAATACCAACGTATAGACAGTATATTTGCATTGTCTTGCCATCGCTCGGTGTCGCTCGTCCAGTTGGGCGAGTAAAGGCAAGCGCCAACGTGTATAGGACTCATTTGGCGTAGCTTGTCACAACTCGAAGCCGCTCGGGACCACTCGCCTCACTTCGAAGCCGTGTCGGTTTTTCTGCACAAATCAAAGGCGCTCGCGCGCGCTTGGCCAATGGTGTTCACATGTTTGTCCGCGCGCCATACAATTCAACAAAATTGCACCAAAAAAATTAAGATACTAGGTATTATCTAATATTTTCATTTTTTTTAAATGACTATATATAACTTGTCCTGTTTCTGTGAATACTCAACATCCACCACCTTCTTTTTTCTTGACTTCAACAAAAAGGCGGAGGTTCTCAATTCGATCGGTATTTTTTTATGTATGTACACCGATTTCTCCGTCAATAAATATGGACCAGTTTTTAAAAATTATTTTTTTGTTTGAAAGTATACTTGCCAAATGGTCCCACGATAAGGAAACCAGGGTCTGAGATGGCATCCCAGAGAAAACGAGATCTTTCGAAAATCGTAGGAGCGACTAATGGGCTTAATTTTTTTTAATTAAGCATTTTAAAGCACTACAATGTAAAGAAGGTCTAGAGTCGATCTGATGCTGGAGTTGAAAGACAGTCCTTGACGATTTACAGCTTTTGTTGGGCTTACTTCATACGGTTCAATATGCCAGTATGTCTATCTTTGTCTGTTTTCTTTAATTAATCACTAAATATTAAGAAACAAAATTTTTAAACATAAATTAAAACCTACTTCAAAAAATAAATTAACTAAAATGTAATAAAATAATTTAATATAATTTTTGTGTCTACAACTAATAATCATCTTGGATTTCTACTAATGTACAATTTTCGCATGTACGACGTCATTATTTTTCTCTCTAAACAGCAGCAGCTGCAATAACTACTACGACGTCCATATTATTTCAATGCATAATACAAACTGATAGCGTCCAACGTGTGGGCATCTCTCAAAGCTTGACTCAAAACTTGTCTATGTTGGCCATTTGCATTGGTTTGCCAAACATCTAGGCAGTAGCGCTTTTAGTCTGCATCGTTGATAAGATTCAATTCACACTGAATATCTTTTTATGACTTGGAAATAAATTTTTACCGGTGGGTGCATGTATGTATCTTGCTTGTTTCTCTTGTCAAACAGCTTTGTTGTGTTTCGGAGAGAAGGGCAAGACAGACAGTGTAATTACTGGCACCGAGACTAAACATCTTATGTCTTAGGATAGGTAACAATCCCCACTATGGTTAAAGCCTTGTCGTGGCGGTGGGGCTCAGTTCCCTAAGGTGAACCCAGCACCTTGGGCGAAGCCAAGTAAATCAAGGGAGCTGCTCTTTGTATCTCTCTTATAAGAAGAGGGGACAAAAAGCATGGGGACAAGGGGCGAGGATGGGAACCTCATCCCATTGTACTGTCCCGACGTTGGGAGGGGTTGTTCTGTGGTGCGGAACGATCCTCTGCGGAGGTGGCGTCGGTCCCTTAAGGGACTGACTAGCCATTGAGATGCCCTGTTTGCTCAACAGATTCGGGGCACCTCACTGCGATTCCGGGTTCCGGGACCGGGTTCGATTGTGTACAGCATGAGACATTGCTCAGGAAATTAAGCCACTATGGAACAGGCGGTACTGCTCTGGATCTTATGAATTCCTACCTTAACAATAGGACTCAAAGGGTAGAGATAAACAGCAAAAGATCCTCCGGAACTAAAATAGAGATGGGGGTTCCACAGGGGTCCATTCTAGGTCCATTTCTTTTTCTTATTTACATTAATGATTTGCCGTATTTAGTTAAAGATAATCAAAAAAAAAAAAACAAATGGATAGCTTTTGAACGTTTTCTGGGTTCCTATTGTAAAAGCGTATACAGTTGCCTTTAAAAGAATTGCTTACTTTTGATAGTCTCTAATCAAGATATAGTGTTGTTTGCTGATGACACTTCACTTATTTTTAAAATAAAACGACAAGAAACTAATTATGACGAGGTAAACAACACTCTATCGAGGATACATTGATTTAGCGTTAATAACTTGCTTTTAAATAGTAAAAAAACTAAATGTATAAAATTTTCTTTGCCAAATGTTAAGCAAATGCAAACCAATGAACTCTTAGACAGTGAGAACTTAGAACTGGTGAACTCCACAGTTTTTCTAGGAATTACTCTAGATGCTAAGTTACAGTACAGTATGGGGACCCCCTAGGCTTAATAAGCGAATAGACTCGGTTATGCAGCATATGCTGTTAGAAAAATAAGACAGTTAACTGATTAGATTGGTTACTTTCACAGCGTTATGACTTATGGCAGACTATTATGGGGAAGTGCTGCCGATATTAACAATATTTTTGTGCTGCAGAAGCGGGGTATCCGTACGATTTACAAGCTGCCCCCCTATACATCATTAAGGGACAAATTTAAACAAATTGTAATTCGGACTGTCGCGTCTCAATACATCTTAGAAAATTTACTGTATGTCCGGAAAAACATAGGTAAGTAATTTCTGTAAAAGAAGTGACATACATAAAAGGGATATACGGAATGGGCACAGGCTGGATGTCCCAGTGATTAGACTCACAAAAGTAAGCAATTCTTTTAAAGGCAACTGTATTTTAACACTTTTACAATAGCATCCCAGAAAATGTGCAAAACCTGCCAATAAAAAAATCAAAAAAGTTATTAAAGAGCGTTTGTGTGGTAAAGGATATTATAAAGTAAAAGATTTTATAGAAGATACCACACCTTGGGAAATAGGGTGTTCCTCCCAGGCATTTCAGAATAATAACATGTAAAATTTGTTATAAACTATTTGAAAAGATTAGTTCCACTGAGTTTGTTTCGCCGGTTCTTCTCAGTGGGCTTGCCTTGGAACCGGTGGTAGACTCAATTGACGTTCAAAAAGATACTCTGTTGGTACTATTTTGAATAAAAAAAATTGATTTTGATTCACCAAAGGTGGCATTGGTGGCGCTCGCCGGGTTTTAGTGGGTAGAGCTGCGTCCACCTTACCACCTTAAGGGCGCAGCGAGTTTCGCATACCCGCCTAGGGAGACCCACTCCACGCGGGATGCCTCAGAGCATTTCCCGGCGTTAAAGGAAAAAATAGGTAATAATAAATGAATTGCTAGTTCTAGGAAAACTAGTTTATGTTCATGGACGACGTATTTATGGTAAGTGGTCGACTTACCATCAGGTGGCATATCTGCCAGTTTTCCAATCTAACTAACAAAAAAAGTGAAATATAATCTATTACTTTTCAGTTGCAATGCCTACTTCACCAGCCATGATTAACGTAGACTGGTTACCCCAACCGGAGGAGGATACACCAGCATCTCCGGCGTCTCTGCCTCCACTTCCACGTTCTCCTCCAGCTCGAAATAGTCGACGTCAGGCGTCAGCCTCTCCACGCTCCTCATCCACTTCTCGTCGGACGTTATTAAGAGCACGAAGGAATAGAGCATTAACTCCTTTTGAACGGGCGGCAGATTTATTTACAACCGTTGAGCAAAAACGCCTCGAGCTTGAAGAGACACGCGACAAGCGCCTTCATGAAAGGGAGATGGAGAGGCTGCGATTGGAAGCTGAAAGGATTGATGTAACAAGACAGCAAAACAATTTATTACATCAATTGAGCCTTCTTGGTCAACGGCTTATTGATGTAATAACTCAGCAGCGACCAAGCAGTCTGCCATCAACTAATCATATTTAATAGATAGTGTTCGTTGAAGGGGGCCTATGTTTAGCAGTGATGGATGGATAGTGGCTGATGATGTGTATGTATAGCCTGACCAGAAAAATAAAAACCCTTACTATATTACGGAAAATATCGGAACTAATTTCTGTATGGACGATACTGCGTGTTGACGTAAAGAAGATACAGTGGCGACACCAATTCAGGGTTTATGCATTTCTGTTCAGGCTATAAAAACAATATATTTATATAACAGTCTCAGGCTTGTATTCAGCAGAGACCTGAGGATAGAAATAAAGAACATGAGAAGTAGTATGGGGGCGTGTCCGAGTAGACTACTTGAGCAAACCGGGCACATATTTCAAATATGACCGCGAGCTCAAATCAATGTGATTTCCTCCGCGAACGAGAAAGCATATAGCAATTCGTCGTGTTCAGTGGTTTGATGTAAGAACAGAAGTGAAATAACACATCACAAGTCATGGAATCAGTTGCCATATCTAAATATTACATTGTTAGTATATTTTACTTAAAAATCGTAAAAAACAAGTACGAGGGCGGCACTGAAAATTTCGGGAATCAAGGAAGTGACACAACATTACTATTTAAAAATGTATTTATTGCTTTTCGAAGTATTCTCCGCGAAATTTGTCACATTTTTCCATACGATGGAACCAATCATTGAAGCAACCATTCCATTCGGAAGTTGGGGTCTCCAAAATGGCCGTTTTGTAGGCGTCCACAGCTTCTTCAGGCGATGAAAATCTCTGACCACGCAATTTTTTCTTTATTTTAGGGAAAGTATAGAAATCATTAGGGCTTAGGTCGGGACTGTACGGCGGATGGTCTAATAATTCTATGTTTTCTTGTTCTAAAAACTCTTTTGTTCTGTGCGCGGTGTGAGAACTCGCATTGTCGTGATGGAGGATGATGCGGCGGTTGCCAGTTATCTTTACGGAGTTCAGAAACGACCTGTGGCAAACAAATGCTAGCATACCATTCTGCATTAACCCTTCTTTGTCCCTCAAGAGGAATAGTCGCAACATGGCCGGTTTTGGAGACAAACGTGGCCACCATTTTTTTTGCAACACTCCGTGAACGAACAATTTTTGTTGACTTTAACTCATTTTCGAACACCCAAACTCGTGACTGATTTTTTGTTTCGGGTTCGTACGCGTATATCCAGGATTCGTCACCTGATACGATGTTGTATACAGCATTTGAGGATCCTGCGTGGAATCTTTCGAGAGTTCTGACGCACCAAGTAACGCGAGCCGCTTTTTGCTCTTCACAGAGCAAATGCGGTATCCACCGGGAAAACAACTTTTTACACCTAATTGTTCATGCAAGATTATTTGTATTTGACTTATGCCAATGTCTAAAGTTGTCTGAATTTCGCGGTATGTCACATGTCGATCTTCCTCAATCAGCTTACGCACAGCATTAACGTTTTCTTGGGTGACTGCAGTTTTTGGACGACCTTGACGGGGATCATCACTGAGCTTGACACGTCCACGTTGAAATTCAGCAAACCAGCAATAAATTATGGTTTTGGATGGGGCTTCATCACCAAATGCAGAAATCATCCGGTCAACACACTGTTTTTGTGTTAAACCACTTCGAAAGTCATAATAAATCATCGCTCTAGAATTTTCTCGAGTCAATTCCATTTTCTCAACGACTAAACAAGTTTGACAAGACCTTGTGACAAAACCGAGAATCTTTTTTAAAATAAATAAATGGTATTCGATTTTTAAAACCATGGAGTTTTCAATTAAAAAGATTTTAATATGACAGGAACAGTGGAAATATTCCATTCCCGATACTTTTAGTGCAGCCTATGTATACGTAAAATATATATAATAAATATAGCCAAATATATTGTTTTTTAACAACTACCTAAGTATGTTGCTGAGTGACTGGCCAAGCAATGGAAAAGTCACAAACGATTTGTAAGAGGTTCCATGTTGCTTTGCAGCCGAATGGGGCCGACATAACCCGACCCGGTGGTAACTCTCGTTCACATAACACCGACGTAAAGTGACAGCTATACTGTCGAGTTTCGTGTGGTTTGTGAGTTTCCGGTGGCCCATTGGGGGATAGGGAAAAGGAGTGCAATGCATCTGCATAACTTTTGGTTGTGCGTATGTCTATGGGCATCGGTAGTCATCATAAGGCTTTGACTGCTTGGTTGCGTCCTTATGACATAAAAAAATGACCATGTTAAGTAAGCAAACTACTTACAACATTTTTTATCCTTTTATTTTGTGCAACATATTTTTAATAAAATATTTTCTGTACATACATTTTGTTTTTATTACTTTAATAATTTTCAGGACACCATAATAGGTTTGAAATACAAAAAAGGAAGTATGTATCGACATCCTTCTGACATAGGACATCATTGTAAGTAGAAATAAGGGTTATAGTTAATAAAATAAGGTTTATATTTGATTGGTTAGACGAGAGTGAGAGAGACTGTTATTAAGATTGAGCACTTTGGAGTGACAAAATAAGGTTTAACTCTTGGTAGGACAACCATTGATTGCTTAGAAAGAGTCCAAGCGATCCGTATCTACGGTGATGTTGAATGAGCGTTGTATATGATACCATAAGGTTTATTTTTGATTGTTTAGACTAGAACGTTATGATTTGTGAATAGCTAAATGTGTGCGGTGTTGCGAAGTGTGCTGGAGAGAACTGGCGACGTTGTGTTGTCGTATATTATCAATGCAATAACTCATTCCAAATATCTGTGGTTAAAAATTGATAATATCGCAGTTAGTAAAATTGTAATAAAAAAATTATAAAATTAATTTCTATAATAGTAGTCTAGATGTTTCGCCCTAAAGCCAATGTGGTTTTTTTTATGTTAGTTGCATAGGTAAACTGGCAAACGTGCCACCTGATGGTAAGTGGTCGACGTCGCCCATGAACATGAACTAGTTTACCTGGAACGAGCCCAGGCAACTCATCTATGTGTTGCCTATCCTGAGACATAAGATGTTTAGTCTCGGTGCCAGTAATTACACTGCCTGTCTTGCCCTTCTCTCCGAAACACAGCAAAGCTGTTTCACGGGAGAAACAAGCAAGATGGTGGTACCCATGCAGCCGGGAGCGCGGCACAGCGCTTCCCTACCACCGGTAAAATATATTGATAATATTATAGGTGTCATAAAATATGTCGATATCGTTACAAACGTTGTTGACTTCACAAAGAATGTGCAATGTATATATTGCACATTCTTGTCGTTGGCTCTTGGGAACCTAGATTTGTTCTTGAGAAGGGAATAGATAATATTTTGTTTATTGGGTGACGAGGTAGATTATATGGCACAGCGAGAGAGAAATATTTTGATAGATCGCAGCAACAAGTCTGTCCGTTCACTATTTTGTGAAGTAATAGGAGATCGTGAAGAGTTTGCCGTCTGAGCCTCCGCTTCGTTTGTGCCAAATCGACGTACTGGTGCGTTGTAGGCGTCCACCCTCTTCCACGCTTGGTGGGTGAAGATTTCCTGAACGACTCGTTCCCTATCGCCGTCATCTCCTCTTCCGACGACGAGGGCCGCGTTCTCTTTACCTTTAAGGTTTGAGCCAGAGGTGGAGATAAGTTTGAACCTCGCGCTTTCCAACCAATCACTCTGACTCATCTCCTCAACATCCGAGACAACTACGTGTGTCTTCTCCGAATTGTATGCATATCGTTTGTCATTTTTCTTCCCTGAGTCGCCTGTTTTTGCTGGAATGAGCAGAGTGCTTTCCCCTGAAACAGGTCGTTCCCTGTAACAGTGCCGTGTAAACTAGTTTACCTGGAACTAGCCCAGGCAACTCATTTAAGTGTTTCCTATCCTGATACATAAGATGATAATCTCGGTGCCAGTAATTACACTGCCTGTCTTGCCCTTCTCTCCGTAACACAGCAAAGCTGTTTCACGGGAGAAACAAGCACGATGGTGGTACCGCAGCCGGGAGCGCAGCACAGCTAAAGAGTATATAAACACTACTAGGCACAGCGCATCCCTCCCACTGGTTTACTGAGTTATTCCAAGCACATAGTCAAGTTCAAGTTTCGGCCAATAATATGTAAATCATATTAAGATTTTCTTTGTAAAGATATATTTTTTATTGTTCCCATTCAAATTTAAATTGACTTGAATCATTGGACAAAAACGACATTGGCAAAATGATCATCTCCTCACTCCTGCCTGTAATTAAAAAAGGAGACATTTGACAGTTGACATTTTGCAGTAACCAGGCCATAAAATATTAATAAAAAAAAAAAAAAAAATGACATTTTGCAGGTATGTGTTTTGTTTTATGCCTGTATTTTACATTTTTAGTTTTAATAAAAATACTTTGTTAATTAACAATACGATATAATTGCAAATTATACTAAATATATTTAAGACGTAATCGCCTATGATCACAATCCAGAGGTAATATAATATTTTGGCAATTGTAATACCAACAAACTAGCACAACGACTTTTAAAAACAGTTTCTATCATAGATTTTCTGTGTATATAATTCGTAGAATGTGCCCATATTAAAATAATTGTGTTGACTCTTGTCTTTGTTCAAGTTTTCACGTATCAAAAGTCTGTTACTTGGCAATATGTATCTTTATCTGAATGCTGATTCTACAAAGTAACTGACATCAGATTTAGACTAGATTGAATAACAATATTGTGTAAAATATTACTAATATCTAACATATAGGACTGTGAAACACTTATAGTATTAAACAACTTGAACAAGTTGTTGGACTGATGTTTCTTTGCAGTATCTAGTGAATAATATTATATAGGGTAAGCAGTACAATGATTGGCCCTTTAAGATAAGCATTGACTTTGAACTTAAATTTCTACTAAATAATGTTTAAAATTTAATAATACTCGCCGTCAAGTTTCTTCATACAAACTTGGCAATTAGAATAAATCAAAACCATTATTATATTGCACGATATTTACAACTTTAAAGCAGAAAACATAGAAAAAGAGCCAAAAATACAATCATTGGCCATAGGTGTACAGAAATTGGCATACCAAAAGTATAATGATAGGCATGTCAATCACTGTATTTTGTGTTTATTAGCACTGCCAATTTTTATACCACGCTAGGGCCAATCTCTAAACCAAAATATAATTTTAAGCGATAGTGATGTGCAGAGTGTAATTTTTGTAGGTAAGTCAAGCTATCATAGGAATTTAGGTAGGTACATATACAATGAAAAACAAAGGTAATTAAAGTAATGTTTATTATTCATCACGTCAATATTATTATTATTAATTACTTTAATTATATTAATTTTATTAAAACTAGATTGTTTTCATCATCATCATATCATGCGTTTGTCCACCTATGATGCCACATTTATTCGCCGCGCCAGCTATTTACCAACTTTGTAAACAGAAAAAGTTTTGGTCACAAATTATATTAAGTTATCAAAATGTTTGATTCCAAATAAATGAAATGAAAAATGGTATTGCAATTCATAGGTAGGTATCTAATATAATCGACATTCGTACATCACTACGTATTTAAGATCTCTTTGTACAAAGATTGACATAGGTAAAAGTATAATGATTAGCATGGCCAATGACGTAAAAGTATAATGATTGTCCGGGCCAAAATCTAGATCCTGCAATGCAATTTACATTTACACTAAAATTACTAATAAAGAATTGGATAATAACATTAAATTAAATTTCGCCTCTTTTTAAACCTTTGAATACCAAAGGTTTAAAAAGAGGCGAAATTTAAATCAATTACTATTTCTGGCATAGATGCTAATCAATTAATCTTCCATATAAGCCATAGGTACTGACTTTGGCCTACTCATATTTATCCTGAGAGTTTTTGCATGAATTATGCTATGTAAGCCGAAATTGAATAGTAATTAATTAACTGAGCGCATATCGCGCCATTTGAATAACAACTAAATAGTAAAATAATAATGTAAAAATACTTACTTCTTACAATTTTCGTAACAAACCGCACACTTCTTGTAGTCACTAGGAAAGTATTTTTTTGTAAGTGTTGATAGCCGTTCAATTTGAAAACTATTATTTATGTTTAAGAGTGTTATCAACAGAGAAAGATATAATTTTTTTCGTATGTCTTAGCGTAATGCAACTCATAATATATTGATTTTACTTACAAAAGGCCAATGATTGAGAGGGGGCCAAGATTACTACTGCTTACCCTAATTTTCTTTTACTTTCTAGGTGCAAAATAAAATAAAAAGCTCTAAATAAGCCCACAATATGTCAACTCCAAAGGTGACGGTGACAGTCCAAGTGGAATCTTTAGATGACAATGGCCTGAAAGATAATCAGGATCCCATTGTAAATGAGGTATTGACAGAATTATTAGATGTAAACAAAGTTGTTGATGAATTGGATGTTAAATTGATTAAGGACAAAGATAATTTGGAAGACTTGTCAAATAGAGCAAGTTGTATCGATGGTAAGTATTATACAATATAATATTCATCATATTTTTCAATGTAAACCAACAGGAGGGTTGTACTGAGCTGCACCTGCCTTCATTCCTTTATTTTGCTTATTTTCATTGTCAGGACAGGCTGTGTAATTCGCCCCACCATGGTTCAGGCCTTGTCGTAGAGGTGGGGCTCAGTAGCCTAGGGTGAGCCCAGCGCCTTGGGCGAAGCCAATTGAGCCGAGGGGGCTCTTTGTACCCCTCTTATAAGAAGAGGGGATAAAAGAGCAAGGGGTGAGGATGGGAACCTCGCCCCATTTTACTGTCCCGACGTTGGGAGGGGTTGTTCTGTTGCGGGACAACCCCTCTGTGGAGGTGGCGTCGGTCCCTTGCTGGGCTGACTAGCCGGATCTGTTAAGCTAACAGGGCACCTCACCATGGTGGCACTGGTGGCACTCGCCGGGTTTTAGTGGGTAGAGCTGCGTCCAATTACCATCTTTGGAGTGCAGCAAGTCCCTGGGGAGACCCACTGCCCAGGCGGGATGCCTCAGAGCATGTCCCGGCGTAAAAGAAAAAAAAAACCAGTGTAATTCGGGCATGAAATGAGTTGAGTGAGAGAGACTTATCCTCTCACATCTTAGTGATATGCAATGCATGAATATTAACTTGTAAGGGGCCATCCATAAATTACCTCACACAAATTTCATGATTTTTTTACCCCTTGTCACAGATAGTACACTCACATTTGTGAGACTCACCTCTCCCTAGTGTGACGTCACAAATTTTCCAATATCTACATTTATCAATTAGTAAGTTAAAATAGCAATCCAGAATTAGTTTTATTTACTTTTAATTTAGTTTTATTTTTAGTCCGAATTTCGTGTTAAAATAACTTGGACATGTTCGATGTTAAAAAGTGAAGTCACAATATCTTTGGATCCTCTCGCCTCTTCTCACACAATGTCACACTACGTCGACCCCTCCCTCCCCTTTGACGTAATTTATGGATCACCCTAACAATAAACTTGTACATATTTGAGGGTGATGATGGCAATTTACCATTTGGTGGCAGGTTTATCATATATTTTATACCTTTAACATTACTAATTTCAAAATAGACTATATAAAAGTACTGCCCTGTTGTTGATGCTTTTTTTAACAACAAAGTTTTTGGTGGGTACAATTGTGAGTATACCACTAAATGGCGGGTTTGAATACAGCTTAAACCAGACTTATGATAGTTGGATAGGCAAACTGGCAGACATGGCACCAGATGATGTAGAAGTGGTTGATGTCGCCCATGAACATAAACTAGATTACCTGGAACTAGCCCAGTCAACTCTTTTATGTGTTGCCTATCCCGAGACATAAGATGTTAAGTCTCTGTGCCAGTAATCACACTGCCTGACTTGCCCGTCTCTCCAAGACAGCAAAGCTGTTTCACAGGAGAACCAAGTAAGATGGTGGTACCCATGCAGCCAGGAACATGGCACAGGCCATCCCTACCACCGGCAAAAAAACATGTATACAGACTTAAAACATAATCTTATTTCAAAAATCTAGTAACAAGTTCTGATGTTGCTTATGATGATGATGATTGATTAAGATGATTATTAAATTAATTTCGAATGGTATTACATTTTTCTTTCAACCTTAGAAATAATGCCTAATTTACAGTACTTAAATTTTGTATTAAAATGTAACAGGTATTGAGTAAGAGGGCTGAAGCTAATCAAGTCCGACTAGAATCTAGATCTAGACGATTGCCTCTTCCAAAGTCTTAATATATAAGATACTAAAATCCCTGTTCTTTGACACTCTTCTTTTCAGATTTATTAGCAACAGCTAATATATTTAACCAAAATGAAGGGTCAAAATCTCAAGCACAACGCATGCGAGAATACAGAGCCCGTAAGAAACTTCGAATGCAATCAGGAGTCCATTACGACACATTAGACATTAACCAAAGTCCACAAAATGATAAAAGCAAATTTCGTCGAAAAACAGCAGCGCAGCGGGCAAGAGAATATAGAGTGCGTAAAAAGTTACGGACGAAAACAATCAAACCTGAAATCGAGCAAGCGAGCCTTCCAAGCAGGGAGACATCAGCAGAACGAACCAGGAGATACAGAGATAGGAAAAAGGTTTACAGCCAATCCACTAGCGATATACCAGAAATAGTAGAACTGCATATCCGAAACACCAGTCACACTAGTAGAAAAACCTCAGCAGAACGCACTAGACGGTATAGAGCTAGGAAGAAACTGGAGAGTCAAGTAGCAAGTGCTGTTGCAGAACCAATTCAGATTCCAAGGAAGACATCAGCTGAGCGAACCAGAAAGTATAGAGCTCGGAAAAAGATGGAAATTGAAGGCATCAGTGATGTGTCAGAAATTACAGAACTGCATAGGAATTGCAACCCGAATAGAAAAACCTCCGAGCGAACAAAAAGATATACGCAAAGAAAGAATATACAAATGCAAACGGCTATCGTGCCGGAAGTTGCCGAAATTCGGGGCGACGTGAATAGAAATACTTCTGCAGAACGAACCAGACGGTATACGGAGAGAAAGAATAAAGTCCCAATCAATGAAATAAAGTGATATTTTGACTTTTTGATTTTTGACTATCTGAATTAATTTAACTTGAAACATTTAATCACTTAAATGGACGAAAAAAGATTTTTTGTTGCAAAAACTTTTTGGCGCTCCTTACTGTCGTAACGGCGATCGGCGACGTTGTCATTTGTCAACGTATGTTATGTTTTTTTAATAATTATGAATTCCAAACGTCCCGTGATGGCCAACTTTTTTATATGATTTTTTTTTGCCAAACAATGTCATCGATATTTATGCTCAAACTATACATAGGGAACCTAGACATAGGGAAATTTGAGAAAATTAACTCGAGAGTTTTTGTTTGCAAGAAATCCAAACTAAAAAACTTGTCAAATATCTGTTATACAAGATCGATAAACTGACACACACCGTCTCACCCTGAAAGTTGGCAAATGTATTGATTCATACAAAAAGTTTTTATTTTCTTCACTGTATAGCGCAGCCAGAAAAATAAAAACCCTCGCCATATTGCGTAAAATTTTGGAACTAATTTCTGTATGGGCGCTACTATGTGTTGCTGTAAAAAAGATACAGTGGCAACACCACGCAGGCGTAATATATTTCTGGTCCGGCTATAATTTACTAGATAGGACAGAGATAAACTCATTCGAAGCTCCAACATATTTAGAAAAATCCCTTGTCTATAGTTTTCAAAACTGTTATTTCTCAAGTTTCATTAAAATTGGTCGAGTAGTTTGATTCATTGCGGACAAACAACGTGACACATTTTATACCGGTTGTATTTGGAACGCTTGCGAAGATTAAACCCTAATAATATACTATATAATGCATATAACCATTTATCTCAGAAACGTTTTTTAAAGAAAATTTTAGGACTTGTGTATTTTGCAAACCCGCAATGTATTAGTAAAAACTAAAACGATGAACGACTAAAGCGATAAATCGCGCTGAAGACGCGCGCGGTGCGGGAGTTCGTTCACCTCATGCATGCGGCGACCTCGTGTAACGCTATCAGCTGATTCAGTCCGCTAGCCGTTTATTTAAGTTATGTTTATTACATTGCTGTTTTTTTCAAAAAACCATTATTTTAAAGCATTATCATCAAATTCCTGTAACATTGTTTACTAAACCGGATTATACAAAAAAAAATCAACCAAAAAAAAAAAAAAGAAAACGCGTTTTTTTCACTTGTATCATATCAGGCTATGCCAACACTATCATACCTCTTCGTTTTCGCAAGCGTTCCAAATACACCCGGTATATAAAGACATAGCAATAATATAGTGTAAATGAAGTTTGGAAGACAATCAACAAATATAACTATTTCGGACTATAGACTGACCAGAAGTATAAGAACCCGCGCCATATTGCGGAAAATTTCGGAACTAATTTCTGTATGGACGGTAACTATGCGTTACCGTATAAGATACAGTGGCGACACCAAGCAGGGTTCATATATTTCTGGTCAGGCTACACATACAATTATTTCAGTATATTGTGATTTGTGATGACTGATATGTATAGATGAATAAAACAGGTTAACAATTAAATAGTTTAATTGTACGTCCTAGCCACGTTTCATCTTCCATTTACAGAGGAACTTCTGGAGAAATTAATGGTAGGAGGGTTGCGCTGTGCCGCGCGCCCGTCGGCAAGGTACCACCATCCTGCTTATTTATACAGTCAACGTCGTTTCGGTATAGGCGAAGAATGAATGAGTTGCCTTTCTTTTTTTTATCGCAGGGAAATCCTTATGGATGCAGCCAGGATCTTTGGGTAGATCCTGACCAAATGTGGGACTCGCACTTGGAAGTGCCCACCCTAACTAAAACCACTGCGAGCGCCTTCAGCCGCTTATTGAGGGTCCCGGATATGCAGACAACAGACAGGATCACCTCAGCGACAGGCTGGCCCCGGCGAAGGCTGCTAGACTACTACTCGTAAGAGGTTACTACCCGACCGCTACAAAGCAGTCCCCACGACTTCGTGCCTTACTGGGCCCAGGATCCCATCCTGAACCCGACACGAGCACAGGGGCGTTACTGGAGGCGCATTAAGTACCGCCTCCTATGCACCCTCGTTCATCGCCCGCGGGGGGAGGCCTCGTCGGCGGCCTCCTCTCTCACCCGCTCATCGGCCTCCTTCTGGGGCATTACTATTAGAAGGAGACCATCGCCGTCCAGGACTCGTCGTCACTGAGCATCGCGGTGATGACGCTCGGCAGAGACAAGTCCCTTCCGATGACTGATGTCAGATCATGACGCAGCGCCGCCCATCTCGGGCACACCTCGAGGGTGTGCGGGGCCGAGTCCACCGCATGAATGAGTTGCCTACCATATCCCGAGGAATTGGTTATGGTGTTTCACCGCAATGGCACGTCTGCCAGTTTACCTCGCTTGGTTTCGAGGAGCAATCACGAGGGTTCCTTATACTTTGCATTTGGATTTTTATGTTTGGAGAAAGAAACAACTAATTAAAATATCTTTATTCAGCGTCACTAAGCAGACTGAATTTGTGGAAGCGGCTGCACCATAGGTCTTAGAAACGCACCATACTTTACATCACCAGGCACAAAATTAGTCAGGGGAAGTACTTTCGCTTCTGGCCGAACGTAACTTGCAGGGTTTCCTGCATCTTCCACCGTTTTTATCTGCTGATAACTTACATTGTTATTAATCTTTTCGGGTCCTTTAAAGTTCGCTAGGTAAGAATCGTCGAGGAGATTTTCACGTCTCAATCTCTCAAGCTCCTTATCAAGCGTACGGTTGTTTAAATTAAGTATATCATCAGAAGATAAATTCGAATTTAACTCTTTGATTGTGTTCAATTCTTTCATTTCAGTTTCATTGTAATTAAGAAGTTTGGATCCAACTAACATACCATCTTTGCTAATAATGTTAATTACTTCTCTATGTTTTAATCCTGGTATATTTGATAAAGTATTCGTACTGTTGGCTGTCACTATTAACTCCTGGTAAAGACGATTGGGGTCGTTTCTCAAATACGGCTTCCTTTCTAGCAACTTATTCAAGTTTTGTTGAAATACCTTTAACGGCAGACGATATTTCACCATGTACAGTGGTTGGTAGTGCACAGCTTTAGGTACTTGAAGCACGTAAGTTAGTTCCACGAGTTGATCATTATTAGTTTGTGTACCATTTAGCAGATTTGTGACGGTTTGCACGTAACGTGGTTTCTGTAAATTGAGCGAGTAAGAAAAATGTCCGTTCTTATCTGTTGATTTCGCGTTGAATTCGTAACGGTTTTGCGGGACATTTTTAGACGAAGCTAGAATCGGATTTTGATTATTTTGGTGATATATATTTGGTAGATTTTGATTAGGATTTTGAAGGTTTATCGGATAATTGTCGTATAGTTGAGGTCTGCTGGGTTGGTTTAGGCTATTTTGTGGCGATAAATAGGAATCTTGAATGTAAACATTCGATTGTTGGTTGCTATTGTATGCTTTCGGAGTTTTTGGTTGGTTTAATAAATTACCTTGTGAAATAGCGTTGGGGTTTATGTATGGAGCTTGGGAGTTTACAATTTTTTCAGGATCGTAATAAGAGACATCAAGTGGTGATTTGACTTTGGGATTTTGCAATAACCCAAGCTTATTCCCGATACTATTATATATAGGGTCTTTTCTCTTTTCAGGTGTATTTATCATATAATATGGAAGGGAATTTAAGTTCTTTTGAGCTAGTGGAACGTTTTTATATATTCCTGATACATATTTTAATCCTTTATTACCTTCAACTAGTTTATAATCATTATTTTGTCCATTTAATGGAGGGTAGATCGGTTGGTATTGGAATTTGGGATCATCGACGTTTTCATTATTATCCTTTACTTCATAAGTAGGTTGATGAGGTTTGTAATTTTGAAGTATACCGATTATGTTATTTTCATTTTTGTCATGTGGTAAATTTTGTAATTTAGATAATTGGTCTGTTTCACTATCTTTATTATCTTGTGATGGGATTGAAGATTGTGCTTCATCAGGAATCACTTTGAAATTCCCTAAGCCTGGTATGTTATGCTGGGCGATGTGCTTGATAAGGTTTATTTGCTTATTTGCGTCTTCACATTTAGAACTCACTGGTATTTCATATTGAACGGTTATTTTTATTTTCTTTTTGTTATTTCGAGATGAACTTCTCATGGCATCCTTATTTTGGGAGAGATTTTTGTCCATTTGTGATTTTATGTTGGTGACTATCGTATTGTATTCCTCCTCAAGAGAATTGAGTGGCGAATGATGGAAGTTTTCAAGTAGTTTTAATATGTAATCGAGTTTATTTATATCGATTTCCTGCTCCTCCTTAGCTAGAGAGTCCGTTATAACGTTCAGAGCTCTCAACAGTATGGCTGTATTTGGACAATCCGGGATGTTTTGTGTTTCTTGGTTGTCTCCATTTTTTTTCTCCTGTAAGAAATACATTGTAAAATATATTAGTGGTTTTACCCCCCAAATTGAGGTGTTGTGTTATAGTGTAATCATCATCAACATTATTCCTTCCACTGGAGATAGGTCACTTTTAATGAACCGGCTGACACGCATTTAACTATAACAGTCGACGAAGAGATCGCCTATCTAGTTTTAGTTACCTCAGGAAAAACCGCATAGGAGTTCAATTCCGGCTTGGGGTTTACTGGTTGTTCTAAAGGAACCTGAAAATAGATAGAAAATTGAGTATGAGACTTAGAGGTTTTAAATTATTTTTGTTCATAGCCGAGGTTGACACCCGTTATGACTCGTCTCTCATTTGCTTTAGTTAGGATAGACATCATATAAATTAGTTTCCTGCGGGCTTACTCTTGACACCCAATCCTATTGAAAATTAGGATTAGGATCGAGAACTTGTCAATCGGTACTCTTGTACGCTACACTAGCGCACGATTTGACTCGATCACAGTGGAATTTTCCTAATCCTAAATTTCAATAGGATCGAGTCTCAAGAGTAAGCCCGCTGAACTAGTCTCGTGTGCTTTATGGGTGATGTTGACCACTTACGTTCAGGATTTTGCTTGTTTCCTCATCCAAATATATATTTTAATAAAATAAATAATATGAAAGACATTTTTTTCTACCGTTTAATATTGTAAATGCGTCTCAAATTATTCTATTAGTCGATAATGTGTTGATTTGTTAACGAACACCATTACGAACACAATTAGATGCGGATTTACTCGAGAACGTTACGTCCAAGTGCGAGAAGCGACTTAATTATAGGGTATCGTACCCAAATGACACAAAATGATGATCTAGTGGGTATGGGCTCGGGGAATTGAGAGCTCTGTGTTGGCTTGACCGGGTGGACCTAAAATGGGTTTTCCTAAATTTCCGGTGGGACGGTTGCGCTGTGCCGTGCTCCCGGCTGCATGGGTACCACTATTCGGATATTTCTCCCGTGAAACAGCTTTGCTGTGATTTGTAAAGAAGGGCAAGACAAGCAAAATATGAATAAGTTGTCTGGGCTAGTCTCAGATTAACATGTTTAAATATCATAGGCGACGCAGACCTCTTACCATTATGTAACTAGTTTACCCGTTTGCCTATACAACTAACATTAAAAAAAATCTCCGTGTATCGATAACATCTTTTGCTTACTGGTGAATGGTGATACATCGAAACATAATGAGGAAAGTCTTTAAGGTGTGTGAAGTTCACTGCATTGGGCCAGCGCATAGGTGTACACTCCCCACCATGGTTCAAGCCTTGTCGTGGTGGTGGGGGCTCTTTGTACCTACCCCTCTTATAAGTGGAGACAAAAGAGCAGAAGGACAAGGGGCGAGCAGGGAACCTCACCCCATTGTACTGTGCCGACGTTGGGAAGGGTTGTTTTGGAGTAGAACGATCTCTGTGGAGGTGGCGACCCAAGAAAACAGAAAACTTTTTGTTCCCTGGCGGGATTCGAACCCGCTACCTCTGGTTTGCGCGCCAACTCGCTAACCATTGAGCCACAAAGGTCGTCTATAAATAAAAGATAAAATAAATAAAAATATTGAAACCAACGTCTGTCACAAGTATCTTTTGAACCTACTATGTATTAGTAATTTCACAGTCGTATTATAAGAAGGTCAGATTGAAGGCTGTGGGGAGGGATCACGTATGAACTGATAAACATTGGAAGTAAGTTCTGGAAACACGCTCGGGAAGATGAAGAGGACCTCCGACTACACGAGACGAAGGAAGTTTGATGCGAGTGAGGGATAGGCAATCTGCCAGACGTGCCAGATGGTAAGTGGTCGACGTCGCCCATGAACATAAACTAGTTTACCTGGAACGAGCCCAGGCAACTCATCTATGTGTTGCCTATCCTGAGATATAAGATGTTAAGTCTCGGTGCCAGTAATTACACTGTCTGTCCTATAAGTTACACTATGTTTTTCGTAATATGGAATATGAAATCAGTACATATCTATATTTATTTATAATAGTATCTTTATTTATAAGATAAAGCTTTCAATTTTGACTAAAAATTGGCAATTCGAGCCATCTGATTGGATGCCAAGGTTGCCTAAATGAACTATTTTACCTACAACCCTATCACTAGGCTCAGGCAACTCAACTGAGATTAGATGTTTTAGTCTGTTCCTTTCTAAAACACAGCAAACCACATAATAAACTTTAAGACCTACACTTTAGCTTATCTCAGAGTCACCCAGCATCAAAATTTTCCCCTCAAAATGCTCAAACAGAAAAATTGTATATTTTTATTTCTCCCACATTTCGGCATAGCTCAGGGAAGCTATTCTTACGGCTCATATGCTCAAAACAGAAGTATATCTCTTTACACATTTCGGTCTCTCCTTATCATTGATATTCCGCAGCTACGATCCAGCCTCTTTCGCTTTTTCCACTTTTTATAGCATATAGGAGGGCAAAGGAGCAGTCGAAGCCTTTTGGCGACTATCGACACCCATACAAAATCAGAGATTATGTACATGTGTTGCCCTCCTTTTCCCTATCCCCCTGGGCCACCGGATACTTACAAACCGCACGAAACGCGACAGCATAGCTGTTACTTTACGCTGGTATTATGTGAGCGAGAGGTATCACCCCGGTTGTGGCGGCCCAATTCGGCTGCAAAGAAGCATGGCACTACCTCTTACTGGTAAACTTACCAAGCCATCAAATGCTGCGACAGTAGCCAGCACACCAACCACTAGAAGCACAACCATTGTGGCCGACTGAAGAATGGCGAATTGGATTAATACCAGCCAATTGTATAATTATAGTGTGAAATGGGAAAGTGTGACATCATGTTCAGTAATCGAGCAGCTTGTTAATGAATTATTAATAATATTCGCGATAATAGTTGACAAGGAATATTTCTAGGGTTCCATACTTGTAAAGAAATGCTGTTTAAAAAGAATATTGAATTTCACGTATGCATAGGTACCACCCCGCTTAATTCTTCCGTGAAACAGCTTTGCTGTGTTTCAGAAGCAGATGAGACAGTGTAGACACCGAGACTTACCATCTTACGATGTAAGATGTTGATAATTTTACATTATATTTTTCTGTCAGAAACGTAGAATAATCCTCAAAAAGATCCATAAAATCATAAAAAGGTTTCGTAAAACGAAATCCGGTTTAAGTAAAACAAATTGTTTTACACATGTATTTATTGAATTTTTGAAAAAACACTAACAATTTTCTATTTCTTTGTACCCAAATCATAAGGATCGTTTTCGCACCGCTTATTAGAGTACAAATTTTTATTGTAAAGTGTTTTAGAAATTGCGTGTCTAGTAACATTCAATATGGCGTCATCTAATCGGAACATTTTATTCAATTCTCCCAGTAAATTGTACAAGACTTCTTGCATTATGTCTATTGCTTCACCTGTATCCAAGGACTGACAGAATACTTCGTCTAGCATTGTATTTATCATCAAATTTGGTCTATATGTAGATATTTGATTTTCTTTCAAATCTGTATCACGAATGTATTTAGTTATTGACTCTTCGGATTCTATTTCGGGACGTTGTGGTTCATTGACAATTAAATTGCCATCGTCGTTTTGATCCACGACCAACTTTGGTACGTCTACGACATCCTCCCTGAGTGGGTTATTATTATCAATGTTGTCATTACTGTTTTGATCAAGCTGTACATCATTTTCTCCTTCTTTAA
Organism: Helleia helle; assembly: GCA_963853865.1. Lineage (NCBI taxonomy): Eukaryota > Metazoa > Arthropoda > Insecta > Lepidoptera > Lycaenidae > Helleia > Helleia helle. Next base: position 2,662,136 of record OY971437.1, read on the forward strand.
GATGACCAAGACCGATCACACTTGATGCAGCATCCTCATTACTATGCAATACAGTCAAATCTTCTTCAATATTTTCTAGTGGACCAGAATCCGTGGTTGTATGATGAAGTGCCTCACTGTTTAACTCCCGCAGCATTTTATGATCAGGTGGATTTAGCCTCGTATCTTCCTGAATAACGATGTTTTCATTTTCATCTGTCTCGATATCGGTTTCAGCATTTGTTTCCGGTACAATAAAAGTTTCTTCATTGAGGTTATTAGCTGGTCGCTTCTCCAATGGTTCCTCATTTTCTGGCGAATCGTCGACTTTCAGTTTCTGCAATCATTTTTTTATCATGTATGTATGTTGTTTATGATATAGAAAATTTGTTTAACATTAATCATGAAAATACTGAGCAAAACTCCTACATAACATAATGAACATTTTAAAAGCTTACATAAAATTGCCGAATGTATCAAATTTACTACTTTAGACGCTAGCAATAATAATAATATGACAAATCTAAATGCGCACATGATAAATTGTGCCTATCACATCTTTTAGAGTGTTTTAGTTTAGTTTTAGTCAGATATTAGCACCCTAATATCTGACTCACAGTTAAAAAAGACGCAAAAAGTAAATTTAAATCGTATTATTACAATGAAACAATTTTACGGATTTTGTCGCGGTTTATTAAGATTTTTACAAGCCCGACGATTCGGATACTTTACTGCAACCATGGTCACGGGAGGACTGAAATTATATACTGTATTAATTCAAATTAAGAAATGCTTACCAACTCCTCAACCAAGACTCCGGGATTTGACCCAATTTTTTTGATACTAAAACCTGATTCATCAACCCCCACTTGAGATAAGTTTTCAATCTCCTTTTGTATGATCCGTACTGGCACTACATCATTTTTAGGCTTCTCCTTCATATTTTCAGATATTATTCTTAACGATTTGATATATCCAGCAAGAGGATTGGCATAACGTAAGAAATTCGCAAACGCAAATGTGATGACTTTATAATTTTTTAGCAACATCGGCACTTTTTCTTTTTCTTCTTTCGTACGAGCATTATACAGTATCCTTTTAATATTTTCTGGTATATATTTTTCGATAAAGATATTCAATAAGAGATTTCGGTTAGCATAATCAATCTGTTGGTCAAATGGAATATTATTATCATTTAAACTTACATAATTTTTCTGGTTTATAATTTCTTTTAATCCATGTTTATGCTTGTTATTTTGTTGATCTTCTAGAGTCTTTATTTCTAAATCATTATTGGGATATCTATGTTTATTTGGATTTTGGTTATTTATTGTAACATGATTGCGGTGTTCCTTCAATTGTTTTAATAAAGAGTTTAAATAACTGTTCTTGTGTTCGCTCAGTCGCTTACCACTTTCTATCAGAAGTTGGTCAGGATGCGTAAGTTTCAGTGCTTCAATATTGCCGAAATTAAGACCGTTACTTTGGTCAATATTTCGTGACATAGTTTTCTCTCTGTGTTGCAATCTCAGAGGTTCAACTAGTGTGTTAAAATAATTATTTTCGGGATTTAACATTTTCTGCTTGACATTTTGCATCAGGAACTGTCCATTATTATGTTGTGGTAATCGTTGCAAACTTACAGGAAGGATTTCAAGACTTGGCTTAAGGCCGTTATTTTTTGCAACGTTTCGTAAAACAAATTGTTCTCTCGGTAGCTGTTTAAGTTCTAATCTAGCCTTAGGGTTATTGTTTATGGAATTCAAAGCCAAACTTCTGTTAACATTTTGCATTATAAATGGCCCACGGTTTTGTTGTCTCATAACTTCCAATAGACCTCCAAGACTTGGGTTAAGGCCGTTGTTTCTTCCAATATTTTGTACAACAAAATTTTCTCTTGGTAGCTCTTTCGGTTCTAATACAGTCACGGGATTATTATTTATGGAATTCGATCCAAATTTTTGGTTCACATTGTGCATCATAAGCTGCCCACGGTTTTGTTGTTTCAGTCGTTGCAATAGGTCAAAATTTTGACCATAGTTTTGCCCTACGTTTTGATCTTTCTGTGTCTGTCTTAATCTTTCGAGTACAGACTGAAGATTGTTGTTAATGATGTGACCATTTTGCATCGCAGTCTCTCCAGGATTTTGTACTCTAAATCGTTGTAGTAGTTTAAGATTGGGATTAACAACTTTCTCTTCATTATTTTGTCTAACGGTTTGTCCTCGCTGTCTCAAACTTTCCATTGAAGACTGTTGATAATTGTTATTAAGCCTATTTCTGCGATTGATATTTTGTAGGATCACTGAATTTCGATGTCTCTGTTTATATAGATCCAGTAACTTACCGTTTATTTGCTGATATTGATTTGCAAATACCGGTTGATGTGGTACCTGATTCCTATATAAATTAATGCCCTGTACGGGTGGTATACCGAATAGCTGTCCATAGGTAGTGGTGGTCTGTAAATAAAAAAATATTTTTTTAAAGAAATCATAATTTGGTGATAGGCTGGTGATAGTGAACTATTCCCAATGCAAATACTCTGAAAATATACAGTCTGGCCATAAATACTGTTACAATTAAAAATAAACAAAATATTACGTTTGAATTTGGAATCTGTCATTTTTATATGATTGTTCATTATGTTTTCTCATTTTCGCGCCAAAACATTGTAACATATTTTGTTTTAAAAGATGACTTAGGAGTCGCAACCTGAGAAGGCGCGTGCTCAGCCAGTGGTGTGAGGATACCGCACAATGTTGGCCGTCGGTCCAATCTTGGAGCACTGGGTTGACCGGCGGCACGGCGTATTATCCTTCCACTTTGCACAGATCCTAACGGGGCACGGATGCTTTGGAAGGTGCCAGGGGCGGTAGATTCGCCAGAGTGTCATTACTGTGACAGCAGTGAGGACACTGCTGACCACACCCTGTCGGAGAGCCCAGCTTGGGCAGAGGCAAGGACGCCCCTTATCACTGAGGTTGGCGCGGACCTATCGTTACCTGCGGTCATGCGAGCGATGACCGTCAGTGAGAGCACATGGCAGGTGGTCCTCTCCTTCTGTGAGGACGTGATGTCGCAGAAGGGGGAGGCAGAGTGGGAGCGTACTGGCGCCTCTTCCCGCAGGAGAACATGGCGGCGACAGGCAGTCGCGCCACCGTGAGGGACAGGTGATCAACAGGAGTATCCTCCTCCTGCCCTAGTCAGCGAACTCGTAGGATGCCGTCCAACGTAAGGTTCTCGCCGAGAGCAATCCTATCTGAGAGATAGAAGTGCGCAAGACGCACGCTAGAACCTATGCCACGAGTTTCCATGGCTCATCGGCCAGGGCTGTGGCTGCCGCTCACGATACATGACCCGCTGCGCCGAACGCAGCTGGTTCTTATTCCTCGCGGTAAGGTGAACCGCCCAAATGGGTGTACCATACGTTTTCATACTTCGGCAGACTCCGGAGATATCTGCAGGTGGCACTGGGTCCTCCGAGGACTGTAGAGAAAAGTCTGCCTAGTATACTAGCCACCTTCACAACATTCAAAATCAAAATCATTTTTTTTTTCAAAATAGTACCAATATAGTATCTTTTTGAACGTCCATTGAATCTATCTTCGGTTTTAACATCGAGAAATGTGGCCCGAATGTCCACACTCTGTCAAGGATATGACCTCCGTTTCTGTTACTTTAGTATTTTTTTATTAGTTCATAAAAAATCTATTGCTGCCACTAATATTGAAGAAACATTCCTCACATCACGAGAATGGGTAATTTCATAACTAAGAAAAAGAAATGGATCAGGAATAGATCCTTGAGGCACTCCCATATAGGAGGAACATTTATTATTCACAATTTCGATTACTAATCGTAGAGTCTACATCCTCGGTGTCGGGGCGAAACGTACGTAGATTGTTTGGTGGTGGTCTTTTACTGTGGTTGTGGTGCATGTGGGGTGGTGGTGCATGCGAGTGTACGCATATGCAGTGTGGGAAAGGAGGGCGGTGCTATATGCATGCATATGCGTGCACTCACACATTTGCTGTAAAGACTGCGTTTTTCGCGGGATAATTGCTAATTAATATAATTAATTTAATATCTTATTCACAATTTCGTCATTAATTAATTTTCACGTCATCCTAATTTTATTATATCTACTAATTTAATATTTTAATTATTAAAATTTTATTTTATTTAGGAACTTAAGTTTTATAGGATCAGTATATAGGACGTATTTTCATGACACATAATATTTGGAAAACGAAAATACAGAGTAATTAACAGACCGAGACTTAGATCTAACGTCTTGGGATAGGCAACACCCAAATGAGATTCGTGAGCAAATCAAATAAATTTTTTACTCAAAATAGTACCAACAATGTATCTTTTTGAACGTCAATTGAGTCTACCACCGGTTCCAAGACAAGCCCACTAAGAATAAGAGCCCAATAAGAATCGGCGAAACAAACTCAGTGAAATTAAACTTTTCAAATATTCTATAAGATATTTTTCATGTCGTTATTATAAAATGCCTGGAACGCCAATGGTATTGGTTAATCCAAAAATGACTTTTTTCGACTCGATTCATATTAGACTTGCGACTTCGGTTTTGGTTCCAACACTTAAATCGGGGGCTAGAATCGGAGGGCGTGTACAAACAAGTTTATACTAGTCACGCGGGGAAAACTTTTTTTTTCTTTAACGCCGGGAAATGCTCTGAGGCATCCCGCGGGGGAGTGGGACTCCCCAGGCGGGTATGTGGGACTCGCTGCGCCCAAGAGCTGGTAAGTGGACGCAGCTCTACCCACTAAAACCCGGCGAGTGCCACCTATGCCGCCTTTGGTGAGGTGCCCCGGATCTAGTGAACAAACAGCTGGCACCTCGACGGCTAGTCAGTCCCGCAAGGGACCGATGCCACTTCCACAGAGGAGTTGTCCCGCACCACAGAACAACCCCTCCCAACGTCGGGATAGTACAATGAGGTGAGGTTCCCATCCTCACCCCTTGCCTATAGCTCTTTTGTCCCCTCTTCTTATAAGAGGGGTACAAAGATCCCTCTCGGCTCAATTAGCTTCGCCCAAGGTGCTGGGCTCACCCTAGGCTACTAAGTCCCACCGCCACGCCAAGGCCTGAACCATGGTGGGGACGCGGGGAATACCTAACCCCGCGCTATCTATTACTTTTTTATAGAAAAGGAGGGCAAACAAGCAGTCGAAGCCTTTTGGAGACTATCGACGCCCATACCTACACATCTGTACAACCAGAGATTATGCAGATGGGTTGACATCCTTTTTCCTATACCCCACCCCCCTCCAAATGAGCCACCGGAAACTCATAAACCGCACGAAACTCAATAGCAATTAGCATACAGTATGCTGTATAGCTGTCGCTTTACGCCGGTATTATGTGAGTGAGAGGTAGGTACCACTCCGGCCGTGCCGGCCCAATTCGGCTTCAAAGCAGCATGGCACTAACTTTTTATTCCATTTTTTAATTCAAAATTATTGTGATCGTTCATTTTGAGATCAAAATTGTGATGTGAATTTTTGCATTCAAAAAGTCAAAATTCTAATAGAGATATTTTATTAGATCAAATACTAAATACCTCTAAATTTACATGGAAAGTTAATAGCCCTGGCCCTAACAATTTTAATAAATGTAAAAAAAAATACTCACAAAATTCAAGATGGCCGACAAAAGAAGGAGAAGGTTTACACGATGAGCCTTCATGGTGGTCCTTCACAAATGATGTTTGTGGTTGTATTTATAGCGGAAATAATGGGTAAATACACATTTACCTATATTAATATAGCACGTGCGAAAGTATACATGTCTGTTTGTTACACATAGTATAGTACATTTTCGCGCAAGGTTTTGCTAAAGCTTTGCATCTAATAAATATGAAAGTAATTTTGTCCTTTAAATTATCACGCTTAAGATTATATTTTTCAAATAATTATGTACTTACCTATTAAAAAATATACACAGTAAAAAATTGTCGTAATACCTATTTACTAATATTACAAAAAACAACGTGTAAAGTGTCGCGAAAGAAAAACATCGCGAGTAGTCGCGAGTCCATTTTTATTAATAAAATGTTAATTTTCAAATGAAAACATGAAAGTGAATTGATAGCTCATTTAAACCCAACAAGGTCGTCAGAAAAAACCTTATAAAAACAAATCATAAATATTTTTGCTAAGTTTTGAAAATAAATGAAAGTGTGTTGTGATATTTTAATTTTGTTTAGATCCTATCGTTAATTTAAATTTATATTTCTATGAATATGTCTGTGTATCATTCTGTATTCAAAAATAGTGGGTCAATAGTATATATGGCGTTCCGGTGCCGACGTCCACAACTTTCGCGCTGGGTCACCCAGACGACCAGGAGAACACGGCTGGGGTTTAGTGGGTTGAGTCTGTGTCCACCTTACCATCTTCTCGGGTGTTGAGAGTCCTACAAGCCCCGAGACCACCGGACTTGGTGGTATGCCTAAACGCATTCCCAACGCAACAGCAAAAAAAAAGATTATGGCGTTACTTAATGTACATACATAATATTTTGCTATAAAAAGGCTCGAGGGATCATGGCTAACAAAATATACCTATAACATTAAATAATAATAATAATAATATCTATGGACGTTTTCACACCACGTCAATCTGGTCCCGTGGTAAGTTCTCGAAGAACTTGTGTTACGGATACCAGACAACGGAAATATATTTAATACTATACATATATTTAAGATTTTTATTATATAATACACATATTTAATACACATCCATGACCCAGGAACACAGAAAATATTTTTGTTCCCTGGCGGGATTCGAACGCGCAACCTCCGGCTTGAGCGCCAACGCGCTAACCACTGAGCCACAGAGGTCGTCGTTGAAATTAAAAAAAAAATCACAATTATTTTTTTAATTTCAAGTCGAGTGAAGCCGCAGGGAACAGCTAAATAATAAAATCTATACAGTTAATACTTTGCAGCTGAGGAGATTATTTGTTTGGTTGAACGCGCTAATCTTAGGAACTACTGGTCCCAAGTGAAAAATAAAGGTATTTTCCTTCTTTCTTTTTTTATTTTCCGTCGGAAAATGTTTTTAAGAGGGATATAAAGAGCAGCCCCCTCGGTTCACATGGCTTCGCCCAAGGTGCTGGGTTCACCTTAGGCTACTGAGCCCCACCGCCACGACAAGGCTTGTACCATAGTGGGATCATTAAAAAGCTACGATAACACTGAGTGAAGTGTAGGCTATAGAAATAATCATCATCAAATCAGGTTACGGTTAGACGAAGCTGCGGGCAACAGCTAGTGCTCTATAAGGTAAGTTAATAAAATATATATGATCGATTTCACGCACCCTATTCTGAGAAGTTGTAACGTGTATTTGAATATAACTATGTACGTATTAAATATGTATGTATTAAATAACTGTTAGGTACAATATACAAAAGTGCTTTATGCTGTCTGTATGTATCCTGCTTATGCCAATCTTCATTGCTCCTTTTTAATTTTTTTTTGAAGTAGAACTTCTTTAGGCGCGACTAGAGGGTACCTAGTACAATTTCTTTTTCTGACGGAAGTAAAAGTATATATTATAAGAAGGTAACTGCATAATGTCAGGCGAGCCTTTAGCTCATCTATTCGCCTAATTTATATCCACCAAAAAATAGATTTTGAGCGACAGACGGTCGCACCGCTGCGCCGCGCCGTCGTAAGGGATCAAAGCGCGGCTATAAGGCACTCTTATGTGTTTAGGGTGCCTCTAGTGGAGTAGGAGGAGGGAACGCCACCCACCTGCCTCCAGAGGAGAGTACCGTATACCACGCCGTCGAGGCCCTCGGAAGTTCATAGCTCCCAGACGATGAGAACACCGCTGGGGCTAGTGGGTAGAGTCTGCGCCCACCGAAGCGTCTTACCGGGTGAAGAGTCCCACGGCATAACCCAACGGGGGTTATGAGTTATGACGTGGGACTATCTGTGGGACTTGATCGAACTCAACGCGGGCGTGTTGTGAAATAAACTAGATTAAAATATGTAGTTTCTCTTAATATAGAACAACACAATAATTCTTCCTTGCCATAATGTAATATATCACAATAGCTGTTGCCTGCAGCTTCGCTCGCCTTACTCAACTAGTATAAGTCACAGCGTGATGTTATATAGCCTATAGCCTTCCTCGATAAATGGGCTGTCTAACACTGAAAGAATTTTTAAAATCGGACCAGTTCCTGAGATAAGCGCGTTCAAACAAACAAACAAACTCTTCAGCTTTATAATATTAGTATAGATTATATATTTTATAAAAACTTTTACGTTTAAAATGACCTAAGAGGAATGCCCTATTCCTGGTCTAGTATAGTGTAGGCCTGCGGGCTATGAAGAATAATTACTAGGATTCCGATGATTTTAAGAAAAGCCACAACCAGTGCCGTAAACACGTACCAAGACCACATTATACAATCGTAAACACTAGTAGAAAACTAATAAATGTATGGAAATGTCATTTAAGACCACGTGATTTATCGATGAAAAATGTCATTTCCATACATAAAAATAAAAAAAAAACATTTTTTGTCAAAAACTAACACTACTAACCATACTACTAACATACTTATAAGTTCATTTTGTAACTAACACACTAACTATATTATATGGGCACTTCTTTTGCCTGAAATAAACATACTTATTCTATTTTATTCTATTAGTTTGCATAGTGCATTACCTTGTATTGCGAGTGGAATGGGGCGTTGTGGGGACTCCCCCCCCCCACTTGCCCTTAAATTCGTGCCAAAAGATTCTAAAATTCCAACCCTTTTAAAATTGAAACTCATCTATAATCTATACAGATAAATAAAATTGGAGTGTCTGTTTGTAATATTAAAATAACCGTGCATATGGATGTATACACGTTACATAGACCAAAATAGCCTTTTTTACAATTTATGTCTCTCTGTCCGTCTGTCTGTTTGTTCCAGCTAATCTCTGAAACGGCTGGGCAAATTTTGATGGGACTTCACTGGCAGATAGCTGATGTTATAAGGAGTAACTTAGGCTATACAATAATCATCATCAATCCGCTTACAGCTATAAATCTAAGTTAACGCGGGCGAAGCTGCGGGCAACAGCTAGTATGAAATAAAAACAGTGTCTCTGGCAGGATGGGGAGGGGGGAGTGACTTACGCTTAATTTCGGTGGAATAAAATGTTTCCAAGAGAAGAGTAGGCCAAGCAGTATTCCCACTATGGTTCAAGCCTTGTCGTGGCGGTGGGGCTCAGTAGCCTAAGGTGAACCCAGCGCCTTGGGCGAAGCTACTGAGCCGAGGGAGCTGCTCTTCTTATAAGAAGAGGGGACAAGGGTAGAGGATGGGTACCTCACCCCATACTGTCCCGACATTGGCAGGGGTTGTTCTGGGGTGCGGTACAGCCCCTCTGTGGAGGAGGCGTTGGTCCCTTGAGGGATTGACTAGCCGTCGAGATGCCGTTTGCTCATTAAGATCCGGGTCACCTCACCAAAAGCGGCATTGGAGGCACTCCCAGGGTTTTAGTGGGTAGAGCTGCGTCTACTTACCATTTTCATTTTTTTTATTATATTAAAGAGAGTCATTAAAAGATAAAAAGAAATATAACATAGTATTTATTACTCCTTATTTACAATATACATATTAACAATCTCTTAATTATGTAAAAAAACCATTCTTCTAAACAAATATCAACTTTACTATGCACATTTGGACCTGAAAAACAAAAGCCAGAACCACCCAAAAGTCAGAAACTAGTATTTTCCACTGAGTTTGTTTCGCCGGTTCTTCTCAGTGGGCTTGCCTTGGAACCGGTGGTAGACTCAATTGACGTTCAAAAAGATGTTCTGTTTGTACTATTTTGAATTAAAAAAAAAAATTATTTGATTTGAAACAAATTCATAATTTACCTAAATTTAAAACACTTTAAAAATAAAAATCCATACAAGTAAAAAATAATGATTTCCTTTATAAATCTTCTTGTGCTAATTTGTTCTGCCAAACTAACCTTGGTAATTTCTGTCTATATGCACTTTTTATAGCATAGGAGGGTAAACCAGCAGTCAAAGCCTTTTGGCGACTATCGACATACAACCAGAGATTATGCAGATGCGTTGCTTTTCCCTATCCCCCCAATGGGCCATTGGAAACTCACAAACCACACGAAACGCGACATAGCTGCCACTTGACGCCGGTGTTGTGAGCGAGAGGTACCACCCCGGTCGTGTCGGCCCGATTCGACTGCAAAGCATGGCACTATCTCTTACTCAATATAATTAACATATAAAATGAATATATTTTGATGATTCCTATTTTGCTTAGCAAGTCAAGTTTCAGAGGTGGTCCCATATAAATTTAATTGATTGGTTCATTACTTATACTTATAAAATATTGCACATGATACAAGGTTAGCGCTTAAACGACGTTCGTGGTAAAGATTTCGATCCAGTAGCCATCTGGGTCTTGGATGAAGGCGAGGCCCTTCATCTTACCGTCCTGAGGTTTCTTGACGAACTTCACACCTTGCTCTTCGAACCTGAAATACATTTCATAACCTTTTACCGATCAGAAGAATTCAGGAGTAGGAAAAAATCCAGTTTCGGGTCCCAATAAGGCAGTTATAACGTGTCCCTAGGGCTCCCTGAGATTATATCAAAGGGTCATTTAGTTACCGCTGTCGATCCTGGCTATACAGGAGTAGCAGCGGTGGGAACGAGTGGTGGGCCTAGCCCGATAAAAAAAATCCTTTACCGATGGGAGGGTTGCGGTGAGCCGTGCAGGACAGGCAGTGTGATTTGATACCCAGACTTAACATCGTATGTCTCAGGATAGGCACATCGGCCCCACCATGGTTCAGGTCTTGTCGTGGCCGCGTGGCTCAGTAGCCAAGGGTGTGCACAGCACCTTGGGAGAAGCGAATTGAGCCAACGGGGCTCTTTGTACACCTCTTATAAGAGGGGACAAAAGAGCAGGGGGCAAGGGGCGAGGACGGGAACCTCACCCCATTGTACTGTCCCGACGTTGGGTGGGGATGTTCTGTGGTGCGGAAGACAACCTCTGTGGATGTGTGTCTTGGGGGACTGACTAGCCGTCGAGGTGCCCTATATAAAAATAATGCTTAATAAGCACACGAAATTCACTTTTTTCCATTTTTTCCTCAAATTACTGGGTAGTCTGATAAAGATAGCTGTCAAACACAAACTAACTGACGCAGCAAGTTCAAATTTTGATAGGAGTCAACTGACAGATGCCTGTTGACAGGAGTAGTGTTGCTTTTTCAGTAAAGTGGTCAGAAATTTAAAAAGTCACGGACTTATTGACCCGCCTTAGTATGTATCGCGTGTCCCACACACCATCGGACCCACCCAGGGTCGTTGACGTGTTAACAAAAAAAGAAAGGTAATCTTGTTATGTTCATGGGCGACGCTGATCACTTAAGTACCATCATGTGGCTCGTCTGCAGGTTTGGCTATCTATCATACAAAAATATGATGAAGTTTGTTTATCTATAACAAAAAAGGACTTAGGGACTGTAGTACTTGTACTCTTTGTGTATATGTATAAATGCTTATTTGGCTCGCCAACGCACCACCACGTCCACTCGGGCCGACGGTCTGACTCTGATTGACTCTACTCTGCCCGCCTCGTGACGTATGCGCTCGAGACAAACGTCATAACACAATGTTTGTATAACTACATACACTAAAGGGACCTTAAAGAAATACGATATAAGGAGCCATCCATAAATCACACGAATTTCGTGATATTTGGACCACTCCCGTTCGTTGTGTGACGTCACATATTTTGCAATTTTTACATAAATAAATTGATAAATTAAAACAGCTGTTCCGAAATTAGTTTTATTTTGGTTTAAATTGTATTATTTTATTTCATTTCGCTTTTCTATTAGTTCACAGTAGTCTTGTGACGTCACAAAATCTGGGAGCCCTCCGACCCTTGGTCACATAATGTCACACTTCGTTGACTTAACGTGTGACGTTATATATGGACCTAATATAATAGAGCATACCCATATTTGAAAGGCCGGCAATACCTGCTATACCCGCTACATGGGTGTCTATAGATATCGCATATCAGTTACCACCAGGTGAAACACCTGTCCGTTTGCCCCTATTCTATATGAAGAAATGTAGTATACCTGAGCATACAAGAATCAAGTATCATAATGGGGCCATCACGACATTTCAACGGCATGCCGTTTTCCGTCACGAAATTAGCATCTATTTTACTCAAGACTTACCTAGCACAAGCAACATCTACATCCGGCACGAGTATACCGATGTGCCCGAAGCCGCGGGGGTCGGAGTTGCCGTTGTGGTAGGTCGTGTCGTCACCCTCAGTGCCCCAGTTGCTGGAATTATATTTGGGTGATAACACCGTTCTGGCGTTCATTGAAGGCCTGGTGGTGGGGGAGGGGGATAAGGTGGGAAGGATGAAGTGTCTAGTAGTTGGACGTTTAATACTATTGTTAAGTAACTTTAGGTAGCAGATAATTTTATATTGATTAGCCCTAAAATCTAGCATGCCACCTCTATCTTATGTTAATGCAAATATTAAAGATCTTTTTTAAGTGAAAACTTCTTTTGGCACATAGATTTTCGTAGGCTGCGAGTGAGGCTGATCCATCACGTTTAGAGGTGAAAGGATCGGGTGAACTCGGGACCGCCGAGTATGCCCGAGCGAGAAAGATACAGTCAGTCAAGCTGGCAAGGTCTGATGCCTTTTTTTTTTCTTTCTTTCACGCCGGGAAATGCTCTGAGGCATCCCGCGGGGGAGTGGGTCTCCCCACGCGGTTATGTGGGACTCGCTGTGCCCGACAGCTGGTAAATGGACGCAGCTCTACCCACTAAAACCCGGCGAGTGCCACCAATGCCGCCTTTGGTGAAGTGCCCCGGATCTAGAAAACAAACAGGGCACCTCGACGACTAGCCAGTCCCGGAAGGGACCGACGCCACCTCCACAGAGGGGTTATCCCGCACCACAGAACAACCCCTCCCAACGTCGGGACAGTACAATGGGGTGAGGTTCCCATCCTCACCCCTTGCCCCCTGTTCTTCTGTCCCCTCTTCTTATAAGAGGGGTACAAAGAGCCCCCTCGGCCCAATTAGCTTCGCCGAAGATGCACCGCTCACCCTAGGTTACTGAGCCCCACCGCCACGACAAGGCCTGAACCATGGTGGGGAAGGTCTGATGCTAAGAAATCAATGTGACTGTACTAGCCTTATTTGCTAGACTCGCTTGTAATACTGACGTTGTTCCATAAATACACAGCCTAAAATAGCTATATGGTCTAAGTTTCAGTATTAATACTAAATGCCTTACCCTTCTTTCTGGAACATAGCAATGCTGTTGCACAAGAGAATAAAACAGAATGGTGGTACCCATACACCACATAACGGGAAACGCTTAGAGCGTTTCCCGCACGCAACAGAGGATACTTACTAGGTCAATTCTAACGTAGCCTTCCTACTCATAGCCCATTTGCTCCTCACCGACTCGTCTTTGGGTATCTCCGCTGGGTTCTCATACCCCATGAAGAAGAGAGAGAACTTCATTTCGGGGAAGTGCAACTGCTTGAGGAGTGTCATACCCAGCACACCGGTGTAGAATGGTAGGGACTTCCTCGGGTCTTTGATCCTGTACATTGTTTGTTGGAACATGAAGTCCTGGAAGCGATATTAAAACCGAATGACATAAAAAAAGATTAATACTTTTATACTATACATATATTTAAGATTTTTATTATATAATACACATATTTAATACATATCCATGACCCAGGAACACAGAAAATATTTTTGTTCCGTGGCGGGATTCAAACCCGTAACCTCCGGCTTGAGCGCCAACGCGCGTACCATTGAGCCACAGATGTTGTCACTCAAGAAACTCAGTGGAACTAATCTTTTCAAACAATATGTATTTTATAACAATTTTTACATCTTATCCTGAAATTCCTGGGAGGAACGCCTTATTCCCAGGGTGTGGTATCTTCCATGAAATCTTTTACTTAATAATACCCTTACCACACAAACGCTCTTTAATAACTTTTTTTAATTTTTTAATGGATAGCTTTTGAATGTTTTCTGGGATCCTATTGTAAAAGCGTATACAGTTGCCATTAAAAGAATTGCATACTTTTGTGAGTCTAATCACTGGTACATCTACCCTGTGTCTATTACGTATATCCAATATATTATATAATATACAGAGGTAAATCATATTAAAATCTTATCTATAATTATGTTATCACGATAGTGGAGATTGCAAAATTACTTCAAAGTATTGATACAGATTGGATGATTTGCAATTTAAATACTTATGATATTTACGGTAACCGATAGTTAACGTGGTTGTGGATTCAAATTCCGTCAATTGCCAGTATATATGATAATATAATTTATATTAATAATTTCATAAAATTATTTTCCCATTGCCCATATTTTCCCATGCCTATAATACAATTTTTGATGAGATTACCATGGGTTACTGGGTTAACAGGTCAATGCAAGTATGGGATTAAAAAAATACAGGGATCAGATTGACAAAGTGTAAAAGCGTCCATAGATATTATTATTATAATAAAAATTTAATTAAAAGGGGTCGTCATCATGTTTAACAGTTCATTTTTCCATCAACTGCTGTAACATAGGTATGTTCAATGAACACCAATAGCCAACCTATTCTTTACCACTCATATTCATTTGGCCAGAGATACCACAATATTATGAAAAAAATGAAATATAACTTTAAAACCTGACATGTTGGTCAAGCTTAGGCTAATGCGAGCATAGGCAAATTAATACAAGGCAAGTGCTACTGCCTAGGCCCTAGACACTTGGCAAGTTTATAATGAAACAATTTTTATGGTTTTTCTCGCGGTTTATTAAAAATTTTACAAGCCCGACGTTTCGGATACTTTACAGCAACCATGGTCATGGGAGGACTGAGGTGTCATACGTCCTAATGTTACAAAGTTATTCGAAAATACCCTATGATACATCAATATTTTGGTTAGTCCTATCTACGCAGAAAGTGCTAACTGTATCTATTACTGTATTTAATCTGTGACATATTATGCTTGGATTTTGATTTGATAATATTAATAATGGGATCCCAAGCAGGGTAATAAGAGCCAGCCATCTTCTCTATTGAAATAAGGATGTTTTTTAATTTCAATAGCCTCACGGATCATCCTTGGTTGGAATTGGTGTTCTTTTGCGAGGACTTGTGGTTTTTCGGTTTAAAGAAATTTATTCTCATAAAGAATTACAAAATTCACTTAAAATGAGAAATTTACATAGCATTTAATCCTAACATAATAACATATATGCGAACATGCTACTTACACCTTAACAATACACAAATATTATACTAGCAATAACTAACAATTACAACTATTAAATAGTGGGTAATCTTAAAATATTTTTTATCAAAACAAACAAGCATTGCATCGGTCGACTCGTGAACAAAGAAACTATAACTTTACACAGATCTGCCGTTCCTAGAAGTGGTAGCAATATTAATATAATTTTTATCAAATCTTTTAATATAATGTTTATCAAATCTTATGTGATTTGATAAATAAAATGGCGAGCTTTGTCAAGACTATGTTCACAGATGGCAGACTTAGTGTAGCGACAGTGTTTTAAATCAGCTATATGTTCTTTGACGCGAGTTTTAATAGATCTTTTAGTTTGGCCTATACAACCACAGTCAGAATCAAGCTTGTAAAAATCTTAATAAACCGTGATAAAATCCGTAAAAATTGTTTCATTATAAACTTGCCAAGTGTCTAGGGCCTAGGCAGTAGCGCTTGCCTTGTATTAATTTGCCTATTCTCGCATTAGCCTAAGCTGACCAACATGTATTTCATGTAATTCTCGTAAACAATACTTGGCAAGTTTGTCTAAAACTAATGCAAATGGCCAATATAGACAAGTTTTGAAGAGATGCCCACACGTTGGACGCTATGAGTTTGTATTATACATTGAAATAATATGGATGATGTAGAAGTTATTGCAGCAGCTGCTGTTTATTTAATGAGCCCTTATAATTATTATATCAGTTTATACCCCACTAAAATTGTGAAAAAGGAGAGCCAAAAAGAAGGCACAGCAAAATCGACACTGCTTCGAAGTGCAGCGAGTTATCACGAGTGACTTCAAGTTGTGACAATCTACGCCAAATGAGTCCTATACACGTTGGTGCTCCCCTTTACTCAGCCAACTAGGCGAGCGACACCGAGGAAGACAAGAAAATGCAAATATACTGTCTATATGTTGGTATTGGCCTTCACTCGGCAACACTTGGCCAAAATGTATTGCAGGCTTATCATATTATTTGACCATCAATAGTAAAAATTTGATAACCTGCGACCTATAGGGTATGAATGTCATTGCCAAATATTTTTTTATTTGTAAATTCTGTCTTTAGTTTTATTTTAATCATACCTTTGTAGATGGACCTGGAGTTTGACATAATGCTTCGATTTCTTCTGGCGGAATACCTTGACTAGCCATTTTTCTGTAATACAATTAATAACAATATGTACTGCCTACAAAATAATATTATCAGCTTATCAGCTATATGTATTAGGTACTTGTCATAATTATATTTTGTGGTACACAATGATTTACAAGAGATAATGTTAATAGTAGAATTGTTACCTATTTATACAATAATTAGTACTTAAATGTGGTCGTAATCGTATTAAATGTTTATAAGAACTCAAAGAAGAATAGATTTGCGGCAAGTTTTGATTTAAAAATCTCGACGAAAATGACATAATGTCAAAGATTGAGTGAAGTTGAGTGACGTTTATTCGGTATTGCCAACCGTATGTACCTTTTTTCTATTTTAATTTTTTATACAATTATAATTTATTTATTTCAACCACAACTTAACTATCATTACAGGCATATAAAAATATATTTTAATGTTAATTGGAAAATACAATGTTTTTCCTTATTTTTATTTGATTAAATTAATATTTTAAAAACAAAATGTAACAAAATTTTTAAATTGGTCACGTGATAACAAACGGCAATGACGTCACTTGTTCTTATTTAGCGGAAGCGGAAGAATATTGAGGTAAGTACTTCTATACACCATTTTCAGTACGCAGTACATGTAGTAAAAACTAATTTTCAGGCGTTTTGACAGTGTACACACACAAAGGCACCGTACAACATATATAAAACTTAGAAGCCATCTTTTACTAACGACAACTGGAATCATTATATCACTTTTACGATGTTGAACAACATATTATGATGTCACATGACAAGTGTTAGCGTTTTGGAACGTTTAAAATGCAAGATTTTATAGGCATTAGACGTATTTAAGCAAAAGTTAATAATATTTAGGCCTCTATTAGATATTTATAAATGATTTAAAAACATTTCTGAAAAATGTCAACATCCCTATATCCTTATTGTAATTCTTGTGTGCACAAATTTTAAGAAGCGTAAATATTTACCCACATGTAAGCGTTACATGCATATCTACTAAAGTACATAGGCCCAAAATATTTGTTTCTTGTGTAAATAAATATTTTTCACAAATAAAATCTGCCCAGCCACTTAGGCACTTGGACTTTTTATTTAATTTAGCACAATTCTATGATACCACCATGCTTTTTTTTTTTTCTTTAACGCCGGGAAATGCTCTGAGGCATCCCGCGGGGGAGTGGGTCTCCCCACGCGGGTATGAGAGACTCGCTGCGCCCGACAGCTGGTAAATGGACGCAGCTCTACCCACTAACCCGGTGAGTGCCACCAATGCCGCCTTTGGTGAGGAGCCCCGGATCTAGAAAACAAACAGGGCACATCAACGGCTAGTCAGTCCCGCAAGGGACCGACGCCACCTCCACAGAGGGGTTGTCCCGCACCACAGAACAACCCCTCCCAACGTCGGGACAGTACAATGGGGTGAGGTTCCCATCCTCACCCCTTGCCCCCTGCTCTTCTTATTAGAGGGGTACAAAGAGCCCCCTCGACCCAATTAGCTTCGCCCAAGGTGCTGGCGGTGGGGCTCAGTAACCTAGGGTGAGCACCCTAGGTTACTGAGCCCCACCGCCACGACAAGGCCTGTACCATGGATGATACCACCATCCTGCTTATTGACAGCGAAACAGCTTTGTTGTGTTTCGAATAAAAGAACAGGACAGGCGACAGCCAGTGCGGCACAGAGTAGAGACTTGACTTCTTACTTTTCGGAATAAACAATACTTATGAGTTCCGTGGGCTAGTTTCGAATAAACTTAATGCGTTAAATACCAATTGATTTGTTCATGTGTTTTTATATTACTATAAAAGTCATATAAACTTACTTACATACATATTTCACTTTTTTATCTCATAAGATTAATTATCGTTCATCCAATTAATGCATTTTGTACCATCTTTCTTATGTGTTTATAATAAAAGGTTAGTTACATAATAATAAAAAGAGGTATAGTCGACAAGAAAATTACTGATAATAATTTGGTAAATTACATATTAACTTAGTGAACTTTACTTCCTGTTAAGTCATGATTTGATTCCCTACCGTGGGGGAAAGGGTAAATAAAAAAGGTGAAAGTTATCACCAGGCAAACTGTTCCTATGATCAGCTTGGTAACTAACACTTAAATGTGTTAATTATTTGACCAAGTCTGTTTTACAACTTCTTCCCAGTGGGGTTGTCTTTGAGCTGGTTGTAGATTTAATTGATATTCAATAAGCTTTAATTAAAACAGACACAAACATTAAAAAAGAAAGAATTATTTAATTTTTATTTAACTGTTTTTTTAATATTGGTTAAACTAAGATTAAATAACAATGTGTTGATTGTCACTCTTATATTAATACTCAAATATTTTTACACATATACATATATGTCTTTGAATGATGCAATGTATTAGTTTAACATTATATGAATAAATTGAGATTATTCTTAAACAAAACATACACAATGAAGATACTGAGGCAATGGAAAGATGGTTATTCTAATTTTATATTAATATTATTATGGGTGTTTACCACGTTTAAAGATTTATTGAGGTCCCGTAATAATATAAATAGTGATCGCGTTAGTTTGAAACAATGATTATTCTCATCAGCAATCTGCATTAAAGCGAGAGGTCTGTGTTTGAATGTTTTTTAAGGGTGTTTGAAGTCACTACTCTACATAGGCCAGGGCATTGTTGAATTATGTCACCGTGGCCAATAGCCTCATCTGATTTTCAAGAAGTGACTTGTGCTCAACAGACATACAAGAGTTACATAAGCATGCATGCTATGCTTAAAACATGGCCAAAACATAAATGGACAAGCCACTTGCTTACTGTTATACCTGTATTTACATCAATCAATCATAATTTGACAAAATCTGAATGTAATTTAGCCAGAATCAACAAGATTTTTCAAATAATATCGCTTATATAAATAATGCAACTCTTCCATCCACAAAATATCTCGTTCTACAGACGTTTTTTTACACGAATAAGCTGAGACATTTCTAGAGTTATTAAAAGTGTCTGTATAAATATCACCAACAACACTCACACAGGAACCTTCTTCGAAAAATGGATCTTTATATTTACATTCTATGGAATTTAATAAAGACGACATTGTAAGGACATCGTCTTGATACTTAGCTACTGCAGCGAAACTTCGCACTAAATCCTTCATGGAGGTTTGAGTTATGTTAGCATTGTTTTTGGAACAATCGTAGTACACTTGAACACATCCAGTTGGATCGCTCAGCTCAAAATTTGTAGATTGTTCTCGTGTATTATAAACTGATGTAACTACACCATGTATCATTATATTTTTAAATTTGAAACCGAACATTTCAAAAATGTATTTGTTTTCAGTTCTTTTGGCGCGAAATATGTCCTGTATGTAAAGCTTTACAGGTTGCTTCTGTATATTATCCATCGTAACATAATTTGTTCTTGTATTGTTATTTAAAAAACAATTTAAAATGAAATCAATGATCCAATTGTTTGAAATATAATAAACTTTAAAATTCGAAATTTGCGAAATGGGGGGAATGTTTTTTTTTTATTATTTATTGAAAGGCATTAGCTTCTAAGCTATTAGCCATACAATTTTTTTACATACATCTTTAATAATAATTATTATTACAATCAAATATTTAACTAAATTATACTTCTTAAATGTAACTAAATAACAAATGCAAATAATACAAAACATAAAATTAAATAAATTTTACATATACCAAACATTTATATTTTAAATTTCAATTTCAGTGGCTTTCAAAAAATTAAAAATCACAGGGTAAATTTGCACACACTTTAATAAGTCCTGAACTGAATTAGGAAGCTCAGAACTATAGAATGTCTTGACATTTACAAATAAAAATTAGTCGTTCTATGGCAAATTTAGTACATTTGAAAAATATGTGGTTAAGGTCACAATCTTCTTTATTACAAAATTTACACAAAGCTGATCCAACTAACCGAAGTCTATTGAGATGTGATGGAATTCGACAATGCCCAATTCTTAACCTACATATTGTACTAACAAATTGCTTGTTAATATGTAATTTATATCTTTCAAACCACGCACGCAAAGAAGGAACTGGTTGGATATCAGCCAACCATTTCCCCTTTCCTTGCCTGGTAAATTCTAAATTAATTGACCAACGTTCGATCATGTTTTCTTTAAGGATGATTAAGAAATCTGAAAATGGAACCTTATAATTAGTACATTCAATATCATCCTGAATACAAAATTTTGACATTTTATCTACCAATTCATTGGCAAATATCCCGGAATGGCTCGGGACCCAACAAAGTTCAATTTCTAAACCAATACTTATAATATTATTTATATGTTGTTTTATTTCGTAAATCAGATAATTCACATTTGCAGAAATTACATTTTTATTGATCGCTTGAAGAACACTCAAGGAATCTGTGATTATTAAATATTTATTTTGCCTAAAGTTTCTGTGACTTTTTAATATATATTTTAGGCCATAAAGTATGCCAAGACATTCAATTGAATAAATAGAGAAGAATTTATCACATTTGTACACTTTTCCCATCTTGTGACATTCGTCATAAAAAGCAAAACCTGCTCCTTCTGATGATTTAGAACCATCAGTATAAATTTTAATACAGTCTTCTTTTGTATTTACAAATTCTAGAAACTCGGACTTATTTAAAAATTTTGATTGATTAATATTTACATCGGTTATAATGCTCGAGTAATCATAAATAAAACACGGAAGAACTTGTGACCAATAAATATGATCTTGAAATTTCGAATTAACCAATAGAATTTTAGTAACCAATAGAATGACTCAAAGACGTATGTCCAGATAATTTTGAGAATCTATCATCAGGGAACACAAAATTCTCCAAATATCTTTAGACAATGATATTGTCCCTACTTGCTAATTTAAGGCAGTATTTATCAATGAGGTATGATCTTCGAATAAAAAGTGGAGTTGATCCTACCTCAACTTCTAAAGAGTTAATAGGGGATGAGATCATAGCTCCAGATATAATACGTAACGCTTTATTTTGAATAATATCTAACTTTTTTAATACCTTAATGTCGGCCTCGTTAAAAATTTGGCAACAATAATCAAAATGACTGCGGACTATACTATAATATATATTTTTAAGTACTTTAGGGTCTGAGCCCCACTTAAGTCCAGTTAGAGACTTTAATATGTTAATATTTAATTCAGCTTTTTTACTTATACGTTCAATATGTAATTACCAAGTCAGTTGAGAATCCAAAACTACACCTAAGTACAAAACTGAGGATTTTACTGGAATAATTTCATTATTATATTTGATTACCGGAGATATTTTATTATAACGATTTTTGTTGAAATAAACGACAGTACTTTTATTTAAATTGATATCTAGTTTTAATTTATTTTTTAAATTTTGAAAAAGGTCAGCTAAACAAGCATTTAAAATCCTCTCCCCCTCTGCGTTGGTTTTGCAATTTACATATAGTACCAAATCGTCAGCATAGAATAAATGCTTAATATTGCCAGAAATTTCTTTAATAAATGGTACAAGGTCAAGTATAAAAATTAAAGGAGACACGACAGAACCTTGTGGAGCCCCTTACCAGATACTTTCGGTCCGAAAATTTTATTTCTTATCTTCACGTATAACTTCCTATTGTTTAAAAATTTAAATATCCAATTTATTAGCTTTCCAGGAAATCCGAGATTGTAAATACTTTTAATTAGATAATAGTGATAAATGTTGTCAAAAGCACCTTAAACATCTATAAAAACTGCCATAGTGTTTTCTTTCTTAACAAAGCTATTCCGAATATCTCCAACTAAACAAGCTAAATTATCCAAAGAACTTTTACCCTTCCTAAATCCATATTGAGTATAGGGAATAAGTCGATTATTTTCAATATACCACTCTAATCTAGACTTTAGCATTGTTTCAAAGTGTTTGGACAAACAAGATGTTAATGAAATTGGCCGATAAGAGTCTAAAGAGTTAGGGTCACTATTGTTTTTTAATATAGGAACAACATGTTGAATTTTCCAGTCATCAGGAATTTTGCATGCCTCCCACAATCTATTGTAAATATTCAAAAGAATTTTATTAACGTTAACAGGTAGTTTCTTTATGACTTTATAAGGTATACAGTCTGGACCAGGCGTAGTATCTTTTTTACTTCATAAAGCTGAACTATATTCACTGTAGGTAAATTTATTAGTAAGCCAAAGTGAGCTGACCGTACCCTCCGCAGCACACATTTTTTTAATTTTATCGAGGCGTGCTGTTATCCCGGTTGTAGTTAGTTTGTCGAGATAATTGTAAGAATTTATTTCATCATCAAAGTAGCTTTTAGAGACTTTTTGCTGTATATATTTTTGGAATTTTAATTTTCTAATATTTTCCCAGATTATTTTAGTAGGTGTCGTGCGACTAAAAGTAGAACAAAAAGAAACCCAACTTGCACGTTTTATTTCTAACAAAGTTTTCTTCTTTTTTGCGTCAAGTTGTTTATATAGAATATAGTTTTCAAGAGTAGGATATTTTTTATATAAGGATAGGGCTATTTTAGCTTGGTTAACAACGCGTTTACAAGTATCATTCCACCAAATTAACAGTTTTCGTTTTTTCCGTATAATGCAACATTTAGTATAATTGACATCTATAAAAGTTTCTAAAATGTCTGTCAAAACATGCAAGAAACGGTTGTAATCATATAAAGCATCGGTGCTAAAATCAAAATAATTGAATTGTTCCGAACATTTTTCCTGAAATATATCCCAATCAATTTTTTTAATATTTAAGTTTTGTAATGTACGGGTTACTGAAGGTGTGATTAAAACTGATTGTTGAAGTTTATGATTAATGGGAAACAAAAATTGTGTATTTATTAAAATAGGATAGTGGTTGCTGCTAAGAGGATCATCTAAAATTTTAAATTCACAGCTGGAGCTAATGTTCGAGGAAGCAAATACTAGATCAAGGACATTACTTTCGCAACCAAAAGGGGCAAGTGTGGTGCAGTTCTGATCATTAAGACATACTAAGGTGTTTTTATCAATAAAAGCTTGAATATCAATACCTCTTCTATTATTACTTCTTGAACCCCAAGTATAATTGTGAGCATTAAAATCTCCTATTAATAGGTGATGTTTAGAAACAATTTTTGAATAACATTTTGTTAGTTGATTAATATGAAACTTACCATTAGGTGGTGGAGGACAATAAATAGCTAAAATATCAAGAGTTATAGTACCAACTATTATAGATATTAATAAATTCTGAAAATCATATGTTGAGTCAGTATCAATAATTTTATAATTATATTTATGCTTAAGGGCTACAGCTACACCACCATGTGGATGATCACAATCTCTCCTAATAATATTGTACCCAGGAATAATAAGGTTTCTTTTAGAATCCAACCATGTTTCATTGATTAAAATTATATCTATTGGTATATATAAGCTATCAATGTAGTTTTTCAATTGATCTAACTTATTGATTATACTGCGAGCATTACAATGTAAAATATTAATTTCTTTTAGAATATCAGCCATGACTAAAATTAGTAATTAATAATTCCTTAACATTTTTAGAGGAAGCATCATAGCCTTATTTGTTTGATTTTAATTTAATTATGTCAATAATAGTTTTAATAAATGAATTAAGTATTTTATCAGAATTAAGTACATCTGTGAATATCAATCTTTCATTTGGTGAATTGAGAGTTTGGTTGAGATTTTTTGATGTTGAATATGAGGCAACTGTTGGTTGTTTAAAATTTTCACCCTTTCTGACTGATGCATATGAAATTTTGCCAGAGATTTTATTTTTAATTTCATTAAGCTTTTTTAACTTAATAGGATAGTCATATGATACTGCTATATGTGCACCTTGACAATTCACACATTTTACAGCATCGGTGTTAGCACATTGTTTGTAATAGTGGTTGAGACCACAGATTGAGCACACCTGTTTATTTTTGCAAGATCCACTACCATGGCCGAATTTGTAGCAATTAAAACATTGTAGTAGTGGTCTTACATATTCAGACACTGTAAACCATATGCGATCGTAAGTAACATGATCTGGTCTTGTTGTGGTAAGAAATGTCAATAAAACGGTTGTTAATGGCATCATTTTACCATCTTGCATTTTTTTCATAAAACGTTTAACCCCAATTACTTTTGAGGTGCTTGATAATTCGGTTAAAAGATCTTCTTCGGATATTTCAGTTGGCACTCGTATGATGGGGGGATTTTTTTTTATTTTTTTATTAATAAATAATATTTTATGGCCTGGTTACGAGACCTTTAAGCCAAGTCAGTTTTTGGGCACGATCGGGGGGAATGTCAATTATTTATTATTTTTTATTATTTTCATTTAAAGGCATTAGCTACTAGGCTATTAGCCATACAAAATACAATTATTCGGTCTGTAATACGGAGAAATGGCGGGAAACCCCAAGGAGCGCGGCTCCGCCCCTCTAGTCCCCATCAATTAACTTTCATTCCCCATTCCATCCACACAAGGCAGTCCACCACAATATTCGCCAAACAATCACATTATATATATTACACAGATTATGTTTTTAAAACAAACACTATAGAAAACCGCCAGAACAGCCCTATTACGAAAACCACTCCAGAACGGTACTCCATAAGATTCGCCAACCAATCACAATATATAAAGATCAAGTTTTTAAAACAAACACTATAGAAAACCACTCTGAATGGACAAAACACAAAATAACAATTAATTAACGGGAAACCAAAAAAACACAACCGCGCGTCCCGATGCTTCCCGCCATTTGGGGGGAATGTCAATTTGTCAAATATCTTTTTTTTTAAATATTTTATGGCCTGGTGACTGGTCACAAGACCTTTATGCCAAATGTTAAACGATAATATATAAAACAAGTGATCGCTTCTATAATTAATTAATTTATAGATCGCAAATAATAAACAAGTAGTATAAAAAATTAAGTATTTTAAATTAATGTTGTTTTCATTACGAAAATAACTGAGATCGTAAACAATAATTATTCTTTTCCCACATTTATTGTTCATTAAAAAATTTAGTATCGCGAATAAACACAATATGGTTTATTCTGTGGTATAATAATAAATATATATAAAAAAAATAACCAACTTTTTATATAAAAAATGTTGAAAATGTACTGATACAGGATAAATTATAATAATTCAGTTTAGTGCCCTCTGGAATGCTTAACCGACATTTTTACGTTATGAAGCATTTTGACCTTTTGGCCGACACTATTTCTATATAGATAGATGGCAGTACAGGTAGTAAATAAAAAATTGAGTATGCCTACCTATCTGGTTTTACTTGTCGGAAAATCAATACAATTGTATACATACTTACTCTATGTCTGTATAGATATATTGTAATTATATTTTAATCGTTTGTGGTTGTCATTCGGCATACCAAACTCATGGCATTGAAATTCTTGTTAGCCAAGTTCCTTGCATTTCTTTTTATTGATATTATATTTAGCTCCATGTTCAAATAATGGCTAATAAGACTGAATCAGTTTAATAAGCCCAACTACTTTTGTCTATTGACTATTATTAATGTACCTATCTTTTTTTATGCGCCGGGAAAATTAAATGCTCTTAGGCATACCGCGGGGAAGGCGGTAGTCCCCCCTTCCCTGCGGGATGCCCCCCCAAGGCGGGTATGTGGGACTCGCTGCGCCCAAAAGATGGTAAGGTGGACGCAGCTCTACCCACTAAAACCCGGTGAGTGCCACCAATGCCGTCTTTGGTGAAGTGCCCCGGATCAGTTGAGCAATAGGGCATCTCAACGGCTAATCAGTCCCCTAAGGGACCGACCGACGCTACCTCCAAAGAGGGGTTATCCCGCACCACAGAATAACCCCTCCCAAAGTCGCGTCGGGACAGTGCAATGGGTCACCCCATTGCACTGCCCCATCCTCGCCCCTACTTGTTACTTGAAGGTCAGGCTGGTTTCCGCAACTCGACGCTTTTGCGCCTATTTTGCGTGCTGTGAGCCTAAAGCACTCCCTACTGCCAGTTAAGCTCCCGCAAGAATGCTAGCAGTCTCTTGACATCGGCGCAAATCTCCGGGAGCGTTCTCGGGCATCCGAGATGGGCAGCAGCGGTGCTACTCCTGTGCACTCCAGTAGTACATGGGCTGCTGTTTCTTCCTCCGCTACGCAGGCTCTGCATAGCGGACTGTCTGTAACACCTATTATAGTGAAAAGATGCTTGTTATAGTGACCATGTCCTGTTATCAGGCGCAGTTCTGATCGTTTTAAGAGCATTAATTGACGAGAGACGCGTGGGTTGCCTATTGGCATCGCTTCCCTTGCTTGTCTGCAATCGTCTCTGCTCGTCCAGAGCTGTCTGTGTTGTGTGTTTGCGTGCATTCTCACCCATGCCCTTAACTGGCTATATGGTAGCGGGGTCATTAGTTCATTGCCTTTGACCTCCATATTTGCTCCGCGTTTGGCTAGCTCGTCTGCTGCATCATTACCTCTTGAGCCACTGTGCCCTTTTATCCATTGGAGGGTCACTGTGTTAAGTTGACATGCTCTTTCGAGGTAACAGTGGCATTCGTGAATTAGTTTGTTGTGTATGAGTTTAGTGCTTGGAGTACCGCCTTACTGTCGGATAAGATCCTTATGGGGTACCCTGTTACTTTCCGCTCTATTATGGCTCTCGCTGCTTGGGCTATACCAACACATTCTGCCTGGAAGACGGAGTTGTATTTGCCCAAATGTACAGTCAGGTGGAGGTTTAGTTCTTCTGAGAAGACCCCTGCACCTGTTCCTTGTTGTGTTTTCGACCCGTCGGTGTAAATACTCAGCTCCTTAGAGGTTGAGTTTGTTGATGGGGACTCGAAAAGTTGGATTTTGTATTGTTTGTTGAATACATACGTTTTGGGTATGACATCGCTTGGGGCCTGCAGCAAGGGAAATTCATCTAGATACTCATCTAAGATTTTTGTGTGAGGTATCCTGATGTCTTTCCATAGTTTAAGTGTTCGTAACCTTACCGCTGCAGACGCTGCTTCCTGTTGTGTGAAGAGATGTAGTGGAAGCAGGGATAGCATAGTTTCTTTGGCTGCGGTCGGTGTTGTTTTCATGCTTCCTGTGATGGCAAGACATGCCAACCTTTGGAAGCGTTGTAGTTTGTCACTTACCGTTGTTAGGCGTGTTCGTGGCCACCAGACTAGTGCTCCATAGCTGACTATTGGTCTGATGATTGTACTGTAGAGCCATAACACTATTCTCGGAGTTAGGCCCCATGACCTACCTATCATTCTTTTACATTGCCAGAATGTAAGGCAGGCTTTGTTTAGTTTGGTTTCTAGGTGTTGACTCCAATTTAGTTTGCTGTCAAGGATTACTCCTAGGTACTTCACCTGTGTGTTCAATCAGTGGTGGATTTATACTAGGGGCAGTCGGGGCTAGTGCCCAGGGCGGCAAATTTTCTAGGGCGGCAAAATTTGGAAAGTGATATAAAATTTTCTATACAATATATAATTAACTAATTCTTTTAAATAAACATTTTATCCTTCAAGAAATATAATTCAAGTATTATGTATCACATTAAAATTTTGTATATTATAATATAGGAAATTTAAGTTATTGCTACAATGGGTGCAAATAGACTCAATAGCTTAACTATTCTATGCATAGAATCAGATGTGCTTCAACGTTTAGATTGTGAAAATTTAATCGACCAGTTTGCAATTCAAAAAGTTAGGCGAGTTTGCCTGTGAAAAAAATTATGCAATACTAATATAAGTCGTTCTTAGTGCAAAACTTATAATTCTAAGTAAAATACAAATATTTTTTTATATTACTATAGTATAATATAATAAATAATATATGAGTAAATAAAGAATAAATATAAATAAAACATAATGTATAATAAATGTTATATAATACATAATAAATTTCCTGCAATCAATTAGTTATTCTAATTCTTAAAAAATAAGATATCAAAAATTAAAATAAAATTTAAGTCATAGGGGTGGCATTTTCTTCAGTGCCCCAGGGCGGCACAAATTTAAATCCGGCCCAGTGTTCAATTGGAGTGTAACGCTCCCTAGTTTAGGGAGCGTGTAATTGTTGAGTACCCTTTTGTTGGTGAACATTACTAGTTCTGTTTTGTTTGGGTTGACGGTGAGTCCAGATTCCCTACACCTCCTCCTCCCTCCTAGTTCTCCCTACTCTTTTGTTCCCTCTTCTTATTATGAGGTGTACAAAGAGCAGCTCCCTCGCTTCAATTTGCCCAAGGTGCTAGGTTCACCATAGGCCACTGAGCCCCACCGCACCGCCACAACAAGGCTTGAACAATTTTTTGTGCTAACCGCGATATTTGTGTTTTTTTTCTGTCTCGTATCCACAAAGGTAGTCTGGAAGAAATTGCTATGCAAACAATAAGACCGCCTTTCTGTACACAAATGTGTTTAACATAATTTTATGTAACTTTCATTATGTACTCTTGTTTGTGTACATATTATAGAATAATTCATTCATTCATTCATGGTGGGGATTATTAATGTATCTATGCTTATAATGCAAAATAAAATTCGCGCGTCTACACGTGTAACAAAGTTACATTTGTATATAAATTTAGGCAAGAGTTCATTCACCGAACGTGTAATGTTATATTTCGATAAAGTTTCAATGCCCAAGTTCAAGGTAGGAAGTAAGCTTCCATTTAAATTTACATTTTAATATATTATTATATAGTAATGGCTAAAAACGATAGATAATAATATACAAAATGGTATGTCTTACTTTTATTGTATGTTTCGTTGTTTGTTTAAAGTTGAAATGATGATGGCTTATACCTTGGATTAGGACATATGCTATAAAAATTATTATCATCAATCAGGATACGGTTGCAAATCTAAGTTAACGCAGGCGAAGCTGCGGGCAACAGCTAGTAATATCATAATTGTAATGTAAAGGTTTCTTGAAAATATCTCTTACTGTGAAAAGTGACTATAGTAAAATTAATATAAGTTTAAGAAACATTCAATTTCAATTCTTTGTTATAAGTCAACTCAACTATTTCCATAGATAGCAGACTAGCTAACCACGGGCCATCAGCAATTTTTTTTTCACCTGATGGTAAAGAGTTAGCGTCTTCCATGAAGATAAACAAGTTCTACCCCAGGCAATTTATTCATGTGTTTCGTACCCTGGGACGTGAGATGGTACGTTTCGCTGCTAGTAATTACATTTCCTATCCTCTGAAACACAGCGAGGCTGTTAGACGGAGGCAATAAGCAGGATGGTGGTACGGGGTACTCATGCAGATGGAAGCGCGTCACACTTTTTTTTTCTTTTACGCTGGGAAATGCTTTGAGGCATCCCGCGGGGGAGTGGGTCTCCCCAGCCGGGTATGTGGGACTTGCTGCGCCCGAAAGGTAGTAAGGTGGACGCAGCTCTTCCCACTAAAACCCGCCTTTGGTGAGGTGCCCCGGATTTAGTGAGCAAACACGGCACCTCGACGGCTAGTCAGTTCCTCTAGGGACAGACGCCACCTCCACAGAGGGGTTGTTCCGCATAACAGAATAACCCCTCCCAACATCGGGACAGTACAATGGGGTGAAGCTCCCATCCTCACCCCTTGTCCCCCTGCTCTTCCCCTCTTCTTATAAGAGGGGTACAAAGAGCAGCTCCATCGACTCAATTTGTTTCACCCAAGGTGCTGGGCTCACTCTAGGCTACTGAGCCTCACCGCCACGACAAGGCTTGTGACCATGGTGGGGAAGCGTGTCACACTGCTTCCCTCCCACCGACCTAAAGTTTAGAAATGGATAATAATATGCCGCCATTAAATTAATATTACAAGTAAACCTAACGTCCCACTATTTGGCACTAGGCCAGGTTGGGTATTAGGTCATAATTTATGCTCTCGCCTAATGTGGGTTAGGTAGGATAGCAAATGTCACATACCCTTAATCTTATCAGATGCGAATTTTCTCATGAATTTTTCCACCTCTAGACAAAAAAAAAATACCACACACACAAATTAGACAAAACAATCTGTTAAATATAAGGCCGGGGTCGCCCGCTTTACTCACCGCTGTCCTCGGCAACGTGGTCTGCTCCGGAGACTCTGTAGGTGACGCGACCTGTTCCAACCCTCGTATCCAACACCACCATAGGGACACACTGATTCGGATCTCCAGCTTAGGATGAATGATGTTAATCCTCGATCGAGTTAAACGGGTTACCTTGCAGATGTACGAAAATACGAAATAACTCATATATCTATTTTAGTTTAAACAAATTATTTGTTCAGGTACGGAACACCATCTTTCAGTTTCACAAATCAACTTCCAGGCCTTATTTCGAAACCCGTGCCCGTGCCTATAGCAATATTAAAAAAAAAAAACTCACAGACTATAAACCCGTAGTCGGTAATAAAATTCCATTTGCTCCAGTGGCTGTTACGCATCTTACTTTTCCTTTTATGGAAGGCACTCTCGCAGGATTTGTACTCTATGTCAACACCGTTAAGTTGCCTATAATGCAATAATAAGGGAGTTTTGGCGGGAACTAAAGTGACATTTATATTTATGTTTATGTATAGAAATGTGTGTTTGTGGAATTGAATAATAATTCTTCATTTGTGTGTTGTATCACCATCAGCTTATGTGCTCAAGGCTAGTGAATATCAAGATGGCCAAATCTCTGGTTATATAGGTATATTCAAATTGATAGCTAGCTAGATCTTCTCATATAGTTGTAGTGGAAGAATCCGCAGACCATAACGATTAGTTACAGGATACCATGACACCGGTTTCTTTACACAGGGTCTCTACTCTCAAACCTCGCGGGAATTATGCATACTTCAAATTTTCAAATCATAAATAGTTAATTAAGAAATATGTATATTGAATAAAATGCATAGAGCATATCTTTATTGTACAGAAATATTTTTTTTGCTAAAAATAAAACAAGAAGAAGTATTATTTGTTATTTTAATAAAATATCTCGGCAAATGTCATTTTTCCGCGCTGTGCTGAGAAAATATTTTGCAACGATATACTTGTTGGCGGCAATTCTGAGAAAATATAGAAATATGAAGTCAACAGAATAGTCTTAGAACTAAAAATAAAAACGCCTGGATGCAACGTAAAATAATATAATTTACTAAGATAATATAAAATTATTTATTTCTTATAACTTCCGTTGTTGGGCACTGGATTTCTCTGAAAAGGCGACGAGATTAGATCTTAGTTTTCCTCTGTTTTGGTTCAAACCGAATTTTACACTTCTCTTTCTCTTCCTTTTCTCGGCAATCAATTTTAATTCGAATCTAAGTATTCAGTATTAAAATATATTATTTATAATTTTTTTATGATTGGTAATTATGCAAAACTGTGGGAACAAACTAGACAATATAAAATGATAATACAGAAATTTCATAAAAAATCCTGACATGACGACCTCTGGAGCTCAATGCGCGTTGGCGCTTAACCCTGAGGTTGCGGTTTCGAATCCTGTCAGGGAAAAAAAAATCTGTGTTCCTGGGTCATGGATGTGTATTAAATACTAAATAAATAATAATAATAAAAATTCAAATTTCTTTATTGTTAGTTGTAGTAACAGATAGGTCTTACATATACACAGTCCTTACATCTTGCCATCACTATGGTGTACGTGTCCCTCCCGTGTCATCACTCTTATAAGAAGAGCGCACGAAAGAGCAGGGGGGACAAGGAATGGGAAACTCACCCATTTGAAGGGGTTGTTCTGTGGTGCGGGACAACACCTGTGTGGAGGTGGCGTCGGTCCCTTGAGACAGATCCGGGGCACCTCACCAAAGGTGGCATTGGTGGCACTCGCCGGGTTTTAGTGGGTAGAGCTGCGTCCACTTACCATTTTTCGGGCGAAGCGAGTTCCACTCCCCCGCGGGATGCCTCAGAGCATTTCCCGGCGTTACATAAAAAAAATACTTATAGTAAAGGGTTCGGTTTATGTTAAATAATTTCCTATTGCAGGATACGAGGGGGTGTAA
Source organism: Helleia helle (assembly GCA_963853865.1). Lineage (NCBI taxonomy): Eukaryota > Metazoa > Arthropoda > Insecta > Lepidoptera > Lycaenidae > Helleia > Helleia helle. The sequence goes on from OY971437.1 coordinate 2,694,686, forward strand.
CTCAGTGGTAGAGTGTCTGCTTCGCATGCTGAAAGTCCTGGGTTCAAATCCCAGCACCTCCACATGTGTTAATATATTTTATACCTAGTTTTACCGACGGCTTCTGGTTGTCTTTTATGCAAAAATTATAGAAGAGGGGGCAAACGGACAGTCGATTCACCTGATGGTAAGTGAAAAGCGATATCCACAGACACCCAGAGGATTAACAGGTGCGTTGGCGGCCTTCCAAATATGAGTATGCTCTTTTCTTGAAGGTCCCTAAGTCGTATCGGTTCGGAAACACCGTGGGTGGCAGCTGATTCCATATATTAGTCGTGCGAGGCAGGAAATGACGTAAAATCGAATTGTTGTGGATATCCGAACATCGAGATGGTGTGGGTGAAATTTGGAGTTTTTACGCGATGTCCGGTGGTGGAATTCTGCTGCAGGTTAGGCCGAACAATTCTTCAGAACTCTCCCCGTGGTAGATGCGGTAGATGCAGAAATGTATGGTATCTGATAAACATGAACAAAACGTTACTTCTCTACCTCGATCGATTTCGAGGAGACTAGCATTAGACCTCTTCACGATATAAAAATTAGACTCGAACTCACGCCGTTCAAGATTTATGACAACTAAACTACGATTATAAAATAAATTGAGGGAAGCTGAGGAACGTTTGAGGCAATGCATAAAGGATTTTATCGAGGGCGCGGTAATAAGGCGTTCGCCCCAGGCTGTATTTATAAATCGTATAAAATACTTTTTAACAAACGAGCAATTTTATTCTTTTCACATTTTAAAGGAAGTAGGTTCACCTTAAGAAATATGGAAGCTATTTATTAAATAACTACATGAATGAGATGCCCGGGTTAGTACCGTATACTGATGGGCGATGTTGACCACTTACCATGAGGTGGCTTGTCTACTACTTTACCCAATATGAGTATATATAATTAACTGTCTGCCGCAGCTTTGCCAGCGTTAACTTAGGTTTACAACCGTACTCGGATTGATGATTATTATTTTTGTATGTTACTGCTTATAACATCAGTTACTTGCCAGTGAAAGTCCCATCTAAATTGAACCAGGCGTTTCAGAGATTAGTCGTAACAAACAGGTAGACAGACAGACAGACAAAAATAGTAAAAAAATGTTATTTTGGTATATGTCCCGTGTATACATATGTATTCAATAAAAAGCGGTTATTTTAATATTACAAACAGACACTCCAGTTTTATTTATCTGTATAGATAAGTGTCGGTCCGTGTTGGATGCGAGTGGCAAGGGATCGTCTTGTCGTTCATTGAGGAGGCCTATGTTCAGCAGTGGACGGATAGAGGCTGATGATGATGATGATGTATAATAAAAAGCTAGCTTATGTAAAAAGTATAAGTTGGATCAGATAACCCCTAGGAAGTTTTAAAACTATGTTATCCAGTAACGTAGACATACAAATAATATTTTTACATGTTACATTTTTGACCGTATGCTGATGATGATGATTAACGTATGTCAAAACGTAGTGTTGTGCGGTCGGGTATCGATAAAAAGTCGATAAAGCTAATAACTAGGGTTATAATATGCTCGAGTATCGTCTCAGGTCTTGGCGCGCCGCCAGACAACTCAGCTTCATGCACTCCAATAGGGATGGGCTGGGTTTCCTCGATATATTCAATACAAGAGCTAGTGAGAGTTCTTTAACTTATATGCATTAAGTTCTGTAATATCTTTATATTAAAATATATACATTAACTCGTTTATACGTCATACTTATTGCACTTATTACGTTACGTTTGTCGTGTAATACGAAACATGTAAAGTTTTATTTCGATAAATAATAGTGTCTGTTTGATATATTGAAATGCGAAATGTAAGTGTATTTATTTATTTATATTTTATAAGTCTATGAATCGAGTGACATCTCATTTATTAAAATAGAATTGGGTAGAACGTATTATACAATAATTTTTCATGTTTCCTTCGGATTTGCCGTTATCGCGTTATAAGACCTTTTTCTGCAAATTATAAATTTAATAGAAATTAATTTTTATCTGTCTGCCTCTTTATTTCTTTTGATATTCTCCGTAACAGCTGGTTTAATTTTCTCAGGATTTTCATAAATAGCCGAGATATAGACCTTTTTTTTTTTTCTTCTTTAACGCCGGGAGGCATCCCGCGGGGGAGTGGGTCTCCCCAGGTGGGTATGTGGGACTCGCTGCGACCGAAGCTGGTAAGTGGACGCAGCTCTACCCACTAAAACCTGACGAGTGCCACCAATGCCGCCTTTGGTGAGGTTCCCCGGATCTAATAAACAAACAGGGCACCTCGACGGCTAGTCAGTCCCCCAAGGGACCGACGCCTCCTCCATTAAGAGGTTGTCCCGCACCACAGAACTACCCCTCCCAACTTGGGGACAATACAATGGGGTGAGGTTCCCATCCTCGCCCCTTGCACCCTTTTCTTATAAGAGGGGTAAAAAGAGCCCCCTCGGCTCAATTAGCTTCGCCCAAGGTGCTGGGCTCATCCTGGGCTACTGAGCCCCACCGCCACGTCAAGACCTGAACCATGGTGAGAAGCCGAGATATAGACCTAGGTTACTCTAACGTCACGTTAAACAAAAGTTAAGTGTCCCTACTAGAAACAATATTTTTATACTTTTCACTGGTAACTTGTTCATAAAATTTAATTTTTGTAATATTGTCGTAGAAAAATATTTTTTAGACTTTCTGTTGCCCGCAGTATACCGGTATAAGATTTATACTTTTGAAGATAGTACTAACTCACAAACATTATCTATTTATAATATTAATACTTATAGAAAAATCGATATTATTTTCTAATGATTTTGCGACGTTCATGATGAAGAAACTTTTACAGATTTTATTGCGGTTTATTGAGTTTATAACATGCCTATATGAGCGACGATGGCCTAGTGGGTATGGTTTTTTTTTTGGATGGATCTATTCTAACGGCCCGAAGGCCCTAATGCTACATCGGATTAGTGTGTGCCCATTTGGCTCACTTTTGGTTTGTAAAAGCGGGGGGTTGGCCCCCGCCAACCGTGCAGCGTTCGACCACACGGCCTCCTGGCGTCGGGTTGGAGTGGTTATGGGCTCGGCCTCTTGAGTGCGAGCCGAGAGGTCCGGGTTCGATCCTGACCTCCCTGTGATGCCTTGAAATGGGTTTTTCGAAATTTCTACGTGCACCTGAACATGAGACCATCGCTTGCTCACCGGTGAAAGAAACATCGTGAGAAAACATGTGCCTGATGAGATTAAAAGTCTTGAAGGTATGTGAAGTTGACCAAACCGCAACTATGGCCCAATACCCTCCTCGCCTGATTTCGAGGAGGAGACCCTTGCCCATTAGTAATATAAGGATTGATATTATTATATTATATAACATAGAGAAATAAATTAAATTGTTCAGATAGTCTATCGACATGTCCCATCCCTATCAGCAGGCAATAATTGACAGCCCATAGAGCCGGCTTATAACTCCTGAGAAGCCAGTCCACTTACGTCTGTCACTTTAAATCTATCAAATCGATAAAACCTATGAGTAGTAGCTAATCTATATCTATACAGATAAATAAAATTGGAGTGTCTGTTTGTAATATAAAATAACTGCTTTATTTATTGTACAACTAGCTGTTGCCCGCAGCTTCGCCCGCGTTAACTTAGGTTTATAGCCGCGTACGGATTGATTATGGTTATTTTTATAGCCTAAGTTACTCCTTATAGCATCAGCTATCGGCCAGTGAAAGTCCCATCAAAATCGGCCCAGCCGTTTCAGAGATTAGCCGGAACAAACAGACAGACAGACAGACAAAAATTGTAAAAAAATCTATTTTGGTATATGTACCGTGTATACATCCATATGCATTTAGTAAAAAGCGGTTATTTTAATATTACAAACAGACACTCCAGTTTTATTTATTTGTATAGATTAATATAAGTGTATCATGTAGTTTGACTACCTACTTTTAAAATTCGTACATTTACTAATCGATAGTATTTTATAATTGTTCGTATAGAGTTTTTTTTTATGTTAGTTGGATAGGCAAACTGGCAAACGTGCCACCTGATGGTAAGTGGTAGACGTCGCCCATGAACATAAACTAGTATACCTGGAACGAGCCCAGGCAACTCATTCATTTGTCTATCCTAAGACATAAGATGTTAAGTCTCGGTGCCAGTAATTACACTGCCTGTCTTGCCCTTCTCTCCGAAACACAGCAAAGTTGTTTCACGGGAGAAACAAGCAAGATGGTGGTACCCATGCAGCCGGGAGCGCGGCACAGCGCTTCCCTCCCACCGGTTTATTATTCTAAGCAGGTGCGATCATTTTTAACCGACTTCAAAAAGGTTATCAATTCGTCGGAATCTTTTTTTTTTTTAATGTATGTTACCTGATTACTCGAAGATGGCTAGACCGATTTGAAAAATTCTTTCTTTGTTCTAAAGGGTATACTTCCCAAATGATCCCATGATAAGGAAACCAGGATCTAATGATGGCATCCCAGAGAAATCCAGCGGAACTTTCGAAAATCGTAGGGGCGACTAGTGCGTTTGATACTTTTTTTATACTATTTATATATTATTTATGTCGATCTGATGCTGGAGCCGAAAGACAGTCGAGGGAACTCCTTAACGATTTACATCAGTAACCTTGTATTTGGGCTTGATTAATTTGTAATGATGAGAACTTTACACCTAGATGGGTTGTGACTGTCATTAAGGGTCTGATGATGAAGGCAAATGACAGTTAAGGGAACTCCTCAACAGTTTACAGTAGCTACCTTGTGTTTGGACTTAATTAATATTTAAATTAGTTATTATTAATTAAGTCCAATTCCGGTCGGTGATGACATTAATTAAGTCAAATTCGGTCCAAATCCAAGCCGGTGTCGTATTCGTTGATGTACCAATCTCCCTACCTACCTTGGCTGACACCGGCTTCAAAAGTAACAATAATGACGTGGTAAATGCAAAGATTGTATATTAGTAGAAGAACAAGTTGATTATAAATTGTAGGCACAAACAAAGATTAAGGAAATTATTTTATTACTTTTTAGTTTCTTTTTAATTTTGAAGTCGGTTTTAATTTATGTTTATTCAAATTCAAATTCAAATTCAAAATATTTATTGCAACTAAGTGTACATGAAATCGTTTAAAAATTATTATAAAAGTACTTATAACTTAGCGCCTTTTACAGGCATTGCAATATCCAGGAGGGCAAGTTTACAATCTTGTTTATTAGTATAATATAACACAAAAAAAATATGCATGATTAAATATACAAATAATTTTAAATAGAATTTTTGTTATTTAATATAATTTCTAGTTTATATCCAATATATTATTTCATTATAATATTATATAGATGTAGTCAATTTAATTTAAAATTAATTAAAATATAAAACAATTCAAAATATTTTTATGATAAAACTTATTATTGTATTATTGTCCAATATATTTTATTTCCTACAACACAATTTTGTTTTGTAAATATTCAGCTGTCGAGTAATAGCATTTATTAATCAAATGTTTTTTTAATTCTTTATTAAATCCTACAACCGTTTCTTCGTTTTTTATAATGCTTGGCAATTTATTAAAGATTTTTATAGCCATATGAAAGGGGCTTTCGCTTAGCATTTTAATTCTTGACCTTGGTAGATCTAGCTTTTCTTTATTCCGGGTATTTATATTGTGAATATCTTTCTTTTTTATAAATACATTCATATTTTTATAAACAAATGTGCATATGTCAAGTATGTATATTGAAGGTAGTGTTAATATATTGAATTTAATGAAATGTGGCTTACAACTTTGCTTGTTATCTATTTGAGCCAATATCCTGATACACTTCTTTTGTAATATAAATAACTCATTCGCTTTAACACTGTTTCCCCACAGCATGACACCATACTTGAGCCATGAGTGCGCGTATGCATAGTAAGCTGATAGAGCTGTTTCTGTATTTGTGCTATGTTTAATTTGAAAAAGAGCGTATATAAACTTCGATAATTTAGATTTAACATTTTCAATGTGCGTTTTCCAATTAATGTGTGTGTCTATATTTATTCCCAGTAAACTAAATTCTTTTACTTCTTCTAAAACTATGTTGCAATGGGTTATGTTTAAATCAAGTGGGGCTTTTTTGTACGTCCTAAATTGTATTATTTTAGTTTTATTTAAGTTTATTTCTAAATTATGGTCTTTTAGCCATTGTGTTACCGACGTAAGAGTGTTTTGAATTAATTTGTTATAATTTTCTAAATTATGACATTTTATTAAAATCGACACGTCATCAGCAAATAGTACTGGTACGGTTGATTGTGTGTCCAGCGACTTCGGTAGATCGTTTATATATATTAAAAAGAGAACACATCCGAGTACACTACCTTGAGGGATAGAGTATGTGAGATTTCTCGTTCTGGAACACACGGACTTAATTTCTTGTTTGTCATTGTCAAAACTTTCGATCTGTACTATCTGTTTCCTATTAGTTAGATATGATTTAAACCATTGGTAAGCAGCACCTCGAACTCCACAACCATTTAACTTTGTGAGAAGTATATTGTATCGGACTTTATCGTATGCTTTAGTCATATCTAGGAGTAGCCCTACGACGTGCTTTTTATCATTTATGTATTGAAGAGCCGTTTGGATGTACTTATATACTGCTAGTGTTGTTGACCTAGACTTTCTAAATCCGTTTTGACTATCATCCAAAATACCGAATCTCTCCAAGAACGAGTATAGACGGTTACACATAGCTTTCTCAAATATTTTTGAAAAGGTGGGCAGTAGAGCTATGGGTCTGTAGTTATTGGGGGTGTAAGTATCGCCTTTTTTATGTATTGGTTTTACTAGTGAAACCTTTAGCAGATCCGGAAATTGACCATCTTGAAAACTTTGATTAATTAAATGTGTCAATGGCGTGGAAAGTACTACCGCGCATTGTTTTAATAATATTGGTGGAATATGATCTATGCCGTAGCTATGTTTATTTTTTATAGATGCTATAATCCTTAATATTTCATTCCGATTGGTTGGACGTAAATACATAGAGCATAAGGGTGGGTTGATGACTGGGTGGCCGGTAAGATTGTTCGGGTTAAAGTTAGTTTTATCTTGGGTTTCTCCCACTGTTGCGAAAAAATCGTTAAATATGTTTGATATTGTTAAGGGACATTTAATTATATCATTGTTCATTTTTAAAGTTATATTTTCATGTTTGTTAACTTTTGTTTTTCCCGTTTTTGTGTTAATTATTTTCCACATAGTTTTTATTTTATTGTCAGAATTTTTCATTAACCTAGTGTACTCTAATTTTTTTGATATTTTAATACTAGTTTTTAACGTTTTACTATACATGTTGTAGTATTTTTTTATAACGTCATCATTTTTTTTTTCAAATATTATGTGTTAAAGATCCTTACGTTTTTAGAGGATATGTAATGTATGTATGTATTTTTGCAAAGATGGGTTAAGCCAAGCTACAGCTTGGCAAAAAAGAGTATGGAAAAAATGAGGGCGCCACTTTCACTAATGTCTCATCATAATATGGAAAATCTGTAAGATAATTTAATAAATCGTTAAAAATAAATGTGAAACACTAAGCTTTACTCAAAATCTAGTATTTGTCGGCCAAGTATTGTCAACATCATAGGTTTCCATTTAGAAAAATATTTAGTTCCACCTGTCATACTCTTTTTTGCCAAGCTGTACATAGGACCAAACGAACCTATCATCGACTTATTTCGAGGTGAAGAAGCCAAGCAGTATCGTAGGTTTTCAATTCGCATCAAAACAAAATATGGGCGTGTCCTTTATATCGAGGAGAAGAAGAGAGAAGCGTAATATGGGTACGGATAGGATGAGACGAGGCTCTCGTCTCATCATGGATTGGATGAGACGAGGTTCTCGTCTCATGATGAGACGTGATGAGATGAACGATATGTAAAGAAAACCAATATTATAAAGTATGTACTTATTTATTAAAAGTCATATTTTATTATTTACATATACTTATAATATAACAAAGTTACACATTAATATATTGTACAGACATTTAGCTCCAAAGTAAGTCATCTGGTCTCATAAGACCAGACTGTTGAAGTGGAGCTGATTACCGAAATTTGTTTTTGTAAAAGTAAGATAGGAATGTATTAGGTATTCTTTTGTTTATTTGTATAAAATGGTATAAAATGGTCTGATCTGACTGATCCATTTTTTATCGATGTGTAGTAAATCAAATGTTGAAAGGCGAATGGTTCGCATCGAGCATATAACCGGATAGAGTAGTAATGTGAGCTATGAATTCCGAAACTGATAAGTGATTTGTCACTGATGTAATAGCAATTCAACCAACCAGTGTGTGTGTACGTCCCATTGGCCAATCATCAATGGCCATCAGTCGACCAATCAGAGCAGGCGCAGCGTCGCAATACAAATTTGTCGGAATTTGTTTTTTTACAAAACACACATTAGCGCTCTATTATGGTTATATGCTCCGATGATGGTTGTTAATTTATTTCTGATTAATATTTTTCTAGTTAAATTATTGCATATGATTCTAATACATCGATTTTTAGTGAATAATTTTTGACAGCAACACATTATTATTGTGACAGTACATTATATTATTTTTGAATATCACGAATTCTTTTTATAGCCTGACCAGAAGAATAAAAACCATCGCCATATTGCGGAAAATTTCGGAACTAATTTCTGTATGGACTATACTATGTGTTGACGTAAAAAAGATACAGTGGCGACACCACGCAGGGTTTATATATTTCTGGTCAGGCTTTACATTAATTTTATAAATATAAAATAATTGACTATATTTTACTTAAAATACGAGTATATTTAAACTAGCAGATCCGACACATGTCTTATTCAAAACATATTTGTTCGAATTTTGAAATTAAATCGCGAATCCATTTGAACACACAAAAAATCCATCAAAATCGGTCCAGCCGTTTAGGCATTCAGTGACTTACACACGAATTATATTGTATATAAGTAGTACATTATTCTGATATTTATAAATCGTAAAATTTAGTAACAATGAAAGCGCTCAACAACATATCAATTTTTGCATTGTACAAATTTTTCATTACTTTTGATTGAACTTGCTCTAGTCATAACAAAGCCAATGATGACAACCGTATCAAAATCCGTTGAGTAGTTTAGAAAATATTGATGAACAGACAAACATAAAAAGCGACTGTAATTTAAACTATCTACAAATAAAGAAAAGAAGATAAACAAAAAAAGTAAAAGTATTTAAAAACGGAACGTTTCATTTTTATTTCGCGGAGCTCGATATTAATTAATTGTCTACGAATGTCTTATTATCGGTTGATTTTTATTAATAGTAAAAATAATTAACGATTAACCTTTAAAAAACGCCAAAAATCACGTTTGTTATAAATATGTACCCTTATTTTTTATGTCTTACGGCCAAATACTCAAACGAATCTTAAATTTAAGACGTACTTAAACTCATGCTACGACGTGTCAGATTCAAAGAAAAAAGAGGGACAACACGAGTTTAAGTACGTCTTAAATTTGAGATTCGTTTGAGTATTTGGGGGTTAGGGGGGCAAACGAGCAGTCAAAGCCTTTTGGCAACTATCGACGCCCATACACATCCGCACGGCCAGAGATTATGCAGATGCGTTGGCCTCCTTTTCCCTATCCCTCCCTAGTGACATAGCTGTCACTTGACGCCGGTGTTATGTGGGCGAGAGGTACCACCCCGGTCGTGCCCACACAATTCGGCTGCAAAGCGGTATGGTACCTCGTACTAACCCTTACCCTTAAGTATTGATTTTATTCTGTTTTTAGTATCTTTTGTTATAGCGCAAAGAGATATACATCAATACATCACGTGTGAACATTTCAAATGTCTAACCATCACGGTTCATGAGATACAGCCTTCTTTTTACGCTTGGAAATGCCCTGAGGCATCCCGCGGGGGGAGTGAGTCTCCCCTCCTCCCCTCACCTTTGGTGAGGTGCCCCGGATCTGATGAGCAAACAGGGCACCTCGAATGCTAGTCCCTCAAAGGATCGACGCCACCTCTACAGAGGGGGAACAGTACAATAGCGTGAGGTTGCCATCCTCGCCCCTTATCCCCCGGCTTTTTTGTCCCCTCTTCTCATAAGAGGGGTACAAAGAGCAACTCCTTCAGCTCGCTGCTTCGCCCAAAGTACTGGGTTCACCTTAGGCTACTGAGCCCCACGGCCACGACAAGGCTTGAACCATGATGGGGTCATGAGATACAACCTGATGACAAACAAACGGACGGATAGCGGATGCTTAGTAATAGGGTCTCATAAAAGTAAAGGATGCCCTTGGGTACCATACAAAAGCTCTTTTCAATCTCGTGGACATTACCGAAATATCGAACTAAAACAAAAGTGTAATATTGAACATCAATGAACAGTTACAAGCTGATGATGATGTATTTAAAATGAAGTTGCTACGTGAAAATGTATGCTACAGAAGCAAACTTATCTCGAGTGGCATGTTTAACTTGGTTAAGTTAAAATTCTTCTTCTGGAAAAAAAGGATTCTGCTTAGTGGAAAATCTAAGAAAGAATATGATCATGGAGACAGCAAGACCAATAGTGGTACCATTTTCCTTACTCTTGAAATACAGGTGTTTCGGGAAAAAGGGCTGGACAGGCAATTACTGGCATACGATGTAGGATAGCCAGCATGTGAATAAGTTGCCTTTTTTTGTTGACGCTGTGGAAATGCTTTGCGCTTTCACCCGGGGATGGGTCGTCCCCGGGGATATGTGGGACTCCCGGCGCTCCCCACTACCCCAGCGCCGGTATACCGCACTAAAACCACCGCGAGTTGCCTTCAGCCGCTTGAAGGGGAGTGTCGCGGATCTGACTAACATATGACACCCCCCGCGACTGGCCGGTTCTATCAAAAAGGCTAACCGGGCTTCCTCCTATTATGGGGGCACTCCGACAACCTAGAGCACCTCCGCCGAAGCTGGAACTTTTCTACCGAGGCAGGTACCCAACCTTACCCCGAGTCCCGACGTGAATAAGTTGCCTGGGCAGGTTCCAGTTAAATTAGTTTATGCCGTTTTGGAGACATTCGACGTTAACTCATCATAGCTAATATTAAAAATTATTGCAAATGGAGAAATGTTAAAAAGTGGGATGTTTCTTGGAATCCAGTCATTCAAATTTAAACGCTGTTTATTGGAATATAATTTTATGAATTCCTAGTGAAATGTCCAATTTTCTAAATTAGAGAAATAGAATCTATAAAAAAAGGAAAATAAATAAAGGGGAAACCAATAGACAGCCCCATTATCATAGTAACATAGGATCCATAAATTGTTGGTGGAGGGAGGACCTGGTGCGGCATGGTATGGTACGGACCGTATGGTAAAAGCCTAACGGCTCCTTTGCGCCCGATGCTCGAGCGGTGGATGCGTCGTAAGCGCAAACCCCTCACCTTCCGTCCGACACAGGTGCTCATCGGTATTGACTGGCCCACATGGAGCCGGTGGTAGTTGTGTCAGGATTGAGGCGCAGTTATGGACTCGACCCAGCATACCATATGGGTGTGCCGAATGGGCGGCGCTGTGTCGCGATAAGACATCAGTCATCGGAGGGGACTTGTTTCTGCCGAGCGTCCTCACCGGTGATGGCCTTCTTCTGCTAGACAAATGTCCTAGAAGAAGGCCGACGAGCGGGTGATAGAGGAGGCCGCCAACGAGGCTGATGACGAGGCATCCCCCTCCTCGAAGGCGACGATCGAGGGTGCGTAGGAGGCGCTACTTAATGCTCCTCCAGTAACGCCCCTGTGCTCGTGTCGGGCTTCAGGATGGGAACCTGGGCCCAGTAAGATACAACCGGGTAGCCCCATTTGCGAGGAGTAGTCTGTCGCTAAGGTGATTCTATTGCCTGCAGATCGGAGACTTAAAAAAGCTGCTGAAGGCGCTCGCAGTGGTTTTAGTTTAAGGGTAGGGCACTCCCAGGTGTCAGTCCCACATTGGGTCAGGATCTACTCAAAGATCCTAGCTACATCCATAAAGGATTTCCCTGCGACATAAAAAAATGCTATAAATAGTTTACCCGTGCAAAGCCCAGACAGCCCGCTACTATGCCAATTTTAATCATATTTTTAAATACTTTTTATAGTAAGAAACTACACATTATTATATTACATTTAAGTGCAGTTCTTTAAACGAACTTCTTGCGGTTTCACTAACCAACCAATTTTAGAATCCCTGCGAAATAAGCATAAAGCTTTCGTTTTCGTTTAATTTAGTTAAATTCGTTTAATAGTTCCGAAGATTAGATGATTCCAACAAACTCACTATTATATAGCTAGCTGTAGTTACGTGACAAACTGAAAACCACCCGATTGTAAGTTATTAAACAGAAGCGAATTCACCCAGCCCTTATTTTTAAGGTTCCAGGTTCTAAAACCATATCTAGATTTTTTTTTCGGAATGATCTATGCTACATCGGATTAGCCTGAGCCGATTTGGCTCACTTTTGGCTAGTAAAATAGGGGGTGCCCCCCGCCAACCATGTAGTCTGCGACCACGTGGCCTCCTAGCGTCGGATTGGACCATATGTAGAACTAGGTTTTTGTAAGAAACAACCAGGATACGATGGAGGAGGATACGAACCCCAAGTACCCTGGCTTCGAAAAAGCGGCGAAGGATGATGATTTTAATTGTCTATGCATTTTTAAAGGATTATCTCAGAGCGGCCATCTGGGCGTTCATTGATATGCTGTGGACAGAAAAAGCCGTATACGAACTAAAATTACATCATCCACGTAAGCAAAAATTATCATAAAATAAAAACTACTAGGCCAAAATATGTATATAAAATTTTTATGGGACCAAATGGCAACTATTCCACATCAAACTACAAAAGAATCGGTGTAAATACATACAAAATACCAATCTAATTAATTGGGAAGCTCCTCCTTTTTTTGAAATCGGTTAAAATGCTAAAGAGTACTCTAAGAGGTAGTGTCATGCTGCTTTGCAGCGGAATTGTGCCGGCACGACCGGGGTGGTACCTCTCGCTCACATATGACCGGCAACAAGTGACAGCTATACGCGTTTCGTGTGATTTGTGAGTTTCCAATGGCCCATTGGGGGATAGGGAAATGGAGGGCAACGCATCTGCATTACTTTTGGTTGTGTGACGAGCAGTCGAAGCCGTTTGGCAACTATCGACGCCCATACACACCCGTATGGGCGTCGATAGTTGCCAAACGTCTTCGACTGCTCGTTTGCCCTCCAATGCTATAAAAAAATGTGGTTGTGTGATTTAAGTTCCAAAGTAGCATCTAAATTACTGATCCGATTTTGATGTGGTGTCAATCAATTTAGATCTTTTTTTACTTGTTAAAGGTTAAATATTTATTGATCCGATTGATAAAATTTTGGGACAAAATCGGTTTGGGAGTGATATCTGGGACAAAATATGGCGTGGGATTTTGGAACAAAGGTGGAATGGTGCTTCTGACATCGGTATACCTATTACCTATAAGCACCGCATCTTCGTTATAAATTGGTTTTGGTGTTATTGTAAAAAGATCTTTTATCTCTTCATACGCCGGTCTTACCGTTGAAACGAAAGACTTTGAAGGCCTGTAATTTGGTATTTTGTAATCCTTATCATTGTATTCTGATGAATAATCATTATTATATTCATTATTTTCTTCCTTAATTGGTATTTCTTTTAATTTGTAATCATTATAATCAGGAGTATTGTCAATTCTGTTATGAGTATATGCGTTGCTATTATCAAGTTTGTTACTAGTGAATGCGTTGTTCTCAAGATTGGTATTGGCAAATGCATTATTAGTAAGTTTATTATGTGTATATGCGTTATTATAATCAACATTTTTACTAGTGAATGCATTACTATTATCAAAATTGTTTCTCGTGAATGCGTTATTATTATCAATATTGTTATTAGTGAATGCATTATTGACAAATTTGTTATTATATGCGTTGTTAACTACATTCTTATCATTATCTGTATCATATACATCAGTATCATATTTGACGTCAGCTTTGTAGCCATTTTCATCGGCTGTGTACGAGACTATCTGTGTCCTTCCATCCGGGAGTCGAACTCGGTATTCTCCATTGGTTGCTGAGCCGCTGCTCTGTTGGCTGTGTGAAAAGTCGTCTCCCGTCTTATGATCCTTTACGGTGTAGGAGAAAGCATAGTTTTGGTTCTGTAAAGAAGTATTTTTTTTAGTTCACAGTCATAGATAAGTACAAAGAAGTTCAGTAGCAATCCTCGAGGCAAGATTTGATAATAGCAGGACATTTTGTAGACTTGCTCAACCCCACTATGGTTCAGGTTTTGTCGTAGCGGTGGGGCTCAGTAGCCTAGAGTGAGCCCAGCACCTTAGGCGAAGCGAATTGAGCCGAGGAGGCTGCTTCTACGCCTCTTATAAGAAGAGGGGACAAAAGAGCAGGGGTCAAGGAGCGAGGACGGGAACCTCACTCCATTGTACTGTCCCGGCGTTGGGAGGGGTTGTTGTGTGGTGCGGGGCAATCCCTCTGTGGAGGTGGCGTCGGTCCCCTGAGGGACTGACTAGCCGTCGAGGTGCCCTGTTTTCTCAACAGATCTGGGGCATCTCATCAAAGGCGGCATTGGTGGCCCTCGCCGGGTTTTAGTGGGTAGAGCTGCGTCCACTTACCAGCTCTTGGGCGCAGCGAGTCCCACTCCCCCGCGGGATGCCTTAGAGTATTTCCCGGCGTTAAAAAAAGACTTGCTCAAGGTGACCAAATTAATGAAAATACTGAATTGAAAACTGCAAGTTCTAGTTAGTATGGAATGTATATACGTTGTAATAACAATTCTACAGTAATTTTATTACGAATAAAATTACTCTTTATAACTTTCAAATAAGTCTATAGTTGTTTTCTAATGTTTACGCGAATTTCACTCATTATAATGAAACACTTTTTTACGGATTTTATCGCGGTTTATTAAGATTTTTACAAGCCCGACGTTTCGGATACTTTACAGCAACCATGGTCACGGGAGGACTGAGGTGTCATACGTCCTATTATTACAAAGTTATTCGAAACTACCCTATGATACATCAATATTTTGGTCAGTCCTATCTACGCAGAAAGTGCTAACTGTATCTTTAATCTGTGACATATTATGCTTGGATTTTGATTTGATAATTTTAATAATGGGATCCCAAGCAGGTGGTAGAAGCCAGCCATCTTCTCTATTGAAATTAGGATGTTTTTTAATTTCAATAGCCTCACGGATCATCCTTGGTTGGAATCGGTGTTCTTTTGCGAGGACTTGTGGTTTATCAAATCTGATATAATTCGTCACAGTGAACGTGTGAAACCTGCCACCGTCGAGCGAGTACCTGCAGTTCTCCCGTTTATTAAAGGCGTCACTGACAAGATTGGCTTCATCCTAAAGCGAGCTTCTATAAAAACTTATTTCAAGCCGCCAAAAAAGATAAGTCAATTCTTACCATCTGTCAAGTGTCATATACCCTTACAAGATGCAGGAGTATACAAGCTTGATTGTGATTGTGGCCGCTCTTATATAGGCCAAACAAAAAGATCTATTAAAACTCGCGTCAAAGAACATATAGCTGATTTAAAATACCGTCGCTACACTAAGTCTGCCATCTGTGAACATAGTATTGACAAAGCTCGCCATTATATCAGATTTGATAAACCACAAGTCCTCGCAAAAGAACACAGATTCCAACCAAGGATGATCCGTGAGGCTATTGAAATTAAAAAACATCCTAATTTCAATAGAGAAGATGGCTGGCTTCTACCACCTGCTTGGGATCCCATTATTAAAATTATCAAATCAAAATCCAAGCATAATATGTCACAGATTAAAGATACAGTTAGCACTTTCTGCGTAGATAGGACTGACCAAAATATTGATGTATCATAGGGTAGTTTCGAATAACTTTGTAATGATAGGACGTATGACACCTCAGTCCTCCCGTGACCACGGTTGCTGTAAAGTATACGAAACGTCGGGCTTGTAAAAATCTTAATAAACCGCGATAAAATCCGTAAAAAAATATTGTTTTATTATAATGAGTGAAATTCGCGTAAACATTAGAAAACAATAAGTATTAGTTACCTGTTCATCTTCTTGTTCGGTGGAGACATCATTATAGTGATAATAATCTTCTTTTTTTGGCTGCAAAATAATGATATTATTTACAAATGTCATTTATATTGTAGTTTTTGAATCTCTCAAAAGATCTGGAGATTTTTTACTCATTTTTACTACCCATATATCTTTTAACAAAAATGTTTACAACGGAATCATCATCATCATTATCATCATCATCAGCCTCTATCCATCCACAGCTGAACAAAGGCCTCATAGGCAAACGCAATACACCATATTATTCATTTTTTTTCCCGAAGCTCGATATTCGCATCGCTTACCACTACTTTGTTACTGACTCTCTAGAACTATCGACATTTTAAATAGATTCAAAAGTGAAGATATCCACATCGAAGTCCAAAATTTTTCCATATTTTTGGCGCTTTTGTTTTATTCTGAGTTTAGAGTGATAAGTGAGGTATTAATTTGTTCATTATAGTAAAAGAATCACATACCCCTTTTGTACTTGTCTCCTTTGACACCTTCTGCAGATTCTGAATGGCGTGGTCAGACAGCGCTTTGTATATCGGTGGTAGCTTTGGACGTTGCTGGAAGGAATATTCATAGTTAGTATTAAGGCAGGGCAATGTGTGTTTAGTGTAGAAGATAATCTTCAAATTGCTCGAATCGTTTGAAATTGACAAGCAGAGTTCCGACTGTAAAGGCGCGGCTCCACCGCGGCGCATGCATGTAAAAATGACTATAGCAAGAAAATGATAATTAATGCGTAGAGTATCCGTGGGTTCGAGTGGAAACAATCACATACAGATGGAGCCGCGCCCTTAATCTGTCGTGGATGAAACTGCGGGCAACAAAATAGACGATGCTTCGTGGTACTGCTGGATAACTCACATCATCATCATGATCATCATCATCAGCCTCTATCCGTCCACTACTGAACATAGGCCTCCCTCAATGAACGCCAAGACCGCCGATCCCTTGCCACTTGTATAATTCTGCACATAATTATACTTAATTTCTAGATTAGATATTCCAGCACGACGAGCAGAACGTATTTATTTTCTGGCAATTCGTAAACAATCCCGAAATATCGAGTCAGACCTCTGGGTTTTACCTACATAAATAGATAAAGATAATAACAAACAATATACAATACAGCATCTTCCGTATTGCGTCCATTTTTGTTGCATGACTGGCATTCTTGTCGTGGAGCCACTAAATAAGCGATATTTTGTGAGCGACGATGGTCCAGTGGGTATTAAGGCCTTCGAGTTCGCTCCTGACGTTCGCTCCCTGTGGTGCTTTAAATTGGGTCTTTAAAATTTCTACGCGCACCTGAACATGATACTATCGCTTGCACACCAGTGAAGGAAACACCGTGATGAAACACTGATGAGATTAAATGTCTTTGAAGGTGTATGAAGTTCACCCCGCATTGGGCCAGCATCGGTTAATTATGGCCCAAAACCCTCGCTGGATTTCGAGGCCCGTACCCAGCATATGTCCCATATAAGGGTTATTATTGTTATATTTTTTATTTATTTATAATAATCTATGCAAATACGTAAAATTGGAGTGTCTGTTTGTAATATTAAAATAAAATAAAAAAATTAAACTCATTTTAACAATCAACTAATTATAATATCGAAAACAGGTTTTTCTTTTACAGCTTGTCCTTCGACAAAGGCCTCCTCTAAGGCATTTTGATCTGTCCTTTGCAGTGCGTGATGATACGGGGCCAGCTATCTTCCCATCGTTTAAACTGCGGAAACTGTGACGTTAATATTTACTTGGTTCAAAGATTTAGTTACAGACAGACACCGGATCAGGTGAACCTAAAAAAGGTTATTATAGTATCTAATGTAGTATAGATAAGGTAGAGAACCCTTTGAGCGCGAGTCCTAGTCGTACTTGGCCGGTATTTTCTTCCATTTAGTTTTTTGGTACTACCCAATATTTTAAGCCGTTTACATAAGTATATTTAAATTGGAATTTTCGTAATATTTTTTTTTAATTATCGCAACTTTTGGGCTTTTCCGACATTCCGCCATTTTCGTGGCCCAACAGGAAATATTTGGCTATTCCCTCCAACGTTACCTTCCGAGTGGCGAGTGATCGATCACTCTGTGAACTATCAGGTGGTCGAATGTTTTTTGAATCATTAACCGTCATGATTCTCTAGTGCAGAGTTTCTCAAACTATCGTCCACGCTAAGGGGTCTGTGGGCTAAGGGGCTAGACGGAATATTAGGAAATATTAGGAAAATAAATTTACTACGCCCGCACGCGCCAGTCCGGTCATCCCGCACCATAGAACAACCCCTCCCAATGTCAGAACAGTGCAATGGGGTGAGGTTCCCATCCATGTCCCTTGTCCCCCCCCTACTCTGTTGCCCTCTCTTTTTATAAGAGTGGTCTACAAAGAGCAGGTCCCTCGGTTTAATTTGCTTCGCCCAAGGTGCTGGGTTCACCTTAAGCTACTGAAGCCCTCCGCCACGACAAGGCTTAAACCTTGGTGGGGAACAAACATGCTTGTTAAGGCATAAACTTCTACAACTCTTTAGTTATTTAGGATCCCAGCTAGTTCCACCATATATTCTTTATGATATATAACTATCTAAACCACAGATCTAAGCTTTCGGAACCTCCCGGCTCGAGGCGTGTGATTAGTGGTCACGGAGAGCCCGACCCGGTCGAATCTCGGTGACCGCGACACGAAGATAAATTCGCTACGCATTATTTTGATTATTTTTGATATTTGATTTGATCTCGCTTTGGAACCGTTGTTAAACTCTATTGACGTCCAAAAATACTTCGTTGGATCAATCTTGAAAAAAATAATAATTTTGATTCTGAATGAATAATAATGTTGAGTAGTTCCTTTACAATAAAAACAGTAAGTCCTTCAGTCCAGATCCTATCACGGCTACCAATAATAGTGTTCCTTTCCACTAGGGCATCCCCCATTAATACATAGTACATACAAAAGGACAATCAAAATCGCGTCCACTGTAGGCGGCGAAGACCAGGCTTCCGACCGTCGGTCCCGTGGTAGACATCGAGGAAATTAGAGGCCCCGCGCTGGGGGCGTCCAAACACTAAAACTAAGAAGGTTTCAGGCTCATGGCCTCACCTATAGACAGATGAATTTAGAGAAGTCCTCGGTCCTCGAGCATATAACCGGATAGAGTAGTAATGCACGCCATAAAATTCCGAAACTGGTCAGTGATTTGTCACTGACTTAATAGCAATTCAACCAAACAGTGATCTGTATGTACGTCCCATCGGGCAATCATCCATCAATGGCCATCAGTCCAATCAGAGCGCAGAACCGGCGAAGCGTCGCAGCACTAATTTAGCGGAACTTATTTTCATACAAAACACAAGATTAACGCTTTATTCCGGTTATATGCTCGATGAACGGGTTAGGTTATTTTAAAAAAGAAAAAAATCCTCCAGTCGTCCAAGGTAAGGGCTCACTCTCAACGTAAGAAGTCGGGGTTCGATCTTGACCACTAGCGTTAGAAAAACCGTATGATGAGAATATATTTGACGTGTGTTGAAAAACAAAAAACATAAATTTATATAAGCGATGTTTATTTAATCTTTTATTGACCAAATGCTACTATGGGGTGGATGAATATTTAAAAGATAATGAGTTTATAATATGAGATTTGTTGTCAACTAATTAATTAATTATTAATAGGACATTATCTAGAATTAAAATAACATTAAATAATATAAATAATACTTTAAAACTGACAAGAACTATGTTTGCATTAATATAATGAATTATTGTACACCATAGTGATGGTAAGATGTAAGGACTGTGTATTCTTGTAAGACCTATAATTTGTTACTACATCTTACAATAAAGAATTTTTTGTAGGAAATACTAGAGAGTATAAATGTAATATTTAGAGGAAAGACGAAAACTATACGATGTCAAGACTGCCGATAGAAGTGATAACTTATCATCATCATCATCAGCCTCTATCCATCCACTGCTGAACATAGGCCTCCTACAATGAACCCCAAGACGGCCGATCTTTTCTTTCTTTTACGCCGCGAAATGCTCTGAGGCATCCCGCGGGGGAGTGGGTCTCTACAGGCGGGTATGTGGGACTCGCTGCGCCCGAAAGATTGTAAGGTGGTGTGCATCTCTACCTACTAAAATTCGGCGAGTGCCACCAATGCTGTCTTTGGTGAGGTGCCCCGGATCTATTGAGCAAACAGGGCACCTCGACAGCTGGTTAATGGCCGACCAACACCTTAACAAATTTCAATTTTTATTACAAATATTTTTTTTAGCTTCATACACGTCTTATGCCCGGTTCCTATATTTAACGGATCGTCATTGTATAAAAGTTACTATCCGTTTTTCTAGAACCGACGACGAGTCGTTAATACCGTTCCACAATTTACTTTCTATACCTGACGTCGATGGACGTCCGTTAGTTACTTAAATACCGAGCCCTCTTCAAAAATGCTTCATTTTTATTAACAAATATTATATACATACAGATGACTAATGTGTATATCTTTACCACGCAATTTTGAATGGTTGAATATAGTCGAACCATGAGCGGAGCCAGGCCGACGAGCTACCACATTCATAAATATCAGATTGGTATTGCATACCGCTTGCACATTAAGGAACAAATTGGGAGGGGTTGTTCTGTGGTGCAGGACAACCCCTCTGTGGAGGGGAGGGCGGAACTGACTAGCCGTCGAGTCGCCCTGTTTGCTCAACAGATCCAGGGCACCTCACCAAAGGCGGCATTGGCGGCACTCGCCGGATTTTAGTGGGTAGAGTTGCATCCACCACCTTTCGGGCGCAGCAAGTCCCACATACCCGCGTGGGGAGACCCATTCCCCCGCGGGATGCCTCAGAGCATATCCCGGCGTTAAAGAAAAAAAAAGGGTTAGGTTAGGTAAATTTTGAGGGTGTAGGTTACGGGTGTAGATCAGGTAGGTTCGTTACAAATCCCCACCATGGTTCAGGCATAGACGTGGTGGTGGGGCTCAGTAGCCTAGGGTGAGCCCAGCCCCTTGGGCGAAGTTAATTGAGCCGAGGGGGATTTTTGTACTCCTCTTATAGGCAGAGGCGACAGAAGAGCAGGGGGCAAGGGGCGAGGACGGGAACCTCACCCCATTGTACTGTCCCGACGTTGGGAGGGGTTTTCTATGGTGCGGGACAACCCCTCTGTGGAGGTGACGTCGGTACTTTGGGGGACTGACTAAGCCGTAGAGGTGCCCTGTTTGCTCATTAGATCCGGGACACCTCTCCAAAGGCTGCAGTGGTGGCACTCGCCGGGTTTTAGTGGGTAGAGCTGCGTTTACTTACCGGCTTTCTTACAGCCAGTCCCACATACCCACGTGGGAAGACCCACTCCCCCGCGGGTATTATATATTCTATCACGCCTTTTATCTTCTTCTGAATCACTGGAACTCGATACAATATCGAACACTTCTCTATCACTATCTGAACTCGATACAATATCGAACACTTCTCTATCACTATCTGAAGTCGTTATTTCAAAATTCCAGCGAAAACGGTGATATATACAACTTGCTCCTTACCGATACCGACCAAATCGGGGGATAACCAAGTGACATTACCAATAGTAGTCTTTGACGTTTCAAAAATTTATAGGAACGCCTAAACTGTCATCTCCATACAATACGCTTACCTTCCGTTACCGGTAAACCTCCAATCCGTTAGTAAGAAGCTGTCAGTAAGTTGCCTGACAAGACGTTATTTATAGGAACGTTTTTAGCTTATGCCTCTTATATTACTATTTACTACTATATTACTACTATTAGCTTAACTAAAACGGATTACTACGTTAACTAAAACGGATCGTTTCTTAAATATAGGAACCGGGCATTAATGTCACATTGGTATGTCGGTAAGAACTTCTAACGAACGACTACCCTCAACCAAAGTGTTCAATTTTTTTAATGTATGTTACCTGATTACTCGAAGATGGCTTGACCGATTTGAAAAATTATTTTTTTGTTCTAAAGGGTATACTTCCCAAATGGTCCCATGATAAGAAAACCAGGATCTGATGATGGCATCCCAGAGAAATCGAGGGGAACTTTCGAAAATCGTAGGGGCGACTAGTGCGTTTGATATTTTTTTTATAAAGTGTTTTGAAGGACTTCAATTTAATGAAGGTCTGGAGTCGATCTGATGCTGGAGCCGAAAGACAATCGAGGGAACTCCTCAACTATTTACATCAGTAACCTTGTGTTTGGGCTTGATTAATTTGTAATGATGAGAACTTTACACCTAGATGGGTTGTGACTGTCATTAGGGGTCTGATGATGAAGACAAAGAACAGTTAAGGGAACTCCTCAACAGTTTACAGTAGCTACCTTGTGTTTGGACTTAATTAATTTAAATTGATGAGAACTTTGTACCCATATGGGTTATAAGCGCCATTACAGGTGTGATGATGGAGACCATACACAGTCGAGGGGAATCCTCGACGATTTACAGCTTTAATTTGGCTTACTTCATACGGTAAATAATATTATGTCAGAATCATGCAATTTTATTACTTGTCGTTGTTAAATGAACAAAAAACAACTGTGGCTTGGAAGCGCATCATAGTTTTTCAAGGTCATCATAATATCCATTCTATACATTCTATAATATATTGATGATGTTCTATACCTATATATAATGGAATTATTTAACGAATAGGAGCAAATCTGCCGTGATTGCTTTCGATTACATGTATATAAAGTTTTACGCAATTCCATTTCGGTTTTTTTATTTGTTATGTAATGATTTAAACCCTTTCTACGTTCATCTCATTAATACCTCGCTATCTAATCTGAGCAACGCGTTTAATAGTTCTACCCATATTTCAGACAAATAAAATCAGTTATCGAATTTTGAAATCACTAAAAATTAAGAAATAAAAAATTTTTAAACAAAAATTAAAACCGACTTCAAAATTAAAAAAAAAACTAAAAGTTTTTTTTTAAATTTTGAAGTCGGTTTTAATTTTTTTGCTAAAACTCATATAATGACAAAGTTGTTGAATAACGCGCTATAGACTCCGAATCTAACGAAGTTAAACTTTAGAGGAAGACAGACATTCCGTGACCTTAAAGTATCCGAAACGTCGGGAATGACATCCTAAAATGTGTCAAAAGTCAAAAGCGAAATTCTAAACATTGTGTTACATGCTACTATAGCTATTAAAATTTCAAACTGCGGGAAACAGCTAGCGTTTAACTTAAAATTCTAAACTTAAGCTTGGAGCCACGTGCCTAGGTAACTAGTATCACCTAACACGCCTGGAAACCTAATGAGAACATGTTGACAGAATTCGGTCTTTAATTTATTTTAAGTAAATTTTAAAGCTTTTCTTTTGACGTGACAACGTCTTATAATTCGATGGAGCCGGCTGCACGAACGAAAAAACATGACGTATGCGGTGACGTAATATGCGGCGTTACCTCGCTCTGAGGCGTTCCATTTTCTTATGACGTTGTCACGTTCAACTATCGTCAGTAAACCGACTTTACAGACAACTGATTTTTATAGCAAAGGAGAGCAAACGAGCAGTTGAAGCCATTTGGCGACTATCGACGTCCATAGTGACCATACACATTCGCACAACCAAAAGTTATGCAGATGTGTTGCCCTCCTTCTCCCTATGCCCCCCAATGGGCCATCGGAAACTCACAAACCGCACGAAACGTGACATAGCTGTCACTTGACGCCGGTGTTATGTGAGCGAGAGGTACCACCCTGATCGTGCCGGCCCAATTCGGCTGCAAAGCAGCATTGCACTACCTCTTACAAAATTAGTTCTGTTAGTTGTCTTTAAATATAATTATCAGCTTATCATCATCAGCATCTGTCCGTCCACTGTCGAACATAGGCCTCTCTCAATGAACGTCAAGACGGCCGCTCCCATCCCAAGCATTAGGTCGGTTTTTTTATTTGAGTTGGATAGGAAATCTAGCGCACGAGCCACCTGACAGTACGTGGTCAGCATCACCCATATAAATCAGTTTCCCTGGAACTAGCCCAGACAACTCATTTACGTGTTATTCTTTTTTTTTTTCTTTAACGCCGGGAAATGCTCTGAGGTATCCCGCGGGGGAGTGGCTCTGCCCACGCGGGTAATTGGGACCCCCTGCGCCCGAAAGCTGGTAAGTGGACGCAGCTCTACCCACTAAAACCCGGCGAGTGTCACCAATGCCGCCTTTGGTGAGGTGCCCCAGATCTAATAAACAAACAGGGCACCTCGACGGCTAGTCAATCCCCAAGGGACCGACGCCACCTCCACCGAGGGGTTGTCCCGCACCACAGAACAACCCCTCCCAACCGGGACAGTACAATGGGGTGAGGTTTCCGTCCTCGCCCCTTGCTCTGCTCTTTTGTCCCCTCTTCTTATAAGAGGGGTACAAAGAGCCTCCTCGGCTCAATTAGCTTCACCCAAGGTGCAGCGGCTCACCCTAGGCTACTGAGATCCACCGTTACGTCAATAAATCTACTTAAACAGTACTATAAAATATAGTCAAAACTGACCTCATATTCCCCGTCATAATCCACTTTCTGTCCATACGGGGTAGGCACAAAGGGCTGGTACTGCGGCACCCTCCTCAGGTACGGTCTGAACACGCTGCTGACGAGGGACGATGACGGGACAGACATGTTCTCACCAGCAGACTCCTGGAGGGGTCGAGATGTCACCACCAGCGGTGATGGTCGGGGTGGAGACGAGTTTGGGAACAAAACTGGCCCATTCCTGGAAATTAAGTTGAAACTTTAAAAGGTAGCGGGTCGAGTTTTCGCGTGCTTAAATCTTGCCAAGTGCATACATGTATGTACCGTGATATGTATGTGTATTTATATATACTTACCCATAAGCGATCTTACTAATTTACCACGGGGCTGGGTTAACGTGGTGTGATTGTTATTTGTTAGTTCCCCACCATGGTTCACGCCTTGTCGTGGCGGTGGGGCTCAGTAACCTAGGGTGAGCGGTGCACCTTGGGCGAACCTAATTGGGCCGAGGGGGCTCTTTGTACCCCTCTTATAAGAGGGGACAGAAGAGCAGGGGGCAAGGGGTGAGATGGATGGGAACCTCACCCCATTGTACTGTCCCGACGTTGGGAGGGGTTGTTCTGTGGTGCGGGACAACCCCTCTGTGGAGGTGGCGTCGGTCCCTTGCGGGACTGACTAGCCGTCGAGGTGCCCTGTTTGTTTTCTAGATCCGGGGCACCTCACCAAAGGCGGCATTGGTGGCACTCGCCGGGTTTTAGTGGGTAGAGCTGCGTCCATTTACCATCTTTCGGGCGCAGCGAGTCCCACATACCCGCCTGGGGAGGCCCACTCCCCCGCGGGATACCTCAGAACATTTCCCGGCGTAAAAAAAAAAAAAGGTGTGATTGTTAGTTAAAATGTAAAATGATGTGCATAATAAAAATACAAAATAAGAAATCAGAGCATTTAATATTCTAACTCATCTATACAAATAAATGAAATTGAAGTGTCTGTTTGTAATTTCTAATGAACAGCTTTTCACTAAAGTATAAACGGTACTTACACCAAAAAATCTACTTTTAAAATTTTTGTCAGTCTGTCTGTTTGTACCGGCTAATCTCCGAAGCGGCTGGGCCGATTTTGACGGGATTTTCACTGACATACAGCTGATGTTATAAGGAGTAACTTAGGATATAAAAATAATCATCATCAATCCGTATACGGCTGTAAATCTAAGTTATGGCGGACGAAGCTGCGGGCAACAGCTAGTAATATAATATAGGAGTAGAGACCGTCGTAGTGGAGGCATTACGACATGGCCATCATACGGTTTGCCGTCACGACATTTTCACATCACCAATATTTTTGCCGTTGGATTCGAACCTGTACTCCTAATGCTACACCAGACAGCCATGAAACTGAGCGTATCAGATTGTCTACCGAAGGTACATTTACCCTTAGTGAAACTTAATTAAAATTCACCAAGTCATCGATGAATTTTCTTATAGGATGCTGACAGTGCCGTGAGAGTATACATATAGCTATTGTTAATTGTACCTATGGCTTTTCATACTGTAAACGTTATAGCGTTTTTATTTTATTTAAAACCAGATACATTTTCATCGTCATCAGCCCGTTATTGTCTCTATCCCGTCTCATCCATGTATTGCCCGTTAGCTTACCCTCCATCTCGGTATAGCACGTCCTGGATATCTCCGCCGCAGTCTAGGCCACCATTAGGTTACCACATTAACAACTTTCAACTATAGGTAATTACAGCATGACATTCTTTTTGTCACATAGTATTTGTCTCATACATTTCTGTAACAGGTAGTGCCATGCTGCTTTACCTCTCGCTCACATAACACCGGCGTCAAGTGACAGATATGCTGTCGTGTTTCAGTGAGGGCAACCCATCTGCATAACTTTTGGTTATGCGGATGTCTATGGGCGTCGGTGGTGTATGTATGTAAAATCATGAGTAGCATAGGATATCAAAATAAACACCGTGAGGATGCGGCTGTAAATGAAAATGTATGAGAGAGGCAAAGCTGCGGGAAACAGTTTATATTTTATTTACACTAGCTGTTGCCCGCAGCTTCGTCCGCGTTAACTTAGATTTATACTCGTAAGCGGATTGAAGATGATTATTTTTATAGCCTAAGTTACTCCTTATAACATATGTCAGTGAAAGTCCCTTCAAAATCAGTCCAGCCGTTTCAGAGATTAGCCGGAACAAACAGACAGACAGACAAAAATTGTAAAAAAATCTATTTTGGTATAAGCACTGTGTATATATATGTATTTGAAAAAAGCGGTTCTTTTAATATTACAAACAGCCAATTTTATTCATCTGTAAAATAAGTTATAGATTGAAATCGCATTCCGTATGAAAACCCTTAACAACCCAACGACTTATGTTCTATGAAATTCTAATTAAATGCGAACGATTCCTGTTAATTTACGATTCCACTACTAGTAACACTACTAATTTTATTGAACAGAGTACAATTTATTGAAGTATTGGAATTTCATTATAAAATTAGTAGTCCAGCATCCTGATTATTAAATAAATACAACGATACATAGATGTGTTACGGAAAGAAGGACAGGCACAGTAATTCTGCATCGAGCATAAACCGGAATAGAGCGGTAATGTTGTGTTTTGTATGAACACTTTCGCCTTTGTGCTGCAACGCTACGGTTCTGCGTTCTCATTGGCCGGATGATGGCCATTGATGGGTCATTGGCCGATAGGACATTAATATCACTGGTTGGTTGAATTTCTATAATGTCAGTGACAAATCACTGACCAGTTTCGGACTTTTATGGCTCACATTACTACTCTATCCGGTTTTATGCTCGATGATAGAAACACACCATGAAGTTATAGTCATTATACAAACTATCTGGGATTCGAACCCGCGAGTGCGTGTAGTGTGACCACTCGTTCATCCGGTCGTGAAACATAATCATGATCATCATCATCAATGCAAGTTATCGCGCTCTATGTTCCAGACATTGATGACAGGAGGGCAGGAACTTACTTGGTGGGTGACACCGTCTCTTCCAAGTACTGCCTCACATACGGGTGGTAGTTGAAGTGTCTGGGACCCAGGAGACTGGAGGGGGTCTGAGCCCTGACACACGCCAGGATTAGTAGAACGCAGAACATGCTGGAACAAATTGATCATCATCATCATCATCAACACCACCACCACCATCACCACCACCATCACCACAATCATCACCACCATCATCACCACCACCACCATCGTCATCATCATCATCATTCCCATCCAACTAGGACCACACGAGAATCGAAGTACATCATCCTACCCTCCGCCGCAGAATCGCAGCACGTCTAGTCTATCGCTTAGGGTTAGGGGGGCCAGGGGATGTAATAGTATATGCTGGTATGTCACGTCTGAATAAGTTCTCTGGACTTCATGGGCGACGTTAACCATACACCATCACTTAGCTTGTCCGCCAGTTTGTTCGGACGCCAATGTCCAGAACAAATCGTATTTAAAATACTTTTTGTATCTCAATTATTGAGGGCCGTTATTTCGTGGACTCTTCCAACTTGGGGCAGATGAAACGATATTTTTCTTTGTTTTATCAGAACAGGTAAGTTGATATTGAAGTAGTAAAACGAGTATCAGATACCAGATCTGTCTGTAAACAAAAAATAATGGGAGGATATCGAATTTCTTCCCAAATTTCTCTTTAATATTTTCTGCTTTTTTTTCTGAATCTTGTGAGCGATATTTACAGGGGTGTCTGTTCGAATCCTGCCAAGGGTGCATTGGATTGGTAGAGTGTAGGTACCATTACTACCATGGTTCAAGCCTTGTCGTGGCGGTGGGGCTCAGCAGCCAAAGGTGAACCAAGCACCTTGGGCGTAGCCAAGTTAACCGAGAGGGCTGCTCTTTGGACTCCTCTTATAAGAGGGTACAAAAGAGCAGAGGGACAAAGGGTGAGGCTGAGTGCCGGGTTTTGGTGGGTAGAGCTGCGTCCACCATACCGCCTTAATCGGGTCCCACAAACACGCCTGGGGAGACCCTCTCCCCCGCGGGATGATTCAGCGCATTTCCCGGCGTAATAGAAAAAAAGGGGGTTGTTATTATAATTTTTATATATTTTTTTGGTTGGTTGGAAGCTTGTAACAGCTATCTTATAATGTAAGTCCTGTCAAAATCGGCTAAGCTATTTATAAGAATTCCCGTCCCGTTCCCGCGGACAAAAATAGTTATTTTAACACTTAACAATTTCTCAGCCCCTACAATTATTTTCAACCATTCGAAGACATATTTAGTCATTGGAAATCCAGTTCCCGCAGGAAAATTAGGAATGGCTTTGTAATATCAGCTGTCGGTCCGTGAAAGTCCTGTGGAAGTTGTCCAGGCGTTCTGGAGATTAGCCGTAATTTTGGAATCGTTGCCAACTTGCCACTAATACTGACGAAGTTTCACAAAACTGACCCCTGTTATCCCACTTGATGAGGGTAGTTTCTAAAGTTAAAATACTAGCTGTTTTTTTTTCTTTAACGCCGGGAACCGGCGGGAGGGAAGCGCTGTGCCGCGCTCCCGGCTGCATGGGTACCACCATCTTGCTTGATTCTCCCGTGAAACAGCTTTGTTGTGTTTCGGAGAGAAGGGCAAGACAGGCAGTGTAATTACTGGCACCGAGACTTAACATCTTATGTCTCAGGATAGGCAACACATAAATAAGTTGTCTGGGCTCGTTCCAGGTAAACTAGTTTATGTTCATGGGCGACGTCGACCACTTTCCATCAGGTGGCACGTTTACCAGTTTGCCTATCCAACTAACATAAAAAAAGGGAAATGTCCCGGATCTAGTGAGCTAACATAGCACCTCGACGGCTAGTCAGTCCCCAAGGGACCGACGTCACCTCCACCGGGGGGATGTACCGCACCACAGAACAACCTCTCCCAACGTTGAGACAGTACAATTGGGTGAGGTTCCCGTTCTCGCCCCTTGGCCCCTGCTCTTTTGTCCCCTCTTCTTATAAGAGGGGTACAAAGAGCCCCCTCGGCTCAATTAGCTTCGCCCAAGGTGCAGCGGCTCACCCTAGACTACTGAGCCCCACCGCCACGTCAAGGCCTGAACCATGGTGGGGATACTAGCTGGTTCCCGGGACTTCGCCTGCGCAAGATAAGATTTTTTAGCATAAAAAGTATTTTTAGGCAAAAAAATCTTAGATTCTTTAGATTCGCTGGCCCAATGCGGGTTGGTGAACTTCACACACCTTCAAACAGATTAAAATGATGGATATTGGCGCCGAAATATGTCTTCTAATCTTCTTCTTCTTTCAACATAATATAGTAAGATATCGCAATTACGGGCATATAAATGTCAGCAAATTTCCCGTTCTCTAGTCTATGGTTTCTTCCAAAAATTACTTATTGTTTTATTCAATAACGGAGGGGCACAGGTTTTCACAAACAGTATCACTGTTGCCAAACTCTCTCACGGTATGAACCATGTCAACATTTTTTGCACATATGATTAATATTACTAATCCAAGGCTCGTATTATACACCGACTATGAAAGCAGGTTATCATTTTAACAGTGTATGTAACAATTTCATTCGTAAAAAAAATGAAAATAAATTTCCAAAAAAAAAAAACGTATTGAGAATCCCCACATAATATAGAAGTCATAAGTAGCTTACATCGAGCATATAACCGGAATAGAGCGGAAATGTTATGTTTTGTGTGAAAATAAATTCCGCCATTTGTGGTGCGACGCTGCGCATTTCTACGCTCTGATTGGCCGACTGATGGCCATTGTTTGGCCGATGAGATGTACACATACATCAGTGGTTGGTTGAATTGCTATTACGTCAGTGACAAATCACTGACCAGTTTCGAAATTGCTTACATTACTACACCATCCGGTTATGCTCGATGGTAGCTTATAACATTAATAATTAGTGTTTTTATGTTAGTCGGAGCAAACTGACAAATTGATGGTACGTGGTCAACGTCGCACATGAACATGTTTATGTTCGAGGTCACCTGGAACTAGCCCAATCTATCTTTTCTACCATCCTTCCAAGTTGACCCAATATTATATACCTAAAGTTTGTAAGTGTCGATGTAGGAGGTATAGCCTGATCAGAAATATATATAAACCCTGCGTGGTGTCGCCACTGTATCTATTTACGTCAACACATAGTATAAGTCCATACAGAAATTAGTTCCGAAATTTTCCGCAATATGGCGAGGGTTTTTATTTTTATGGTCAGACTATCTAATCTTCAAAATCTTCAAAACTACTCATTTGAAAAAAAATTGTAAATGAAAAAGCTGTTAGCAGCAACTAGTGTAAAATAAGGTAAAAAAAAAAAAAATTAAATTGTTATAGAATATATATTATTTGAAAAGATTGGTTTCACTCAGTTTGTTTCGCCGGTTCTTCTCAGTGGGATTACCTTGGAACCGGTGGTAGATTCAATTGACGTTCAAAAATATACTGTATTAATACTATTTTGAATTAAAAAAAAATGATTTTGATTTTGATTTGACTAGAAAAGTTAACTCCATAGGATCACAATAAGTTTGAAATGGCGTAAGCATATATAAATATAATTTACACAAAAAGTAAGAAACAACAAAATTATTTAACACAAATATACTAACTAAATATAAAAAAAAATGTATAATTGTGGTAATTATAATTATATTTATAATTATAGATATTAAGTTATTATTGTTATAATATTATTAAATATAAAAAAAAAATTAGGCATAATATTATAGGTTGGCATCCGTGACCTGATTTACTCTTGGTTCAGTTGAAAATCAGCGTCAGGAAACATTTTCCTGACAAAATGCTGAACTGGACCATTTTGACCCACTCGTGAGACACACACTTTTTATTAAAAAAAAAAAATGTTTTCAATCATTGTCTTTAATATTTTTTTTTGTCTTATTTTTGTTTGTGCAATCAAAAATGTTTTTCTGTGTATATCTTTATGTCTCTGTGTGTCTCCTGGTTGTGTCGAATAAATGTTCTTTCTTTCTTTCTTCTAACCTAATGAAAATAAAAAAATAATAAAAAAAACATACCTTCAAAAAATAACACTTCACTTAAAAATAAAAGTTCTTTGCATCACCACACTAAAATAAATAGAAATAATCTTTCAAATATACGCGGGAAAAAAATCTGTCAAATGTTTTTTTTTTACAATTAAAACAAGCATCTAACCGCAATGGAGGACAATAGTGGCAAAAAAATAAGATGGCGCCAGCTGTTGCCGCCAAGAATAGATGTCAAATGACAACGTCGTTACCGCCACTTTTATTATATTTGTAGGGGTTTCACAATCTAATTTTCTTTCAATTATTTGTGATACAAATGATTTTCGGTCCACGTAACATTGTAGCATAAAATACTTTTATAATATCAATATTGAAAATAATTGGTTTTGACAAATGATATTTTATCTTTGATATTTTTAACAAAAAGGTTTTATTTAAGGTCGTTCTTGGTGTTTCTGATAATGATTTCTGATCCGATTTCAATATTTGGGAAGGGGATAAAATTTTACTAATATCATAAAGGCGAAAGTTTGTAAGTTTGGATGTGTATGTATTTGTTTTATCTTTCACGACAAAACGGCTGAACTGATTTGGCTGAAAGTTGAAATGGTGATGGGTTGACAATGGGAATGACACAGGTTATAAAAATAATCATCATCAATCCGGATACGGTTGTAAATCTAAGTTAATGTGGGCGAAGCTGCGGGCACCAGCTAGTATATTATAGGGACTTGGCTATCAATATTGTCTTCATCAGCCTGCATATGCTTGTATAACTAATTTTATATGAGCAATTTTTTTTATTTTATTTTTATTTTAGTTTATTTAGGAAACAAACAGTACAATTACAATTATTCTTAAAACATGACAATATTAATCAATACACAAACCAATAAAGTTTCCAAAGATAGGTATATCATAAAAAACGAGCAGACAAATAAAATACAAGATAAATGAGTAAAAAAAAAACAGATATACATAATATAATACATAATAAATAATAAGCAATGAAAGTCTTGGCGTTCATTGAGGGTGGACTATGTACAGCCCCACCAAGGTTCAGGCCTTGACGTGGCGGTGGGGCTCAGTAGCCTAGAGTGAGCCGCTGCACCTTGGGCGAAGCTAATTAAGCCAAGGGGGCTCTTTGTACCCCTCTTATAAGAAGAGGGGACAAAAGAGCAGGGGGCAAGGGGCGAGGATGGGAACCTCACCCCATTGTACTGCCCCGACGTTAGGAGGGGTTGTTCTATGGTGCGGGACAACCCCTCTGTGTAGGTAGCGTCGGTCCCTTGAGGGACTGACTAGCCGTCGAGGCGCCCTGTTTGCTCAATAGATCCGGGGCACCTCACAAAAGGCGGCAGTGGTGGCGCTCGCCGGGTTTTAGTAGGTAGAGCTGCGCCCCACATACCTGCCTGGGGAGTCCCCCCCTCCCCAGTGTGATGCCTCAGACCATTTCCCGGTGTAAAAAAACGTCTATATTAAGTGGTGGAAGATGATGATACACGCAAAAGAGCAACTTCACATTTTCATTAAATATGTGTTAGTATGTCACATAACAAAAAAAAACAAAACAAATATAATTTCCCATACAAAGTATTCTTAGGTCACTTTTGTCAATAAACTTTTGTATAGTAGAAACTTGTAATACATATCAAAGTTAATATTTAAAACTATAAATTATGAAATGATAAAGCCAAGTGCGGATTCAAGAAGGGTTCCGTATCATATTTAAATTGTAATTATCTTTCCTCCTCGAAAAAAAGTGAGGAGGGTGGTGGGCCATAGTTTATAGTTTTTTTTTCTTTAACGCCGGGAAATGCTCTGAGGCATCCCGCGGGGGAGTGGGTCTTCGCAGGCGGGTATGTGGGACTCGCTGCGCCCGAAAGGTAGTAGCAGCTCTACCCTAAAAACGGGCGAGTTCCACCGATGCCGTCTTTGGTGGGGTGCCCAGGATCTGTTTAGCAAACAGGGCATCTTGACGGCTAGTACGTCCCTCAGGGGACCGACGCCAACTCCACAGAGAGGTTGTTCCGCACCACAGAACAACCCCTCCCAACGTCGGGACAGTACCTTGGGGTGAGGCTCCCATCCTCGCCCCTTGTCCCCGTGCTCTTTTGTCCAAACTCTTGTTGTCTTTTGTACAAAGAACACCTCCCTCGGCTCAATTCGTTTCGCCCAAGGTGCTGGGTTCACCCTAGGCCCCACAGCCACAACAAGGCTTTTACCGGTGGGAGGGAAGCGCTGTGCCGCGCTCCCGGCTGCATGGGTACCACCATTTTGCTTGTTTCGCCCGTGAAACAGCTTTGCTGTGTTTCGGAGAGAAGGGCAAGACAGGCAGTGTAATTACTGGCACCGAGACTTAACATCTTATGTCTCAGGATAGGCAACACATAGATGAGTTGCCTGGGCTCGTTCCAGGTAAACTAGTTTATGTTCATGGGCGACGTTGACCACTTACCATCAGGTGGCACGTTTGCCAGTTTGCCTATCCAACTAACATAAAAAAAAAAAAAAAAAAAAAAAAACATGATGGGGTGTGACGCTGACCTACTTAAGTATCGCTGTCGCAAAGTTTAGGTCTTAGCCGTTCTAGTCTAGATCTTAGAAGACCTATCCTAGATACAGAACCCTAAATCCCCTCTGCCCAGCACTACAATATACAACGCAAAACTTTAATAATTAACCAATTATTGTCGTGGGAAGTTGTTAAACAATAGCGTGTTGTTTCTGGTGCTTTATGAAAAACTGTGTGGGAAAAGACGAGCTCCTTTGTGATGGCTGGTCATCACCATCACCGTCCGGTAGTGGAAGAAATGTTTTATTGAAGTGAAAACTTCTTTAGGCGCGGTACGCATATTTTTAGATGAGATAAAATCTCTGGACTCGCGACACCGTTACCACCGTTATGAGACGTTATTTGACGTTTATATGACGTGCAATATTTGTTTACATAACCAATCGTCAAACACATTGAAATGTCAATGTCATGCGGCCATTTTGGGCTCCGTTTAAATTGTATAGGTTGTCATAATCTTTTTCAGCCTCTATTATAGGTATTTGAATTTACACTTCAAGGTTTACAAGGTTCTGTTTTCACTTCTATCAGCAGTCCCTGTGACTGGTTGGGTTAGTTTTTTTTATGTTATAAGGGGGTAAACGAGCAGTCGGAGCCTTATAGGACCGACACACATACACATCCGCACAGCGAGAGGTTATGCAGATGCGTAATGCCCTCTTTTTCCCTATCCCGCCCATGGGCCACCTGAAACCCACAAACCCGAAACGCGACAGCATAGCTGTCACTTGACGCCGGTGTCATGTGAGCGAGAGGTACCACCCCGGTCGTGCCGGCCCAATTCGGTTACAATGCAGCATGGGACTACCTGTTAACAAATGTGCCGTGATTCTTCAAAAAAACTACCAGGGGACATGGTGTTTTGAATTCCCCTGGTCAAAATCATGGTGAACTATGACCGCAGCGAATCGTACTTCCGCTAGGTTGCGTCAGCGGTCACCGGCACCTCAACGGTCACAGTCACGACCCGGGTATCGAACCGCGCACGCTACAGTCGTACGGCTGTCGCGGGTTCGAATCCAGACATAATGTGGTGCTGATTTTTTAAAATGATAGTTGTATAGGCAAACAGGCAGACGAGCCATGATAGTAAGTGGTCAACGTCGCCCATGAACGTAAACCTGAGGCTAACCCAGGCAAGTCATTCATTTGTTGTCTATCTCGAGACATAAGATGTTAAGTCTCTGTGCCAGTAATTACACTGTTCCTGTTCTCTCCGAAACACAGCAAGGCTGTTTGACGTGAGAAACAAGCAGGATACAGACATGAGCGCGGCACAGTACAATCCTCCCCACCGGTAAAGTTTTTTCATGTTAAAAAAAAATAGCAGTCAAGAGCGACTTCGATTAGCGCGCTGAGGGTTCCTTGAAAAAGTATTTTTTAATGTAATCTATACAGATAAATAAAATTGGAGTGTCTGTTTGTAATATTAAAATAACCGCTTTTTATTAAATGCATATGGATGTATACACGGTACATAATATACCAAAATAACATTTAAAAAAAATTATCTGTCTGTCTGTTTGTTCCAGCTAATCTCTGAAACGGCTGTGCTGGTTTTGATGGAACTTTCACTAATACATAGCTGATGTTATAAGGAGTGACTTACACTATAAAAATAATCATCATCGATCCGCGTACGGCAGTAAATCTAAGTTAATGCGGGCGAAGCTGCGAGCAATCGGACTCATCACGATATCTCTGGAACTATAAGACCTAGAGACTTGAAATTTGGTAGGAATATTACTTTTGACATGTAGAGGTCAGCTGAGAACGGATTTTAAGAAATTCCTCCCCCTCCCCCTTTGACAGAATGAAGTCTACGGGCAGCTAGTATACAATAAATTAACAGTTTTCAGAATTTTTTATTGTTACCTTCGCTTATACTGTAGGCTAGCCAATGAAAATAATATATCCTATAGGTTTTAGTTTTATGGACGCTTTTACACCACGTCAATCTGGTCCCGTGGTAAGTTCTGGAAGAACTTGTGTTACGGGTACCAGAGAACGGAAATATATTTAATACTTTTATACTATACATATATTTAAGATTTTTATTATATTATACACATATTTAATACACATCCATGACCCAGGAACACAGAAAACTTTGTTCCCTGGCGGGATTCGAGCCCGCAACCTCCGGCTTGAGCGCCAACGCGCTAACCATTGAGCCACGGATTCTTTATTGTTATTACATATTACCTTTTGATGCCATGCTGCGTAATTTTGTTTTTTTTTGTATTTCATTAATTGCTGTCTGTACTCCCCATTATTTAACGAAGCTAATGTTGGTATTAGCACAAGTATTAGTGTCTAGGGATGTTGCTGCCTTACCACCAGGTGAAACGACTGTCCGTTTGCCCCTCTTCTATGTGTGTACTTATGTACACGCGTTAGAAGTAATACTCCTTAAAGAAAATACATAGTACAATTTCATTACACTGTAACCTTTTTGCTTATTGTGTAGTTAAAAACTATATCTTCTTCTGAGTTCTATACTGTCATATGAAATTTTTTATATAAAATAATGTTAGCTATAGCTTACTTCATGGTGTCGGTTTTTCGTGACGGTGTGCGCGCGTCGTAAAAATTTACTTTCATCATATTTCCCTAACGCGCCAAAATAAGTATAATATAAAAAAAATCGTTAAAATATCTTGTTTATAGTGTGCGCAGCTTGGTTTACGTAACGCATTTTAGATCACAAGGAAGCCCGCTGTCTTCTATCAGTTTTATATAAGTCATTGGAGTCACGACTTCATGACGAGATGGTCACACGATGATGATGATTCATACAATAATATTTTTAATAAGACGGCCGATAAACCTGGGCCGGCTAAAATGATGATGATTTGTAGTTCAGATGGTAATCGCGTTCAAACTATAACATTATTATATTGGTATAGAGATACGCCAGATCGTCACCGAGAAGCCTAAGAACTACTGTATAAAAATGCCTAGACCAGCTTCGGGATAGGAGACAACTACTGTATAAAAATGCCTAGACCAGCTTCGGGATAGGAGACAACGGCTTATCATAGAAGTCATATAGCATATCTTATTGGTGTCTATACTACCTCCCCAGTCAGTTTTTAAAATAGAGATGAAGAAGTAATGTCCCAGAAGGAGGCCGACGAGCGGGTGAGAGACCGTCGACGGTATTCCCCCGCGAGCGACGAACGGGGGTGCTACTTAATGCGCCTCCAGTACCTGTCCTCCTCCAGAAGCCTGTCACGAGCACAGGGAGTGCTCGTGACAGGCTTCAGGATGGGAACCTGGGCCCAGTTAGTAGCGGCCGGGCAGTCCCCCCTTACTAGGAGTAGTCTGGCTTTCGCTGGGGCCAGATTGTCGCTAAGGTAATCCTTTTGCCTTCCGGGACCCTTAAAAACGGTGGAAGTCGCTCGCAGTGATTTCTGTTTAGGGTGGGCACTCCCCGGTTTTTTTTTTTAAATTTTAGTTGGATAGGCAAACTGGCAAACGTGCCACCTGATGGTAAGTGGTCGACGTCGCCCATGAACATAAACTAGTATACCTGGAACGAGCCCAGGCAACTCATCTATATTATTATGTTGTCTATCCTGAGACATAAGATGTTAAGTCTAGGTGCCAGTAATTACACTGTCTGTCTTGCCCTTCTCTCCGAAACACAGCAAAGCTGTTTCACGGGAGAAACAAGCAAGATGGTGGTACCCATGCAGCCGGGAGCGCGGCACAGCGCTTCCCTCCCACCGGTGCAAGTCCCACAAAGGGTCAGGATCAACGCGAAGATCCTGGCTACATCCATGAAGGATTTTCCAGCAATAAAAAAATATGGTACATGCATGGAGCGCGGTACAGCGCATTCCCTTCCACCCACATCATTCCTACATCATTAATGACTTGCAAGTAATGACTATTTATTTATTATTTACTATTATCCCTAGAACCTGATTCCTGAGTGTGTGACCAGCCCACTGCCACTTCAACAAGGCTATCCATCGCGTGATATCGGTAACGTTCGTTCTCTGGCGGACGTCTTTCGTATCGTATTTGCTAAAGTAGTAAGGTTCAAGAGTAGACGAAGTGTTGGTCGGCCATTAACCAGGTGGGAAGACGATCTCCGTGTATAAATCAAGCAATAGTTTGGTAGTATCTTGCTTTGATTTATGTTAGCCTGGTATTTTGATGTCGTAGGTATTGGTCCGGTGGGATATCTCCGTGCGGTGGCCGCTCCGTGTTGGATTCGAGTGGCAAGGCGTCTTGGCGTTCATTGTGGCCAAGAGGTAGTGCCATGCTGCTTTGCAGCCGAATTTGGCCGGCACGACCGGGGTAGTACCTCTCGCTCATATAACACCAGCGTCAAGTAAAATTTATGCTGTCGCGTTTCGTGCGGTTTGTGAGTTCCCATTGGGGGGATAGGGAAAAGGAGGGCAATGCATCTGCATAACTTTTGGTTATGCGGATGTCTATGGGCGTCGGTAGTCACCATAAGGCTCCTAATGCTCGGCTGCTTCATGACATAAAAAAGTGGACGAATAGAGGTTGATGATGATTAGATCCACCGATGCAGATCCCCCAGATCGGTTCCGATAAAGGAGTTATAATACACACATCATATATGATCTATAACTACCTTTCTACTATCACCCGCCACCGAGATACGAGCGCGCCCTCTCGGCTCCGGCGGAGGAGAGAATACAACAATAAAGTGTATCGGATGGCGGGTTTAAATCATCGCTTTGTTAGCGGTGGGGACAGGGTAGAGGAAACAGTAAGACAGGTTTTATGAGTTGTAAATAAAGAGAGCCAGTAAAATCGACTAGAATGCCGTGACGGTAAATGATCGTGCCGTGCTCCTCGCAGTATAGACTCCATTGTGTTATTCTCCTTTATTTGTCTTTGGTTATAGATTTTATTAATTACTAGCTGTTGCCCGCGGCTCCGCCCGCGTTAATTTAGATTTACAGCCGTATACAGATTGATGATGATTATTTTTATAGCCTATGTGGCGGACCAATCAGCGACACATTCCTGAATCACGCTATCGAAGTTCCACAGCTCGTCGCTATACATACAACAGCTAAATCAATAGCAAGTTGGCTTCGGTCTGACCGAGCATACGATCTCGTTCGGTCGGAGATCTCCCTTTGGAGCCTTCACCTATTTCCCCACACCTAAGTTACTCCTTATAACATCAGCTATCTGTCAGTGAAAGTCCCGTCAAAATCGGCCCAGCCGTTTCAGAGATTAGCCGGAGCAAACAGATAGACAGACAAATTAAAAAAAAAAACTATTTTGGTATATGTATCGTATATACATCTATATGCATTAAGTAAAAAGCAGTTATTTTAATATTACAAACAGACACTCCAATTTTATTTATCTGTATGTATGTATAGATGTAATGTTAAGATATATGTTTTACATCGGATATTTTTAAGGACATGTCGCCGATCTGGGTTGACCCACCCATAGCCATGAAAATGCCTTGTTTGCCACCTGACCCAACAATACTTCTTTTCAGCAATAAAACTATTTAACACGTTCGCTGCGAAGCAAGGCATTATTTGCCTGGTTGGTTGCTTTCCGTCTGTGCGGGCTCTAAAATCGTGCCCTTTCGCTCAGTGCGGGCGCTACTCGGGAACTCGGGAACTAATGCGTACGATTGAGATAGTTATATATCTAAAACCCATATTAAAAGCTTATGACGGTTAACGATTAAAAAACGCACCAGGTTTTTAAAACATAGTTCGCACTGAATTAAAATTGAATAAGCTCAGTGCGAATACCAGGCCTTGATTTGTTGACTGGTAGCACTGAGTGGGGTAGGGGCGCTGCGCCGCGGCTAGTGCTGTCCAGTGTGTTGTTTGTTGTCGATTGTGCGCACTTGTTTTCAGTTATAATTATTTACGTTTTAATCGCGTAGTAAATATCAAAGTCTTTGAAAAATTTCCATTAGACCTGTTACCAAGCCAAAAAAATCGAAAAGAAAGTTAAATTTATCATCACTCTAGAAAAGTATCAGCACAGCATTGAATCAGTTTTCGGATTTGACAGCGAAGATGAACCGGTAAACTTACCCAAAAAAATGACAACGTGCAAGAAGAACAAGCATCATGCAGTTTAGATGAATTTACACGAGAGCAGCTTGTACAGCCGTAGCATGTAGTTCTTCCGAACTGCAAGAATGTAGTTCTTCCGAAAATAGCACTGACGATGACAACACTGATATTGATTCAGAACGTGAACAGGACTCTGAATCTGACATATTAAGTCCCAATAGAATAAAAAAGAAAGATATGAAGTAGAAGTAAATCGGGAAAACGCAGAAGATGAAGACGGTTGGATTGATATATCAGAAGATTTACCTACAATAGATAGAGACACAGAAATAAAAAATAGTTCGATTAATATACCTACGAGTGCCAAAACACCAGAAGAGATTTATCGTTTGTTTTTAACAAAAGAAATGTTACAAAAGATGGTCGACGAGACAAACAATTTCTTATTAATTTGAAACTTTGCATACGTATTAAGAGCCAATGACAATGCAATAAGCTTGTTTTTTTTTAGGTTTTTTCAACTATTAGTTATTATTATATTATAATTTGTCGATTTGATGCATTTGTTTTATTGTCCCATCCCTATTACTTTATCTTTGCAGTGCTTTAACAGGTCTGGTAAACTTGGTATCTCTCTTCTTAAAAAAAGTATCAAGTTTCTGTCCAATTCCCGGGCGAAGGTAGTTTCAAATAGGTCCACTAATGAACTCTATACACGCGAAATTTCATTCATTAAATCCTAACATTGATGATCCTGGGATCATATTTCTATGAATGGGTTTCACCGGGCCATTAAAACCTAGTTCGCATATGATAAAAACTTACTACAAGATCGAAAATACCTGGTATCGCATGGTATGCTAGGTACAAAAAATCAGCCTCGCAGTGAACGTGTTAAAACGGTATGATTATTGCTTACCATGTGTATTACGGTGACAAAATATCGAGCACCGCGAAATGAAAGTGCGAAACATGGTAAATACAATTTTGCTTTTGCTTAGCTGATTTTTATAAAACATTCCTAAATACCAAATGTTAACGCGAATTTCACTCATTATATTGATTAAATCTTATCGTATCAGTGTATAGTAACCCTCCCGTGATCATGGGTCGGGAATGTAAAAATCTTAATAAACCGCGAATAGAATAGAAAATCGGTTCACCCTTTAAGAGCTACCTACATCACACACATAGCCGTCAAACTTATAACTCTAATATTTTTCCTACCAATCTATCTACCCTGTGGCATAAGATAGGAAGAACCGAGACATATTTATAAGAATTGGCCAATTCAGTAAATATGGTCGCACAGTTTATGGGACAATGGATACAAATAGTTCGTTGGAAAATAATACTTTGGGAATAAGGGGTTCGCCCCGGGCTACTCTAAAATCTATGGTTAGAAAAGACACGAATGCTACTTAGTCTCTTTTCTTTTAAGTGGGTAAATAGGACTTATTGAATTGATGATCATGATGATTCTGATGATGATGTTTTTTTTATGTTAGTTGGATAGGCAAACGTGCCCACCTGATGGTAAGTGGTCGACGTCGCCCATGAACATAAACTAGTTTACCTGGAACGACCCCAGGCAACTCATCTATGTGTTGCCTATCCTGAGACATAAGATGTTAAGTCTCGGTGCCAGTAATTACACTGCCTGTCTTGCCCTTCTCTCAAACACAGCAAAGCTGTTTGACGGGAGATGATGATGATGATGATAGCCTGTCTTGACGTGAGCAGCCAGCGCATGTGAGAACACAACTTATTAAATTATTTATGTATCATAGTGTAGTTTCGAATAACTTTGTAACGTTAGGAAATCTGACACCTCAGTCCTCAGACCATGGTTGTAACCCCACCATGGTTCAAGCCTTGTCGTGGCGGTGGGGCTCAGTAGCCTAAGGTGAGCCCAGCATCTTGGGCGAAGTCAAGTGCACCGTCGTCCCTTGAGGGACTGACTAGCCGTCGAGGCAGCCAGTGTCCAGCAGGGGCTGGACGCAGCTCTACCTACTAAAACCCGGCGATATCCTGATCAGGATAATCAGGATAGCGGGGGAGGAGGTCTCCCCAGACGGGTATGTGGGACTCGCTGCGCCCGAAAGATGGTAAGTGGATGCAGCTCTACCCACAAAAACCCGGCGAGTGCCACCGATGCCGCCTTTGGTGAGGTGCCCCGGATCTAATGAGCAGACAGGCCACCTCGACGGCTAGTCAGTCCTCCAAAGGATCGACCCCACCTTCACAGAAGGGTTGTTTCGCACCACAGAACAACCCCTCCCAACGTCGGGACAGTACAATGGGGTGAGGTTCCCACCCTCACCCTTGTTCCCTCATATATATATGTGTATGTCCCCTCTTCTTAAAAGAGGGGTACAAAGAGCAGGCTCCCACGCTTCCATTAATTAGCTTCGCCCAAGGTGCTGGGTTCACCTTAAGCTACTGAGCCCCACCGCCACGACAAGGCTTGAATCTTGGTGGGGAAAGTCACCATCCTTCTTGTTGCTTAAACAGCTTTGCTTTTTTATAGAAAAGGGGGGCAAACGAATAGTCGGTTCGCCTGGTGGTAAGTGTTCATACACCCATATACACACACTAACTACATCATTAGCAGGTTCATTGCCTTTCAAATATATAGTATGCTCTTTGCTGTGCTTCCGACTTACCGCGAGACCTTACTTTTTCTGGTACCAGATCGTTTCAATGTTTGGATTTTGGTAGACGGGCCATGGCTACTCAACGTCCCTCATGGACATAATATACCCTTCAGGGTCCAGGGTCCTAAAACGTGAGGTAAGTCTCGGTGCCAGTCATACTGATAGTAGAGTAGAGTACTTATATGAAACACATGAAATACGTGAAACACATGAAATACGTGAAACACATGAAACACATGAAATACGTGAAACACAGGAAATACGTGAAACACATGAAATACGTGAAACACATGAAATACGTGAAACACATGAAATACGTGAAACACATGAAACACATGAAACACATGAAATACGTGAAACATATGAAATACGTGAAACACATGAAACACATGAAATAC
The DNA here is from genome assembly GCA_963853865.1 of Helleia helle. Lineage (NCBI taxonomy): Eukaryota > Metazoa > Arthropoda > Insecta > Lepidoptera > Lycaenidae > Helleia > Helleia helle. Next base: position 2,738,097 of record OY971437.1, read on the forward strand.
GTGAAACACATGAAATACGTGAAACACATGAAACACATGAAATACGTGAAACACATGAAATACGTGGAACACATGAAATACGTGAAACACATGAAATACGTAAAACACATGAAATACGTGAAACACGTGAAATACGTGAAACACATGAAATACGTGAAACACATCACTCTAGATCGGCTCTTAGCAAGTGGGGTTCGATGATCATCATGAACTGATTTATATCAGGGTTAGATATCGATATACGTCAGCGACGAGCATTGTCTGCTGTTGGCAAGTGTCCATGTAGATAAGGGAATCTGCAGAGACATAAGTTTATAAATGTCCGCGGTTTTTTTCTTTAACAATGAAGAAAATTAGACTTTCTTCTAAAATAAAGTCAAGAAAAAACAATGCTATATCGAGGTATAAAATAAAAAGGGAGAGTATAATAAGAGTTGGTTTATACGCGCTAACCTCTGTAACTACGGATTTTGATTTATTTTTGCTATTTTACCTATTTTAAACCTATTATTTACCATGTTTTACGTGTATGTTTATTTGAGCACGATTTATGATAAAGAAAATGGCAACGCTATTATGTAATGTAAAAAAATTCTTTTTGTTGAGGATTTTGGTGGTGGGAGGGAAGCGCTGTGCCGCGCTCCCGGCTGCATGGGTACCACCATCTTGCTTGTTTCTCCCGTTAAACAGCTTTGCTGTGTTTCGGAGAGAAGGGCAAGACAGGCATCATAATTACTGGCACCGAGACTTAACATCTTATGTCTCAGGATAGGCAACACATAGATAAGTTGCCTGGGCTAATTCAAGGTATACTAGTTTATGTTCATGGGCGACGTTGACCACTTACCATCAGGTGGTACGTTTGCCAGTTTGCCTATCCAACTAACATAAAAAAAAAATTGAGGAGGGTTATAAGCTATTTATTTTATAGGAAACTTTTGACGTGATATCGTCTTATAAATCGATGAACGCCGGCTGCACGCACGAAAAAGTGTCACGTTCCAGAGCCGAGCGTGCAAGCGGGAGCGAGGATCAAGCGATAGAGAGGCACGATCGGCCTAAGCGTTCGGCTTGTGACGCAATGAACCACCCCGGGTGGGTCAACGTGTGACATTGTGTGTGACTCATCATCATCCCACTGTTGGGAATGGGCCGAAATCAGGTGAGAAGGGTGTTCGAAGCGAAGAAGCGTTGGCCCAGTGGGAAGAACTTCACACAAAGACATTTAACTATTCTCATCAGGCATGTGTTTCCTCACAATGTTTTCCTTCACCGAGCAAGCGATGGTCTCATGTTTAGATGCACGTGGAAATTTAGGAAAACGCATTCCATGGCACCGTTCAGGATTGAACCCGGACCTCCCACTCAAGAAGCCGAGCTCGTAGCACTAGACCATTGCTTACCTTCAATATCTCATATATTGTAATAACCCAAGTTTGTATGGTGTCGAACGCCAAACTGTTTATAAAACGAATAATAGTGGAACCTATGATTCGAAAGTCCCCGACGAATCATCATCATCAGCCTCTATCCGTTTACTACTGAACATAGGCCATCCTCAATGAACGTCAAGACGGCCGATCCCCTACTCGCATCCAACACGGCCCACCGCACGGAGATCGTCTTCCCACCTTTTTTTTTTCTTTAACGCCGGGAAATGCTCTGAGGCATCCCGCGGGGGAGTGGGTCTCACCAGTGTGTGGGACTCGCTGCGCCCGATAACCGGTAAATGACGTAGCTCTACCCACTAAAACCCGGCGAGTGCCACCAATGCCGCCTTTGGTGAGGAGCCCCGGATCTAGTAAACAAACAGGGCACCTCGACGGCTAGTCAGTCCCGCAAGGGACCGACGCCACCTCCACAGAGGGGTTGTCCTGCACCACAGAACAACCCCTCCCAACGTCGGGACAGTACAATGGGGTGAGGTTCCCATCCTCGCCCCTTGCCCTCGGCCCAATTCACTTCGCCCAAGGTGCAGCAGCTCACCCTAGGTTACTGAGCCCCACCGCCACGACAAGGCCTGAACCATGGTGGGGATCGTCTTCCCACCTGGTTAATGGCCGACCAACACTTCGTCTACCTAAACGCGGCCACTCTTGAACCTTATTGCCCCATCGGCCATCCGTTCTCTTGAGTGTGTGAGCAGCCCACTGCCACTTCAACGAGCTTATTCTTCGCGTGATATCGGTAACTTGAGTTCCCCCGGCGGATACATACAAGAAAACTCGTAAAACAGTGGTTGGATTCAGGCTTGACCCCTCTACCACACAATACCTCTGTACGTTGGCAAGTATCCAAATACTGACTGACCGACATAAAAATTGCATTTTACTATATACTTATAATAAAATTTAAATGGGCTTAGATGTTCAGTAGTCACGGTTGAAAATCTAGCGTATTGTCCTCACCATGGTTCAAGCCTTGTCGTGGTGGTGTGGCTCAGTAGCTTAAGGTGAACCCAGCATCTTGGGCGAAGCAAATTGAGCCGAGAGAGCTGCTCTTTGTACCCCTCTTATAAGAAGAGGGGGAAAAAGAGCAGGGGGACAAGGGGTAAGGATGGGAACCTTACCCTATTGCACTGTCCCAACTTTGGAGGGGTTATTCTGTAGAGCGGGACAATCCCTCTGTATAAGTGGCGTCGGTTCGAAATTTGAAACTAACTAGCCGTGAAGGTGCACTGTTGCTTAAAAGATGCGGGGCACCTCATCAAAGGCGACATTGGTGGCACACGCCGGGTTTAAGTGGGTAGAGATGCAGCCACCTTACCATATTTCGGGTGCAGCGAGTCCCACATATCTGCCTGGAAGTCCCCCCTCGGGATGCCTCAAAGAATTTCCCGGCGCAAAAGAAAAAAAAATCCGTCTTTTTTTTTTTTGGAAGGGCTTAGTCTTTTCGGCCTTTAAGCTCAATCGGTACAGTAAGAGAGCAGATGGCTCTCTCAAAAAATATTCGAAAGGGGGACGGCCCCCTCCGCGGTGCGCGGTTCATCGCGTGTGCTGCTCGGGAGAGCAGGATTTGGACTAGTCAAATCCGATATGGTCGACGGAGGTCCCTTTTATTAGCCGTCCACCGCTGGGACCTCTTTCAATCAATGGAACCACCACCAGTATCCAGCTAGGACCACACGTCATCCTGAATGTGCCTCCGAAGATATTACCCGGAGATTACAGCCGTATCCAGATGGATGATGTTTTTTTATAGCCTATGTTAACGTAGAATTCTAACGGTTCTACAACAAGGTACTGACTGACCGACATAAAAATTGCATTTTACTATATACTTATAATAAAATTTAAATGGGCTTAGATGTTCAGTAGTCACGGTTGAAAATCTAGCGTATTGTCCTCACCATGGTTCAAGCCTTGACGTGGCGGTGGGGTTCAGTAGCCTAGGGTGAGCCCAGCACCTTGGGTGAAGCTTATTGAGCCGAGGGGGCTCTTTGTACCCATCTTATATTAAGAAGAGGGGACTAAAGAGCAGGGGGCAAGGGGTGAGGATGGGAACCTCACCCCGTTGTACTGTCCCGACGTTGGGAGGGGTTGTTCTGTGGTGCGGGACAACCCCTCTGTGGAGGTGGCGTCGGTTCCTTGCGGGACTGACTAGCCGTCGAGGTGCTCTGTTTGTTTCCTAGATCCGGGGCACCTCACCAAAGGCGGCATTGGTGGCACTCGCCGGGTTTTAGTGGGTAGAGCTGTGTCCACCTACCAGCTGTCGGGCGCAGCGAGTCCCACATACCCGCGTGAGGAGACCCACTCCCCCGCGGGATGCCTCAGAGCATTTCCTGGCGTTAAAGAAAAAAAAAAGAATTCTAACGGTTTCGCTGGAGTGATCCTGTTGAATGCAGATCCGGGACCCTCAAAAAGCGACTGAAGGCGCTCGCAGTGGTTTTAGTTTACGGGTAGGGCACTCCCAGGTGCAAATCCCACATAGGGCCAGGATCTACCCGAGATTCTAGCTACATGCGTAAAAAGCATTTCCCTGCGATAACCAAAATCATTTGCTAACGATAAAATATTTTGTAAATAGACCGAGTAGTTCTTGAGTTAAATTGTAATAAACAAACATAAAATCAAACCTTTCATTTATAATATCATTATATACATAAGGGCTATCACTACAGCTAATTATCCCACTCACCGACATCAGGTATACCAGCATCGGGGAAACTCGGGGTCTTCGTGAGCTCGCATAATGTTGTACAGACCTAGGTCACTGGATGTGACCTAGTTATAAGGATCTTAGTGTTCATTGAAAAGGGTCTATCTTGTGTATGATCTTGTTACTAACTTAAAATATGTGTGACTAGCAGTGCCCCGCGGTTGCACTCGCGTACGTTTTCGTGGAAGTACGGGGATAAATTATAGCCCATGACGTGAGTCTTTTCTTTCTTTTCTTTTACGCCAGGAAATGCTCTGAGGCATCCCGCTGGGGAGGGGAGACTCTCCAGGCAGGAATGTGGGATTCACTGCGCCCGAAACATGGTAAGTATTAGATAGGTAAGTTATTAATACGCCTTTGGTGAGGTGCCCCGGATCTATTGAGCAAACAGAGCACCTCGATGGCTAGTAGCTTCGTCCAAGCTGGGTTCGCCTTAGGATACTGGGCCCACCGCCACCACAAGGCTTGAATAGTGGTGGGCTATATCCATGACATATAATATAAATCATATTGCATTCGAACCCGTAACTACTGAACCACAAATTTAAGGGCTTGCGAGCCTCAACTTCAAGCCTTTATACTCTTCCAGGCATCCTAGATCCGTGTTAATATAGAACAATATCAGCGTAGACTTTTTGTTGATACAATCTAATGTGTTATATGGTTTTAAGGGTGTTCTTTTAAAAGAACATGTGTCTTCCATATAAAAATTCCAGTAATATCAGGCTATCATCAAGTAATTGTAAGGATCATTCATCATCATCAACCTGTATTCGGCCGTCTGGACACAGGCCTCAATATATGAACGCCAAGACGATGTGCCTAGCATAGAAACTGCATATATTCGGTGATTCGCAAGATGTTCAGTTTTATTAAATATTATAATAATAATATCTATGGACGCTTTCACACCACGTCAATCTGGTCCCGTGGTAAGTTCTCGAAGAACTTGTGTTACGGGTACCAGACAACGGAAATATATTTAATACTTTTATACTATACATATATTTAAGATTTTTATTATATAATACACATATTTAAAACACATCCATGACCAAGGAACACAGAAAATATTTTTGCTCCCTGGCGGGATTCGAACCCGCAATCTCCGGCTTGAGCGCCAACGCCAACACCAAAGCCACAGAGGCCGTCAAATAGTATCCAGTGAGCGAATGTTGTTTGTCCGTGATGCAAGTGGCAAGAGATCGGCCGTGTTGACGTTCGTTGAGGGAGGCCTATTTTCAGCAGGCCCTCCTGTCACTGAGGTGCTCCTGTTGCCTGTTGAACAGGGACCCTGAAAAAGTGGCACGTTGATGTGTAAAGTTTCTCCACCAATTTTTCTTCGCAGTGGACATACTTTGCGCATTCATCCGGGGATGGGTCGTCCCCGAGGATACGTGGGAGTCCCATCGCTCTCCACTACCCCCGCATCGGTATACCGCACTAAAACCGGATCGGACTAACACAAGACACCCCCCGCGACAGGACAGTTCCCTCAAAAAGGCTAACTGGGCTTCCTCATGTATAGAACTCCGACAACCTGAAGCAACCCCGCAGACGCTGGTTCTTTTCAACCGGGGCAGGTACCAAACCTTACCCCGAGTCCCGTTAGACGGGAGGCAGAAGGTCCACATAGCCGCCCTCCCGTCCTACTTCGACGGAGCGGGATGGACGTGGCGTCATGCTCTCCTAACATAACTACAAATAGGGGTCCATGATTATGAAATTCCAGGACAATTTTACTAGTTACCGATGAGAGGGAAGCGCTGTGCCGCATGAATGGGGTACCCATTCATGCGGCACAGCGCTTCCCTCTCATCTGCATCTGCATGGGTACCACCATCTTGCTTGTTTCTCCCGTGAAACAGCTTCGCTGTGTTTCGGAGAGAAGGGCAAGACAGGCAGTGTAATTACTGGCACCGAGACTTAACATCTTATGTCTCAGGATAGGCAACATATAGATGAGTTGCCTGGGCTCGTTCCAGGTAAACGACGTCGACCACTTACTATCAAGTGGCACGTTTGCCAGTTTGCCTATCCAAATAACATAAAAAAAGTTTCGTTAGTTCATTATACAAGTCCACAAATGAACCCCCGGTAAAGAGGCCTGTTTAGTAGATAGAATAAGTGAGTTAAAAACGCAGACAGTTCATCTTTGAACCGTTAGTATAACTGTGTCATCCGGACACGCAATAACTGCAGGTCACTTGGAACATCCTTATTCTAAAATATTTAAATGGGATATTTACCATGTTTTTCATTTTATTGAGTGGCTCGATATTTTGGCATTATCTACGAATGTCTTGATGACCAGAGCCGCGCCCTAATGCTATATCACTAATTGACAAAGGCAAAAACACCATCAGAATACGGATGTCAAACCGTGATGTAATGAGAAAATCGAAAGAACGTACCGTACCACCACACTTGCTTATACCGTTATACAGCAGCGCTGTGTTTCGGAAAGAAGGACAGGCAGCATTACTGGCAAGGGCCGTTGACATGGACATGAAATAACATAATTTAATAAGTTTGTTCCAATATCCTGATCAGGATAATCAGGATCGCGGGGGAGGAGGTCTCCCCAGGCGGGTATGTGGGACTCGCTGCGCCCGAAAGATGGTAAGTGGACGCAGCTCTATCCACTAAAACTCGGCGAGTGCCACCAATGCCGCCTTTAATGAAGTGCTCCGGATCTAATGAGCAAACAGGGCACTTCGACGGCTAGTCAGTCCCCCAAGGGACCGACGCCACCTCCACAGGGAGTTGTCCTGCACCACAGAACAACCCATCCCAACGTCGGGACTTGCTCTATAGTCGGGACAGTACAATGGGGTTAGGTTTCCAACCCCGCCCCTTGTCCCCCTGCTCTTTTGTCCCCTGTTCTTGTAAGAGGGGTACAAAGAGCAGCTCCCTCGTCTCAATTTGCTTCGTCCAAGGTGCTGGGTTCACCTTTGGCTACTGAGCCCCACCGCCACGACGGCTTGAACCATGGTGGGGAGACTTTACAACAACCAAGTTCAGTCAACAACGGATACCTTTGGGATAAGGTATTCCTTCCAGGCTTTTGTGACAGCAAAATGTGAATTCAATTGCATTTTTTCAACGTGCCACAATTGTTGCGCTGGTGTTCCTCACTTTGGTAGTGGTAGATGCTACGTTCAATAGTATTTTTTATGTTAGATGTAGTCAACGTCGCCTATGCGACCGAAGTGCCGAATATTCGGTTGGTGGCCTAAACAAAGCTTGCCTCAATGCAACCCAGATGGCTAACCGCGGCCGTCTGGTCACCAACTATAAGCGGTCGAAAAAGACGTAATATAAATTCTTTAATATAGCTGCATGGAATGTAAGAACATTATTGGACAATGACAACTACCTTTGTCCCGAAAGGAAGACTGCACTCATAGCACGTGAACTGTCCCGGTATAACATCGACGTAGCCGCAATCAGTGAAACTCATTTGGCGGATGGCGGTGAGCTCTGTGAGGTACTAGGTGGATACACGTATTACTGGATAGGCAGGCCTGCAAGTGAGCGAGCTGGGAGTGGCGTTGGATTTGCGATCCGGAACAACATCGCCGGATCACTAGTTGAGCCCCCGAAAGGCATTAATGATAGGCTCATGTCCTTGCGACTATATGACGCCCGGAAAGTACTTGCATCTTGTAAGCGTGTATGCACCTACTATGACAACATCTGATGCACGGGTTGGCAGAGAGCATATAGCCTGGAAGAACGCGCTGGGGAGACATGGAGTCGGCAAGTGCAATACCAATGGTACAGAACTGCTAACTCTGTGCTCCGAGTTTGACCTCAGCATTACGATTACTTTCTTCAGACTGCCTGATAAATATAAAACATCCTGGATGCATCCCGTCCAGGCACTGGCATCGCTTTGACTACATCATAGTGCGCAGACAAGACCTGAAAGATGTACTCATTACAAGGGCGATGCGCGGTGCCCAGGGCTGGACTGACCATCGCCTGATCAGATCCAGGATGAGGCTTAACTACAAGCCTCCGCGCAGAGCAGAACATAAGCTCCCGGCACGGCTTGCTTTTACGAAACTGGTCCGCGATAAAGAGCTGCGGAGCAAGCTCGATGTTGAATTTGATGGGGCGATGCCCAGCACTGATGAAATCACCTCCGTAGATGCCAAATGGCGATCTTACGCGACGGCTCTGTTCGATGTTTCTCAGCAAGTTATAGGTAAACCACAAAAGAAAAACCAAAACTGGTTCGATGATTCTGATGTGGAAATACGGCGACTTGTTGAAAACTCTCGTCTTGGATTGAGAGGTGTCATTAGTGCGGGGCAGCGCAACTCTATACAACAAGATCTAAAAGTTAAGATCCGAGAACTGAAGGATAGTTGGTGGCGCCAAAAAGCCGAAGAACTACAATTCGCACCTTTAATCAAATAAAGAATTATTATAATAAAACAATTTTTTTACGGATTTTATGGCGGTTTATTAAGATTTTTACAAGCCCGACGTTTCGGATACTTTACAGCAACCATGGTCACGGGAGGACTGAGGTGTCATACGTCCTATTATTACAAAGTTATTCGAAACTACCCTATGATACATCAATATTTTGGTCAGTCCTATCTACGCAGAAAGTGCTAACTGTATCTTTAATCTGTGACATATTATGCTTGGATTTTGATTTGATAATTTTAATAATGGGATCCCAAGCAGGTGGTAGAAGCCAGCCATCTTCTTCCGGTATCCATCTTCTGCGGTATATCAATGATATACCGCAAACTAGCGGTATTCATTGTTATGCAGACGATAGCACAGGAGATGTCCTATACACAGGCTGTCGGAATATTTCTCGGGAACAAGTCGACGAGTGTCGGAACAAACTTGTGTCTGAAATCGAGTCTCTTTTACCACCGTCTACAATCATACAAATCGCAGAAATCGATCCCCATTTGGAATACTGCTCTCGCCTCTGTGCTGGAGCGAACCAATATAAGCTCATTCTATTTGACTGCGTTCGAATCATCGTTAAAAACGTTCTTTCCGATCGCCTTCAATCCATCCATGATGACTTCCTGAACCATCCACGATGATAAGCCTTCGAGCCACGCTCACTCTGCAGCTTGTACCGCATCTACTACGGGGAGTGTTATGAGGAATTGTTCGGACTAATACCTGCAGCAGAATTCCACCACCGGACATCGCGTAAAATTTCCAAATTTCACCCACACCATCTCGATGTCCGGAAATCCGCAACAACTCGATTTTTACGGCATTTCCTGCCTCGTACGATCACAATATGGAATTAGCTGATAGTATTGCCGAAGCGATGCGACTAAGAGATCTTTTAGAAAAAGGCATATTCATATTTCAAAGGCCGGCAACGCACCTGCTAAAAAAAATGATGTTTCTTATAACTTACCACCAGGTAAACCGACTGGACAGTCGGTTTCCCTATGTATGCCCCATCTTCTATAAAAACATGTTTTTGGAGGCAAGGGGACCCGATCCTGTACTAGGTATGGAAAGCGAAAAGTAGGTTGTAGTGTGGCTATTGGCCTATCTTATATCGAGAGGATTAATCCTTTCGTATTATGCCCGGTTTTATGATTCTATTCTATAATAATCTTTTTTATTATAATATTAAGATCTCAATTTTGTTTGCAGTGATAGTAAATGACTAAGACTGATTAATAGATCTATACTCTATCCAGCCTGCCACGAGTGCGGTGCTGTGTAGGACTCGGCCCAGCACACCCTAGAGATGAGCGATAGATGGGCCGCACAGCGTCACAATCTCGTGGCTGTGCTTGGAGGGGACCTCTCGCTCTCGAGTATGGTGCGCTGCATACTCGAGAGTGATGAGGCCTGGCAGGCGGCGGTCACCTTCTGCGAAACTGTCATTTCGCAGAAGGAGGCCGCGGAGCAGGACAGAAAGGACGACGCCACATCCGTCCCGCTCCGTCGACGTAGGATGGGAGTGCGGAGGAGGCGCTATGCGCACCTCCTGCCTCCCGTCTAACGGGACTCGGGGTAAGGTTGGGTACCTGCCCCGGTAGAAAAGTTCCGGCGTCGGCGGGGGTGCTCCAGGTTGTCGGAGATCCCCCATACTAGGAAGAAGACCGGTTAGCCCTTTGAGGGAACCGGCCGGTCGCGGGGTGTGTTCTGTGTTAGAAAGATCCGGGACACTCCCCTTCAAGCGGCTGAAGGCAACTCGCAGTGGTTTTAGTGCGGTATACCGGCGCTGGGGGGGTTGGGGGGGAGCGCCGGGAGTCCCACATATCCCCGGGGACGCCCCATCCCCGGGTGAATGCGCAAAGCATTTCCACTGCGTAAAAAAAAAAAAACTATACTCTATACAGGTAAATAAAATTAGTGTCTGTTAAAAAATATATAAATAAATAAAAAAGTGTCTGTTTGTAATATTAAAATAACCGCTTTTTATTAAATGTATATGGATAATATACACGGTACATATTCCAAAATAACATCTTTTACAATTTTTGTCTGTCTGTCTGTCTATTTATTCTGATTAATCTCTGAAACAACTGGACCGACTTTGATGGGACTTTCACTGGAAGATAGCTGATATTATAAGGAGTAATTTAGGATACAAAAATAATCATCATTAATACGGGTACGGTTATAAATCTAAGTTAACGCGGGCGAAGCTGTGGGCTTTTTTCATCTTAGTAATTATATTGATTATTTAAAAAAAATATTTTTCCTTCACCTGCCGCGTAGAGTTAAGTTTATTTAATAATAATATTAAAAAATTAATAAAGAAACATATTTTTACCACCTTTAACAAACCTGTTTTATTATTATTAAACTAAAATGACACTGAAACATTACCAAATATTATTATGAAAACTTATAATTTAAAATGATAAATTGTAATAAACTTTAATATTTCACTAGCTTTCAGCATAACTTTCATGGAAAAAAGAATTATTTGCAATTACTTCGGCCAAATTCAAATTATTTAATTTAATGTTTTGTGGAATAGTGAAATAAGTATGAACTTTTTTTTAAACGTATATTTAAATGACTACCTGTACTTATTAATAATATTTATTTTACGTATGCTAATAATGTATAAATTACTCTTCCCATACCTAGTTTTAGAATTGATCTAATACAGTTATTTATTTTATTACGATTTTTTCAAGTCCACTGTGTAAACATGCAAAACTTTAAATGCGATTTCCCACAAAATTGAAATTTTGAGTTAATTCTTTATTTGAATAAAGGTGCGAATTCCTAGCAGATACTGGTCAAACTGCAAAGTTTTTTGAAGGGCTGAAGTCTGTATATTGACCTCGCGCAAAAAACACTGCCCCAGTTTACACGCGAAATAATTCAAAGAGATTGTCAGATCTAAATGAGGTTCTCCTTCGATGGGCTGAACACTTCAATGAAGTGTTAAATCCCGGTACTCAAGGAGCAGATCTGTCCTATATAAACTCGCTAGAGAACTTGCCTTTCGTATCGAGCTTGGATGACCCACCGTCGTTCGCGGAGTTCAATAGTGCGGAGTTCAAAAAATGGTAAGTCACCAGGTTCAGACAGTCTTCCATCTGAAGTTTTCAAATATGGTGGGCCGAGTATCAGATCTAGTGTTTGAACTTATAAAAATGATTTGGGACGTTGAGACTGTTCCGCAAGACTGGAAGGATGCTTCTATTAGTACTCCTCTCTGATTGTAGCTCTTTTAGGCATTGCCTTGCTATCCACGGCAGGTAAAATATTGGCGCACATCATCAATAGACGCCTGAGCACCTTGGCTGAAAGCTTTCTTCCAGAAAGTCAATGTGGGTTTCGACCCAACAGAGGCACGGTTGACGCCATCTTTGTTGTCAAGCAAATACAAGAAAAAAGTCTTGAACAACACCGTGACCTGTACTTATGTTTTGTGGACCTAGAAAAGGCCTTTGACCGCGTTCCTAACACTGCCTGCCCTTCGCTTTTCATTTGTCTTGACAATACGTATTATATTTGCATTAAAAAAAATCTAAGCCACAACTCATCATCACCATCATCTCTCATGAAACGGCATTTATTAAAGCGCTTTTGAAATACACAAAAGAGCAAAAAATAATTTCGAAAGGCATAAGTTAAAATTTCAGTCCATTTTCTTTGAATAGAATAAGCCCGCCGTTAAACCCAGTCAGTACTAACTGTAACCGGCTTAATATATGCACTTTACTGAGGAGTGGGGTCTTAGAGATGTGGACTGTGGTGTGTCGATGAAATATATTTAATTATAATGAAACACTTTTTTACGGATTTTATCGCGGTTTTTTACAAGCCCGACGTTTCGGATACTTTACAGCAACCATGGTCACGGGAGGACTGATGCTATGGTTGCTGTAAAGTATCCGAAACGTCGGGCTTGTAAAAATCTTAATAAACCGCGATAAAATCCGTAAAAAAGTGTTTCATTATAATGAGTGAAATTCGCGTAAACATTAGAAAACAATAAATATATTTAAATAACCTCATTGAAGTTATACTTCTAATGCGACTTCCAAAACAAGGTTGCGTTAAACGTTTAACGGTACCATGGAGTATGAAAGCACTGTTTCGTAACCAATAGCGCGATGTAATTCACAGCACAATGCCATCTATCGGTACATCAATTGAACTGAAATTAAATAAGAATTGTTCATGACATAAGGTTACATCGCTCTACTACACGCGTGAGTTATTGACGATACATACAACGCCATCTAGCGGCAGATTTATGGAAACGTAATTAAGAGATTGTAAGAGGTAATGCCATGCTGCATTGCAGCCGAACCGGGGTGGTACTTCTCGCTCACATAACACCGGCGTCAAGTGACAGCTATGCTGTCGCGTTTCGTGCGGTTTGTGAGTTTCCGGTGGCCCATTGGGGGGATTGGGAAAAGGAGGGTGGCGCATCTGCGTGGCCTTGGTTGTGTGGATGTGTATGGGCGTCGGCGCCGTGAGGCTCCGACTGCTCGTTTGCTCCCTGATCACATAAAAAAAAAGAGTTATTATATGAAGAATTATACAGTGTAGATCTAAGTGATTGTTATAAGTTGAGTACTTTAAATAAAATAAATTACTCATTATTTGTATGTATCTCTATCAGTGTAATGAAATTGTGCTATGTATATGTATAACTTCTAACGCGTGTACATAAGTACACACACAATTTTTTTTATATATTTGTCCGTAGTAGATCACAATATGTTAATGCAAATAAAGTAATATTTATCTTTATATTTAGATTTATAACTGTATTCGGGCTGATGATTATTATAGTCAATCGACTACAGGGATAGTTTTCTCCGCCTGCAATTGGAAATTTGGCATATAGAATTCATAATTAACTAGCGGAGCCGACGTTGTTCTGTACGAAACACTTTGTTTGACCGAATTGTGAATCAAAACTAATCCCTAATGCAATTGAATACACACAAAAATTTCATCTATATCGAGCCAGCCGAGTTTAGTAGAGTAAACACGAATTAACGCAAGTAGGATACCAAGTTCAGCCGAGTAAAATCTATTCAGTGTCAAGTTGAGCCGAGTAAACTGTATTTAGTGTCAAGTTGAGCTGAGTATACCCGATTCAGTGTTGAATCGAGCCGAGTAGACCCGATTCAATGTTGAATCGAGCCGATTATACCCGATTCACTGTTGAATCAAGCCGAGTATACCCGATTCAGTGTTGAATCGAGCCGAGTATATCCGATTCACTGTTGAATCGAGCGGAGTATACCCGATTCACTGTTGAATCGAGCCGAATATACCCGATTCACTGTTGAATCGAGCCGAATATACCCGATTCACTGTTGAATCGAGCCGAGTATACCCGACTCAGTGTCGAGTTGACCCGATTTGGAATCAAGTGGAACCGAGTAACCACTTACATTTAAAATTTAAGTTATCGACAAACTTGACGTACATCTCTAAACGAACATCATACATATGGAATTAAATGTTTTCAGAGTATACGAAATGTGAAGGTTTTAATATTGTTAGCAGTTTGTGTTATTAATTATTAATAGTAAGTGTGAGAAATAGCATGTACTTGATATGAATAAAAAAATCGTTAAACTTCAAATACAGTTTGACAGAACCTAAAACTTCTTTGTAAAATAGAAACTAAACGTCATACGTCATAATTATTATTTACCATCTTATTTCAACCTCTGGTGGCGCGTTGGTCAAGCCGGAGGTAGCGCGTTCGAATCCCGCCAGGAAACAAAAAGATTTCTGTATTCCTGGATGTGTATTAAATATGTGTATTTTAAAATAAAAATCTTAAATATATGTATAGTTTAAAAGTATTAAATATATTTCCGTTGTCTGGTACCCGTAACACAAGTTCTTCGAGAACTTACCACGGGACCAGGTTGACGTGGTGTAAAAGCGTCTATAGATAATATTATTATTACATTGTCGTCGTCATACAACTTTGAATGTGTGCGTATCGTAGTGTGTTTAACATTTTATTTAATTAATTAAATGTCTTACTAATACATTATATTATATACTAATAATACATATTACACAAAAATAATAGCTTTCTCAACTCCCTCTCCACTTAATCTTTAGCTGTACAAAATTTAAAATTACTCCGTTTCCTTAATCCTCTTAAAAAAGGGTACTTACAAAGGTTTTTTCTTCACGTGTTAATATACAGGTGTCAACTTATCAGCTTTCTTTATACCGTACCGTCACTACGCCGTAAAGCCTAGTACGCACTATGCCAGTATTTTAGTATTTCATTGGAAGATCCCTAAGAATACTTCGATAGTTTGAGAATGCGATTTTTACGGAAACGAACTCGACTAATTCGACAGGTTCGGACTCATTTAGCCGGTGAACTGGTGAGTACGGACGCGTAGTAGGAGGTGCTACTCACCCGAAAAAAATAGAATAGAATATCCATTCTATTCTATTTTTACTTTTTTTTTCGACTCGACTCAATTCCTCGACCTACTTTACAAAATTTTTGGTGTTCAGACACCTTTAGCTACTAAATTACACAATACTAAACTAAAATACTGCCATAGTGCGAACTAGGCTTAAGAAGTTTTCTTGCTCGTAACGAAGACGCACAGTATGCGTAAAACTTGAAAATGAGAAAAAAAAACCTGTGCCGAAAGTATTGAGTATTTTTGAATAATTATTTTGTGTATTATATTATAATATAGTTATCTTTATACCACGTGTCCCTGACACGATACCGTTTGTTACTATATTATGATATTGTTACTTTTGAAGCCGGTGTCGTATTTGTTGTACCCTACCTCACTACCTCCCTGCCTACCTTGGCTGACACCACCTCCAAAAGTAACAATAATGACGTGGTAAACGCAAAATTGTATATTAGTAGAAGAACAAGTTGATTATATGTTGTAGGTTGTAGGCACAAAAATGAAAGAAATGCAAATATTTTATTACGTTTTAGTTTTTTTTTTTAATTTTGAAGTCAGTTTTAATTTTTGTTTTAAAAAATTTATTATAATACTTTTATGCTCCTCGCTAAGTGGAAGGTGTAAAATAATATATCAATGCTAATATGTCCCACTGCTGGGCACGGGTCTTCTCCTCGAAATCAGGCGAGGAGCGTTTGGTGAAATTCACACACCTTCATCGGGCACGATGTTTCCTTCACCGGTGAGCAAGCGATCGTCTCATGTTCAGGTGCACGTAGAAAAACCCATTTCTAATCAGAGGGGGTTCAGGATCGAATCCGGACCTCTCGGGTCTCACTCAAGAGGCCGAGCCCATACCCACAAATGACAAGACCGTTGCTCACATATTATAATACATATTGTATGCCCCGAGAAACGTTACGCTACACTCATCACAACACGTTATAATAATGCGTTAAAATCGCGTAAATATTCGAAAACTGTATAATTCATATGTTAGTTGCAACGTAAGGAATGATGATGATGAAACACAAGCCCAGCTTTAAGCATGAACATCACGTAATAAAGCTTAATCTCGGAAAGTTTTGTTAAACTTAATTAAGCTTCTAATAACTTTTGAGTGCCTTCAGAATTTACTAGTATGAACTTTTTAGTGGAATAATTAAATAATATATTATGGGGGCTGTGGCACGCGACTGCGTCTGTGTTTTTTTACTAACATATTTATAATTAGTGTTGCTCTTTGTACCCCTCTTATAGGAAGAGGGGATAAGAGAGCAGGGGGACAAGGGGTGAGGATGGGAACCTCACCCCATTGTACTGTCCCGACGTTGGGAGGGGTATTTCTGTGGTGCGGGACAATCCCTCTGTAGAGGTGGCGTCGGTCCCATGAGGGACTGACTAGCCGTATAGGTGCCCTGTTTGCTTAATAACCCGGGCACCTCACCAAAGGTGGCATTGGTGGCACTCGCCGGGTTTTAGTGGGTAGAGCTGCGTCCACTTACCAGCTTTCAGGCGCAGCGAGTCCCACATACCCGCCTGGTGAGACTCTCTCTCCCCCATCGGATGCCTCAGAGCATTTCCCGGCAGAAAAGAAAAAAAAGGTCATTTGTTTGCTCGTGGAGCGGAGTTTTGGTCCACAAATGTCTTGTTGGCGAGTCAGCTAGCATTGATCCAGACCTGATTCATGAAGTGTGAACCATCCGTAGATAATATCGAACTATGTGAGATAAAATGTTTAAAATACGGTAAATACAGTTTTGATAATTTAAAATGTTAAAAATGGGGGAAGGCGATAGGGAAAAGGAGGGCAACGGATGTCTATGGGCGTCGGTTGTCACCATATTACTCCTACTGCTCGGTCGCCTCCTTATGACAAAAAAATATCTTAAAAGTTATGGACGGGGTCTATAACTAGTCTGCCCTTACTGACGTCTCAAAAATCCATCCTATATACACTTATAAGAAGGATCAAGTGATTTTAGATTAAGGGGGCTTAGGCGGTCAGCGAAAATTCAGATTTCGTACCGCGAGGTGTGGGGAGCGGTCCGTGTGCGCGGGGGACACGCACGAGCCCCGCGCCAACCCCGCGCGAGCCCCGCGCGAGCCCCGCGCGAGGGGTAATCAGTGTACTGTGTAGGTCACCGAACTTAATAATATCAAGCGATCCTATTTCGTTGTATTTTGAATGATAACCATTACAAGACCATTACATAATGTTTAGCCCTTTCGTTATGTATACCGTAACCTATTTTTTTTATATTAAAATGTATATTATTATATATAATTATTATTTAAATAGCTATGTTGTTTGTGTAATCTATACAGATAAATAAAATTGGAGTGTCTGTTTGTAATATCAAAATAACCGCTTTTTATTGAATCCATATGGATGTTTACACGGGACATATTATACCCAAATAGTGTTTTTTACAATTTTTCTTTGTCTGTCCGTCTGTCTGTCTGTCTGTTTGTTCCGGCTAATCTCTGAAACGGCTGGCCCGATTTTGACGGGACTTTCACTGACAGATAGTTGATGTTAGGTATGTTGTTTGATATAAGGAGTAACTTAGGCTAAAAATTGGTGTTCAGTGAGAGAGGCCTATCACCAGCCATGAGTGGATCAATTCTGCTACTGATATATATATATATATATATATATATATATAATATCATCATTATCATGTAATGTAGTGGCATGAGATCGGCCGTCTTGGTGTTCAGTGAGAGAGGCCTATCACCAGCCATGGGTGGATCAATTCTGCTACTGATATATATAATATCATCATTATCATGTAATGTAGTGGCATGAGATAGGCCGTCTTGGTGTTCAGTGAGAGAGGCCTATCACCAGCCATGGGTGGATCAATTCTGCTACTGATATATATATAATATCATCATTATCATGTAATGTAGTGGCATGAGATCGGCCGTCTTGGTGTTCAGTGAGAGAGGCCTATCACCAGCCATGGGTGGATCAATTCTGCTACTGATATATATATATATATATATATATATATATATAATATCATCATTATCATGTAATGTAGTGGCATGAGATCGGCCGTCTTGGTGTTCAGTGAGAGAGGCCTATCACCAGCCATGGGTGGATCAATTCTGATGCTGATTTATATAATATCATCATATATCATCATTAGCCTCTATCCGCCCATGGCTGAACATAGGCCTCCCACAATGAACTTCAATACGGCCGATATCACGACATTACATGATGATGATGATGATGATATATCATCGGTAGTCGGTACAGCAGTATTTGAATTGATGATGATTAGTTTTGTAGCCTAAGTTCCTCCTTGTAATATCAGTTATCTGCCAGTGAAAATCCCGTCAAAATCGGTCCAGCCGTTTCTGAGATTAGCCAAACTTCCGGCTAAGTAAGATAAACAGACAGATTTTAAAAATGGTTTTCGATGTAAGTACCGAACAAATAAAATCTATGGACTCTTTTTACACCACGTCAATCTGGTCACGTGGTAAATCCTCGAAGAACTTGTATTACGGATACCAGACAACGGAAATATTATATTTAATACTTTTATACTATACATGTATATATAAGTTTTTTATTATATGTATAATACACATCCATGACCCAGGAACACAGAATTTTTTTTGTTCCCTGGCGGGATTTGAACCCACTACCTCGGGCTTGAGCGCCAACGTGCTAACTATTGAGCCACAGAGGTCGTCATATTTAGTGAAAAGTTTGAAATTACTCGTATAATACGATACAGACACTTCAATTTTATTTATAATAAAATGATATATTTGTATAGTTTTAATATTTTTTTTCAAATTAAAAAAAAAACTAGAACTAATCTTTTCAAATAGTATGTATTCTATAACAATTTATAGTATTTACTCCACACACGTATTTACTTCACGTTCGTATCTAAGTAAATTATGTAAGTATTCCATCATCATCATCAGCCCTTATCCGTCCACCGCTGAATATAGGCCTCCTTCAATGAACGCAAAGACAGCTGATCCATTGCCATACGGTCCGGCACATGTAAGTATTTACAATTAAAAAATTACTAAAATCCATTACCATACCATAATATATTGTGATATTTAGCTAAAAATTATTTAGTAAAGACAGACAAGTAGGTAGTCAATATCGATAGCGACTTTCTTTTATTTCCCAAGGTAATATTAGTTTGTTTACTCTTGCTTTGGACTCGTAACTTTCGCGGGTTCCGCGTGACGAGCGACACAACCCCCGCATGCGAATGCCGAAGCGGTACTGGGTCTCACGGGTGATGTGTGGCCCGAGGTCCGTGGTTAGTATGGAAACTTCGAATTTCTATCAAAAAGTTAATATTTTTTTTAGTTTTTGGAAATCTAAAACTGTTAACACATCGTCAGGGTAAAAACCTATGTGTTTGTGATTTTATAAGAATGATTATTGTAAAACACGGTCGTAATATTCATTTATATGAAATTTTAGAGGTTACTTCAGATTTTTTTTCTATCGAGTAAAATTTTTCCAATCGTGTTTTGAAAACTGTCATCACCTCATACATACATTCTGTAATACATATTAGAAATTTCAGTGCCAGAAATCTTCAAGTTGTTAAATAGCAGCTAATAGAAAACAGCTAATTTTGCCGTTCACCTACCAAAGGCCCTTATACGTTATCTTTACATCTACTAGCATATCCGTCCACGCGTTGCTGTGGTTAAGATATATTCTGTAAATCTAAATCAATGAAACGAAATACAGTAAAATTATTATTTAAGAATAAAAATTGTGTTCCGAATTACAGCGCCTGCTAGTATTCGTTGCTATTAATTTTCAACAGGCGTTTCATTTATTCGCCTACCGTAGGTCCTGTGTATATTTAAAAATACCCGACATCATCGCTCGTACTTAAACGTTGTGACCAAGACATTAGCTCGCATCGAAATAATTGTAAAAATTGTAATAAAGCAATATATGAAGAAACTTTTGGGTTTAATTTAAGCCCCAGGGTGCCGTTGAACACAAATTGCGATTATAAATTGAGATATAAACTGTCCTATCTTTCAAGTTGGATCAATCTGCACACTGGGTGCAAAATTTGGTTAAAATCGGCTTAGTAGTTGAGGAGTTTATCGCGGACAAACAAACGTGACATGTCAATTTTATATGTATATCTTTACATCTACACAGACGCAGAGACGCACCCACAATTTTTTTTCATACTTAGGTATACGTTTTTTACAATAGTGAATACTTAGCGTATTTGCGTTGTGTTAGGTGTAGCAGTTATATTCCGACATGGAATCTTGGAGAATTAAACGCTCTTTACATATTAGTGTTGTGATAGTTGTATCGATACAATATCTTATCGATGAAGATACAATGTCTTTTTGATATTTAGGTTATAATTTAATTGATTTATGGGTACGCAGAACCAATATGATCCTCTTACTATGAATTTATTATCATTTAGTACTATGTTAATGTATGTTAATGATTCCTTGCTATAATAAAAAAATGTGGGTAAGGGGGTAGTTTTTCCAAAACAATATTTTCGATTTCTGTAGGTATATTTCTGTAACCAACTAACACAGCGATCTGTAATATTTTTTATTGTACAGCTTAAGTTTATCTCTAATTGAGATAAATTCCATTTTGGAAATAATTGCAGCCTGTACAGTCCTAATTGATACTGATCACTGATTTTCGGCATAAGGTCGAAATACGGTTTCGGAAATTTGTCAAAAAAAAAAAAAGATTTTGAAAAAAAAAACGAGTCATACATTCAAAAATACATGTTTTATTCTTTTTTTTTATAAGAACATGTGTTACAATGTTAAAAAAGACATTAAATTTTGGCCAGATGTATCTGTCTAAGAATCAGACTTCTAAGATATACCCAGAAATATTTATGGCATATTCTATTAATAGGCACATAATATATTTTTAACGTTTTAAAGTGATCGATGGCAATGGTTGAGGTTAGGAATGTGCAAATCTTAGCCCACGTGTCCAAAAATCCGTAAAAAGTTGTTTTGTTATTACTTATATGTCCAATAACGTCTCGTTTACAGATATCGATGAACATGTTGATCACAAATGTCGACGTCTCGTTTATCGATATCGATGAACATAATGATCCCAAATGTCGACGTCTCGTTTATCGATATCAATGAACATATTGATAACAAATATTGACGTCTCGTTTATCTATATCGATGAACATATTGATCACAAATGTCGACGTCTTGTTTATCGATATCGATAAACATATTGATCACAAGATCGACGTTTCGTTTAGCGATATGGATAACTATATTGATCACAAATATCGACGTCTTGTTTATCGATTACGATAAACATATTGATCACAAGATCGACGTTTCGTTTAGCGATATCGATAACTATATTGATCACAAATATCGACGTCTTGTTTATCGATTACGATAAACATATTGATCACAAGATCGACGTTTCATTTAGCGATATCGATAACTATATTGATCACAAATATCGACGTCTTGTTTATCGATTACGATAAACATATTGATCACAAGATCGACGTTTCGTTTAGCGATATCGATAACTATATTGATCACAAATATCGACGTCTTGTTTATCGATTACGATAAACATATTGATCACAAGATCGACGTTTCATTTAGCGATATCGATAACTATATTGATCACAAATATCGACGTCTTGTTTATCGATTACGATAAACATATTGATCACAAGATCGACGTTTCGTTTAGCGATATCGATAAACATATTGCCCATCACTTCACCGTTAACTCGGCAAACCGCATTTTATGGAAGTAGCTCTGCGTTTTCGAAATTAGATTTGCTTCGAGGTGTAATTTTGATTAAAACCATTTTAAGAAGACACCCCTCAGACGGAATTAGCACCTATTATATGTCCCAATGCTGGGCTTCAGACGAGGATTTTTTTTTGCGATTTGATAGCTCTTGTAATTGGTGTCAATGGAATCTTCTTACTAAGACTCTGTGTCCATCTGTCACAGAGACAATACAGGTACTTCTGGGTATTTTCGCTTTAAATGGCGCAGGCTGTTTTTTGGCTGTCCCATGGCAACGAACAGATGAAACCAATATTTGGACACATATTTTTTAAGCAAAATCTTATTACACTAAAGGTATGACTATAAATTTATATGAATTTGATTTATATCTCCTGAAATAATATATTTTCAATTTTATTTTAATTAAAAACGATTCAAAAATGTGAAAAATTATGCTGTCCCAACGACAGTTTGCCTCCTTACACTTCATTTTTCGGATGTTTTATTGTACGCGGCTAAAGTAACGACCATTTACTTTTATTGTCAATAGTTTATTTATACATTTAAACTAAGTATTTTAGTTCAGTTAGTAAACAAATTAATTCAATAAATTAAAAAAAACCTTGTCCTACGAATTCGCGACTACCGGACATGTCTTCATAGTCACGCGTTTTTTATTACTAAAATACCCATGTACGGGCAAAATTTTGTTTCTATGGCAGCCCCAAGTACAAATGTCAAAGTATGAAACGTCATTTTGAAATCTGTGATTAAAGGTATCCAGCAGCATATTCTCGCCGCAAAAATTTTGGTTAAGAAAAATCTACTAACGTTAGTAACGTTTTTTTCTTATGAATATTAAGTTTGTCTTTATTTTTTCTTACGCTGCATATAGCTTAAACCCTGCTGAAAGCATATACTTAGATTTTGGGGCTCCTAATTATTTTTTTGAGTATTTTAATCTAATTTCTGTATTGATCTACATTATTCGTCACGTCCTGTTAGCAACCGTTACTATAGGACGGACAAAGATGTTACGAAACAGACGTGTAAAGCTTAGTACTCATTTCAACTAAACGGAATTTAAACAAAGGATTCCATAAAAAAAAATTATAATAAATGAATTTATTTTTAAGAGTTTCGGTCATAATTCGACGTAAGAGCATTTGCATTCGTTAATTTTTGTCTGATAATCAGCTGTTGTAGTGTTAAGACTGTAGCTTAATTGGTACTTGTACCTACGTACTTAATCTTTAAATAAACAATATTGTACTAATTATTCGTTCCAATATTTTTAGATAATAATAGCGTTAACATCTGCTGAAAGACCCACTAAGCGATATCTAGATAAAGTAAAAAACAACCCTGGGAAGGCTGAAGAAATTAGATAAAACCAGTTAGTGCAAATTAAAGCCAACAGAAAGAAGCTATCTGAAATGAATCAAGAGGAGAGATCTCATTAGATCAATAAAAATTAAATAAAATCATTTATTTCGGGATTAACAAATGCCCATAGAGTTTTAGTAACAATCAAAATACATATATTATAACTAATATTATACTGTACGATTTTAACCTCACAGTGAATCCTATTCTTAATATGTCTGTTGCGTCACGTCATATGTCCATTTAGTGATTGTCTCAAAATTTTTTTTTGTAATTCTTTATAAATCTGTAAATTATTTAAGCTAAGTATTATTATTTATATGCTATAAATAAAGAAAAATAAACAACAATTAATATTTTATTTCAGTCATAATATTCCTTGACTAATTAAAATATTAATACGAAAAATAAAACTTGCATTTGGACGAAATGTTACGATACTGACCAAATTGGTGTATTTTTATCAAAAATAAATTTATTATGTCCAAGTATTAATATTTAGTTTCATTGATTGGTACAGTGAAAGCTCATTTGGTGTATTTTTATCGTTTTATTTCCAATAATTGAATTTTTATCGAGGTTTGAGTTTTGTTACTAACAAGACATTTTTTTCCTAATCTATTAAGAAAAAATGATTTAAGAGATAAAATATACGTATCAGCTCGTAACTTTTATATATAACTCATGAAATATAACTTTTTCTACAATAATACATAGTTTTTAAGTCCTAAATCAATAATGAATTTTTAAAAGCTGTTTTTATAACCTGCGCCATTTAAAACAAAAATGCTCTTCTTGAAGGCCTAAGAGCATTACCCGGCGGAAAAAAAATAGATTTTGGACAATTCACACATTATCTTTATGAATTAGCCTATCTGATAATCTGATATAGGTATAGCTTCATCATCAATCAACATCCTACTTCCTACTAATATTATAAATGTGAAAGTAGTTATGTATGTTTGTCGCTCTTTCACGCAAAAACTACTGAATGGATTTTAATGAAACTTTACAATAACATAGCTAATACATCAGAATAACATATAGGCTATAATTTATCGAAAAAATAAACCGTTTGGGAGTTTTCAACGAAGAAGCTGCCTTTGAGATATAACAAAATAATGTAGGGTCGAATTGTGTAACTTAAGGTTGAACTAGTCGACGGCGCGAACTTAATCAAAATGATTGCTATCTCACCTGATATAGTGCGTGAACATGTGTGCTAGAATGAAATGCACAATAATTCATTCCTAATATGTCCTTTTAGCAAAATAGTTATTATAGAAAAACTATTAATTGTATCTTTTAAAAATAAATTTATTTCAACTTTTGTATAACTAAGCTATATCTGTACGGGCTTTGTTTTTAAACTTTCGTGCTTCGTGTACTATTTATTTTCGCCCAAAGGTGGGCTAAAATCAGTGTTAAAATACGAAGTTTAGAAGCTTGAATTTTTTTAATGTATATTTTTTTACGATTTTGGGTACATAGACACATAGATAACGACGAGTTTTTTTTATAGAAGAGGGGGCAAACGGACAGTCGGTTCACCTGATGGTAAGTGAATAGCGACATCCACAGACACCCGCTATACCAGGAGATCAGCAGGTGCGTTGCCGGCCTTTTAGATGTGAGTATGCTCTTTTCTTGAAGGTCCCTAAGTCGTATCGGTTCGGAAACACCATAGGTGGCAGCTGATTCCATATATTTGTAGTGCGAGGCAGGAAATGCCGTAAAAATCTAGATGTTGTGGATTTCCGGACATCAAGATGGTGTGGGTGTAATTTGGAATTCTTACGCGATGTCCGGTGGTGGAATTCTGCCGCAGGTATTAATCCGAACAATTCCTCAGAACACTCCCCGTGATAGTTGCGGTAGAAGATGCAGAGCGATCCGACATCTCTACGCAGCGCCAAGGGATCAAGCCGATTGGAGATCACATTATCATCGACGATTCGAGCCGCCCGGCGTTGGACGCGGTCAAATGGAAGGAGCTGATATTGGGGCGCTCCAGCCCAGAGGTGAGAGCAGAATTCCATGTGAGGCCGGATCTGCGCCTTGTATAATTGAAGGCGGTGTGAAGGCATGAAATACTGCTTCGCCCTATTGAGCACGCCAAGTTTCTTAGAGGCTAGTTTAGCCTTTCCTTCCAAATGACCACGAAACTGCACATCTCTCGAAATGTCGACGCCAAGTATCCCAATGCTGGCTGCGGCAGTTTATATTATACTTAGTTTTTCATTATCAACGTCAAACATTGTAGTAATTACTGTTCTGCGTTTGTATGGAAAGATAAGCGACTTGTGTAACCTTAAATAGGTCTAGAAAAAAGTCCGCAATGGCATAATATGTCTATCTCTTAAATATAACATACTATATCCATTTATAAAGACATTCAATTGAGTTCATCCTAAAATGTATAAATAAGGTAGGAACTAACATTCCGTTTCCCCACCATGGTTCAAGCCTTGTCGTGGCGGTGCGGCTCAGGATGAGCCCAGAAGCCGAGGGGGATCTTTGTACCCCTCTTATAAGAAGAGGGGACAAAAGAGGCGGCAAGGGGCGAAGACGGGAACCTCACACCATTGTACTGTCCCGACGTTGTTCTGTGGTGCGGGAATCCCTCTGTGGAGGTGGCGTTGATCCCCTGATGTCCTGTTTGCTCAACAGACCTGGGGCACCTCACCAAAGGCGGCATTGGTAACACTCGCCGGGTTTTAGTGGGTAGAGCTGCGTCCACTTAACAGCTTTCGGGCGCAGCGAGTCCCACATACCCGCCTGTATAGACCTACTCCCCCGCGATATGCCTCAGAGCCCCGGTACCACCCCGGTCGTGCCAAACCAATTTGGCTGTAAAGCAGCCTGGCACCTATTACTAAATAATTAAATGCAAACATTTGAAACCCGGTGAGGTGCCACCAATCTGAGGAGGGCGATTATGAGTTTTTTCATAATCGATTTATTTTCAACTACTAATATTCATAATCGATTATCGAATTAGTAACTAATTTCATTTTATAATCGAGAGATTCTACTAATATTAGTAACTACTAATCAAATCGTTGAAACAGCCGAGCCGAGACTTCTTATTAGTAGTTATGTATCGTCGATTGTTGGTGTATGTATATGTAGTTCGTTCGTGAGTCAGTCATTCGTTATATATATAGTCATTCATTATATAATATGGACTTGGCCTGAAATAAAATTATTTTATTTCAGACCAAGTCCATATATTTTTTGGTAACACCACCAATCTAAAAGAACATATGAAAAGAATTCATCCCTCCAAAATAATGTTCTTGTTACAAAACTAGCTTCATTTCATATTGGCAGTGATTTATTTAATTTTAACATTTCAATTAAGGCATTAAAATATTTAATAGATTTTATTTTTATATATAACTCAGTATTAACTTGAAAAATGTACGATTGTAATGATACGATGCACGATAAAACGTTTCTAATAATTTTAAATGGTCAGCATGTTCGAACTCAAGTTCTACTTTATTAAAATTCTTTAAAAGTTTAAATGTTTATAGTAACCATTTATTTTTATACTGCATTTTATTTTATTTGTGTGTATTAAACCAACACATAACGTACAATACAATAATATCTCTAACTAAAGTGATATTATGTCTTCTATCATTACATCAGTAATGTATACTATACTCAATACTAATAAATTAGTAACTACTAATCTTCATAATCGAGATATCTCGAGATATCTTCATAATCGAATGATTTCATTAGTATATCTCATAATCGCCCACCGCTACCACCAATGTCGCCTGGGCCAGCAAACAGGGCATCTCTACGGCTAGTCAGTCCCCCAAGGGACCGACGCCACCTCCACAGAGGGGTTGTCCCGCACCACAGAACTATCCCTCCCAAGTGAGGTTCCCATCCTCGCCCCTTATCCCCTCTTATAAGAGGGGTACAAAGAGCAGCTCCCTCGGCTCAATTTGTTTCGTCCAAGTCTTGAACCATGGTGGGGAGCTTTGAAGTAACCGTGTTGAACCAGAGCAAAGGCAAACTATTCCCTACAACTATCATCGACTTTTTTCGAGGAGCCCAACCCAACATTTATTAATTAATGTCAATAATTTACGTTTTCTCTTCCCTTTTCTCAACCTAACCATGCTGGAGATAGAGATTCGAATTGGCTACCCCCGGAATTCCTTAACTAATTGTTAGTCATTATATGACGGTAGGCTTTAATGAAGATATGTTTAAAAGTCGAGTAAATTCGGCGTTGACAGGAACAGGAGAGCGATAGAGTAGAGTCAGATAAATAAAATTATAGTGTCTGTTTGTAATATTAAAAACCGCTTTTTACTAAATGCATATGGATGTATACACAGTACATACACCAAAATAGCATATTTTTACATTTTTTGTCTGTCTGTCTGTTTGTTCCGGCTAATCTCTGAAACGGCTGGGCCGATTTTGATGGGACTTTCACTGACAGATAGCTGTGACTGTTTATACATATCATCGTCCATATAACCGGATAGAGTAGAAATGTGAGCCATAAAATTACGAAACTGGTCAGTGATTTGTCACTAATGTGATATCAATTCAACCAACCAGTGATCAGTATGTACATCCCATCGGCCAATCATCCATCAATGGCCATCAGTCGACCAATCGGAGCGCAGAAGCGGGGCAGCGTTTTCGTACTAAACACATAACACTCGATGATACTTAAAACATAGAGCATACTCATATTTGAAAAGCAACGCACCTACTAATCCTCTGGTATAGCGGGTGTCTGTGGATGTCGCTTTTCACTTACCATCAGGTGAACCGACTATCCGTTTGCCCCGTTTGCCCCCTCCTCTATATAAAAAACATGCGTTACTATCGAACCCCCAACCCGACGCCAGGAGGCCGTGTGGTCGCAGACTGCACGGTTGGCGGGGGCAACCCCCCACTTAAACAAACCAATAGTGAGCCAAATAGGCTCACACTAATCCGACGAAGCATTAGGGCCTTTGGGCCATTAGCATAGTTCTCTCCGAAAAAAAAAACTATCGAACTATGTTTATATAAATATTTTATAATAAAGCGACTCTACGGTCCTCCTATTTCATTTCATTACTCCAGTAATAAGCGCCGGTACCTGGAGGGGTGTGGGACAATTTGTCCCCTTTGATATCCCGCGCCGCGGCGCCTTCACACCGGCACGAGCACCGCCCAGCTCATAATACGAGCCGTCCTTATACCATCGCGAACCATGTCCTCACTCACACCGGCCTTGCTCTCAAGACGCGCCGTTCTCACACAACGGCGGCGCAAGCAATGTCCTCTCTCACACCGAAACGAACGATCAAGAAATAATAGAAACATAAGAAAAGCTATCAAAATTAGTTGATTTTATTATTGTCCACGAGCCACTTTTAAAGACAACGTTAAACTTGGCTTCCTATAAAATGTGACAATAGATTCTTAATCTAGGAATTGTTAACTTCTCAGGAAATGGCAAATATTTAGCAAAAAGTTTTATTTCAGAGTGGGCTAGGTAATAAATTTCGTTGGAGCTAAATATCAACAATTATCGTGCCAAAGTTTCAATCACAATAATCATTAAATTTAAAGATAGCGATTATCTCGTTAAATTAAATGATCCAATGATTATGAAAGAAATCATTTTGTTGATAATCACTTTGAAATAGTAAATTTTGCTATGAGAGTAAACTTGGTTGTAATTACTTGGAAAAATCCTTACTACTCTCGTTCATCGTTTCGGTGTGAATTCCTTCACCGGATTAATTAGCGAAAGGCATAACCTGCAAATTTTCTCCCTCCATTGATTCGTCTATCATTTTACCCCCATTGCCTCGTGTTTGCTCTCCTGAATCTGAAAGAACTGTGAATTACATTTCATCATCATCATTATCACCTTTTATCCGTCCACCGCTGAACATAGGCCTCCTTCAATGAACGCCAATACGATCGATCCCTTGCCACTCGCATCCAAAACAGACACTTATAATGATTATATTGAATATCATTGCCTATGTCCACAATAATACGATCGTTATTTGGGATGGGATTTTAGCGTTCATTGAACCCATCGAGCATATAACCGGATAGAGTAATATATATGAGCCATAAAATTCCGAAACTTGTCAGTGATTTGTCATTGACGTAATGACAATTCATCCAACGAGTGATCTGTTTGTACGCCCCGTCGGCCAATTAGTACACACTACACAGTACCGGCGCAGCGTCGCAGCACAAAGACGGAATTTGTTTCCATACAAAACACAATATAACATTACCGCTTTACTCCGGTTCTATGCTCGACGATTGAAAGACATTGCTGATGATGATGATGATGATGATGATGTCCAAAAGTGGATTATAATGGTGAATATGAAATTAATAATAATATTAATAATCATTTTGAAACTATGCATATTTTTTAAATTTCTTTTCTTAACAGTGTTCGTTTCGGTGTAAATTTCCTTTAACGTATTAATTAGCGAAAGGCATAGGCAAATCTTCCCCCTCCTATGATTCTATCAACCCCCCCATTGTCTCGTGTTTGTTCGGATGATATGTTTGGATTAAGTACAATCTAAATTAGCATCTTGAACCGTTTAATTTTATAGTGAATTGAATTGTTTTCTACAGAAGATTGTGCTTTTGGCAGATCTTATGGGTAATTTTGCATTCTCGACATTTTGGTTTACAAGCTATATTATTATTATAAGCGTAAGATTTTTCACGTCATCCTACTCAGAAACAAATGCAATTTAATCTACCACTGAAAAACACATTTATGACTGACACATCACTGCGTCGGAAGCTGCGGTAGCAATTGGGGCTGCTTAGCAAAAAAACCAAGTTTTAATCCCACCGATCTCAAGTGACTTTTTTTTTGTTCTTTTTTATTTTACGCCGGGCAATGCCCTGATTTATGAGAAAATCATTATAAAAAATGTACACCCGAATAATTATTATTTTCTTTATACCTCGCATAGAACTTGAAATTAATATTTTTATATTATGGAACTTCGTTCCTATCTGGTTTGGGCTTTGGCTTGGCCAGTCGGAGATCTCCAAACCCAGACCGTGCTAACAGCGCTAGCACTACGCTACCACTAGATTGCTTGGGCACCGCGCCTGACGCGCCCCACTCTCCAGAGGGAGGGATGAGGGCCGGCCCTCATGATGATAGGTTAAATTCAACCGTAAAAGACTTGTCGACCGTGTCGGATTTGACTAGTCCAAATCCTGCTCTCCTGAGCAGCGCGCGCGATGAATCGAGGGGGTGTCCCCATTTCGAATATTTCTTAAGTGAGACATCTGTTCACTTACTGTACCGATTGAGCTTAAAGGCCATCAGGCCGAAAAGTCTAGCCCTTCCGAAAAAAAAAATCCTATCTGGTATCCCACGACGCCACACGGCTTTTTATAGCTTGAGTAACATAGCTCAAACACACTATTAATTAAAACACGCATAAGAATATAGTTAATGTTAACTGCTATTTTTGCCCCCAAAATTAAGAAGAAAATATGTTAGAACTGGTTGCTGCGGGGTGTACGTCTCGTTGTGTCGAATTATTTTTGAAGGTTTACTTCTTTTGGCGCGTTAGGAAAAAATGATGAGAGTAAAGTTTTACGATGCGTGCGCACACCGTCACGAATCAACACCCTGAAGTTAGCTATAGTCAATATTTTTTATATATCAATTTTCACATAATCACAGTATAGACACAAAATAATATTTTGTGGTATAGACGTCAGCAGGAGATATAGTTTTTAACTACACAATAAGCAAAAAAGTTACAGTGTAATGAAATTATTGTACTACGAGGGCGGCACTGAAAATTTCGGGAATCAAGGAATTGACACAATATTACTATTTAAAAATGTATTTATTGCTTTTCGTAGTATTATCCGCGAAATTTGACACATTTTTTCAAACGATGGAACCAATCATTGAAGCAACCATTCCATTCGGAAGTTGGGGTCTTCAAAATGGCCGTTTTGTAGGCGTCCACAGCTTCTTCAGGCGATGAAAATCTCTGACCACGCAATTTATTCTTTATTTTAGGGAAAGTAATGTACATTTATGTGTGGTGGTGGTGTATATATATATGAGACTGATGATGATGACACCATATTCTATTAACTAACAAAACAGTTTATTGGTGACTGACTCCAGTAATACATAAATTGCGGATAAGCAAACAAACACATCGACATTCCCGTAACTACATACACGGTACATTATGTCCCTACAGTATAGAAATCATTAGGGCTTAGGTCGGGGCTGTACGGCGGATGGTCTAATAATTCTATGTTTTCTTGCTCTAAAAACTCTTTTGTTCTGTGCGCGGTGTGAGAACTCGCATTGTCGTGATGGAGGATGATGCGGCGGTTTCAGTTCTCTTTACGGAGTTTAGAAATGACCTGTGGCAAACAAATGCTAGCATACCATTCTGCATTAACCGTTCTTTGTCTCTCAAGAGGAATAGTCGCAACATGGCCGGATTTGGAGACAAACGTGGCCACCATTATTTTTGCAACACTCCGTGAACGAACAATTTTTGTTGGCTTTAACTCATTTTCGAACGCTCAAACTCGTGGCTGGTTTTTTGTTTCGGGTTCGTACGCGTATATCCAGGATTCGTTACCTGATACGATGTTGTATACAGCATTTGAGGATCCTGCGTGGAATCTTTCGAGAGTTCTGACGCACCAAGTAACGCGAGCCGCTTTTTGCTCTTCACAGAGCAAATGCGGTATCCATCGGGAAAACAACTTTTTACACCTAATTGTTCACGCAAGATTATTTGTATTTGACTCATGCCAATGTCTAAAGTTGCCTTAATTTCGCGGTTTGTCACATGTCGATCTTCCTCAATCAGCTTACACACAGCATCAAAGTTTTCTTGGGTGACTGCAGTTTTTGGACGACCTTGACGGGGATCATCACTGAGCTTGACACGTCCACGTTGAAATTCAGCAAACCAGCGATGAATTGTGATTTTGGATGGGGCTTCATCACCAAATGCCGAAATCATCCGGTCAACACACTGTTTTTGTGTTAAATCACTTCGAAAGTCATAATAAATCATAGCTCTAGAATTTTCTCGAGTCAATTCCATTTTCTCAACGACTAAACAAGTTTGACTAGACCTTGTGACAAGACCAAAAATCTTTTTTTAAATAAATAAATGGTATTTTAAAACCAAGGAGTTTTCAATTAAAAAGATTTGAATATAACAGGAACAGTGGAAATATTCCATTCCCGATACTTTTAGTGCAGCCTATGTATAATAATATAATAATAATAATATCTAGGGTGAGCCGCGGCACCTTGGTCGAAGCGAATTGGGCCGAGGGGGTTCCTTGTACCCCTCTTATAAGAAGAGGGGACATAAGAGCAGGGGGCAAGGGGTGAGGATAGGAACCTCACCCCATTGTACCTACTGTCCCGACGTTGGGTGGGGTTGTTCTGTGGTGCGGGACAACCTCTCTGTGGAGGTGGCGTCGGTCCCTTGCGGAACTGACTAGCCGTCGAGGTGCCCTGTTTGTTTACTAGATCCGGGGCACCTCACCAAAGGCGGCATGGGTGGCACTCGCCGGGTTTTAGTGGGTAGAGCTGCGTCCACTTACCAGCTGTCGGGCGCAGCGAATTTATTAAAATGACAGAAATAATAATACTCAAATAAATACCAATAGAAATGTCGCAAACAATTACTATTTTAAATAATAATAATAATAATAAATAATATCTTTTATTTGCTAAAATATGGTTAGTAATAAGATGTTAACATAATATATGTGGCAAAAATTATGAAAGGTCTATGTACTTATTTCATATTTGGAAGGGAAGATTTGTTTTGTCAATATATTATGTTGATGTGCTCACCATTTTTATTATTAATTTAATATAATATTGATTTCTAAAGTTTGCGCGAAACACCCAAAGTACAGGTACCTCCAAATGATACCTCCAATGTTAGGTCTAACATTGGCTGTTTCTTCAAACCGCCGCTAGATGTCGCTGCACCTAAACAGAATCGCGCTATCGACTTGCTTTGAACGATTTATATATATTTGCTACGAATTGGGACCTAGTATCTATTATATTATATGTTTACGGTGTAACATTTTACTCAAATGTTACAATTTTTAAAGTGCGGTAGTCCTTTCTGATTGCCGTACGTAGTACGGAGTCTGGAACTCTGGACTTAGTGATCTCCCTTAGAGATTAGACTTGTGGGTAGTGTTGGATTAATACCGATATTTGTCAGTATTAACTAATACTAATATATTCCTCAAGTAATATTATAATACCTAAACTAATATCTGCATATCACCGATATGTATGACGGGGTTACATGTTCCTTACCTATTATATTCCTGCTCAATTTAATTACTCATAATATGCTGCGATGAGTGCGATTGCAACTAATATTTCATAATATTGGTATTAGATGAATGTTAATTTTTACTTATTGTTTAATGAATGAGTACAACATTTTAAAGGTAGCTTATTGAATTATATAGTTTTAACTATTTTCAGAGGCAAATTTTAAATTTCAAAATGGGAAGAAAAACTCAACTCAAGTCCCGGCCCGAGTTGAGTTTTTTTTTCCATTTTGAAATTTATGGAATTATAAATGAATAATATATGTTTTTTCAATTATTTTTTATTTATACATAAAAACATCAATTTTCAACATCACCTTATCGACGAGACCGGAGACGATGAAAGCGCGAACGAAATATGTAAAATGTAATCCATCTCTCTCATACAAACGTTTCATAATATTTATATATTCACGAACCCATGGGCACCAACCGAGTGAATCCGAACTATGCAGAGTGTTATTATCCGATTCATTTTCGATGGTCATTATAGACATTAGGGTGATATGAAATATTAGCATATCATAGTTCGTCATATTACTAATCCACGAATCCATTCAATATTACTAATATCTTAACGAATACTAATATATCAGACGCACCACTACTCGTGGGTCGTTACGTTATTTTCACGAAACTAGTTACTTGTTTGGCGTAACCTGTTTATGCTACAAATCGTCCCGTTACTCATAGAACCAAAATAATTCAATACAATTTCTGTTGTTCTACCCTTTTTAAATATTAGTAGGTATTTAGTTGTAAAGAGAACCGAATGTATAATATTATGATTTTATCTATTGTCTAACTTCGCAACAATTTGTCTACGTAAAATACAAAATGTTAAACAATTGCTAATTTTCTATATAATTATAATTTCTAATTGTACCTACCTGTATGCGAGTTTGAATAAGTATAAAAATAAAGGCTATTATTATTTAATATACTCACTTTAAAACTAATACGATAACAATTAATCCTTTAGCAACAAAAATTTCAAAATTCAAAAGTCACACTCGGTTCCCGGACTCGCAATACGCTATTTATTATTTAAAACCAAAAATCTTTATATTCATTATAATTAAACTAATACGAAACAACAAATAAGCAATTTGTAAATTTTTAAATAAATAATATTATTCTAAATCGTATCATAATATTTTACGGCACTTGCGCGTTCAAATTCATTTGTGGGTGACACGCATAAAGCCGAATCAAATACGCAACTCGCAAGACCAAGTATAACGTAACTCTATATAGAAACGAAACGAGTACCTAAGTAACGAGTAACTACAATAGCAAAACCAAAAATGCGTTCACACGGGACGGAAGTTGCCATATTGCAAAGCCTTCGTTCCATCAACCTGTAGAGGCGAGGATATATATTTTTTCTTTCTTGCCACCACTTTATTGGGTTTTCAGACCGTTTTAATAGAGGTTCGTTTAAATATTTATCCGTTTCGATGATAGCAGCCGCTGCTGAGCATCGTACTTCTAAATGTTGCTTAACTTTATCATCAAAAGAGCTCTATATAATCGAGTTGCAGGGTTCTCTTGCAGGAACATCGGAGGATGGTGGAGCATCCTCTATGCTTGCAGCTTGAAATGTGGATTTTTTTTGGCTTTGGCGAATTTGTCTTAAGGGTTGACTCAAATCTCGCGTCATTGGAGAAGCCAATTTTTTTAAATCTGGGGTCCAAGAAGGTTGCTTGTGTCGTTAGTTCCATATAGTTAATTAATCCTTAAATCGTTCATTTATACCATTTTTCAATTTTTCAAGTAATTCGTATATTTCTGGTACGTTACTTGCGACACTACTTTGTATTTTATTAATATGGTCGCTCATAGCTTTTACAAAAAGCATAATTTTTGAGAATTATTTATTCTTTAATTAAATATCAATACTCTTACACACTTATGACGTTTACTCTTTATTATACAAAATAATAAGACTTATTATGTAGCTAATTATTTTATGTATATGTATTTGTAACAAAATGATTTTGATGAAATTTGTGAAAGAATCGATCAGTATTCAATGAACGCTTGATCCATACAGAAGGTAAGCCTTCTGTAAGTTCTACATAAGACTTACTCAACCTAAGTACATGAGCAGTTTTAAGTTATTTAAAAATTACACTGCTTATAAACGTAAAACAAGTCCTTATATTAAAAAAAATGGGTAGATGTTACTGCCCTTTAAACAAAATAATCTTATTCAGGTGCTTCCTAACAGTCTCCTTAAGTACTCAAATTTAGGAGATTCATTATTAAGTATCTGTTTCCACTTAAAACTTATTGGTCTATATTGTGGCGCGGCAAGAACAAAAACAAGTGAATTATCTTCCAATATTAGAAGCGCTTTGCTAATTGTATTGTTGGGATTTCAACCAACACGCCCAATTAATATCAGCCATTTTTCTCTAATTAATCTTGAGGGAATCTGTAAAACAATGATTCATCGCTAACAAACAAACAGTACCAGCTTCGCATGGGTGCAATGTATAATAATACATATAAACCTCTTGAGTAACTCTAGATATTATATTGAAAGCTGCATTCAAAATATAAATGTTTTTAGATTCGTTTCATATTAACGATAAATACCGATAAGCATATGGATAAATTTGACTCAAGCACTAGCGTAGGTGTAAAAAATATTGATGAAAATTAATCTTCAAAAATAGTGTAATTTAAGAACAGTTGTATCTTTAATTACCCAAAATATGAAAGTAAATAGGAGGATTGACATTATTTTATTTGAAATAAAGAAGTAAAGACAGAATGTAACAAAAAATAAACACATCGTAGCAATTAGGACATGAAGATGAATTACCTGTGAAATGTATAATTTTCACGATTGTTTCTATGATTCACACTATAATCACTAGCATAGTATCTTCATCTTTTTAAATGCAATAGTTTTTATTGCAAATATAATATGTGGAACAACGAAATAAATTGTAAAAACCGAGAGGCTCTTTTAACGCGTGGTGACTTGGGCTGACCTGTCAAATAAAAGTTGACACTCTTGACATTAGATTGCTCTCTCTTTTCATTTTGTTATAATTCCATAAAGTATCTTCTCTCTCCAACTCTTTGTTGGTCTTAGGTCTATACGACAGTATGATAAGTCTATGTTTTTTTCCCAAATGAATAAACTATTGTTCTACCTTTTTAAACAAATTCAAAAAAGGAGGAGGTTCTATGTTTTAATATTTTTTTTAATATAGGTTCACCGATTTTTCCGTCAACTGTGGACCGATTTTCAAAATTCTTTCTCCGTGGAAACCAGGATCGGATGATGGAATCCCAGAGAAATCGGGGATCTTTCGAAAATCGTAGGATGAAGGTCTAGATCTAGATCGGATAGTGTCTGATGCTAGAGCTGAAAAATAGTCGAGGGAACTCCTCAACGATTTACAGCAAGAACCTTGTGTTTGGGCTTGATTAATTTGTAATGATGAGAACTTTACACCTAGATGGGTTGTGACTGTCATTAGGGATCTGATGATCAAGACAAAGGACAGTTTTACTGTTACTTTTAAAGTCGTACCTGAAATAAATATTGTGCATAGTGCACATGAGTATTTTCGCTTTAAATGGCGCAGGCTGTTTTTTGGCTGTCCCATGGCAACGAATAGATGAAAACAATATTTGGACACATAATATTTTTTAAGCAAAATCTTATTACACTAAAGGTATGACTATAAATCTATATGAATTTGATATATATCTCCTGAAATAATATATTTTCAATTTTATCTTAATTAAAAACGATTCGAAAATGTGAAAAATTATGCTGTCCCAACGACAGTTTGCCTCCTTACACTTCATTTTTCGGATGTTTTATTGTACGCGGCTAAAGTAACGACCATTTACTTTTATTGTCAATAGTTTATTTATACATTTAAACTAAGTATTGTAGTTCAGTTAGTAAACAAATTAATTCAATAAATTAAAAAAAACCTTGTCCTACGAATTCGCGACTACCGGACATGTCTTCATAGTCACGCGTTTTTTATTACTAAAATACCCATGTACGGGCAAAATTTTGTTTTTATGGCAGCCCCAAGTACAAATGTCAAAGTATGAAACGTCATTTTGAAATCTGTGATTAAAGGTATCCAGCAGGTACAGCATATTCTCGTCGCAAAAATTTTGGTTAAGAAAAATCTACTGACGTTAGTAACGTTTTTTTCTTATGAATATTAAGTTTGTCTTTATTTTTTCTTGCGCTGCATATAGCTTAAACCCTGCTGAAAGCATATACTTAGATTTTGGGACTCCTAATTATTTTTTTGAGTATTTTAATCTAATTTCTGTATTGATCTACATTATTCGTCACGTCCTGTTAGCAACCGTTACTATAGGACGGACAAAGATGTTACGAAACAGACGTGTAAAGCTTAGTACTCATTTCAACTAAACGGAATTTAAATAAAGGATTCCATAAAAAAAATATTATAATAAATGAATTTATTTTTAAGAGTTTCGGTCATAATTCGACGTAAGAGCAGTTGCATTCGTTAATTTTTGTCTGATAATCAGCTGTTGTAGTGTTAAGACTGTAGATTAGTTGGTAAGTACTTGTACCTACGTACTTAATCTTTAAATAAACAATATTGTACTAATTATTCATTCCAATATTTTTAGATAATAATAGCGTTAACATCTGCTGAAAGACCCACTAAGCGGTATCTAGATAAAGTAAAAAACAAACCTGGGAAGGCTGAAGAAATTAGATAAAACCAGTTAGCGCAAATTAAAGCCAACAGAAACAAGCTATCTGAAATGAATCAAGAGGAGAGATCTCATTAGATAAATAAAAATTAAATAAAATCATTTATTTCGGGATTAACAAATGCCCATAGAGTGTTTAGTAACAATCAAAATACATATATTATAATTAATATTATACTGTACGATTTTAACCTCACAGTGAATCCTATTCTTAATATGTCTGTTGCGTCACGTCATATGTCCATTTAGTGATTGTCTCAAAATATTTTTTTGTAATTCTTTATAAATCTGTAAATTATTTAAGCTAAGTATTATTATTTATATGCTATAAATAAAGAAAAATAAACAACAATTAATATTTTATTTCAGTCATAATATTCCTTGACTAATTAAAATATTAATACGAAAAATAAAACTTGCATTTGGACGAAATGTTAAGATACTGACCAAATTGGTGTATTTTTATCAAAAATAAATTAATTATGTCCAAGTATTAATATTTAGTTTCATTGATTGGTACAGTGAAAGCTCATTTGGTGTATTTTTATCGTTTTATTTCCAATAATTGAATTTTTATCGAGGTTTGAGTTTTGTTACCAACAAGACATTTTTTTCCTAATCTATTAAGAAAAAATGATTTAAGAGATAAAATATACGTATCAGCTCGTAAATTTTATATATAACTCATGAAATATAACTTTTTCTGCAATAATACATAGTTTTTAAAGTCCTAAATCAATAATGAATTTTTAAAAGCTGTTTTTATAACCTGCGCCATTTAAAACAAAAATGCTCACATAATCATGATTTTTGGAACATAAAATGGCCGCCTCAATAGTACTCAAAGACAAATTATTTTTCTAGTGCGGACATCCTTTCTAACTTCCGTGCGTACTGCGTAGTGCGTAATAGATTAAAGATACTTATAAATAATAAATAAGTTAATTTAAATAAAGTCATTAGCCACATAAAATTAATTTTAAATTTTATGAAGCTAATGAGTTTCTCTGACCGTTTTGTTTTCTCAATATCTCTTCATGTGCTCACCATTTTATTGTTATTAATTATTATAATATTAAAAATCCCGCGGCCATAATACATATTAGAGTAGTAGGGTATTATTTCGTGAGTTTCTTTAGACCGTCGCTAGATGTCGCTGTACTTAAACTGAATCGCGCTATCGACTCGCCATGAACGATTTATACAATTGCGATTGATACTAATAACTGATAGACATTAGGATAACACTCAAGTTTTAGAAGTTAATCTTCTTAAAGAATTTTTGAAGTGCGGAAGTCCTTTCTGATTTCCGTGCGTACTTGATACTAGAGATACTAAGTATGGGTGATCGGTCGTATCGCTTTTTCTGGGAATCGTATCTGAATCAGATGAGAGATACTGGTTTCCAATATCTGATTTCAAAACTATGTATTCTAATATCTAGATATTTTACGCTCGATTTTGAATTCTATTATAAATACTGATTATTATTTGAATTAAACATTAAAGTCTACTTTCTACGTTAATATTTATAATTTTATAGTAAAACTAGCTGTTGCCCGCAGCTTCGCCCGCGTTAACTTAAATTTACAGCCGGATTGATGATGATTATTTTTATAGCCTAAGTTACTCCTTATAACATCAGCTATCTGCCAGTGAAAGTCCCATCAAAATTGGCCCAGCCAGACAGACAGACAAAAATTTAAAAAAATGCTATTTTGGTTTATGTACCGTGTATACATCAATATGCATTTAGTAAAAAGCGGTTATTTTAATATTACAAACAGACACTCCAATTTTATTATATATATTTATTATAATATTTATAGTAAAATAATCATGAATACTGTGAATAGTGATAAATGGCAATATAGACCAGTGACGATAATTTTTGAAACGAAGAAAAATTATAGTAAGACGAACCCATTGGAAAAGGAAGAGAATACAACAGAAATGAAAGGAAAAATAATTTACGGGCGATCTGAGAGTTTATCTCGATTTCCGGCAAAACTACAAGTCCCATGGAAAAAAATGGAATCGCAAAGGTAATAAAAAGTACAACTTTTGTATGTACACTTTTTTCACATAACCTCAAAAGAGTGAAAATTTCAAATAACCAAGATTTTGGTTTTTTATTTTTATCTTTTACAATAAAATGATTTTACTCACGAAATTTGGTGAAAACTTACCTTTTCATGTCCCAAACACACTGTAACTATTTGATTATTTACATTACATTATTTACATTAAAAAAATATTGTACACAGTTATGGTGAGATGTACTTGGACTATGTACACGTGTAAGACCTATACCGGGTGTATTTGGAACGCTTGCGAAAACGAAGAGGTATGATAGAATTGGCATAGCCTGACATGATACAAGTGAAAAAAACGCGTTTTCTTTTTTTTGTTTATGGCTAGCGGACTGAATCAGCTGATAGCGATACACGAGGTCGCCGCATGCACGAGGTGAACGAACTCCCGCACCGCGCGCGTCTTCAGCGCGATTTATCGCTGAAGTCGTTCATCGTTTTAGTTTTTACTAATACATTGCGGGTTTGCAAAATACACAAGTCCTAAAATTTTCTTTAAAAAACGTTTCTGAGATAAATGGTTATATGCATTATATAGTATATAAATAGTATATTATTAGGGTTTAATCTTCGAAAGCGTTCCAAATACACACAGCTCCATCAACCTGGAACCCGCTTTAGAAAAAACTTGATTTTTCTAAATTTACAAACGATGCTTTTATTTAAAATTGCTCATAAAAAATGTAGAATGGCTATTTTCACAATTTGAGTTTGCAGTATATATATATACACCGATAAAAAATTTAGCTTAAAAATTTAACACCACTTTGAAGAAAAAGAATTTCTTGAGTCAAGATATAACTCTTGGTTCAAGAAAATTTTCTTGATTTATGAATTTTAGTTTTGAATAAAGTAGGTTAAAATTTTTTTTTTGTCACTACAATAAACTACAAACAATTTAGCACCTGTTTCAAAATATTTTATCTAATTATTTGTAATATTTCCTGCTTTGCGCGGTATTAATTATTTTTTCTGCGCGATTAATGATACTACAAAAAAATAAAGTATACTACATTCATTAGCATCGTTTGTAGTTTTTGAGTCAGTGTCTTTTTTTTGCATAATTCCGTTATTTTAGCATTTATTCCGTAGTTTTTAATAAAGTGGGGTAAAAAAAAAAATTTTGTCACTACAATAAACTACAAACAATTTAGCACCCGTTTCAAAGTTGTTTATAGAATTATTTGTAATATTTCCTGCTTTGCGCGGTATTAATTATTTTTTCTGCGCAATTAATGATACTACAAAAAAATTAAGTACACTACATTCATTAGCATCGTTTGTAGTTTTTGAGTCAGTGTCTTTTTTTTGCATAATTCCGTTATTTTAGCATTTATTCCGTAGTTTTTAATAAAGTGGGGTAAAAAAAAAAATTTTGTCACTACAATAAACTACAAACAATTTTGCACCCGTTTCAAAGTTGTTTATAGAATTATTTGTAATATTTCCTGGTTTGCGCGGTATTAATTATTTTTTCTGCGCAATTAATGATACTACAAAAAAATAAAGTATACTACATTCATTAGCATCGTTTGTAGTTTTTGAGTCAGTGTCTTTTTTTGCATAATTCCGTTATTTTAGCATTTATTCCGTAGTTTTTAATAAAGTGGGGTAAAAAAAATATTTTTGTCACTACAATAAACTACAAACAATTTAGCACCCGTTTCAAAGTTGTTTATAGAATTATTTGTAATATTTCCTGCTTTGCGCGGTATTAATTATTTTTTCTGCGCAATTAATGATACTACAAAAAAATTAAGTTTACTACATTCATTCGGTCGCATCGCGCATCGAATACGGACGTGCCTTATAAAGTGCACCGTATAGTTATTTAATTAATGTTTAGCGCGGCTATATGCCGCTGCCCGCTCGCGTCGCTATGAGTTCCCAACTCATAGCCAACGAACTGTTGGCGTTTATACAAAACGCCATAGACACCATGGATGAAGTTAGCATCTTACAAATATGTAAGTCTAACTTCAAAGAAGAGGAGATAATCAGCGGCAAGCGACTGCTGTACGAGGTGCTGGGCAAACTCGACCAGATGCCGTCTAGACGGAGGGACGGAACTGAGAAGAGCGTCCAGGACATCATCACCTTGTTAAAGGTGACCGACCCGGAGGACGTGCCGAGCTTCGTGGCGAAGGAGCTGCACAAGCTGCCCCCCGTCACGTTCGACCACGTTGACGTCACCAGGCTCCTTAAGGACATCATCTTCCTGAAGTCGAGCCTAACAGAAGTCCAGTCCAAGTTAGAGGTCTCAGATAGGACCATTCAAGATCTGCGTGCCGAGGTAGTGTCATTACGCAACGCTATGTCGGCAAGTAGGTCACCTGAAGAGGCCTCAAACGTGAACATGCGTCGCGGGGCGCAAAATGTCTCCGTCTGCAGTTTTGCATCGGCGGACTCCGTTGCGTCACCGCATGCCATCAAGTGCGATGCCCAATTGCTGCGAGTGTAAGGGTGTCGACACCTCGACACGTTTATGCTGACGCGGCTGCTAGTCGGGTCGCGGCTCGTCCATCAAGCTGCGCCGCACCAGCACCCGCGCCCTCCTCGGCGCCCCCCCGCCCGGCTCTTGCACGTGCCGCGCGCGCTCCGTGCCCCGCCCCGCTGCCCGCACCTGCGCAGCAGGCGCCACGTCGGGATGAAGATGGTTTTGAGGTGGTGAAGAGGAAGAGGCGCCATCCCAGAACCGTCCAGAATCGCTGCGGCAAAGCCCCACTGGAGCCCAGTCTGCTCGTGCGTGCCGCCAAGCCGAATACGCCGGTGTATATCTCCCGCCTTCATTACATCACAAAGGCGGAGAACATCGCGGAATACGTGCGCCGGAGGTTGAAGTACTGTCCGAGGGTGCAGGAGCTGGAGTCGCGCCACAACGTCAATTTCAAGGCATTTGTGGTGCGAATACCGACCTGCTACCTGCAGGAAGTTTTACGAGAAGACTTCTGGCCTCAGGATGTGGTGTTCCGTCGCTTCCGCGGAACAGTACCACCGGAACGCACGAAGACGTAGCGCGAGGAAGTTTACTAACATAATTTTAAGGTTTTATACTAACCCTTGTGTAATATAATATATGTATGTTAGTGTGTAAGGTATATATCTATGGGCCATATAGTGCCTGAGAATAAATGATTTATTATTATTATTATTATTAGCATCGTTTGTAGATAAAAGTAAATTTAGAAAAATCAAGTTTTTCTAAAGCGGGTTCCAGGTTGATGGAACTGGTATGTTGTACTACATCTAACAATAAAGTTTGAATTTGAATTTAAAATATTTATTTTTCACCTTATTTCAATTAAATATCGGGAAAAGCAGCCTTATTTTCAATCGAAAATTCTCCAATCTTTTTCACATTAAACTATTATAAATCGTTAAATATTTAAAAGATAGTTCCTCTGAGTTTGTTTCGCCGTTTCTTAGTAGGCTAGCTTCAGAACCGGTAGACTCAATATTTCTGATATGAACTATGTTATATATTCAGCTAAATAAAATTGGAGTGTCTGTTTGTAATATTAAAATAACCGCTTTTTAGTAAATGCATATGGATTTATAATACATGGCACATATACCAAAATAGCATTTTTTAAAATTTTTGTCTGTCTGTCTGTTTGTTCCGGCTAATCTCTGAAACGGCTGGGCCGATTTTGACGGGATTTTTACTGACAGATAGCTGATGTTATAAGGTGTAACTTAGGCTATAAAAATAATCATCATCAATCCGTATACGGCTGTAAATCTAAGTTAACCCGGGCGAAGCTGCGGGCATCAGCTAGTAAAAAATATATTTATTGTTACTTTTGAAAAGCTAATTTTCCCCACCCAGTCGAACCTAAGTTGAGCCTATAAATACACACACCTAAATACCTCTCCTCACCTCCAATATACTGCATCAATAAAAACAGGCTTCGGAAGCGGAGTACGGTCAGCGGCTAACGAACAAATATTTGCGAGGCCCACCGGTACGGTCGGACAAAAAGTCAGTACGATACTTCTTATGTCAAACATCTATCTATGTCATTTTATGTCATCTATTGGCAAGGCTAGAATGTCATGAATGTCATGACCGCATATTCTGTAATTTCTTTATATTATTCCAATCATTTGTTATGGATTATTATAGTGGAATCCACATAATATAT
Organism: Helleia helle; assembly: GCA_963853865.1. NCBI lineage: Eukaryota > Metazoa > Arthropoda > Insecta > Lepidoptera > Lycaenidae > Helleia > Helleia helle. The sequence continues at coordinate 2,782,711 of OY971437.1, forward strand.
GTATAGCCTGACCAGAAATATATAAACCCTGCGTGGTGTCGCCACTGTATCTATTTACGTCAACACATAGTATCGTCCATACAGAAATTAGTTCCGAAACTTTCCGCAATATGGCGAGGGTTTTTATTTTTCTGGTCAGGCTATACATCTGAAAGCGTCTCATGACTGCCAACATTTATTTTTATAAATATGAAAATTCATATATGCTATTAGTTAATCTTTTTCAGATCTTTAAAACAATATCATATTGTGATCACACGAATGCCTTTCACGGTGCACGGAGAGGCTTAAGGTTACACAAGTCGTTCATCTTTCCATACAAACGTTGAACAGTAACTACTACAATGTTTGACGTTAACCATCCAAAACTAAGGATAATATAAATTGATCTCGTCATTATCTATGTCTGTATGTACCTCAAACCGTAAAAAAAATACATTAAGAAAATACAAGCTTCTAAACTTTCGTATTTCGACACTGATTTTAGCCCAACTTTGGGCGAAAATAAATAGTATACGGAGCATGAAAGTTCTAAAATAAAGCCCGCACGGACATATTTTAGTTATCCAAAAATTGAAATAAATTTATTTTGATGTTATAAACTAAATAATTTTACGATAATAACTGTTTTGCTAAAAGATCTTTTTATGAATGAATCATTGTGCATTTCTTTCTAACACACATGTTCGCGCACTATGTCGGGTGAGATAGCATTACTTTAAGAAACATTTTTAGAACCATATTGATTTCTATGATTATAATGAAACCAAAGTCCTCTCGTGTAGCCATTCGAAACAGCGGAAAAGTGAAAACCTAGATAAACTAATTCATAAGGAACTATTTTACTACTAGCACTGCCTCGGGGTTTCACCCGCGTACTTCCCATTCCCGTGGGAGTACAGGGATAAATAGCCTATATGTTATTCTCGTGTATAAGCTATGTTATTGTAAAGTTTCATTAAAATCCATTCAGTCGTTTTTGCGTGAAAGAATAAAAACATACATCCACACTTTCGTGATAAAAAAAAACCAAACAAGCGCGTAAAATTTAATGAGACATAGTGCCATGCTGCTTTGCAGCCAAACTGGGCCGGCACGACCGGGGTGGTACCTCTCGCTCATATAAGAGCGGCGTCAAGTGATAGCTATGCTGTCGCGTGTCGTGCGGTTTGTGAGTTTACGGTGGCCCATTGGGGAGGGTAAGGAAAAGGAAGGCGTGCTGAGGGTTCCGAAAAACGTGATTTTATGTAATATAACAACAAATTAACGGTTTTCGATTTATCCCTTCCCTATCTTGTGAGTCTTCTTATCCTTCATAATTATATGTCTACTGCCCGCGACTTCGTCTGCGCAGGATAAGATTTTAGTTTTTTTTTCATAAAAGTATCCTATGTTACTTCTAATACCTCCAAGAATATGACCAAAGTTTCATGATGATCGGTTAAGTAGTTTCTGCGTGAAAGCGTAACAAACAAACTTACATTCACATTTATAATATTAGTAGGATGTGATAGACAGACGGACAACGGAGTGATCCTCAAGCAAGCCATATTGCTCGGTTTTATATACAAGGTTGATAAAAGCGAGAGGCATTAATTAAACCACATACCTATACTACACATTCTTACGGTTAATAAAAACAGTATATGAGAGAAATAAAAAAAACTTTTTCAAAGAACTTAAATACGAGAATAGCCAAAGTAAAGCGTAAACATCCTTTGTAAAATGTCCACTGACCTCCGAATCTAAAAGGCAGTGCGACGCACAGCACGTTGCATCTCACCGGGTCGAATAAAGCGGAGTGGCTTTAAAACTTTAAAAATATCCTGTGACTAAACTATTGATTCTATTGGTCCAATTTTTGGTGTGTAGCCTGAAAATGGTACATAGTATATGTGGTTTAATTTAATGCCTCTCGCTTTTATCAACTTTGTATAAACCCTGACTCAAAAAGAAGTTATAAGTCTTATACGCATAAACTAATTTGGAAGCCATTTTTGAAGTAAAACTTCTTTGCGTGCATGAGGGTAAAATTCTTACGGATGAAACGTCACGAAAATGAGCAACGTTTTTTGTCCAAGGAGAAGAGAGTCATTAGCATGGCATGCATGAAGCATATAGCCATGGAGTGAGAGTAGGGAGCAAGCGAGTGAGAAAGATCGAGAGAGAGTGAGATAGAGCGAACGTCGCTCAAAGTCGCAAGTCTCTTAAAGCTTTAGATTAGTATAAATATAATCGAGATTTAAAAATTAGTTTGCCAAATAAGTTTCACTTCTGACATGTGTACTTTGTGCGCATTTATCATTTGAAAGCAGGATTTCTAGCGGTGTTTCATAGATATCTTAAATCAAAATTGGTTCAGTTATTTTAGTGTTTAAAGTATTTTTGACTTTGCTGACGCTACCAGTAAAAGTTCCAAAGAGCTGCGGTGACACCTTCATCAAGTTAGGTGGCGGCCCTGTAGCCCCGTCCGTTTGCCAGGCCTTTGCCATATGCTAGGACAAAGATAGACAACTCTATTAGCATTGTAAAATGATTCAAGCTGTATGTAGAGTTGGTTGTCGGAACTCGGAAGTGATTTTAACACAGTCGCTTCACCTTTTTTGTGTTTCTTCAAAATCTTTCGAGATTTTAGTAAAAATACAGTGTGTGCGTTTAATCCTTACGATTGATTTACATAAAATTACGCCTAAAGAATTCCTACTTCAAAAATTGCTTAGTAAATATATATAAGTGATACTGATAATTTAACGCCTTTTCCGGTTCTGTTAATTTAGTAGTTAGGTATAACAGAGCTTACATGTATAAGTATAGATCTTTGTAAAGTTTTAGTGTAGGACGGCGTCCTGGAAATGTGGGGACAAGTCTTTCGTTTTCGTGGCCTTCTTTTCTAAAACACAGCAAAGTTGGACGCAACAAACCCGATAGTTGTACCCATTCGGACGGCAAAAGCATTCCTTCCACCAGTTATGTTCTAAATTCAATTTTCCCCTATAACTTCTTTTCTTTCTTCTTTCTTTCTAAAAAAAAGAGAAAGAAATTCATAGGAAAGTGGTATCCTTCCCTCCCACCTGTAAGTAGGAAATCGTAGTCCACAAAAATCCCAAATCCCTGACCTCAACCGTATGAATCCGACAATTTTCTGTCCCGCGCTGCTCCATACAACTCGAAAACATGAAAAAAGATGGCGCCTATAGTGGTTTTTGTATTCTGTTTCGATTGAAACGTTTTAATGACCGCCTGTTGAATGTTAGCCTGAATCCAGGCCAGTTTTTAGGATATGAAGTTGCCTGGGCTAGTCTCTGGTTAAAATATTTCTACTCCTAAATTCTCATTGACATAAACCTACTAATCCTTACTAATATTATAAATGTGGATGTTTGTTACGCTTTCACGCGAACTACTTAACCGATCATCATGAAACTTTGTATACATATGCTTGGAGGTATTAGAAGTAACATAGGATACTTTTTATAAAAAAAAACTAAAATCTTATCCTGCGCAGACGAAGTCGCGGGCACCAGCTAGTATATGTATGTATACTGTGCCGGTGGGAGGGATGAGCTGTGCTGCGCCTTGGCTGCATGGGTCCACCCTGCTTGTTTCTCACGTGAAACAGCTTTGCTTTGTTTCGGTGAAGCCAATTGAACCGAGGGAGCTGCACTTTGTACCCCTCTTATAAGAAGAGGGGACAAAAGAACAGGGGAATACGGGACGAGGACGGGAAACCACATTGCACTGTTCCGATGTTGGGAGGGGTGCTTCTCGGGACAAACTTGGGGGACTGACTAGCCGTCGAGGTGCCCTGTTGCTCAACAGATCCGGGACACCTCACCAAAGGCGGAATTTTAGTGAGTAGAACTGCGTCCACATTATCATCTTTCGGGCGCAGCAAGTCCCACATACCCGCCTGGGGAGTCCCCCCTCCCTATACCTTAAAGGTAAACTAGTTTATGGATGTATGGATGACTGTCCGTTTGACATTGATATAAAGAAGGGACTATATAATATATATAAAAAATATATATAAGTTTCAGGATGACTCACGGAGTTGTCTGATTTGAATTCTGATTAAATTCGTTGATACGATCTAAGATCATATCAAAGGGTCATTTGGTTACTGTCCTGCCAACCTAGGCGAGAGTGGTGCTAATAGTCCTAAGAACTAGTTAATACTAGCTGTTGCCCGCAGCTTCGCCCTCGTTAACTAATATTTGCGGACGTATTCGGACCGATGATGCTCATTATTTTACTTTATTTTTTTGTTATATTTCTAAAGGAAATAAGGCAGCGTTTTCAATGTAAGCTCCCAAGCGGCTTAAAATTTCCGAATCTTACAAATAATTTTCCTTATCATCATCATCATCATCATCATCATCATCAGCCTCTATCCGTCTACCGCTGAACATAGGCCTCCCTCAATGAACGCCAAGACGACAGATCCGTCGCCACTCGCATCCAACTCGGAGCGGCCACCGCACGGAGATCGTCTTCCCACCTAGTCCATAGCCTACCAATACTTCGTCTATCTATTTTTTTCTTTCTTTAAAGCCGAGAAATGCTCGGAGGCATCCCGCGGAGGAGTGGGTCTCCCCACACGGGTAGGTATGTGGGACTTGCTGCGCCCGAGAGCTGGTAAGTGGACGCAGATCTACCCACTAAAACCCGGCGAGTGCCACCAATGCTGCCTTAGGTAAGGTGCCCCGGATCTAATGAGCAAACAGGGCACCTCGGCGGCTAGTCAGTCCTCCAAGTGACCTACGCCACCTCCACAGAGGGGTTGCCATCGCATACTTTTACCGGTGGGAGGGAAGCGCTGTGCCGCGTTACCGGCTGCATGGGTAGCACCATCTTGCTTGTTTTTCCCGTGAAACAGCTTTGTTGTGTTTCGGAGAGAAGGGCAAGACAGGTAATTACTGGCACCGAGACTTAACATCTTATGTCTCAGGATAGACAACACATAATTGAGTTGCCTGGGCTCGTTCCAGGTAAACTAGTTTATGTTCATGGGCGACGTCGACCACTTACCATCAGGTGGTACGTTTGCCAGTTTGCCTATCCAACTAACATTAAAAAAAAACCACAGAACAATCCTTACTAACGTCGGGACAGTACGATGGGGTGAGGTTCCCGTCCTCGCCTCTTGCCCGCTGCTCTTTTATCCCCTCTTCTTACAAGAAGCGTACAAAGAGCCCACTCGACTCAATTCGCTTCGCCCAAGATGCTGGGTCCACCTTAGGCTACTGAGCCCCACTGGAAGGCTTGAAACATGGTGGGGAAAGTCAGGATAAGTGCAATAAACTTATTGATCATCAGTTAATTAAAATTACATTTTAATCAGCATTCCGCATCGGGGGTGAATCATTAAATAATAAAACCGCTGGCCACTGAATTAATTTCATAATATTTATCATGCGCCTGTTAGTGCAAGTGGACTTGCATGGGATAATCGACTTGCGTGTAGTGACTAGTTGACTAGAAATTCAAGATAAATAAAGAAACCGTTTCAGACAATAAGGGTAAGATAAACATAATGTATATTTGTATGTATGTATGTTTGTAACCGACTCCTTTGGACTTGATTTTGACCCACTTTAAAACGTCAGAATAAATTGAAACTTTGCACACTTTTTAAGGATCGATGACAATACAATAATTTAATAAGTTTGTTCCAATATCCTGCTCAGGATAACCAGGATATCACATCCAAGGAAGGCGCACAAGTTACCTACATCACTTGTGTGGTTTTTAATCTCTCACTCATTCTTAAGTGATTATCATAAGTTGAGTAGTGTAAATTAATAAAAAAATTAAAAAAAAATTAATAAAAAAATACCTACTTATAAGTAAAAAATAAAAAAATCGGTTGTCTGTAAGTCGGTTTACTGACGATAGTTGAACGTGACAACGTCATAAGAAAATGGAACGCCTCAAAGCGAGGTAACGCCGCATACGTCATCTTTTTTCGTTCTTGCAGCCGGCTCCATCGAATTATAAGACGTTGTCACGTCGAAAAAACTAAAAAACACGCTTCAATAGCATAATTTCAATACAAGAATTAAATGGATTAACCAAAAATATATATATATTACTTATTGTAAAAAAGCGTGGTTCTTGTACTAAGTTTTATACTAACTTCACTTTTAGAAATAGATACCAATGAAATATTTTTAACAATGAATATAATAACAGCAAAAGATACTCACGTGTGTATTGTTATATGTTTATGTTATCATTCCCAAGCACATGTATATTATATTTTCAAGCATTTTGTCCTGAGGTTGGTACATACGTATTCATCTTTAAAAAGTCGCAAAATATACTTCAAAAACATTAGATTATTCGATCTAAGACTTAACAACTCCTCCAACTTGCAACTTGAGTTTTACAATTTGCAACATGAGGTATTCCGAGTTGCAACGTGAGTTATATATATTCCAAGCAACTCATATAGCAAATATGAGTTATTACGAGTTGCTATATAAGTTCTTCCGTACTGCAACATAAGTCTTTTCAAGTTGCAACGCGAGTTATTCCAAGCAACTCATATAGCAAATATGAGTTATTACGAGTTGCTATATAAGTTCTTCCGTACTGCAACATAAGTCTTTTCAAGTTGCAACGCGAGTTATTCCAAGCAACTCATATAGCAAATATGAGTTATTACGAGTTGCTATATAAGTTCTTCCGTGCTGCAGCATAAGTCTTTTCAAGTTGCAACGCGAGTTATTCCAAGCAACTCATATAGCAAATATGAGTTATTACGAGTTGCTATATAAGTTCTTCCGTGCTGCAACATAAGTCTTTTCAAGTTGCAACGCGAGTTATTCCAAGCAACTCATATAGCAAATTTGAGTTATTACGAATTGCCATATAGATTCTTCCGAGCTGCATATTAGTTTTTTAAGTTTCAACTCAAGTTATTCCGAGTTGGTATATGAGTTATTGCGAGTTGCTATCTAGGCTCCTCCGAGCTGAAAATAAGTTTTTTCAAGTTTCAACGTGAGTTATTCCGAGTTGCATAGAAAATATCTCCAAACTGCAACTTCAGTAATAATGACTCAGTTATCTTTTGTTAAACAAAAACCCCTCAGTTTTTCGGTTTTCTTAAGCAGATCTTGCATTTCAAACGGGATTTAGTAACATTTTTATTGATCTTCGTTATTTGGCGTGTTTTAATTATTACAAGTCTATTCTAATAGGAATATTTGGAATTTAAATTCAAACACACCACGAATTGTCATCCACAAACAATGTTAAACAATACATCAATAACTTATACAAGTGTAATTATTTTAACCGGTGATTTAATGTTTTTGTAACACTAACTGTGGACTGTGTCTTCGCTTGTGTTAACAAATGTACATCAGGGATCACTTTAAGCAGTTGAGCAAGATCGTAAACCAACCAATGGAATAGAACAATTTTAACCCGTAACCAAGGAGTATATTTCAATCGCGCCACCGTGGTATCCGTAAACTACCAAAGACACCATCACCAGAGTCGCCACACCACACTGCGACAGTATCAAAATGGACCTCGAAGAGATAACACTAGCTCTACTTTTTTTACGCTGGTAAATGCTCTTAGGCATCCCGCGGGAAAGTGGGTCTCCCAGGCGGGTATGTGGGACTCGCTGCACCCGAAAGGTGGTAAGGTGGACGCAGCTCAATCACCAATACCGCATTTGGTGAGGTGCCCCGGATCTATTGAGAAAACAGGTCACATTGGGGGATTCAAAGGACCAAAGCCACCTACACAAAGGGGTTGTCCCGCACCACAGAACAACCCAACCGGGGTAAGGTTCCCGTCCTCGTCCCTTGCCTCCTGCTCTTTTGTCCCCTCTTCTTATAAGAGTGGTACAAAGAGCACCCTAGGCTACTGAGCCCCATCGGCACGACAAGGCCTGAACCATGGTGGGGATAAATTAGTTGCCTGGGCTAGTTCCAGGTAAACTAGTTTATGTTCATGGGCGACGTTTGCCTATCCAACTAACATACAAAAAGTAATAAGCACACACGTAATCACTTCGATCATGTATAAGCTCGTTTGTGGGGTCCGAATCCCAAGTATAACATTTCCCGGTACAAATCACCGCCTCTTGTGACGGATAGTGATGTCTATCGATCGATTATTATCGATATCGATAATTTTTTTCACATCTAAATAGTAAGAGGTAGTGCCATGCTTTGCAGCCGAACTGGGCCGGCACGACCGGGGTGGTACCTCTCGCTCACATAACACCGGCGTCAAGTGACAGCTATGTCGCGTGTCGTGCAGTTTGTTAATTTCCGGTAGACCATTGGGGGGGATAAGGAAAAGGAGGGCGGCGCATCTGCGTGGCCTTGGTTGTGCGGATGTGTATGGGCGTCGGCGCCGTAAGGCTCCGACTGCTCGTTTGCCCCCTTATGACATAAAAAAATGGAATACTACTAACTCTTACTTTTACGTTACTCAAAAACGGGACTTTCCCGTTCAAAACGAGAAACTGGTCACGCTATTCATATAGCATAAAACACGTGAAAGATTTTTTTAAGTCATGGATGCGTTTCGAATACTACCTCCTCCTGACTCCTACTCATCAACAAACATCACCTGTTAATAATAATAATATCTATGGACGCTTTCGCACCACGTCAATCTGGCCCCGTGGTAAGTTCTCGAAGAACTTGTGTTACGGGTTACCAGACAACGGAAATATATTTAATACTTTTATACTATACATATATTTCAGATTTTTATTATATAATACACATATTTAATAAACATCCATGACCCATGAACACAGAAAACGTTGTTCTCTGGCGGGATTTGAACCCGCTAACTCCGAAATGAGCGCTAACGCGCTAACCACTGAGCCACAGAGGTTAGTCAACTTTCAACAACAATATTCTATTAGTATAGATACTAAGATACCTAGTACGTAGTGGTAGATACTAAGTTGGATAGCCAAACTGGCAAACGTGCCACCTGATGGTAAGTGGTCGACGTAGCCCAGGAACATAAACTAGTATACCTGGAATGAGCCCAGGCAACTCATTTGTGTTGTCTATCCTGAGACATAAGTTATTTTTTTATGTTAGTTGGATAAGCAAACTGGCAAACGTGCCACCTGATGGTAAGTGGTCGACGTCGCCCATGAACATAAACTAGTTTACCTGGAACGAGCCCAGGCAACTCATTTATGTGTTGCCTATCCTGAGACATAAGATGCTAAGTCTCGGTGCCAGTAATTACACTGCCTGTCTTGCCCTTGTCTCCGAAACAGAGCAAAGCTGTTTCGACGTCGCCCATGAACATAAACTAGTTTACCTGGAACGAGCCCAGGCAACTCATTTATGTGTTGCCTATCCTGAGACATAAGATGCTAAGTCTCGGTGCCAGTAATTACACTGCCTGTCTTGCCCTTGTCTCCGAAACAGAGCAAAGCTGTTATAAACAGCAAAGAAACAAGCAAGATGGTGGTACCCATGCAGCCGGGAGCGCGCACAGCGCTTTCCTCCCACCGGTAGAAACAAGCAAGATGGTGGTATCCATGCAGCCGGGAGCGCGCACAGCGCTTCCCTCCCACCGGTAGAAACAAGCAAGATGGTGGTACCCATGCAGCCGGGAGCGCGGCACAGTGTTTCTCTCCCACCGGTAGAAACAAGCAAGATGGTGGTAGCCATGCAGCCGGGAGCGCGGCACAATGCTTCTCTCCCACCGGTAGAAACAAGCAAGATGGTGGTAACCATGCAGCCGGGAGGGCGGCACAGCGCTTCCCTCCCACCGGTAGAAACAAGTAAGATGGTGGTACCCATGTAGCCGGGAGCGCGCACAGCGCTTCCCTCCCACCGGTAGAAACAAGCAAGATGGTGGTACCCATGCAGCCGGGAGCGCGGCACAGCGCTTCCCTCCCACCGGTAGAAACAAGCAAGATGGTGGTAACCATGCAGTCGAGAGCGCGGCACAGCGCTTCCCTCCCACTGGTAGAAACAAGTAAGATGGTGGTATCCATGCAGCCGGGAGCGTGGCACAGCGCTTCCCTCCCACCGGTAAAGATGGTCTGGGTTCAATCCTGAACAGCGTACCTTTGAGACATTAATTTTCTCTTTAATATTGGCCACATCGCTTGTTCAGTGAAGGAAGGCAGTGGGAGCCGGCCTGCCACGTGAGGTTGAAAGACTTTGAGGATATGAGAAATTTACTTCGAATTGGGCGTGTACTATGGTCAACCCTCCTCGCCTACTTTCGAGGAGACCAGCAGTGGGACAAATCATCATCAGCCCCTTTCTGTCCACTGCTGAACATAGGGCCTCCCTCAACGCCAAGACGACCGATCTCTTGCCAATCGCATCCAACACAGATCGGTCACAGCACGGAGATTGTCTTCCCACCTGGTCAATGATCAACACTTCGTCTACCTAAATGCGTCCACCCTTGAACCGGTGTCCTCAGTTATCTGGCGGATGTCTTCGTATCGAATCATATCTGTCAAAGAAACTACCAGCATAGCACGCTCCATAGGACGTGGGACATAGTATATCCTAATTATCTTAACGCATTTGGTTTAGTAACGATTGGTTTATATACTAAAGTTTCGATGATCATCCAAACGGATTAAGATTGAGGGGACAGAAGTTCCCGGGAATGCGGGAATCGTTCCCGGATTAAAGTTTGAACGGTAATAAATCAGGGTTCCGTACGAGCTAACTGGGAATTAACGGGCTTTTTTGTGGTTGTTTTTTGGAAAAACAACCATTACTTATAAGCTCATTCAAATCTCTTTACAGTAAAATTATTTGGGTATTAAACGAGTCCATAGGGTGTCATACCCTTGTGGGATGTAGGTGTGAGCCCCAAAGGGAGATCTCCGACCGAGCGAGATGGTATGCTCGGCCAGGCCGAAGCCCACTTGCTATCAATTCAGCTGTTGTATGTATAGCAACGAGCTGTGGAACTTCGATAGCGCGATGTAGGACTGTCGCGCTGATTGGTCCGCCACACCCTCCTCACCTAATTTCGATGGGACACTCCCCCAGCTTGGTGATACGTTTTCATAAAAATCTATTTTAAAATATTCACTTTCCTTTATATGCATGATTTTCAGTTCTTCATAAAACTAAGCATTTTCAAAGGTTACACTTAAATCGAATATTTTAGGTAGTTTTTAGAGAATTTAGAGAAATTCTGATCCGCAAATTCCAGGTTATTGTCAGTGTTCTTTTGTCCAATTAATTCATTCATGGAAGGATATTTAGGTACGGATATCATGACAATATATATATAAAAGAAATACTAAATAATAATAATAAAAAACTATAATCTTCCACTCTGCCTTCTCCTTGTGCGACATCACTACCTCGCAGAAGTTCAATCCCTTTTTTTTATTATGCTCTGAGGCATCCCACTGGGAAGTGGGTCTCTCCACGCGAGTATGTGGGACTCGCTGCGCCCGAAAGGTGGTAAGGTGGGCGGCTCTACCCACTAAAACCTGGCGAGTACTACCAATGCCGCCTTTGGTGAGGTGCCCCGGATCTATTGAGCTAACAGGGAACCTCGACGGCTAGCTAGAAGGGACCGACGCCACCTCCACAGAGGGGTTGTCCCGTACCACAGAACCCAAATCAGGACAGGCACTACCTCTTTCTAATGTATAACCTCGAATTTGCCAAAATTTACAGACACACTTAAATAATATATTGTTATCGGAATGGAATTTATTATAACGATCTACTTAATTAAATTGGACGTCAGAAATTGATAATTATTGGGCTAATTAGTATATCATAATCAAACATATTTTAATTACCTTATCACTTGAAGCTATTTATCATTTTGGACTATTGCCAGACTAATAACACAAAATATTTATTACCCAAGCCGGTGTATGCTCTTTTTTTTTTGGTCCCCACCATGGTTCAGGCCTTGTCGTGGCGGTGGGGCTCAGTAACCTAGGGTGAGCGGTGCACCTTGGTAGAAGCTAATTGGGCCGAGGGGGCTCTTTGTACCCCTCTTATAAGAAGAGGGGACAGAAGAGCAGGGGGCAAGGGGTGAGGATGGGAGCCTCACCCCATTGTACTGTCCCGACGTTGGGAGGGGTTGTTCTGTGGTGCGGGACAACCCCTCCGTGGAGGTGGCGTCCGTCCCTTGCGGGACTGACTAGCCGTCGAGGTGCCCTGTTTGTTTTCTAGATCCGGGACACCTCACCAAAGGCGGCATTGGTGGCACTCGCCGGGTTTTAGTGGGTAGAGCTGCGTCCATTTACCAGCTGTCGGGTGCAGCGAGTCCCACATACCCACGTGGAGAGACCCACTCCCCCGCGGGATGCCTCATAGCATCTCCCGGCGTTAAAGAAAAAAAAAATGCTTTTTTTCGTCATGGCAAAAATGTTTTCCTGTGTATCTTTTTATGTCTTGTGTGTCTCCTGTTTAAGTCGAATAAATAGTTCTTTCTTTCTTCGCTTATTTGTACCATCAACCGGATTTGTTTCCGAGAAACAGGACATGCAGTTTTACAGGTGAAGTATGTAAATCTCTCTTTTAATTTTATCCCTTAACGCTTTTGGCGCTGACCTGTCACTCCCTGCGGTCATTCAAGCGATGACCGTCAGTGCGAGCGCATGGGAGGTGGTCTCCTCCTTCTATCAGTCCACGACGTCGCAGAAGGAAGCCACCGGAGGCGGAGCGGAGAGCACAGCTCCCTCGACCCGGCCGCGGCGCGCGCGTAATGTCGGGCTATAAGGCCCTTATGTGTTCAGGGTTCCTTAAGTGGAATAGGAAGAGGGGATGTCACCCCCCTGCCTCCAGAGATGAGGTTATCAAATATATCATAAATATATTTTAACCCCCAGCAGATAAACAAAAGTGTCATAAGAAAGAAGGAGGTGTCCGTGGCGACATATTTCGCCACAAACCGATTTGGATGCGTTTATTTAAAAGCAAACTAAACTTATCACAATGTTTCATTAAATCTAAAATCAGTACGTTTCGTATTGTTCTCATAAGTCTTGCCTTTCTTTCCGAAACTTCGCGTCACTAAAATGCGGTCGGTTAAAAACGTCGATATATTTTCCCATCCCTACCAGGTAATACCTGATTCAGCTTGAGCCCGTATTTATTTGATATAATTCAGGTCCTGTCCGTCGAATGCCGATAAGTCTGGCATCGCGATCGGTATAGATAGATACCATACCATCGTACTAAAACTATTTTTTTAACGCCGGTAAATGCTCTGAGGCATCCCGCGGGGAGAGAGGACCCCAGGCGGGTATGTGGGACTCGCTGCGCCCGAAAGATGGTAAGGTGGACGCAGCTCTACTCATTAAAACCGACGCCACCTCCACAGAGGGGTTGTCCCGCACCACAGAACCACACACCATACAATGGGGTGAGATTCCCATCCTCGCCCCTTGCCCCCTGCTCTTTTGTCCCCTTTTCTTATAAGAGGGGTACAAAGAGCCCCCTCGGCTCAATTCGCTTCGCCCAAGGTGCTGGGCTCACCCTAGGCTACTGAGCCCCACTGCCACGACAAGGCCTGAACCATGGTGGGGCCCATATTGGTCCCTAGCTGCTTAGCACCCTCAACAGTTATACCTTCATATCAATATCTCAAAAGATACTTTTGTATTCATTTTTAAACCCCGACATAAGACGAGTGTTATAAGTTGACCGCTCTGTATGTCTGTCTGTGTGTCTGTCCATGAAACGGGTAACCGATTTGGATGCGATTTTTGTTTAAAGCAGGTTTTCTAACGGTGGTTCTTGGATGATGCATTAAAATCGATTTCACGTCAAGGTTTTTAAAATTACCAGTAATAAACATAAAACATGTAAGTGCCAGCGAGGCACCTGATGGTAAGTGGTCAACATCACCCATGAACATAAATAAAAATCAATACAAACTACTTTTTACGTTGATCTCGGAAACCATGAAAATCGATTTTGATTAAGTTTTGTAAATGTTTAGTTTATTTCAAGATTAGACAGTATTATCTTTAGGTCAACCAACCGCATTAAGTTATATGAATGCGGTTGATTGGTAAAATAAATGCGGTTCTCAGGTATAGGAAATCTCTCCTTAGACACTAATAATAATATCTATGGATTCTTTTACACCACGTCAATCTGGTCCCGTGGTAGGTTCTCGAAGAACTTGTGTTACGGGTACCAGACAACGGAAATATATTTAATACTTTTATACTATACATATATTTTTTGACGTGACAACGTCTTAAATTAGGTTGCGGCTGGGAGTCACTTATGAAAAAGTGTAACGCTCGGTAACGTTACGATGAGTCACCGAAACGATGTCACGTAAAATCTTCGCCCGTAAAACCGACTTTACAGGCAACCATTTTTTTGTATATAATACACATATTTAATACACTACCATGATCCAGGAACACATTTTTTTTGGTCCCTGGCGGTATTTGACCAACCTCCGGCTTGAGCGCCACCGCGCTAACCACTAAGCTACAGAGGTGGTCAACCTAAAGTTGTAAGATTCGATCTCACGACCTTACGATATATCGTATTCCCTAAATTGAACATTATATAGATTAAAATTGTTTTCCTGATACGCCTGACATATACCTTTGTTTTGTATTCGTAAGGTAAAACTGAAAGGAAACCAATACTATAATATTGTTCTTGAAACGTTATTAGGTTCGCTTTACGGCGAAAACATTATTGAATCAAGATTATTATTATGACTGTGGCTCAGTGGTAAGCGCGTTGGCGCTGAAGCCGGAGACTGCGGGCTCGAATCCCGCCGGGAACAAAAATATTTTCTGTGTTCCTGGGTCATGGATGTGTATTAAATATGTGTATTATGTAATAAAAATGTATAGTGTAAAAGTATTAAATATATTTCCGTTGTCTGTTACCCGTAACACAAGTTCCTCGAGAACTTACCACGGGACCAGATTGACGTGGTGTGAAAGCGTCCATAGTATTATTATTATTATGATATCAAGGTTATCAGAATTAAAATAGATGAGTATTTTTTAATGTTAGTTGGATAGACAAACGGACAGACACATGATGGTAAGGGGTTAGTGTTTTTTTTTTCTTTTCCGTATCGAAATGCTCTTAGGCATGTCACCTAGGGGATTCCCCAGGCGGGTGGACAATGAATTGTCTGGACTAGTCTTATGATAACTTGTTTATGTTCCTACGACGCTGACTACTTCCCCACCAAGTTTAAAGCCTTGTCGTGGCGGTGGGGCTCAGTAGCCTACGGTGAACCCAGCACTTTGGGCGAAGCCAAATGAACCGAGGAAGCTGCTCTTTGCTACCCCTCTTATAAGAAGAGAGAACAAAAGAGCAGGGGGACAAGGGGCAAGGGTGGGAACCTCATCCCATTGCACTGTCCCGACGTTGGGAGGGGTTGTTCTGTGATGTGGGACAACCCTTCTGTGGTGGTGGCGTTGGCCCCTTGGGGGACTGACGAGTCGTCGAGGTGCCCTCAACAGATCCGGGGTACTTCACCAAAGGCGGCATTGGTGGTACTCGCCGGGTTTTAGTACGTAGAGCTGCGTCCATTTACCAGCTGTCGGGCGCAGCGAGTCCCACATACCCGCGTGTGGAGGCCCACTCCCCCGCGGGATGCCTCAGAGCATTTCCCGGCGTTAAGGAAAAAAAAAGGATCCCATTTATAAGGTGGAATAATTGAGGGGGTGGAGACTAGTGAGGGTTCCTTGATCTTATCTCACGTGTAAGGATAGACTTAAATGTGTTACGTGGGCTAGCCTCAGACTTATGTTGATGGGTGATGTCAACCGCAACAGATGGCTAGTCTGCCTTGCCTTTACAACATTAAAGTTTGCATCAGAAAATTATAAATGCATGTATGTTAGTCCACCAAAAGCATTGATTTGATTTTTATTTTATTTTTTATGTTAGTATGATAGGCAAACTGGCAAACGTACCACCTGATGGTAAGTGGTCAACGTCACCCATGAACATAAACTAGTATGCCTGGAACGAGCCCAGGCAACTCATTTATGTGTTGCCTATCCTGAGACATAAAATGTTAAGTCTCGGTGCCAGTAATTACACTGCCTGTCTTGCCCTTCTCTCTTTTACCGGTGGGAGGGAAGCGCTGTGCCGCGCTCCCGGCTGCATGGGTACCACCATCTTGCTTATTTCTCCCGTGAAACAGCTTTGCTGTGTTTCGGAGAGAAGGGCAAGACAGGCAGTGTAATTACTGGCACCGAGACTTAACAACTTATGTCTCAGGATAGGCAACACATAAATGAGTTGCCCGGGCTCGTTCCAGGTATACTAGTTTATGTTCATGGGCGACGTCGACCACTTAACATCAGGTGGTACGTTTGCCAGTTTGCCTACCCAACTAACATAAAAAAAAAAAAAAAAAAAAAAAACACAGCAAAGCTGTTTCACGGCAGACAAGCAAGATGGTGGTACCCATGCATATGCGACTAGCTGGTGCCCGCGACTTCGTCTGCACAGGATTCGATTTTTGACAATTTACAGAATAGGCTTTAAGCCTATGTGTTATTCTGATGTATAAGCTATATAATTGTAAAGTTTCATTAAAATCCATTCAGTAGTTTTTGTGTGAAAGAGTAACAAACATTCATACATACAAACTTTCGAGTTTATATTATTAGGATTAGTAGGACTAGCGAACCCTTTTTTTTAACGTCGGGAAATGCTCTGAGGCATCCCGCGGCGGAGTGGGTCTCCCCACACGGGTATGTGGGACTCGCTGCGCCCGAAAGCTGGTCAGTGGACGCAGCTCTACACACTAAAACCCAACGAGTGCCACCAATGCTGCCTTTGGTGAGATGCCCCGGATCTAATGAGCAAACAGCGCATCTCGACGGCCAGTCAGCCCCTCAGGGGAGCGACGCCACCTCCACAGAGGGATTATCCCGCACCAAAGAACAACCCTTCCCAACGCCGGGACAGTGCAATAGGGTGAGGTCCCTATCCTCACCCTTTGTCCCCTCTTCTTATAAGAGGGGTACAAAGAGCCCCCTCGTCTCAATTAGCTTCGCCCAAGGTGCTGGGCACACCTTAGGCTACTGAGCCCCACCGCCACGACAAGGCCTGAATGGTGGCCATGGTGGGGAAGATCTTCCCACCTGGTTAATGGCCAACCAACACTTTGTCTACTAAACGGCCTCCACTCCACTAGTGACGATCTATAATAATTAACAGTCCGTCCGTCTGTGGGTAACAGAATGTTTCTAATATTCATCAAATATCTTCACAATAGGGATGTTGACAGTATTCATATAAAAATATAATTTTGATGTTAATTGGTAGTTTATATGATAGAATTCTGAAAAAAAAAGATTCCGACGAATTGATAACCTCCTCCTTTTTGAAGTCGGTTAAAAATACAATATTTTCCCTTATTTTTATATGATTAAATTAATATTTTATAAATAAAATGTAACAAAATTTAAAATAGGTCACGTGATAACAAACGGAAATGACGTCACTTGTTCTTATTTAGCGGAAGCGGAAGAATATTGAGGTATATACACCATTTTACTATAAACTATTTATTTATTATTTTAGTAAAAACAAAATTTAAGGCGTTTTGACAGTGTACACACACATAGGCACCGTACAACACTTATAGAACTTAGAAGCCATTTTTTATTAACGACAACTAGAATCATTTTATCACTTTTACGATGTTTAACAACATATGACGTCACGTGACAAGTGTTAGCGTTTTGGAACGAAATTTAAAATGCCATTATTAAATGCAAGATTTTATAGGCATTAGACGTGTTTAAGCAAAAGTTGATAATATTTAGGCCTCCATTAGATATTTATTTATAAATGATTTAAAAACATTTCTGAAAAATGTCAACATCCCTATTAAATGAGTTAAAGAAACAAAATGTTGTACCTGTTTAAATTTGAATTTTGATTGATCAAGGTTACTGTGTGTTAGAAGTTTCATGTACGCCACTTAAGGGGGATAAGGGGGAGGGTTTTAAGGGAGGTGTGAAGGGGGTTACACTTCCATCACGATAGAATTATGCACAAGTTTGTACAAGTTGGGGCGTATTGTGCTAAGTTTCCATGTTTTTGTGTCTCTGCAATTGAGATGATTCCTGGAATTTCATCTGTTTAAACGTATTTTACCGCAGTCTTGGTGTGGATTGATGGTAAAGGTTGATGATGATCATGGTGATGGCGATGATGATGATGAAGAAGAAGAAGATGATGATGATGATAACGGTGATATTGCTATTGACTATATAAATGGATTGTAATTTGTTACTTAAGGTAAGTTTCGAACCTTGTGAAAATTAAACGAGTTCTGGTGGAAAAAAGACGATTAGTGAAAGAAATCCGTGTGTATTATTCAATAGAGGTTTCTGCTTGTATACGAGGAGACAGGAAGAGATAGCAGAGAGTCACCGACGAGGCACAGACACTTTATTACTCGAATAGGTGAGGAATTGAGGAAAGACGTAAAAATTTACGTTAAACGACGTTAATGATTGGGTGAAATGGTCCCGTTAATGAGGACTGATCACCCGTCTGGCCTTGCTGGTGTCCCCACCCTTAAATAATAAAATAATAATAGTGCCATGCTGCATTGTAGCCGAATTGGTCCGGCACGACCGGTATGGCACTTTATTACTCGAATAGGTGAGGAATTGAGGAAAGACGTAAAAATGTACGTTAAACGACGTTAATGATTGGGTGAAATGGTCCCGTTAATGAGGACTGATCACCCGTCTGGCCTTGCTGGTGTCCCCACCCTTAAATAATAAAATAATAATAGTGCCATGCTGCATTGTAGCCGAATTGGTCCGGCACGACCGGTATGATACCTCTCACTCACATAACAACGGCGTCAAGTGACAGCTATGTTCGGTTCGTTCGGTTTGTGAGTTTCCGGTGGTCCATTGGGGAGATAGGGAAAAGGAGAGCGGCGCATCTGCATGGCCTTGGTTGTGCGGATGTTTATGGTCAGCGCCGTGAGGCTCCGACTGCTCCTTTGCCCCCTGATGACATTAAAAAAATGAAAGAAAATGCGACAATCGGATCACTTGGTAGTAAGTCACAAATAGAGAGTGCCGGAAAGATTGAAACAGATGCAAGTGAAGAAGAAGAAAGAAGAACAAACAGATCTAAGTAAGTCATCTTCGTCCCACACCTTTGCCTTTCAAATATGAGTACTATATATTTTGTTGAGTACATTGCGCTCGGTCATTCACTATTGACAGTATCACAACACAAACTGTTTCGGCGGATGATTCAGGCTGAATCATGACCTTGTTTAGAGTGGCGGCCGCCAGAGAGCACGAGGTAAAGACTGCATGCAACCCGAAGTGATTTTTGAGGCCGCCGGGCGCCATTTTTATTGCGCTCGATCTCGCAACTGTGTGGGGTAAGGAGTTGCAATCGGTAATGCCAACTTTATTTCAACAAAAAAATATATTTTACAATTTGTGTCTTCTTTACAATAGTTTTAAATTCTATATAATAAATACAAAAAACATAACAAACATAATACTAAAGTTCAAATTGTATAACAAATAAAGCATGGCACATTAAACATTAATTATTGACTATCTCACACAATTGTCTGAAGTGATGCGAGGGTTCCGCCAAAATCATCCCAATTCGGTTACAGTGGTAACAAAATACGTTCACAAATCGAGGGATATTTCAACGCAAACGCGGATTTAATTTTTTCCCCGCCCTCGTTATTTTGTCCCCGTTATTGTGTGGAAAGACATCATTTTTATGAAGAGATTTTTTTCCTTCACCTCCTGATTTTTGAGTGCCAAGGCAGTGTGGGCTTCCTGCGGCCCAGCACACCCTAGAGGTACGCGACATGGGCCGCACAACGTCACGACCTCGTGACAATACTTGGAGGGGATTTCTCGCTCTCGAGAGTGCTGCATGCTCGAGAGGAGATGAGGCCGGGCAGACTGCGGTCACCATCTGGCGATGAGGCCGCGGCACTGGATGATGATGGCGATGAGACGGAAATGCGGACGAGGCGCTACGCGCATCTCCTGCCTCCCGTCCATTGGGACACGGGGTAAGGTTGGGTACCTACCCCGGTAGAAAAATTCCAGCGTCAGCGGTCGGTTCAGGTTGTCGGAGTTTCCCCATATTAGAAGGAAGTGTAGTTCGCTCTTTTGAGGGAACGGGCCGGTCGCGTGTTAGTCAGATCCGGGACACTTCCCTTCAAGCGGTTGAAGACAATTCGCAGTGGTTTTGGTGGTGGGGAGGAATTTCTTAAAATCCGTTCTTAGCTGATCTCTACATGTCAAAAGTAATATTCCTACTAAACAAATCTCTAGGTCTTGATATCGTGATGAGTCAATCTATATATAGAACAGCTCCTGTAATATAATATATAGATAATATATAGTGTACGTTACTTAACTCCTATTAAGTAGCTGAACCGATTTTGATTTTTTTTTGTGTGTGTTGAAGTAGATTCGATAATGTTTTAGATTCAAATTTGGGTCAACTAAAATGGACAATGTTAGTCGGCTCCGCTAGTATGTGTGCTTTCTATAAATTAACCAAACACCCGTAACATAAAACCGCGTCTCAAACTTGAAAGTTTCTCTCCACACTACCTACCCAAGGACACATTATTAAAACTACCTCCACAAACCCGTTTTTGATTGTACCAAAGCTCCAAGACATATCGTACTAATAAGGGGAGATTTGTTACCGAAATGGTGTACTAGCTGTTCCCCCGGTTTGCGTGGCATTTAAATAGTCATTACTGGATTTACGATAGAAGTGAAAACGTCTAAGTTTTTAGTTTCGTATTTTAGTTTATCGATAGAAAGTACTATCGTGTATAATATGGTGAAATACAATGGTCATTTTTAGATTCTAATGAATCTCACAGATAATTATAACTCTTGTCACCTATAACAAGCTACATCATTTGTTGTCTCTTTCGCACTACAGGTACATATAGGTGTTTTTTTTTCGTGTAAGTAGGCACAGCACTCTAACTCTAAGCTATAAAGAGAAGCTGACTGTAGGTGTCTTTCTCGCTCGGGTACACTCGGTGTTCTCGAGTTCACCCGATTCAGCCTTTCACCTCCGAGCGTGACGGATCAGCCTCGCTCACAGCCTACAAAAATCTGTGTGCGGTGAGCCAAAAGAAGATTTCACTTCAAAAAGTTAGTAGTCACTTCTTTAGGCGCGTTTGAGTGCTATTGGTAACCGCTAGTAAGTATTAAAATGATGTCCCCTTCTGTTCCTGACTTCATGGAAACGAAAGCGCCGTTTATTGTTTTCTAATGTTTACGCGAATTTTACTCATTATAATGATAAGAGTATCGAGTATATAACTGGAATAGAGCGGTAATGTTATGTGTTTTGTATGAAAAGATATTCCGACTTTGTGCTGCGACGCTGCGGTTCTGCGATTGGCTGACTGATGACCATTGATTGATGATTGGCCGATGGGACGTACATACAGATCACTGTTTTGAATTGCTATTACGTCAGTAACAAATCACTGACCGGTTTCGGAATTTTATGACTCACATTACTACTCTATCCGGTTATATATTCGATGATTTAGGTAAAACTTTACATTAAGCTTGAAAAAACCTCGTTTCGTTTTAACACAGAACAAACTCCGATAAAACACTTATTGAATTGTAAATTGCGTTGACAATTGTTTCACAGGTTCTTTGTAAAACGTAACGATGTCACAATTGTTTTCTAATGTTTACGCGAATTTCACTCATTATAATAAAACAATTTTTTACGGATTTTATCGCGGTTTATTAAGATTTTTACAAGCCCGACGTTTCGGATACTTTACAGCAACCATGGTCACGGGAGGACTGAGGTGTCATACGTCCTATTATTACAAAGTTATTTGAAACTACCCTATGATACATCAATATTTTGGTCAGTCCTATCTACGCAGAAAGTGCTAACTGTATCTTTAATCTGTGACATATTATGCTTGGATTTTGATTTGATAATTTTAATAATGGGATCCCAAGCAGGTGGTAGAAGCCAGCCATCTTCTCTATTGAAATTAGGATGTTTTTTAATTTCAATAGCCTCACGGATCATCCTTGGTTGGAATCTGTGTTCTTTTGCGAGGACTTGTGGTTTATCAAATCTGATATAATGGCGAGCTTTGTCAAGACTATGTTCACAGATGGCAGACTTAGTGTAGCGACGGTGTTTTAAATCAGCTATATGTTCTTTCACGCGAGTTTTAATAGATCTTTTAGTTTGGCCTATATAGGAGAGACCACAGTCACAATCAAGCTTGTATACTCCTGCATCTTGTAAGGGTATATGACACTTGACAGATGGTAAGAATTGACTTATCTTTTTTGGCGGCTTGAAATAAGTTTTTATAGAAGCTCGCTTTAGGATGAAGCCAATCTTGTCAGTGACGCCTTTAATAAACGGGAGAACTGCAGGTACTCGCTCGACGGTGGTTGGTTTCACACGTTCACTGTGACGGAGACGCGGTACCCGAAGCTTGTTGTCACGCAGTACTTGCTTGACATGTTGAAGTTCGGTCTCCAGGTGTTGCTCATCACAGATCCCTTGTGCTCTCTGAAACAAAGATTTACCCACGGTAGCTAACTGTGTTGGATGGTGGTGAGATTCGCCGTTTAGGTACTTATCCGTATGGGTATGCTTCCTATACACTGTGTGGCTTAAGGTATTGTTGGGATTACGGATAACTAATACATCTAAGAAGGCTAGAGAATTATTTTCTTCTAATTCCATTGTGAATTGAATTTTGGAATTAATGGAATTAAGATGGTCTAAGAATATGGTTACTTTATCAGATGGTAATATTGTGAAAGTATCATCTACGTACCGCTTGTAGAACCTGGGTGTTATGGGCGAAGTTTGCAGAGCAGTCTCCTCGAAGTCCTCCATAAATATGTCTGGAAGATCTTATGACAAAGCGCGCAAGATTTACAACATCTTTAAATTTCTTGAAGAGATGCAGAGACCAAGATCTCATCCCTACGTGTGTCAAAATTTCACCAAAAAACGACATCCGAGGGAGCGCAAGAATCTTAAACCAGGCGAGTAAAAAGTTATTACGGACAGTGATACATCAAAATCGTTCCGATCTAGCCGCTCTTGAAAAAGAAATTGAGTATTCGACCGCCGCATTAAAGACAGTTATGATTGCTTTTGATTATGTTAATTGCATAAAAACATTAAATAAGCGCGAAATATCACAATACAATAAATGCAAAAAACAACAAATTTTAAAATTCGAAAAATTAAACAGCAAATCAAATGTCAAAAGTAACGAAACGAAGACCACAGACAATGACAACTCACGCGCAGTTGTCAATCTGTCAAACTGTCATTTGGACAATAACACAATAAAGGTTTTAGAAAAAGGATTAAATTTTGCCGTGACTCCTAGTAAAATCCCGTTCGAGGAAATAATTTGTAATGTAGAAGATTGTCTGGCAAAAAATAATATAAAGAAGGAAGATTCGGAGGCCATCAGACAAGATATATCGTCAGCCTTGCGACGAAGTTCTGTGCCCAAACTAAATCTTCCTCGCGAATAATATAAGGCGTTATTAAACCTACGTAACAGACGAGAACTAACAATCCTTCGTGCGGATAAAGGCAATGCTACGGTAGTTATGGATACGTCAGATTATAATGATAAAATTTTACACCTATTATCGGATGAAAGTACTTATAAAAACGTCAAAACCGATCCAACTAACAAGGTTTTGAAAACTACTAGTAATATAATAGCAAAATACTCCGAAACATTGAATCTGGACGTCAAATATCTAATTCCTTCATGTCCCAAACCACCCAAGCTGTATGGGTTGCCGAAAATACACAAGGATAATGCTCCATTACGTCCAATTGTAAGCCAGATCGACTCACCAACTTATAGATTGGCTAAACATGTGGCCCAAGTACTGTCACCACTGCGTGGACAAACTAGAGCACATACACGGGATTCTTACCACTTTGTTAATGAGATCAAACACCTACGTCTCAGCGACAATGAAACAATGGTTAGTTTTGATGTGCAATCTCTTTTTACCTGCCTACCTGTGGAAGATTGCATAACAATAGTAAGAAGAAAGCTAAGAGAAAATGACATGCCAATGGAATATGCTGACCTTTGACATTGCCTTACATCTGGCTATATGTTGTGGAATAATTATTTCTACAAGCAAGTAGATGGAGTGGCCATGGGCTCACCAGTATCCCCTGTTGTTGCCGACATATTTATGGAGGACTTCGAGGAGACTGCTCTGCAAACTGCGCCCATAACACCCAGGTTCTACAAGCGGTACGTAGATGATACTTTCACAATATTACCATCTGATAAAGTAACCATATTCTTAGACCATCTTAATTCCATTAATTCCAAAATTCAATTCACAATGGAATTAGAAGAAAATAATTCTCTAGCCTTCTTAGATGTATTAGTTATCCGTAATCCCAACAATACCTTAAGCCACACAGTGTATAGGAAGCATACCCATACGGATAAGTACCTAAACGGCGAATCTCACCACCATCCAACACAGTTAGCTACCGTGGGTAAATCTTTGTTTCAGAGAGCACAAGGGATCTGTGATGAGCAACACCTGGAGACCGAACTTCAACATGTCAAGCAAGTACTGCGTGACAACAAGCTTCGGGTACCGCGTCTCCGTCACAGTGAACGTGTGAAACCAACCACCGTCGAGCGAGTACCTGCAGTTCTCCCGTTTATTAAAGGCGTCACTGACAAGATTGGCTTCATCCTAAAGCGAGCTTCTATAAAAACTTATTTCAAGCCGCCAAAAAAGATAAGTCAATTCTTACCATCTGTCAAGTGTCATATACCCTTACAAGATGCAGGAGTATACAAGCTTGATTGTGACTGTGGTCTCTCCTATATAGGCCAAACTAAAAGATCTATTAAAACTCGCGTGAAAGAACATATAGCTGATTTAAAACACCGTCGCTACACTAAGTCTGCCATCTGTGAACATAGTCTTGACAAAGCTCGCCATTATATCAGATTTGATAAACCACAAGTCCTCGCAAAAGAACACAGATTCCAACCAAGGATGATCCGTGAGGCTATTGAAATTAAAAAACATCCTAATTTCAATAGAGAAGATGGCTGGCTTCTACCACCTGCTTGGGATCCCATTATTAAAATTATCAAATCAAAATCCAAGCATAATATGTCACAGATTAAAGATACAGTTAGCACTTTCTGCGTAGATAGGACTGACCAAAATATTGATGTATCATAGGGTAGTTTCAAATAACTTTGTAATAATAGGACGTATGACACCTCAGTCCTCCCGTGACCATGGTTGCTGTAAAGTATCCGAAACGTCGGGCTTGTAAAAATCTTAATAAACCGCGATAAAATCCGTAAAAAATTGTTTTATTATAATGATGTCACAATTACCGGACCGGTAGTGTGAGTTGTAGGTTTTATTTATTTACGTGTAGTGCGGGTTCAAAACCTTTACCTTATTCTAAGCAAGTTCAGTACCTCTACCATGAGTTTTGTTACAAGCGTAAATGACATAACTATAGTAGTTAAGTAAAACGCAACACGAATATAAAACTATATCATACCTTAGTTTTGTATTCGTGTTGCGTTTTTACGTTAATTACTTATATACGTAACGTAACGTTAACGTAAAAACGCAACATAAAAAGAAAACTATACCATACCTTAGTTTTCTATTCGTGTTGCGTTTTCCGTAACTACTATAGTTATGTCATTTACGCTTGTAACAAAACCATGGCTCTATCAACCGGTCGCGGTTATACGGGCCGAATCTCGGGAGTGCGCACCCTAATGTCTGGCCTTCAGGTGCGCACGCTTTCGTTCCCTACAAGTTATTTAATCTCTTTCTACTTGTCCCTTCGTCCTTCTCCCCTTTCTGGGGCGGACGGTACAGATACGCCTTCGGTGTCTGCCGATAGTGCGCTCTGCTATCTTCGATGGTCTTCTTCACCTCTCTGGGTTTCCGCTTCATTCTTCGCCTCCGTTCTTCTCGAGGTCGCTTCTTCTCTTGTGCCATCGTCGCGCGAAATCCCGTAGTCTACCGAAGTTCGCCGCCGAAGCCACGAGATCGCCATAGTAGATCGGACCCACCTCTTGTACTTCAATACCGTCTAACAATTCCCTACGCTCATCCCTGTACAGAGGACATTCCCAGAGTGCGTGGTGTACGTCTTCCACTGCAGCCTCGCCACAGTAGCATGACCCCACAGCGGACAATTTCATTCTGTGAAGCCTCCCCCTAAAACACCCATGAAAGGTCAATATTTGGGACGTTTCATAATCCGGCTGGATCCAAGTTGCCTTGAATCGCGCTTTCACCTCCGGGAAAACCGATATAGCTCCCTCCCATGGATCGACGTGTCCCAACGCTCTTGCCATGCGGCGAGCGCGGACTCAGCTTCTCTGAGTTTGGCACTCTGCAACTCCTCCTTGGTAACCGCGGACTCGCGCAGAGCGCCTAGTCTGCCTGCCCTGATCACCTCGAGGTCGGCAATCAGCACACCAGCCAAAACCGCCAGTTCGTCAGAGCTCGTCGAGCGGTACGCCTTGGTCAGAAGGATCAAGGCGGGTCTCTGGGTGCGCAGAAGCGCACTGCGCACAACGTGGAGGGACGCACGCTCATACCAACATGCGGCAGCATACGTCACCGTGGACACGAATATACCCCTGTACAGAACCTTAAGGGCTCTGTACCTGATACCCCATGAGCATGCCGACACTCTCGACATCTTGCCGCCCTCAGAAACAATTTGCCGCCCTCTCCCCTATGTCCACCGCATGCTGCGCGAAGGACAGGCTCGAGTCCAACACCACTCCCAGTACCGTGGTCGATGTGACGCTCCTGATCGAGTTACACCCGAATCTAATGGTGGGTGGACGCTGGAATTTACCCCTGATTGTCATCGTGGATGACTTAGCAGGGGAAAACTCCAGCCGATTCCTCTCACCGACGAGCTTCAGTGCCGCCTTGGATTTTTCTTCCAGGCCCGCCGGGGCATCGGACTCTTCTTTTGCGAGTATCTGTGGTTTATCAAATCTGATATAATGGCGAGCTTTGTCTAGACTATGTTCACAGATTGCAGACTTAGTGTGAACATAGTCTAGACAAAGCTCGCCATTATATTAGATTTGATAAACCACAGATACTCGCAAAAGAACACCGATTCCAACCAAGGATGATCCGCGAGGCTATTGAAATTAAAAAAACATCCAAATTTCAATACTTACTCTCTTACCACCTGCTTGGGATCCCATTATTAAAATAATTAAATCAAAAACCAAGCATAATATGCCACAGATTAAAGATGCAGTTAGCACTTTCTGCGTAGAGAGGACTTATTAAAATAATGATGTATCATAGGGTAGTTTCGAATAACTTTGTAACGTTAGGACATCTGTCACCTCAGTCCTCCCGTGACCATGGTTGCTGTAAAGTATCCGAAACGTCGGGCTTGTAAAAATCTTAATAAACCGCGATAAAATCCGTAAAAAATTGTTACATATATGTCTGTTTGTTCCGGCTAATCTCTGAAACGGCTGGATCGATTTTGATGGGAGTTGCACTGGTAGATAGCTGATATAATAAGGAGTAACTTAGGCTATAAAAATAATCATCATCATTCCGGGTACGGATGTAAATCTAAGAAAATCTCTGTTACAAAAGTTACCTAATCATGTATTGAAAACTATCAAAATAAGGTTTATCATGAAATATTAGGACACCAAGTTATATTTTCATTCGATTTGGAATTACTGAAATAAATTGGAATTATTGAAGCCAACATTTTCAACGCGTCCTCTTAAAGATTCCGTTACATAGATAGATATAAATGAATCTAATAAAATGGTGTTAAAAAGCAAGTAAGATAGTAGTAGAAGAGAATAACCCATAAAATTGATAACCTAAAAATCCCTCACCTTTTTTCGAGGAGACTTGTATAATCTCTAAACCTAACCCTCAATTCATAACTATTATGTTACAATATTGCATAAACACATTATACAATAACCGTTGGACCCCAACATATCCCTAGCACCCCTAACGACCCTAACGACCCCTAACGCCCACCCCTAACAGTTATCTTAGCCATCTAGATAATATTGGCTTACTCGCATAAATCCTTTACAGCGATAATACTAACATGTTCTGCAGAGTGTTGATAGAACCTTCGCCTACTTCGATGGTCAATTTTGTCAATTTTGTATCAACATTATCAGCGGTCTTCCAGTGCTGGACATCTGTCATGAACGCCGAGACGGCCGATCGCATCCAACGAACCACACAGGGATCACCCCATCTAGTTGGGGTCGACCCTTTGTCTTAACGATTTTGTACGTAAGTGGTCGACGTCGCCCATGAACATAAACTAGTTTACCTGGAACTAGCCCAGGCAACTCATTCATGTGTATATCCTGAGCCATAAGATGTTAAGTCTCGGTGCCAGTAATGACACTGCCTGTGCTGTTCTCTCCGAAACAAATCAATGCTGCTTCACAATAGAAACAAGCAAGATGGTGTTACCCATGCCGCTGTGAGCGTGGCACAGCAGATGTCTCCTACCGGAAAGGCATTTTTTATGTATAAACGAGCTGTCGCCCGATTCTTCGCCCGCGTTAACTTAGATTTACAGCCGTATCCGGAGTGATGATGATTTTTTTTCGTAGCCTAAGTTACTCCTTATAACATCAGCTATCTATTTGTGGAAGCCCCGTCAAATTCGGCTGAGCCGTTTCCGAGATTAGTCGGAACAAACAGACAGATAGACAGACAGACGAACAAAAAATTTTAAAATTGATTTTTTGGTATAAGTACCGTATATAGTTACATTCATATTCACATAGTCAAAAGCTGTTAATTTGAAATTACAAACAGACACTTCAGTTTTTATTTATTTGTATCGATTTAATACGTTTCATTATTAACTTAAAATTCGAACCTGTTACCCGATGCACAATTTTGGCGCTATCTCACAGATACCATAATTCTGCCTGTCTTACAAATAAATTCGTAGGCAGGTAAAGCACCATGGTTCAAGCCTTGTCGTGGCGGTGTGGCTCAGAAGCCTAGGGTGAGCTCACGCAACTTGGGCCAAGCAAATTGATATAAGCTTATAAAAAGAGGGGACAAAGAGCAGGGGGGGCAAGGGGCGATGATGGGAGCCTAACCCCATTGCACTGTCCCGACGTTGGGAGGGGTTGTTATGTGGTGTGGGACGAGGTGGTGTGGTGCCTTGAGGGACTGCCTCGCCGTGGAGGTGCGCTGTTTGCCCAACAGATGCCCCGAACCTCACCAAAGGCGGCATTGGTGGCACTCGCCGGGTTTTAGTGGGTATCTTTCGGGCGCAGCGAATCCCACATACCCTCCTTGGGAGATCCACTACCCCACGGGATGCCTTAGAACAATTCCCGGCGTAAAAGAAAAAAAAAGCAGGTAAGGCAGACGATGATACTTATTATAATATACAGGAACTTATTATAATTGCCAAAAAACACTATTTCTGAGAAAAAGAATTTTCTTCAAATATTTCGTTCATCCAGGAGAAGTATAAAAGGCGAAGTTTTCGACAATTATATCCAAAACTTTTTGCTTTGCCAGAGGTCTATTTTTTTGCTTACGTCAAGTCTCAGTCGAGTTTCTATATGAGGTGACCATAATTTTGTAGTAAAATAAATGTATGTCTGTTTATACCAGACTGCGCTGTAAGAAGGATTGTTTTTGACGTGACAACGTCTTATAATTCGATGGAACAAGAACGAAAAAATATGACGTATGCAGCGTTACTTCGCTGTGAGGCGTTCCATTTTCTTATGACATTGTCACTTTCAACTATCGTCTGTAAGCCGACTTTACATACAACCGATTTTTTTAGTATTTTATTCCGTTGGAGGGGTTGAGACTGTGCCACGCTCCCGTTTATTCCAGCATCCTGCTTATATTTTTTTTATGTCATAACAGGGCAAACGAGCAGTCAGAGCCTGAAGGTACCGACGCCCAAACACATCCGCACAACCTGCTGCAGGTATTAGTCCGAACTATTCCTCAGAACACTCCTCGTGGTAGATCCGGTAGAAGATGCAGAGCGATCCGACATCTCTACGCAGCGCCAAAGAATCAAGCCGATTGGAGATAACCTTGCTATCGACGATTCGAGCCGCTGGGCTTTGAACGCGACCAAATGGAAGGAGCTGATATTGGGGCGCTCCAGCCTATAGGTGAGAGCAGTATTCCATGTGAGACCGGATCTGCGCCTTGTATAATTGAAGGCGGTCTGAAGGCATGAAATACTGCTTCACCCTACTGAGCACACCGAATTTCTTAGAGGCTAGTTTAGCCTTGCCTTCCAAATGACCACGAAATTGCACATCTCTCGATATGTCGACGCCAAGTATCCCAATACTGGCTGAGGCGGTTAGGGAAGTGCCTTCAAATTGTAGAGGTACGATGAAGGGTAATTTTTTGGCGGTAAACGCGCAAACTTGTGTCTTGTTGGGGTTAAATTGGACCAGGCTAAGTCGTCCCCATTCCGAGACTTTGGTCAACAGAGACTCGATTTCAGACACAAGTTTGTTCCGACACTCATCGACTTGTTCCCGAGAAATATTAGAGCGGCCAGTGTATAAGGTCAGTGTATAAAGTCAGTGTATAAGGTCAGTGTATAAGGTCAGTGTATAAGGTCAGTGTATAAGATGATTTACTTTTAGCGCCAAATCTTGCAATTTTCTGTTGAACTTTTTTTTAAAAATAATAATAACATTTTTTTGGGTATGTAGTTCTTTTAAATTTATTTTATAAACTTTCAACAAAATTCTAAGCTGTATACAAAATTGGATATTATGTTTAGGGTAGGTTACCGGTGGGAGGGAAGCGCTGTGCCGCGCTCCCGGCTGCATGGGTACCACCATCTTGCTTGTTTCTCCCGTGAAACAGCTTTGCTGTGTTTCGGAGAGCAGGGCAAGACAGGCAGTGTAATTACTGGCACCGAGACTTAACATCTTATGTCTCAGGATAGGCAACACATAAATGAGTTGCCTGGGCTCGTTCCAGGTATACTAGTTTATGTTCATGGGCGACGTCGACCACTTACCATCAGGTGGTACGTTTGCCAGTTTGCCTATCCAACTAACATAAAAAAAGGTTAATATCAATGGTAGCAAAAGCTAGTTAAATAATTATTTTTAAAAGTCCCATATTTCGTACCGTGTGGTCGCCGTATTCGTACAAGTATCAATCAATCTTATAATGGCTTGAGTGATGTTTATAAAGAGCTCGGCTTGTATTTGACATCGAATGTGTTTACTTATATAAGCGGAACTAACCAGTATATTTTGACACCTAAAATGTAATATGTAGCGGCATAAAAAATTCTCCTCGAGAAAAAGCGAGGAGGATTTAAATTGTGGTCATTACATACTTGGTTAGTGGGATAAATAAGTAAACATGAAAATCTCCTTGAAAAAGTCGAGGATGTGGTAATACATTGTAAGGATACAATGCACCAGTTTTTTATGTGGTTTAAATAAAAAAGTGCAGGCCGCTTCTCGAGACATGCTGCACTCAACGATATCATACGCCGGTCCCTTGCCACCGTCAACGTGCCAAGTCTACTTGAGCCGTCTGGTATTGCAAGAGACGATGGCAAGAGACCGGACGGTATGAGTTTGTTTCCATGGAAGATGGGCCGGGTGCTGGTGTGGGATGCAACCTGTTCAGACACACTGGCCCCTTCCCATCTACATGGAACCATCAACAGAGCTGGTGCGGCTTGTGAAGCGGCTGAAAAAGCTAAAATATGTAAATACAGGGGTCTAGGCTCCGAATATGATTTTGTCCCATTCGGTGTCGAGACCCTTGGTCCGTGGGGTCCTAGCGCTTTAAGGCTCTTTAAGGAAATAACAAAAAGGTTAGTCGACATCACAGGAGACCGAAGAGCTGAAGAGCTACCTCGGACAAAGAAATAGTCTAGCAATTCAAAGGGGGAACGCTGCCAGTATCTTCGGGACCTTGCCTAAAGGGACTCCTTTTTATTAATATAATTAAGTTATTATATTATATTTTTTAAGGTTTTTTTAGTTTTAGTTTCTTTGTAATCTTTAAATGATAACAAATGTGTTATTTTAAATAAATTAAGTTACGGGACTCCTCGAAAAAAGTTGAGGAGTGTTTCGGTGACTAGAAGCAGTCAACGTCGTTTATGGACATAATATATCTATTTCCGAGTCCTAGGAAGTTTATACCTATTGCTTTCTTGATCTTGTTGGTGAGTGTCTCTCTACCAGCTTCGACTGCTCGGTTGCCTCCTTATGACCTGCCCTATACCATACAAAATATCGGTTGTCTGTAAAGTCAGTTTACTGGCGATAGTTGAACTGGACAACGTCATAAGAAAATGTAACGCCTCAGAGCGAGGTAACGCCGCATGCGTCATGTTTTTTCGTTCTTGCAGCCGGCTCCATCGAATTATAAGACGTTGTCACGTCAAAAACAAGTTTCTACGGATTAATATCAAGATTTTTATTTTCTCGACGCGACGTTTCGAATATTTTACAACAGTCAATATCTATGGACGCTTTTACACCACGTCAATCTGGTCCGGTGGTAAGTTCTCGAAGAACTTGTGTTACGGGTACCAGACAACGGAAATATATTTAATACTTTTATACTATACATATATTTAAGATTTTTATTATATACCTAATACACATCCATGGTCCAGGAACACAGAAAACTTTTTGTTCCCTGGCGGGGTTTGAACCCTCTACCTCTGGCTTGAGCGTCAATGCGCTAACCATTGAGCACAGAGGTGGTCATAAATAAGCTTACAGTAAATTATTTTGATGATGATGTTAACTGTCGCAGCATCCCAAATGATCTTAGCGACAGATTGGGGGATCAAAACTTTGATATAAATCGAAAACGATTTGGTCGAATGGGACATTCAAAAGTTTTTTAATTTTCTCAAAAAGGGACAAAATCACTTTTTGAGTTTAACGGCCACAGTTTATGTATTAGAGAGTTAGACGAAGAAGTAATACGCCTATAAACAGCAAAAAGTGCCGGAAAAACTCTCCTCGTAAAAAGGTGAGGAAGTTTAAGTATTTCACTTTTTTTATAGAAGAGGGGGCAAACCGACAGTCGGTTCACCTGATGGTAAGTGATAGCGACATCCACAGACACCCGCTACACCAGTGGATTAGCAGGTGCGTTGCCGGCCTTTCAGGTATGAGTATGCTCTTTTCTTGAAGGTCCCTAAGTCGTATCGGTTCGGAAACACCATAGGAGGCAGCTGATTCCATATATTAGTCGTGCGAGGCAGGAAATGCCGTAAAAATCGAGTTGTTGTGGATTTCCGGACGTCGAGATGGTGAGGGTGAAATTTGGAGTTTTTCCGCGATGTCCGGTGGTGGAATTCTGCTGCAGGTATTAGTCCAAACAATTCTTCACAACATTCTCCGTGGTAGATGCGGTAGAAGATACAGAGCGCTCCGACATCTCTACGCAGCGCCAAAGAATCAAGCACCAAAATCGTGATTAACGAGTTTGGTGTCGTATTTGTTGCTGCACAAAATGTATCTATTACTTGAAGTAGTTACAGGTTACCTTTATTTTTCGCACTGGAAAATGCTCTCTCGCTGCGCCCGAAAGCTGATAAGGTGGACGCAGCTCTACCCACTAAAACCCGGCGAGTGCCACAGGCCACCAATGCCGCCTTTTATAAGATGCCCCGGCACCTCGACGGCTAGTTAGTCCCCAAAGGCTTTTTACTTGGCTTTGCCCAAGGTGCTGGGTTCACCTTAGGCTGGTTACCTTGGCCCATCGAGCATATAACCGGAATAGAGCGGTAACGTAAGGTGTTTTGTATGAAAACTAATTTTCGTCAAATTTGTGCTGCGACGGTTCTGCCGACTGAAGGCCATTGATAGATAATTAGCAGATGGGACGTACATACAGATCACTTATTACTAGGTTGGTAGAATATAATAAAATATATTTATTTATTTATTCTACCAACCTACCAATAAATCTATACTAATATTATAAAGCTGAAGAGTTTGTTTGTTTATTGTTTTCTAATGTTTGCGCGAATTTCACTCATTATAATGAAACAATTTTTACGGATTTTATCGCGGTTTATTAAGATTTTTACAAGCCCGACGTTTCGGATACTTTACAGCAACCATGGTCACGGGAGGACTGAGGTGACAGGTGACCATGGTTGCTGTAAAGTATCCTAAACGTCGGGCTTGTAAAAATCTTAATAAACCGCGATAAAATCCGTAAAAATTGTTTCATTATAGTTTGTTTGTTTGATTGAACGCGCTAATCTCAGGAACTACTGGTCCGATTTGAAAAATTCTTTCAGTGTTAGACAGCTTATTTACCGAGGAAGGCTATAAAACACGCTGTGACTTATAGGAGTTTAGTAACGCGGGCGAAGCTGCAGGCAACAGCTAGTTGGTAATATAGAATTCTACGTCAAAATACCCTAAAGGAGAACCTTAGAAACCTTTAGCTAGAAAGTTTGACAGACAGACAGACGGAGTAAAGATCTGCAGATGGCCCCTTCTGTCGTTGTGAGGGACGACACACTAACAATTAAGCTGGTTAGAACAGTTAAGCTGGTGCCCGCGACTTCGTCTGCGCAGGAAAAGATTTTTTTTATGAAAAGTATCATATTATGTTACTTCTAATACCTCCAAGAATATGTGTACCAAGTTTCATGATGATCGGTTAAGTAGTTTTCGCGTGAACCACCATGGTTCAGGCCTTGACGTGGCGGTGGGGCTCAGTAGCCTAGGGTGAGCCGCTGTACCTTGGGCGAAGATAATTGAACCGAGGGGGCTCTTTGTACCCCTCTTATAAGAAGAGGGGACAAAAGAGCAGGGGCAAGGGGCGAGGACGGGAACCTCACCCCATTGTACTGTCCCGACGCTGGCAGGGGTTGTTCTGTGGTGCGTGACAACACCTCTGTGGAGATCGCCTCGGTGTCTTGCGGGACTGACTAGCCGTCGAGGTGCCCTGTTTGCTCATTAGATCCGGGATACCTCACCAAAGGCGGCATTGGTGGCACTCGCCGGGTTTTAGTGGGTAGAGCTGCGTCCAAGTACCAGCTTTCGGGCGCAGCGAGTCCCACATATCCGCGTGGGGAGACCCACTCCCCGCGGGATGCCTCAGAGCATTTCCCGGCGGTAAATAAAAAAAAAGATTAGAATCCCTACAGAAAATACCTTATTGACTTAGTGTGACATACAAACAGACAGCAGGACACCACGATCCTATAAAAGCCCGCTTTCTCATTTCGTGAAAACACAGCCTAAAATCTACCCAAATAACACCGAAAACAACCCAAAACACCAAAATTAACAAAAGCCAATCAAAAACCCAAAACCGCAGTACCATAACAAATAATATTGTACATTTTTACTGACACGGACAAACGACGGCCGTTGGCATGTTGACAAACTATGAAACGGTTACACGTATCAAATGACCGCAGGACATTGTGACACAGAGACTTATATCTGAAGTATCCCTTCCATAAATTCTACCTGTGGTAGGACATAAAAAGAACGTTAATATTAAAAAAAAAATGATTGTCGGATGCCAGATACTTTAACGTGACAACGTCATAACAAAACGCAAGCGTAAAATGAGCGTAACGGGACATTTTCGTGCATGCAGACAGCGTTCATCGATTTATTAGACGTTGTCACGTCAAAAGAGAGAAAGAGAAAACATATGATAGAAAATATTAATTACGAGTTATTTCGCAGCCGTATCCGGAGTGATCATAATTATTTTTGTATCCTAATTTATGCCTTACTATATTATCAGCTATCCGCCAATGAAAGTTTAGTCAAAATCGGTCCAGTTGTTTCAGAGATTAGCCGGAACAAACAGACAGACAAAAAATTTGGGCCACTTATAGGCTAGCTAGCACTGTTATGTACCCATACTGTTGTGGCACTAATAAATCTGTAGTTGGCAACAATACTTGCTGGAATATGCTTATAGCAGTGCTACAAATTAGTACTGGCACTAACAAACACATAGTTGTGCTACTACTATAACAGTCAATGTCAAAAAGACGAAAGTTATGTCTTTAGACATACAAGGTCACGAGGCACTGGGAAAGCAGGTCGACAAGTTCCGTTATCTGGGGAGCGCAAAATCATCTAAATGTGTTCTAGACGCGGAAATCAACAGCAGGATCGGCGCTGCTGCGGCATCGTTCGCCAAGTTGGGTGCGAAGGTCTTCAGCTCCCATGAGCTAAAGCTGGCGAATAAGATCTCCGTCTATTTGGCTGTTGTGCTGCCCAATATCCTTTACTCTGCCGAAACATGGACCGTATACCGCTGTCATATCCATACGCTCGATCGACTCCCGACCAGACCACCGACTCCACCTCAAATTTTACGTAAAATATTCGATCGTCTAATCGCGTACAGACCACGGAAGTGCTGCGAAGAGCGAATGTAGGTGGAATTAAAGCTTACCTTATGCGGCGTCAGCTTCAGTGGTGCCGTCAAGTGTCGCCTATGGCGCAGCAAAGAGTTGTTAAGCGCGTTTCACTCTGAACTTGTGGAAGGCAAGTGTAAGTATGGCAGTCAAATCCTAAGGTACAAAGACTTACTTAAGCAGCACATGAAGAGGTGCAGCATCGACCCACTGCTATGGGAGCAGCAGGCAGCAGGACGGCCTAAGTGGAGGGCGCTAGTTAAAACTAACGTCCAAAGCTTTGAGGACAGGCGGCTCTACGAGTTGGACGCCAAGCGAGACGATCTAAAGGCCCGACCACCAGCGGCCATTAAATATAATTATGTAAACGGTGTGCTAACCTGCCCGCAGTGTGCGAGGATTTTTACGCAAAGAATTGGCTACATAAGCCACGAGCAAACACACCAAAGACAAACTCTGAGTTGAATGAAGTCGCCGTGGCCGAAGTCGGCCGGCAGGATATGATTATACTTTTTGTAGGAGTTAGTGCCATGCTTTGAAGACAAATTGGGCCGGCACGACCGTGATTGGTACCTCTCGCTCACATAATACCGGCGTAATGAGCTATGCTGTGGTTTGAGAGTTTCCCGTGGCCTATTGGGGAGGATAGGGAAAAGGAGGGAAACGCATGTGAATAATCTCTGGTTGTACATGTGTATGGGCGTCGATAGTTGACTTCGACTGCTCGTTTGCCCTCCTGAGGTAATAAAATAAAACTGGCTTGTAGCAGTGCTACAAAGTTATTGTGGCACTAATACTAATACGGTCTTTTGTAGTACCTGCTTAACATTAATATCCAAGTGTAGCGATCCATCAAATATTATTAAGTTCTCGTAACGCGTAGAATTATATCATAACAACAGCTGGTTAGAACAGTTATTGTGATATCCATAGGTGGTGTATATTTGACAAACTTTTAATTTAAGTGGCCTCCTTTGGACACTTGCAAAGAGGGCACGTCTTAGAATTTCTACGGACAATCCTCGAGGCAAGATATCGGGTAAAAAGTCACCAGGAAGACCAAGGCGAAAGTGGTTTGACGTCATCAAGGATTGGACTGGACTAAGTTATCAAATGAAGGAAATATCCCATGATCGGACATAACCCACCAACCTTCCCATGCTCCTACCCACCTCTCGGTATACGGAGCGAAACGCGGGTGATGTACGGGGTACATCTGCTTACACGCTCTCTTCCCCCGTACAATTCTTCACTCCCTACAAATCAAAAGCACCTTGCGAGAGTGCTTTAATACGTCCCTAGCGTCACTCTCCCCTTTCTGGGGCTCACGACTTCACTTCACAACGGTGACGGCAAGCCAGTCCGGATGTGTCGAAGTTGCAGCTACGATGTCATCTCAGTCCTTCGTTTGTGCCATCTGTGCGCGAACATCCGAAGATGGTCTGAAGATGATGGATGTCCATGATCGGACACCCAGGTACACTACCTGGGTGTACCTTAAGATGACTCCAAACTTGACTATGAAGATGGCATCATGATGATGATCTTTAATATAGTCTGAACAGCTAAACCCAAATGATGTTGAATGTACCATTCATCATTCTTGATTGCTTACTAAAATTCACAAGGTCTTGTTGTCAGTAAGCACACTATATGCCCTGCCATTCCTGCACCAATACAATACCGGTGGGAGGGAAGCCCTACCGGTGGGAGGGAAGCGCTACGCCGCGCTCCCGGCTGCATGGGTACCACCACCTTGCTTGTTTGCAACATAAAAAATTTAAAAAAATCTCTTTAAAGAGCCTCTACACAAAGGTTAGTGTAGATTTTAATACTTGCTGAGTTAATTATTCAACTTTTTTATGTTAGTTGGATGGCCAAACTGGCAGATGTGCCAACTGTAGGTAAGTGGTCGACGTCGCCCATGAACATGAACTAGTTTACGTGGAACTAGCCCAGGCATCTCATGTGTATATCCTGAGACATAAGATTTTTTTTTCGGATGGATCTATGCTAACGACTCGAAGGCCCTAATGCTACATCGGATTAGTGTGAGCCCATCTGGCTCACTTTTGGTTTATAAAAGTGGGGGGTTGCCCCCCGCCAACCGTGCAGTCTGCGACCACACGGCCTCCTGGCGTCGGGTTGGAGACATAAGATGTTAAGTCTCGATGCCAGTAGTTACACTGCCTATTCGTTCTATAATCCGAAACAGCAAAGCTGTTTCACGGGAGAAACAAGCAAGATGGACCCATGCTGCCGGGAGCGCGGCACAGTGCTTCCCTCCATCATCAAACATTTTTAAAACTTGAAATATTTTTTTATTTTCTCTGGGTGTAATTTCAAAATATTTGTATTTAAAATCCTATTCTTATAACTTTAGATTTATATAGCTTTATATAAATCACACGCAAATTGATCTATTCATTATCAAACACATTTGGCGTGACAACCTCTGCAGCGTGACTGCTCTGTGGCGTGACATCAGATCGGTCACTGTCACGTCACACCGAGGTCTCAATAACGCCGGCACGCTGTTAAATAATTGTTACAGACACACATACATATAGACACATCAAATATGTGCTAAAATGTGTACTTTGCCAAACACGACTTTTCTTTAAGAGGATGCGTTGGAAATTTTGGCGTCAATAATTTCAATTTATTTCAGTAATTCCAAAACGAACGAAAATATAATTTGGTAACCTAATAGTTCATGATAAAAGCCTTATTTTGCTAGTTTCTTGTAACAGAGAAAAAAATATCGAACCTCAAAAAGCTTTTAAAAATATTTAAAAAGAGATTCGCATCTTATAGACAAACGGGACCGGCTTACTTTCTTCGTATATGAGTCTATGTCATGTTCTTTGAAATTATAAAAGGGATATCTCCAATTATCATTTCGCAATAAAATAAAAAAAACCATTTATAATACGTCCTATAATAGTTATAAGTTCGCGCGCTTATGGAAAGCCTCGCCTACTCAGGACGCTCAGTTCCCTCTGGCGCTTGTCCGGTGTTAGATTTATTGTTTAAGGTTGAACAAATCGATGGCATGATTATATATATATTGGCGAAGTTCAACTAAATGAATGCTAACTCGCGCTAGTGCGCGAACATGTGTGCTAGAATAAAATGCACAATAATTCATTCCTAAAATGTCCTTTTAGCAAAACAGTTATTATAGTAAAACTATGAAGTGTATCTTTTTAAAATAAATTTATTACAACTTTTGAATAACTAAACTATGTCTATACGGGCTTTATTTTTGAGCTTTCGTGCTCCGTATACTATTTATTTTCGCCCAAAGATGGGCTTAAGCCAGTGTTGTAATACGAAAGTTTAGAAGCTTAATTTTTAAATGTATATTTTTTTTACAATTTTGGGCACATACAGACATAGATAACGACGAGATCAATTTATATTATCCTTAGTTTTTTATGGTCAACGTCAAACATTTTAGTAATTACTGTTTGTATGGAAAGATGAGTGACTTGTGTAACCTTAACAATGCGTAGTAATATCAACTAACATACTTCGATCGAGATGGTAAGTGCTCACACACAATTTTGAAAGTTGCTTGAATATGCTATTTGTATGGATTCAGGAAGAAAAGACCATGTCAGTTTGAAGTAGATAATCTCTGACATGCCATTCGCAGCTCAATATCTTAAACTCAAATCGCAGGTAAGTCCACGCTGATTACCCGCCTCTATTTTCCACCAGAGATGTACAAGGGAAATGTGTCGTACGAGAATGTCAAGTGGAGCTGTGAAAATGTGTGACGGTTTCCATCAAAGCTGTGCAAAGAAAATGTATCGTACGAGGATATGTAGCGGAGCTGTGAAAATATTCGATGAAATTTTATACTAGCTTTTGCCCGCAGCTTCTCCCGCGTTAACTTAGATTTACATCCGTATCCGGATTAGTGATGATTATTTTAGCCTAAGTTACTCCTCATCGGAGGGGACTTGTCTCTGCCAAGCGTCATCACCGCGATGCTCGGTGACGACGAGTCCTGGACGGCGATGGTCTCCTTCTGCGAGGCAGTAATGTCCCACAAGGAGGCCGACGAGCGGATGAGAGAGGAGGCCGCCGACGAGGCTTCCTCCCGCGGGCGACGAACGGGGGTGCGTAGGAGGCGCTATTTACTCGTAATGCGCCTCCAGTAACGCCTATGTGTTCGTGTCGGGCCCAGGATGGGAACTTGGGTCTGTATGGCACGACGTCGTGGGGACTGCTCAGTAGCGGCCGGGCAGTCCCCCCATACGAGGAATAGTTTGGCCATCGCCGGGGCCAGCATAACGCTGAGGTGATCGTGTCTGTTGCCTGCATATTCGGGACCCTCAAAAAGCAGCTGAAGGCGCTCGAAGTGGTTTTAGTTAGGGTGGGCACTCCCAGGTGCGAGTCCCACATTGGGTCAGGATCTACCCGAAGATCCTGGCTGCATCCATAAGGATTTCCCTGCGAAAAAAAAAACAAAAAAGCCTAAGTTACTCCTTATAAAGATATAATAAAAACAGCCTTAGAGCGAGACCCCATTAGTGGGTTCGTCGACACAACTGCGTTGAGTCGACGCACGACGTAGCAATGGAATATCTTAAAAAAATAGTGTGTGTGTACTTATGTACACGCGTTAGAAGGTATACTCCTTAAAGAAAAATACATAGTACAATTTCATTACACTGTAACCTTTTTGCTTATTGTGTAGTTAAAAACTACTTCTTCTTCTGACGTCTATACTGTCATTATGTGAAAATTGTTCTATAGCTAACTTCCGGGTGTCGGTTTTGTGACGGTGTGCGTACATCGTAATTTATTCTCATCATTTTTCCCTAACGCACCAAAAGAAGTATAACTTCAAAAGTATTCTGTGAGTACACTGTCCGTCGTCGCACTGACAACGCAGCGCATCGTCTCTCGACCGTCGATCCGTTGAAACATCACGCGCGGCGACGCAACGAGGTAATGTGGGCATGCCCCACATTACCACGTAAACTAGTTCATGTTCATGGGTGACGTCACTTACCATCAGGTGGCACATCAGCCAGTTTGGCCATCCAGCTAACACAAAAAAGTTGTATAATTAACTAAGCAAGTATTAAAATCTACACTAACCTTTGTGTAGAGGCTCTACAAAGAGAATATATTGTATTGGTGCAGGAATGACGACGAATCGCGGCGCAACGCACTAATGGGGCCTCGTTCTTAAGCGACCGCTATATCGATGTCGCTCTCATTTATGGGACTCAGTTTGAATCTTCCGCTTAAATAACTTAAGTATTTTGAGACTGTCAATAGTGAACGATCGAGCGCCATATACTCGACAATTACCGTAATTGTTTTCTAAGTTTACGCGATTTTAATCAATATAATGAAATTAAAATTAAAACTTTACAGATTTTATCACGATTTGTTAGAATTTTTACGAGCCTTTTTCCCCCCACCAAGGTCTTGTGGCGGTGGGGCTTAGTAGCCCAAGAACCCAGCACCTTGGGTGAAGCCAAGTTCACCCCACCTCATTGCACTGTCCCGACGTTGGGAGGAGTTGTTCTGTGGTGCGAGACAACCCTTCTGTAGAGGTGGCGTTGGTCCCTTAGGAGACTGACTAGCCATCGAGCCCCTGTTGCTCAACAGATCCAAGGCACCTCACCAAAGGCGGCATTGGTTGCACTCGCCGTGTTTTAGTGGTTAGAGCTGCGTCCACCTTTCGGGCGCAGCGAGTCCCACATACCCGCCTGGGGAGTCCCGTCTCCCCAGATGCCTAAGAGCATTTCCCGGCGGAAAAGAAAAAGAAAGATGTTGTTTTCAATCATAGTCAAGTTATTCGTCATTACCTCACTAATTGTCGATAGAAAAAGTTTGTTAATAATATAGCTGTGAATTTTCGTCGCAGACGCCAGTATTTGCTGACTTCTCATTTTTGTTTATACAGATTTTCTCTAGCGAATAACTCAATAATTCTGTACAAGGTAAAATGTATATAAATCAAGGTAGAAAAATATACGAAGCCAAAACAAATAAAAGGAAAATAGTTCAATATAATATTACTAGTATATGACATGTTAGGGTTGTCGAATCACAACATTTTACTTTCATAAATTTCTATCAAATAACTAGTATTAATAAATATGTTGCCCTCAGCTTTGTCCGAGTTAACCTAGATTTACAGCCGTATATAAAGAGATGATGATTATTTCTATAGCCTAAGTTACTGCTTATAACATCTGCTATCTGCAAGTAAGAATCAGAAAAAAAAAAAAACTTTTTGAACGTCAATTGACTCTACCACCGGTTCCAAGGCAAGCCCACTGAGAATAACCGGCGAAACAAACTCAGCGGAACTAATCTTTTCAAATAATATGTATTCTATAACAATTTTTACATCTTATCCTGAAATGCCTGGGAGGAACGCCTTATTCCCAGGATGTGGTATCTTCCATGCAATCTTTTAATTTATAATATCCTTTACCATACAAACGCTCTTTAATAACTTTTTTGTTTTTTTATATGCAATATTGTGCACAAATAGCTCGCTTCTGCAGAACAAGAATGTTGTTTATATCGGCAATATTTCCCCATAAAAGTATGCCATAAGCAAATCAATTATAACATAATGCTATGAGAGTAGCTCAAATATAGCTAATTAATTTTGGCGCACACCCACTACCCTTAAAACTTATTCTTTCAGCGGATGGTTACCTGGAAGAAATCGCTTTAAAGCGATAAGGTCGCCTAATTGTACAACTCCCTTCTTTTCTTTTAATTTTCCTTTGTATGTGTTAATGATGTGCAATAAAGTTATATTTTTATTATTCGCGCTGTATCTTCATCAGTAAACTGTCTTATTTACGCTACTGAGCCTATTCGCCAATTTAGCTATGTGGGGACCCCACTGCAGCTTAAAATCTAGAGTTATTCCTAGGAAAACTGTGGACTTCCCCCAATTCCCAAGTTTTCAGCTGTCTTAGAGTACATTTGTTTATATTTGCTTAACATTTGACAAAGAAAATTTAATACATTTAGTTTTTTTACTATTTAAAAGCAAGTTATTAACGCTAAACCAATGTACCATCCTCAATAGTGTGTTGTTTACCTCCTCATAATTAGTTTCTTGTCGTTTGATTTTAAAAAATAAGTGAAGTATCATCAGCAAACAACACTACGTCTTGATTATCTTTACCTAAGTAAGGTAAATCATTAATATAAACTAGAAAAAGAAATAGACCTAAAATAGACCCCTGTGGGACCCCCATCTCTATTTTAGTTCCGGAGGATCTTTTACTATTTATTTCTACCGTTTGAGTCCTATTGTTAAGTATGAATTCCAAAGGTTCAATGCCGTACCTCCTATCCCATAATAGCGTAATTTCTTGATCAAGGTCTCATGCTGTATACAATCAAACGCCTTGGATAAGTCACAGAAAACTCCCAAAGCATCACTTGACTCTTTCCAGGCCTCATAAATGTGTCCAATTAAGTTAACGCCAGCGTCTGTTGCGGAGAGACCCTTTCTAAATCCGAATTGCTTTTTATGCAGTAACTTATTCTTTTCAAAGTAAAATAGTAACTGATTTAACACAATTTTTTCATAAATTTTACTGAATGAGGGGAGGATCGATTTGGACCAAAATTAGTAACATCCTATGTAGTGCCGGATTTAAAAAGACTCTACTATGCTTCATTAAGTCAGTAAAAATGGCTTTTTTCCTGACTTAATTAAATTAATACATTTATTAAAAACTAGCAAGATACAGATTATAAATAATAAGTACCTATTTACAATGAAAATATGCCATACTACATTTTTTTTCTTTTTTTCATGTCATCAGGGGGCAAACGAGCAGTCAGAGCCTCACGGCGCCGACGCCCATACACATCTGCACAACCAAGGCCACGCAGATGCGCCGCCCTCCTTTTCCCTGTCCCCCCCAGTAGGCCACCGGAAACTGACGAACCGCACGAAACGCGACATAGCTGTCAC
The DNA here is from genome assembly GCA_963853865.1 of Helleia helle. Classification (NCBI taxonomy): domain Eukaryota; kingdom Metazoa; phylum Arthropoda; class Insecta; order Lepidoptera; family Lycaenidae; genus Helleia; species Helleia helle. Next base: position 2,827,174 of record OY971437.1, read on the forward strand.
TTGACGCCGGTGTTATGTGAGCGAGAGGTACCACCCCGGTCGTGCCGGCCCATTTCGGTTGCAAAGCAGCATGGCACTACCTCTTACTAAAATTATCAATGTTATATAATTACATTAACTTTATACATTTCAAATGTACTAAATATAAACGTAAAACGAGGATGGGAACCTCACCCCATTGTACTGTCCCGACGTTGGGAGGGGTAGTTCTGTGGTGCGGGACAACCCCTCTGTGGAGCTGGCGTCGGTCCCTTGGGGGACTGACTAGCCGTCGAGGTGCCCTATTCGTTTATTAGATCCGGGGCACCTCACCAAAGGCGGCATTGGTGGCACTCGCCGGGTTTTAGTGGGTAGAGCTGCGTCCACTTACCAGCTTTCGGGCGCAGCGAGTCCCGCACACCCGCGTGGGGAGACCCACTCCCCCGCGGGATGCCTCAGTGCATTTCCCGGCGTAAAAGAAAAAAAGGCCTATGTTCAGCAGTGGACGGATAGAGGCTGATGATGATGATGAAACTATATCTGAGATGTATGAGTAAGTGTTACTATTTAAGCATTTTTCTTTTTTGTGACGTGTATTTGTTTCGTGACACCGGATGTCCTCAACGAAAGATCAATGCTGGAATTACCATCAGTAAACGCTGAGTAGGGACCAATTAGTGAAAATACAATGTATAAATTTTATATTAATTATGTACATGCTTTTTGTAAGATTTTCGCAAATAAAACTTTCTTTCTTTCTTCTCAATTATAAATTACGGCAGTATAATGGGTAGGTACGGAACCCTTGGCGCGCGGGTTCACTTGCAATTGACCATTTTTAGTGTTAATTTATTAATTTTAAAATTCCCTAAATAGAAGGGTATCATTTTGTGAGTTTCTTCAGACCGCCGCTAGATGTCGCTGTAACTAAACTGAATCGCCCTATCAGAAGAGTGGCAAAAATGTTTTCAAAATTGGCTTAATCGTATGAAAAAGTGCATATACGCAAAGGGAGAATATTTTGAGGAACACTAAATTCATTTTTGACCTTTAACAGTATTTTTTTCTTATTTATTCCGGAAACATTTAGTGCGCCCCGGGTATTCCCCATAAATCTGTAGTATTTTTATTACTTAAGGTTACACAAGTCACTCATATTTCCATACAAACGCAGAACAGTAATTACTACAATGTTTGACGTTGACCAAGACAAACTAAGTATAATATAAATTGATCTCGTTGTTATATATGTCTGTATGTAACCAAAATCGTAAAAAATTATACATTTAAAAAATACAAGCTTCTAAGCTTTCGTATTTCAACACTGATTTTAGCCCAACTTTGGGTGAAAATAAATAGTATACCGAGCACGAAAGCTCAAAAATAAAGCCCGTACAGACATAGTTTATTTATTCAGAAGTTGAAATAAATTTATTTTAAAAAGATACACTTAATAGTTTTTCTATAACAACTGTTTTGCATTTTCGAAATGAATCATTGTGCATTTCATTCTAGCACACATGTTCGCGCAGTATGTCAGGTGAGATAGCAATCATTTTGTTAGAGTTCGCGCCGTCGACTAGTTCAACCTTAATAACTTAAAAGTATTTATAATATCTTTTGGTCCTATCTCTTTAAACCTAAAGTTAGGTTTACATTCTTTGACATTGGCTTTAAGCATTGATTCAGTAATGGCAGGACATGAATTCGAATGTCATAAAAGTATTTTTGAAATACTGTCGTAACTATCCTAAAGTCCTATCAAAACCGGCCCAGCCGTTTCAGAGATTAGTTTTAACAAACAGACAGACAGACAAAAATTGAATTTTGGTAGATGTACCTTGTATACATTCATATGCATTTAATAACGCGGTTATTTTAATATTACAAACAGACACTCCAATTTTATTTATCTTCCTCTATTTTTTTAGAAGAGGAATATTTGATCGAGATGGTGAGGGTGAAATTAGGAGTTCTTTCGCGATGTCCGGTGGTGGAATTCTGCTGCATGTATTAGTCCGAACGATTCCTCAGAAATTTTCTATATAAGAAACAAAAAAAAAACGATCCTAGAAAAAAGACTAGGACTAACTAATAAAAGGTGTCTTGCTTTATTAATTTGCAATATTTAATCTTTGTGAAACTACGTTATGTACGATTATTATGTTTTTATCTTTGTTGTGGACAATAAAATATGTTTCTTTCCTTCTTTCTTTCCTTCCTTCTTTCTTTCCTTCTTTCTTTCTTTCTTTCTTTCTTTTGCACAAAAACGCATTCGTCCACAAGAGGCGCGTTGCGATGGCTGCCCTGCATTTTTAAACCACCCACCCTATAGTACAGTCTTGGCCCCCAGTGATGAACCTCTTCCTCAAATGAAAGAAGAACTGCGAGGGAAGAAAAAGAAAGATGATGACGCGAAAGAGCTTTCATCGACTAAAACACATTTTTATGAGGGTATAAATGATTTCTTTTTCTTTTGCATCGGGAAATGGTCTTAGGTATCCCGCGAGGGAGCGAAGAATCCCCAGGCGGGTGTGTAGGACTAGCTGCGCCCGATAGAAGGTAATTGGACGCAGCTCTACACACGAAAACCCGGCGAGTGCCACCAATGCCACCCTTGGCGAGGTACCTCGGATCTGTTGAGCAACAGGGCACTTCGACGGCTAGTCTTAAAAAAGGACCGACCCCACCTCCACAAAGGAACTCCCACCACAGAACAACCCAACCAAGCCGGGTGCACAGCCATAGTGGGGAAAGTGTAATGACGAACAAAAAGTTCACCAGGAACTAGGCCGACTCATTCATGTCTGATAGACATCTCGCAGTTCTTCACAAACGTGAGGAAAGTCTCGGTGCCAGTGACACTATCTCTCCTCTTTCTCAGTGAAACAGCAGTATAGATTAGCAACTGCAACGACACGCTCTCTCTCTAGGATCTAGATGATGATGGCAAACATTTTACCGTTGAGGAAGCTGCCTCTCGTACTCTCGTCGGGAGAATTATTCACAATATTTCATATCACTCTGCACGATATGTCTGAATATTTGTCATAGGGTTGTCACATTGACATAACATTTTTCATTCTTTATCTATTTTTTCAGAAAAAAATATAAGATACAGATGCGATAAAGATGAGATAAAGATGGAGAAGACAAGAGAAGAGGAGGGTAGAGAAGAGAATCGTTTTCAGTTTCATAACTTGTAGATTAACAGCCCCAAGTTGACAAAATCTGCAGTAATGTGATACTAATGTACAGGTACTTATATACATTATAAAAATGTCAACCCCTATTTGTCCTACTCCCCAAAATCAGGGTGTTGGGCCATCGTTTACCGATGCGCTGGTCCAATGCGGGTTGGTGAACTTCATATATCTTAAAAAACTTTTAATCTCATCAGGCATGTGTTTCTTAACGATATTACCTTCACCGGTGAGCAAGCAATGGTATCATGTTCAAGTGCATATAGAAATTGAGAAAAACCCCTTTCAAGGCATCACCTTACCTAATATTACCATTTTAAAAAATCTAACTTATTATCTACCTTAATTTATATTTGTACACTATCGGCAAACCGTTATTACACAACAGCTTGTCCTGCGACAAAGGCCTGCTCCAAAGATCTCCATCTCACTCTATCTCTTGCAACTCAGGTCCATAGTGGACTTGCTATCTTTTAGTTTGTATACTTTTTTTTTCTATTTCTTGGGTACCTTTTTTTTCTTTAACGCCAGGAAATGCTCTGAGGCATCCCGCGAGGGAGTGGGTCTCCCCAGGCGGGTATGTGGGACTCGCTGCGCCTGAAACGTGGTAAGGTGGACGCAGCCCTATCCACTAAAATCCGGCAATAGCCACTAATGCCACACTTGGTGAGATGCCCCGGATCTGTTGAGCAAGCAGGGCACCTCGACGGCTAATCAGTCTCTCAAGGGACCGACGCCACCTCCACAGAGGGGTTGTCCTGCACCACAGAACAACCCCTCCCAACGTCGGGACAGTACCATGGGGTGAGGTTTCCATCCTCGCCCCTTCCCCTGCTCTTTTGTCCCCTCTTCTTATAAGAGGGGTACAAAGAGCAGCTCCCTCGGCTCAATTTGCTTCGCGCAAGGTGCTGGGTACACTTTAGGCTACTAAGCCCCACCGCCACGACAAGGCTTGAACCATGGTGGGGATACCAATGGTACCCAACCAGCTAGAAAACTCGCTTCTAAATAAGTAAACATCCAGATCGGTTAACTAGTTTAAGCGCATACACACACATAGCACACAAACAGAACATTTCTTTTGTATCGAGGGTACAACATAAATTCATATAAAATAATTAAATTTTCTCACGAGTGCCAACCCTATTTACTACAGCTTCCACTTTCCAGCGCTAACTGCGGTGTCAACTAGAAACCTGCATTTATCTGGTGCCACTGACGGTACACTGATAAATAAATATATATCATCCAACAATCACACCACGTTAACCTAGCCCCGTGCTAAGTACCTTGTTATACAGGTACTAGAACGGTAACAAATGTAAGTTTATATAAATACATATATGGATTTTTGAGACGGGTCAGTAAGGGTGTTTAACCGTTATAGTTAAAAGAAAATGTTCCTAGGAGACCATAACTTTTTAGGATATTCAAAATTGCATTCACATATTTTTGAGAAAATGTACGGTTACCGAAATAAGTGCTAAAATCCACAAAAAAACTTTTTATATGCCTATTGATCCTACTTCGTATGGGGATCAAAATGGGACCATTTAAGATATGTGTAACAGAAATGTCAGTAATAGCCAAAAACATTTTCCATACATTTTGTTCTGAAAAACGATAAAGCGACTCATAATATTCTTTATCGCCTGATGATAGAGTAAATCCAACCGAAAAAGATCCGTGGACCGTATCGGATTTGACTAGTCTAAATCCTACTCGCCCGAGTAGCGCGCGAGACGACCCCCTTTCGAATTTCTTTTGCACATCTACTGTTCCGATTGAGCTTAAAAGCCATTAGGCCGAAAAGTATACCCCTTTCGAAAAAAACTAACATTGACTCATTATAATATTATAACCATCTGTACATTATACAATCGTGCCGACTTCCGATATACCTAATACATATTTGATGGTCTTTGATTGGCCTGTACAATAGTTAAAATTTAAATAATAATTTAATCCGAGCCATCTTGACACGTTAAGGCTGAGGATCATTGTAAATTGTGAGTTCCTATCCCGGAACCGATCTAGATATTACAGTAATCAACATCAATCTTTTTCCTGCTTATAGAAAAGTGACATTTTATGATTAATTTTTTGTTTAAAATACAAATTCTTCGGGGTTCCGTAGGCCTTCACGGTACTCTAAAACAAAGAACTGTTTAGATAAACTTTATAAAGGCTCACGCATCCAATTACCCGACCTCCGGGGGTCACAGGTCATAGGTCAGAGGTCGGTGTAAGCTATTACCTTCTCCTGCAGTGCGTAGGATTGTTGAAGCCATGGAGTTGTCCTTGTAGCGTTTACAATTTAATGTTCATTACATGTTTAAGCGTGGCGTGCGGTGGTTACTGTTGCATTTATCTAAAGAATGAATTGGAATGCGTATAAGGAGTTACATCAAAATCGATTTAGTTTCGTCGTTCATCCTGCTGATTTCAGCCTGCTGTGAGCGACGATGGTCTAGTGAGTATGGGCTCGGTCTCTTGAGTGAGAGGTCCGGGTTCGATCCTGACCCTGTGATGCCTTGAAATAGGTTTTTCTAAATTTGTGTCAGAGGTCTGGCTTCGGTGGTATCTTGAAATAGGTTTTTCTAAATTTGTGTCAGAGGTCTGGGTTCGGTGGTATCTTGAAATAGGTTTTTCTAAATTTGAGTAAGAGGTCCGGGTTCGGTGGTATCTTGAAATGGGTTTTTCTAAATTTGAGTAAGAGCTCCGGGTTGGGTGGTATCTTGAAATGGGTTTTTCTAAATTTGAGTAAAGTGTCCGGGTTCGGTGGTGTCTTGAAATTGGTTTTTTCTAAATTTGAGTAAGAGGTCCGGGTTCGGTGGTATCTTGAAATGGGTTTTTCTAAATTTGAGTAAGAGATCCGAGTTCAGTGGTATCTTGAAATGGGTTTTTCTAAATTTCTCTGTGCACTTGAACATGAGACCATCGCTTGGTCACCGGTGAAGGAAACATCGTAAAGAAATAGATGCCTGATGGGATCGAAAGTCTTGGATTTGCCTATTTATCATAAAAAACTGGGAGTTTTTTTAAATATTATCCGAAATTTATTAAGTGTTACCCCAACGCCGTTCACATTTTTAAGAATATAGACAGTCAATCCGCCATTTTGAAAAAAAGCGAGAGAGAAGATATGTGGTGCGTGATAGCAATACCGACTCTATACATCCCGCTGTTCCAGTTTAGCGTAAAGATAAATATCATCATAATCATCATCATCACCATCACCATCACCATCACCATCACCATCACCATCACCATCACCATCACCATCACCATCATCATCATAGACTATTATCCTGCTAATCTTAGGAATGGAAGAACGTTAAGACAGCCAATTCCATGTTACATCCAATTAGAACCATCCACTCGGGACAGTCCTCTAGTCTAGATCAAATAGCTAAATAGCTCTATAGGTGACGGTGACTCATTCTCAGAACGTCTATTTGCCTATGTCCTATTTTCTCCACAGGTCATGGACTTCTGATGATTAAGGAAGTTGTACCAACAATGCCTGTCCGTCCGTTTGTGTCTGATGTATGTATTTCACTTATCCATGATAACTCATTTGAAAGTGATGGTATCTTACCATCAGGTCAAACATGGCCTCCAGTAATGCCCCTGGGTTCGTGTCGAGTATAGGAACCTGGGCCTATCATGGTACGACGTGGCAGGACTGCTTAGTAGCTGGAATCCCTTACGAGTAGTCTGGCCTTCGCTGAGGCCAGCCTGTCGCTGAGGTGCTCCTGTTGTCTGCAGATCCGAGATCCTCAGAAAACGGCTAAGGCGCTCGCAGTGGTTTTGTCTAAGGTAGGGCACTCCCAGGTGCAAGGCCCTCATAGATTCTGGCTACATCCATAAAGGATTTCCCTGGGACTTAAAAAATCATATAATAAAAATAATCATGGTCAGTGGTCAACGTTCCTATTTAGAACAGGTTATCCTGGGATGAAGATGATGTTGATAATCTTGTACAGGAAAATGTCTTGTCCAATATCATTACAGTAATTGGTTACAGTTTAATCAAGCAGTTTGTATGTTAACGTCACTGACCCGAATTTACCTCGGGAAATTTATCTAGTTAATTTTTCCACGGGGAAATCCAGTAATGTTTATCCGGGGATATACCTGTATAGCGATGGTTAAACTGGTGTAATTAGGAAGTTTTTATTTTTACAAAAATATAAAATTCTTATATAATTTGTAAGACAAACAAATTATAAAATATTAATAAATAAATTATAATATATTAATAATTCAATATCTTGAACAATGACGAAACGAATCCACTTTTACTGAATCTCGAACACGCGCGGAGCCTTTGGTTTGACGTCACAAGTGTCAATGAATAAGGCGGTAGTTCGACTCGAGCGAGCGAGTCCCGGCCTGTGGGCGAGACTTGTGACGTCAGAGGCCGCGCACCGAAAAGTTTTAAAGCAGTCGAGAAAAGTATCATAACTTTGTCATTTATGGAGATAATTGAAAAAAAATCAATGGATTTTATTGTGAGTTTAGTGCTATTTTTAAAACATAAATTACAAAAAAATATATAGAAACTTCCTTATTATTGTGTATTTTTTAGGGAGTTACAATTACACCTGAAACCGAACTAGGTGAATGCTCATTTAAGATTCAAATGGACAGTTGACGTGGTGTGAGTATTCCTAAAGCTTATCGTAATGGCAGACGAAACCCTAACATGTCTGTCAGTATATCGTTTGCATATTTGGTCTTTCAGTGTATTATTATTTATAAGGGCCGTTAAAATGAAAGAAAATCCAATTAAGGTTGAACAAGTCGACGGCGCGAACTCCAACAAAAGTAATGCTGAGATAGCATGACATAGTGCGCGAACATGTGTGCTAGAGTGAAATGCAGAATGATTCATTCCTAAAATGTCCTTTTAGCAAAACAGTTATTATAGAAAAACTATTAAGTGTATATTTTTAAAATAAATCTATTTCAACTTCTGAATAACTAAACTATGTCTGTACGGGCTTTATTTTTAAGCTTTCGTGCTCCATATACTATTTATTTTCACAAAAATTTGGGCTAAAATCAGTGTTAAAATACGAAAGCTTACAGGCTTGTAATTTTTTTAATCTATATTTTTTTTATGATTTTGGGTACATACAGACATAGATAACGACGAGATCAATTTATATTATATTTAGTTTTTAATAGTCAACGTCAAACATTGTAGTAATTACTGTTCTGCGTTTGTATGGAAAGATGAGCGACGTGTGTAACCTAAAGAGACGAGAATCGTGTTTCTAAAAACCTAACACATACACGTAGTTCGCCAAGAGTTCACCAACTTGCATCCAAATTGTTAGGCTTAAGTTTCTTAAACGGCTTGTTTCGATTTTATTTTATAAAGCTGGACAGTTTGTATGAACGAACAAATCTTCGGAAATACCAGTCAGATTTTAAACAATCTTTGAATTGATAATTTTTGAGAGGAGAGCTGCCAGAGTTATTATAAAGAAGAGGTAGTGATAACGCCATCGAACATATAACCGGATAGAGTAATGTGAACCACACAATTCCGTAACTGGTGAGTGATTAGTCACTGACGTAATTGCAATTCAATCAATCAGTGATCTGTGTGTACGTCCTACAGGCCAATCAAAAATACAACATTACTTTTTTTTCGGTTTAATATCTATGGATAACGCCAGTCTCCAGAACCGTAGGTTTATCGCGGTTTATTAAGATTTTTACAAGCCCGACGTTTCGGATACTTTACAGCAACCATGGTCACGGGAGGACTGAGGTGACAGATGTCCTAATGTTACAAAGTTATTCGAAACTACCCTATGATACATCATTATTTTAATAAGTCCTCTCTACGCAGAAAGTGCTAACTGCATCTTTAATCTGTGGCATATTATGCTTGGTTTTTGATTTAATTATTTTAATAATGGGATCCCAAGCAGGTGGTAAGAGCGGTAAAAATCTTAATAAACCGCGATAAAATCCGTAAAAATTGTTTCATTATAATGAGTGAAATTCGCGCAAACATTAGAAAACAATACCGTAGGTTTAATTTGAATTATATGTATGAAACGTCACGAAAATGTGCAACGTTTTCGTCCAAGAAGAGGGAGAGAGTGATTGATACCGATTGAGAGATAGTCAGAAAGGGCGAAAGTAGCATGAAGCACATAGCCATGGAGTAAGAGTAGGGAGCAAGCGAGTAAGAAATATCGAGAGAGAGAGTGAGATAGAGCGAACGTCGCATCGCAAGTCTCGGAAATTTAAAGCTTTATATTAGTATAATATATATATATAATATATATATATATAATAAATATAAACGAGATTTAAAAATTAGTTTGTTAAATAAGTTTCACTTCTGACATGTGTAGGTACTTTGTACGCACTTTTTCAATTGTAGGAGATACAGCTAGTTTTATTCATAGCCCTCACAACTATGTAAAGTGTGCATGTAAAGTGCATGTAAAGTGTATGTAAAGTGTGCACTTGGAGTCCACTAAAAAGCGCGGAGCACGCGTCCCGTAAATCATTCTGGATGACTTATGAGCCCGCCATCCGGGAGTGTAACTACTGGGCTATGATCATCATCAGCGCGGGACCTAAAATTAATGACAAGTAGAGACACTATCAGGGACTTAAAGACCATAAAAGTATTCCTGAAGAAAACTTTATCGGTGAGATATGCTGACGCCGCGCTCCCGTCTGGGTATCATCACCCTTTTTTTTCTTTAACGCTGGGAAATGCTCTGAGGGATTCCGTGGGGGAGTGGGTCTCCCCAGGTGGGTATATGGGACTCGCTGTGCCCCAGAGGAGGTAATGTGGACGCAGCTCTACGCACTAAAACCCGGCGAGTGCCACCAATGCCGCCTTTGGTGAGGTGCCCCGCATTTGTTGAGCAACAGGGCACTTCGTCAGCTAGTCAGTCCCTCAAGGAACCGACGCCACCACCACAGAACAACCCCACCCAAAGTCGGGACACTACAATGGGGTGAGGTTCCCATCCTCGCCCTGCTCTTTTGTTTCCTCTTCTTATAAGAGAGGTACAAAGAGCCTCCTCGGCTCAATTAGCTTCGCAAAAGGTGCTGGGCATATCCTAGGCTACTGAGCCCCACCGCCACGACAAGGCCTGAACCATGGTGGGGAGTATAAGCAACAGGTGAAGTTGCCTGGGCTGGTGTAGAGCTTACTGGTTCATGTTCATGGGCGACGTTGACCATCCTTTGGCTCTGCAGTTTGTCTATCCGTTCCATCGAGAAAATTACCGTAATAGAGCGGTAACGTTGTGTTTTTTGTGAAAAAAAATCCGCCAAAATATTTGTGCTGTAACCGCAGAGTTACAGCACAAATATTTTGGCGAATTTTTTTCCGGTCGGTTCCGCACTTCTCGAACGTACACACAGATCACAGGTTGGTTGAATTGATATCACGTCAGTGACAAATCACTGACTAGTTTCTGAATTTTATGACTCACATTACTACTTTATCCGATTGTACGCTCGATGTTCCATTCCTACAATACCTCAGAAGAAATAACTACAATACGCTTAAAACAACGATTTCTGTTCAACTAGAAAACTAATATAACAAGTCAAACTATTGACTCAACTTTCCCGCGCTCCCAGCGGTGACAGCTGTCACTCGACATGACAGCTCCGTAATGGATGCGTTCGGAAATTGATGCTTCGTTGATAGTTTACACAAATTATAAATTATATCAATATATCTGTGATAAGCTTAATACATCCCTAATTTTCTTAATCTTTTCTTAAAGTGTTTGTAAGTAGAGATCTATAGATCATGTCGAAGATAGATTATATCAGGCCCGTCTCACATTGGGCACCCTGGGTAGGTGCCCAGGGCCTCACGATCTATGGGGCCCCGTTATATCTATCAGAATATTATGATTGGGATAATTTTAAGACAATCAAACAATGATTCCTGATCTAGATCCCTAATTATCGGGGTTACTCTCTCTAGTCCAAAATTCAGTCTTAAAGATCTCAAAAATTGTAGTTTTCGTCGGGGCCCCCTTGTCCTAATGCCCAGGGCCCAGGTTAAGGGGGGGATTATATCATTAGGGGCACACACTAAAATAATAATTATCAGTTCGTATATAATAGCTGTTTTAAGGTACGAACCAGTCTGTAATATTAGTAGGCATCAGTGATCCTTATATATCGAACTGCTAGGTTCGATCTCCACGAAATTAGGCGAGAACCCTCCTCGTCTCTTTTCGAGGAGTTAGGTGTTAGGGGCCGTCCATAAATTACGTCACACGTTAAGGGGGAGGGGGGGGGTCCATCGATGTGTGATATGATGTGACAAGGGGGTGGGAGGGCTTCCAGATTTTGTGACGTCACTTAAGACTAGGTACTGTGAACTAATTAAAAAAACGAAATTAAAAAACAATTTAAACCAAATTAAACTAATTTCGGAACAGCTGTTTTGATTTATCAATTTATTTATGTAAAAATTGCAAAATATGTGACGTCACACTACGGAGGGGGGTCTTATAAATGTGACCATCTGTGACAAGGACAGGGTAGGGGTCCAAATATCATGAAATTTGTGTGACGTAATTTATGGATGGCCCCTTAGCATCTTTTGAAAAATATCGGTAGGATGGCCCAGCCTTAGGTATGTCATTATCACGTCATAGAGACCCGACGTGCCTTATAAAAGAGGTACCATTAGTGTAGGGGTGGAATTATATCTGTGAGCTCGAGGAGGACGAAGGTTTTTTTTTTTTTTCGCCGGGAGATGCTCTTAGGCATCCCGCTGGGAGGGGGATTCACCTGGCGGGTATGTGGGACTCACTGCGCCCGAGAGATGGTAAGCTGGACGCAGCTCTACCCACTAAAACCCGGCGGTGTTGTCCTCGTCATGCGGGAACTATGGTCGTCCGCACCAGCGACGGTGTGCCTAGAGGCACTCTCCTCTGGAGGGGTGGCGTCCCCTCCTCCTACTCCACTTAAGACACCCTGAACACATAAGGGTGCCTTATAGACCGGACCTAAAGCGCGCGCGTTGGATCCCCCGATCCGCCACGCACAGGTCCTCTCACGGCAGCACGACCTCCTGTCGCCGCCGCGATCTCCTGCTTGAGGACGAAGGTCTGTCCGAACCATATTGTAAAGTCACGTATTCCATTATTAGGAAGGATATGCATGCACATGCATGTACCTACAAATGTACTTCTTAATGTTAGCTGTGAGGCCTAAGATTGTAATAAAAGCTATATTTACGTCATTTTAATTCTGATTGCTAAAATAGGTTATAGTTAGGAATAGGCGATAGTTCTCCGATTCGCTGCCCCAATGCGGTGGTGAACTTCTCACATCCTTGAAGATCCTAAAGCAGAGCAGGTTCTCTCAAGATATTTTCCTTTACACAGGTGCACAGGGAAATTTAAAACCCAATGAGGTTGCATCGGACTCAAACCAATAACCGGTACAGCGAGCCTTTACGATGTCCTCAACAAGAGGTATATGGTGACGTCACAGAGGTCATTGCCCGGTCCGCAGCCGGTCCACAATATCCGTTCACCGGAGCTCCAATCAGCAGTTTGTCCGGCCACTTCCGGGTTTCTAATTAATGTCTGTTTCCACGTCAAAATGAATTTTAGTTTTAGTTTATATCAACATAGCTAAAGTTCCCTACTTGTATATGGTCTATTTAGCTCTAGGGAGGTTAGGAGTGTTAAGGTTACAGATTTCTAAGTTTTTTTGTCGTTTGTGGGTACCCTTTTTCCGCCGGGAATTGCTCTAAGGAATCACGCGGTGAGGGGACTCCCTGGGCCCGAAATATGCTAAGGTAGACGCAGCTCTACCCACTAAAACCCAGTGAGTGCCACCAATACCGCCTTTGTTGAGTTGCCCCGGATCTGAGCTAACAGGGCACCTCGACGGCTAGTCGGACTCAAGGGACCGAAGCCACCTTTACAGAGGGGTTGTGAAAAGAAGAGTCGCCTCTTCTTATAAGAGGGGTACAAAGAGCAGCCCCCTCGATACACTTGACTTCGCCCAAGGTGCTGGGTTCAACTTAGGCTACAAAGCCCCACCGCCACGACAAGAACCATGATGGGGTACCCTACCCTATCCAGTAGCTCGGTCCCATCATTTTATCATCGTTTCCTGGCCCAGGTGGCATGATGATTAAATGATGATGACGATGATTGTGGTGATGTTAAGTAAATAGACACGTCTTTAGGCACGGTCACAGTGAGCCTGAGTGATTGCTACCACAAGCGGCATTAAATTTTCATATCCAATCACTCTGGCTCAACGGTACAGGGCACGAGCGGTAGCGGATTGCTTTTTTAGAATAGAATAAAAAATTATTAAAGAATATTTCAGTTTATACACTGTTAAACAATATTGAGGTACTTAATCTAAATATTACACGGCACGTATAATAACTTTAATTAAATACAAAATTAAATAGGTACTTAAAATTTAAAATAAATTGCAGTTATAAAGATAAAATGGAAAATATTGAAAAAAATATGCGCCGGAAAACGCAAAACAGTGTATACCTATAGGTATTGTCTTAGATTAAAGATATATCTCTCAACTCCTAGCGGTGTATTAAAAATATTTTAGGTTTTTTTTCTCGAAACTCGATATTTCGCCATTGTCTACGAAATTGTGAAATTAGGCGAAACAACGAGTTCTGTGAAATAAATGTGAAACTTAACAAATATTCGTCTTAGACAGCTTTATAGTATAAAAAATACTGATCTAAATTGCGTTAAAAATGCCGCGCGCGCGCCACTAAAAATATCTGACGCTTAGCAGAGATTAGAGTGGCCTCGCGGCGAGCGGCCAGAACGTCCATATTATAAATTCTTCGCTTCCAAAAACTTAACCGTGATAAATTATTATTTTTTGTCATTTATAGGGGTATAGGGGTCCGCTATTGTCAGGGGAACTAGTGAACCTGGAAGTGGTCAACATCGCCCAAAATATATTCCAGGGACTAGTCCAGGCAACTTGTGTTACCTGAGACGTAAGACGTAAGTCTGCTTGCATCCTGCCCTTTGACAGGAAAGCAGTATATCTATCTCAGTGTTTCCCAAACTTTGTTCTAATATGGCCCAGTAAATTTCGTACAATCTTCTTTATGAGTCATGACCCACCAAAGTTTTTTATATCTCATAATTCGTTCGTACGTTGGGTAACTGTTAAGTAGTAAATTAGTAACGATCATATATACTTTTCTCTACTTTCTATGATACAAATATTAATATATCATACTTAAGAACCTGCCTTTGATCATTTTGAAGCCGACAGTAAAAACCGTATCATAATCCGTTGAGTAGTTTAAAATATATTCCCAAACAGACAATAACAAAATGCGCCTTTAACTTATACTATGTAATAAAGAATCTTCCTTTGATGCTATTTTTCTACCTTAGGCAGCGTAGGCCTTCTTCAATAACCGCAAAGACGACCCCATAAGGTCATGTCATAAGGATGTTGATGATGATAAACCAGTACATACATCCCGCTACCTCCCATCACTCGCACCACCCCCCAAATCCCCGGAACTGGTTGTAGTCAGTTTAATTGACTTGCCCCAATGAAAGAGCTTAATCATTCTCAAATTACCGGAACGTCACGAGCTGTTGATGATCGGTAAAATAGTTCTGATATGGAAGGGATGTGTATTGTGTTAGCTGGCGATGATGATGATGAAATAGCGCTTATGATTATAAACGTACTATATTGTGTTGACGATGATTTGGTGATGAAGCAAACAGAGAGAGAGATCACACCACGTTAACAATGATCGGCCAGAATCTGGCCGCTTGCCACGAGAGGATTTCATCATCATACAAATTATCCGCACCTAGTGGGATTCGAACCCGTGACCGCGTGAAGTGTCCAGTAGCCTCACCACTCGATCTACTGGCCGTCGTCGACTATGATGTTTGTTGACTTTTGTCCAAAAATACCCAAAAATGATTATCAAATGCAAAATGAATTATTCAAATTCGTTGTAGTTCCGTAGATTGCCTCGTTCGACAAACACTATTCAAGTTTATTTAAATACTCAGACGGTCATGTCACCTAACGTGTCCAAAACTATATCTTGGGATGGACCAAACTTCACAATGCAACATTATCAAAATCAGTACATACAGTGGTTGATTTATTATTGAAGAAAAACGTGATACAAAAACAAGCTTATATCTGGACGTTGATAATTTTTATTTATTTAGGTATTTATATTATTTATTTTATACTAAGAATATAACATTACAAGCAGCGTTCCGCGGTTTCACCTGCGTACTTCCCATTCCCGTGGGAATACAGGGTTAAATTATAGCATATATGTTATTCTGATGTATAAGCTTGTGAAACTAAGTGAAACAGCTTTGCTGTGTTTCGGAGAGAAGGGCAAGACAGGCAGTGTAATTACTGGCACCGAGACTTAACATCTTATGTCTCAGGATAGGCAACACATAAATGAGTTGCCTGAGCTCGTTCCAGGTAAACTAGTTTATGTTCATGGGCGACGTCGACCACTTAACATCAGGTGGTACGTTTGCCAGTTTGCCTATCCAAATAACATTAAAAAAAAAACTATGTTATTGTAAAGTTTCATTAAAATCCATTCAGTAGTTTTGGCGTGTTTGTTACAAACATACATCCATACATTAACTTTCGCGTTTATATTCGTAGGATACTGGTGAAAAACTTCCAAAATTAGAAAATTTGACGGCTGACTTTAACTGGGGCTGAATGGGTAGCACATTGGCCCTCAAGCCGGAGGTTGCAGGTTCCAATCCCGCCAGGGAACAAAAATATTTTCTGTATATATATATATATATATATATATCAAGTTCTTCGAGAACTTACCACGGGACCAGATTGACGTGGTGTAAAAGCGTCCATAGACATAGGTAATAAATCGGCTGAATTTTAAAGATTACCACTTACATCCATACTTACATCTATACATAGTACCTTAGTATCCTTTTGTATAATATTATGTGTACTTATAATTCTTACGTGTGTATGTCACTGAAGTCTGAACTCATCTTAACGGCTGGTCCGATATTTATGATTTTCTTTGTGTAATAATATAATAATAATATGTTGGGACAACTTACACACGGCCATCTGATCCCAAACTAGGCAGAACCTGTTCTTATGGTTACACAACTGATATATACTTATATATTTCTAAATACATACATATTATAGATAAATTACACCCAGACACAGAACAAAATGATCATGCTCATCACACAAACATTTGTCCTGGGTGGGGATCGAACCCACGACCTTCTGGTTTAGCAGTCAGGGTCACTAACTACTAGACCAACAGGCCAGTGTATTCTGATATAATGGTTTAAAGTCACAATTAGATCCACTACAATGTTATAAGACAACATCAGATCCGCTTGTATACTATTTACAAAAATCAATTTCCAATACATACAATACCATGTAGGAAGTTTTTATTTTATCAAATACCATTCAAAGACTCGTACAAACTGTTGTTTAGGTAGGGTGGCAAAGAATTTGCTTTTATATGGACTTCAAATATACTTTAAAATTCCTTTTCACAATCAATACTTCAACAGACTTAAATACAGAACACATCAATACTTTTAGAGTCGAAATCAGCCAAGTTAGGTAGGTACAGCAACCCCACCATGGCCTTGTCGTGGCAGTGGGGCTCAGTAGTCTAGGGTGAGCCCAACACCGACGAAATGATATTATGATGATAAGAAGAGGGGACAAAAGACACGAGACGGGAATCTCACCCCATTGTACTGTCCCGAAGTTGGGAGAGGTTGTTCTGTGGTGCGGGACAACCCCTCTCTGGAGGTGGCGTCGGTCCCCTGAGTGACTGACTAGCCGTTGAGGTGCCCTGTTTGCTCAACGGATCCGGAGCACCTCATCAATGGCATTGGTGGCACTCGCCGGGTTTTAGTGGGTAGAGCTGCGTCCACTTACCACTGAATGGGCCGGCACGTCCGGGGAAGTACTCCACTCTCACATAACACTGACGTCAAATGACGGTAAATGTCGTCGTGTTTCATTCGGTTCGTGAGAGATCCGGCGGCGAATAGCGAATATTCAATAGCGAATACCGAATAACGAATAACGAATAACGAATGGCGAATAACGATAACGGATAACAGATAACCGATAACGGATAACGAATAACAAATAACGAATAGCGACTAACGCATAGCGGATAGCGGACAACAAATAGCAGATAAAGGATAATAGATAGCAGATAGCGGATAGCAGATAGCAGATATCGGATAGCAGATAGCAGATAGCGTATAGTAGATAGCAGATATCGTATAACAGATAGCGGATAACGGATAGTGGATAACGGATAGTGGATAGCAGATAGCAGACAACAGATAACAGATAACATATAACAGATAACAGATAACAGATAGCAGATAGCGGATGGCAGATAGCGGATAACGAATAGCGAATAGCTAATAGCTAATAGCTAATAGCGAATACCGAATAACGAACAACGAATGGCGAATATTGAATAGCGAATACCGAGTAATGAATGGCAACTGGCAAATACCGGATAACGAACAATTAATGGCGAATAACGATAATGGAGAACAGATAACTTATAACAGATAACGGACAACGAATAACAGACAACAGATTACAGAAAGCAGATAACGGACAACAGATAACAGATAGCAGATAACAAATAACGAATAGCGAATAGAGAAGAGTGAAGAGCGAATAGCGAATAGCAAATAGCGAATGGCGAATAACGATAACGGATAACAGATAACCGATAGCGGATAACGGATAACAGACAGCGGATAACGGATAACGAATAACAAATAACGAATAGCGAATAACGGATAGCGGATAGCGGACAACAGATAACAGATAGCAGATAAAGGATAATAGATAGCAGATAGCGGATAGCAGATAGCAGATATCGGATAACATATAGCGGATAACGGATAGCGGATAGCAGATAGCTGATAATGGATAGCGGATAGGAGATAGCGGGGGAGGGGGAACTCTCCAGGCTCATGTGGGACTCACTGCACCCAAAAGATGGTAAGGTGGACGCAGCTCTACCCACTAAAACCGGCGAATGTCACCAATGCCACCTTTGGTGAGGTGCCCCGGATCTGTTAAGTTGCATTCATTTTGTTAGAGTTCGCGGCGTCGACTTTTTCAACCTGAAAACAGGAATTGAATAGATTAAAGAATCGAAGCCGAGGGCGTGTAGTTGGAAAAAACTATGTTCGTCTACTTCCAAGTAGTTTCATTCCTAGATCGTAATGCTTTTTAACCAAACTGGTGAGTTAGCCAAGATGCCATTCTACTATCGTAAACGCTAGTAGAAAACTAATAAATGTATGGAGATGACATTTAAGACCACGTGATTTATCGATGAAAAATGTCATTTCCATACATTTATTAGTTTTCTACTAGCGTTTACAATTGTATAATGGCCTTTTGGCTAACCCACCTGGTTGATATTGCATAACGCTCACGATAACAACGATAGCACGATGATGTGGACACACCCTTTTTTGACAGTAGCTTATCTATATGCGGGCGCGAAGGGAGGGAGGCCATAGAGCCCCCCTCAGGCCAGGAGCCCACTTTCCGAAGCTTTAATGGGCTAAATATCTTTAGCTGGGATAACTTTACTGTATGGTCGGCATAAAAATTATTTTCATGTAATTCAACTAAGAAAAACCACACAGAATAATACATAATATTATACAAAATATATATAGGATTGTTTATGAAAGAAAGAAAAAAAAATTAACATAAGCTACTGCCATGTTCTTAAATCTATACTAATACCAGCGACCCGGCGTTGGCCCGCACAAAACATTTTGTTCGACCGAATTATGAAACCAATGGGCGTTTTTCTACTCACCGGCACGGCCACGGCACGGTCACGGCACGGCGGTGGCACGGTCACGGCCCGGCACCGATGCCGTGGCTTCGTTTATCCACTGTGCCGTTGGCGATGACGGTTTACGCACGTTTTCGTAGTTCAGTACTGACACGGACTTCAGCAAGACGACACGTAGATCATAATATGATTATAATTTATACATGATGATGATGATAATGATGACATGTATCATCATCGGTCCACAGCTGAACATAGGTCTCCCTTAATGAACGCCAAGACGACGGATCCCATGCCACTACATTACATGATAATGATGATATTATATATATATCAGTACAGAATTGATCCACACATAGCTGGTGATAGGTCTCCCTTAATGAACGCCAAGACGACCGATCCCATGCCACGACATTACATGATAATGATGATATTATATATATCAGTAGCAGAATTGATCCACACATAGCTGGTGATAGGTCTCCCTTAATGAACACCAAGACGGCCGATCTCATGCAACTACATTACATGATAATGATGATATTATATATATCAGTAGCAGAATTGATCCACACATGGCTGGTGATAGGCCTCTCTCACTGAACACCAAGACGGCCGATCTCATGCCACTACATTACATGATAATGATGATATTATATATATCGGTAGCAGAATTGATCCACACATAGCTGGTGATAGGTCTCCCTTAATGAACACCAAGACGGCCGATCTCATGCCACTACATTACATGATAATGATGATATTATATATATCAGTAGCAGAATTGATCCACCCATGGCTGGTGATAGGCCTCTCTCACTGAACACCAAGACGGCCGATCTCATGCCACTACATTACATGATAATGATGATATTATATATATCAGTAGCAGAATTGATCCACACATGGCTGGTGATAGGCCTCTCTCACTGAACACCAAGACGGCCGATCTCATGCCACTACATTACATGATAATGATGATATTATATATATCGGTAGCAGAATTGATCCACACATGGCTGGTGATAGGTCTCTCTCACTGAACACCAAGACGGCCGATCTCATGCCACTACATTACATGATAATGATGATATTATATATATCAGTAGCAGAATTGATCCACCCATGGCTGGTGATAGGCCTCTCTCACTGAACACCAAGACGGCCGATCTCATGCCACTACATTACATGATAATGATGATATTATATATATCAGTAGCAGAATTGATCCACCCATGGCTGGTGATAGGCCTCTCTCACTGAACACCAAGACGGCCGATCTCATGCCACTACATTACATGATAATGATGATATTATATATATCGGTAGCAGAATTGATCCACACATGGCTGGTGATAGGTCTCTCTCACTGAACACCAAGACGGCCGATCTCATGCCACTACATTACATGATAATGATGATATTATATATATCAGTAGCAGAATTGATCCACCCATGGCTGGTGATAGGCCTCTCTCACTGAACACCAAGACGGCCGATCTCATGCCACTACATTACATGATACTGATGATATTATATATATCAGTAGCAGAATTGATCCACCCTTGGCTGGTGATAGGCCTCTCTCACTGAACACCAAGACGGCCGATCTCATGCTACTACATTACATGATAATGATGATATTATATATATCAGTAGCAGAATTGATCCACCCATGGCTGGTGATAGGCCTCTCTCACTGAACACCAAGACGGCCGATCTCATGCCACTACATTACATGATAATGATGATATTATATATATCAGTAGCAGAATTGATCCACCCATGGCTGGTGATAGGTCTCTCTCACTGAACACCAAGACGGTCGATCTCATGCCACTACATTACATGATAATGATGATATTATATATATCAGCATCAGAATTGATCCACCCATGGCTGGTGATAGGTCTCTCTCACTGAACACCAAGACGGCCGATCTCATGCCACAACATTACATGATAATGATGATATTATATATATCAGCATCAGAATTGATCCACCCATGGCTGAACAAAGGCCTCCCTCACTGAACGCCAGGACGGCCAAATTTTCGCCACGATATAGATGTCGATATATTCTTGATGATGATAGTAATAATAATTTAGGTAATAATAATAATTTATAATATGTTGGTAATGTGAGTTCACATACGGCCATCTGATACATACAGTTTATATATTTCTATATTATATATAAATTACACCCGGACACAGAACAAATGATCATGCTCATCACACAAACATTTGTCCTGGGTGGGAATCAAACCAACGACCTTCTGGATTAGCAGCCAGGGTCACTAACCACTAGACCAACATTCCAGTCAGTGATGATGATGATATATATTATCGTCATAATAATATCTCATAATATCTAGATGATATTAACTACGAGTCTCTCAGCTGACTGCTTCGCGTCCTTCTACACGCCCCGCGCACTCACACACGCACAAGGCTACAATTCATATACAATACACATGCAGGTTTACCGGGACGGCACCGTGTGGGAAGCTTGCTAACTACGGCAACGGCACGGTACCGTTGGGAGGCAACGCCGTGCCGTTGCCGTCGCCGTGCCGTCGCCGGTGAGTGGAAAAACGAGCCATATGTTTTCATACATTTTTGCTTCCACGGCAATGGCACGGTGCCGTCGCTGTCGCCGATACCGTGGCCGTGCCGGTAAGTGGAAAAACGCCCATTCTCGAACCCACTTGAAGACACACAAAATATTTCATCAAAATAGGTCCAGCCGTTTAGGCAGTGACAGTGACATACATATGCACAGAAGAATTATTAAGTACTTAGAATTTTAAATAGGTTCTGTACATTCGAAGTTTCACTTCACTGAAAATTGTGTGAATGTATTATCATAAAAATATTGTATCCTAGGTTAAAGTTTTTGTTTTTCTTTATATTAATTATTTAAAAATAATAATAACAATAAAGTTTATTCAGACTCACATACACATCGGTATCATTTACAGACAAAAAAAAACAAAATCACAAGGTGACAACTTGTACAGACAAGACAAAAGTGCTTTTTTATGGCAAAAGGAAGCAAACGAGTAGTCGGACTAGACTACCGACGCTCCTGGACATCCGCACAACCCGAGGTTATGCAGATGCGTTGCCTTCCTCCGCCCCATCCCCCCAATGGGCCACCGGAAACTCACAAACCGAACGAAACGCGACAGCATAGCTGTCACTTGACGCCGGTGTTATGTGAGCGAGAGGTATGACCCCGGTCGTGCCGGCCCAATTCGGCAGCAAAGCAGCTTGACACTGCTTCTTACTGATGCTGTCTGTACCTTTAATATATTATATTTGTTGTAATATGTAGTGTGTACAATAAATAATATAATAAAAAAACTTCTACGTATTTTACCGCGGTCTATTAAGATTTTTCTCTCTCACTGACTCTCGCTCACATAGCACCGGGGTTAAGTGACAGCTATGCTGTCGCATTTCGTGCAATTTGTGAGTTTCTGGTGGCCCATTTGATAGGGAAATGCAACGCATTTGCATAATCTCTAGTTGTGCGGATGTGTATGGGCGTCGATGCTCGTTTGCCCTCCTATGATAAGTATAAAGAATTACATGCCTGACGTTTCGGATACTTTACAGCAATGGTCACGAAGTCTGACACAGTCGCCCATCTCATCATAATAAGCGGTGATAAAATACGTCAAAGTCATTATAAGTAAATATTAGAAAATAAATAAATATATAAAAAAAATCCTTACAATATTATTTTGCTGTCGCTACATCGCCCCAAGTATTAGAAAAGAAGATCAAATTGGCCTAACGCGCCGTTTACCGACTCCAACAATCGATACACGCTTCCATTTGAGATTCGAGAAAACGTCAAAATACGTATAGTACGTACGAAACAAAAAAATCTCACTAAAGGAAAACTGTCACCGGACGTGGTGATCTAAGTCAACGAGCATACAACCGGAATAGAACGGTAACGTTATGTGTATGACAACAAATTCCGCCTTTGTGCTGCGACGCTGCGCCGGGTCTCTCTGATTGGCAGACTGATGGCCATTGATGGATAATTGGCCGATGGGACGTGCATTCAGATTGGTTGGTTGAATTTATATCACATCAGTGACAAATCACTGACCGGTTTCGGAATTGTATGGCTCACGTTACTACTCTATCAGGTTATATGCTCGGTGCTTAGCCACGAGTAGTTTACTTAGTATCAAGTAAAAAGTAGTTTATTGTCAACCTAACTTAGAAACTCTCACCTCAGTTAACTTGGTAATTGGCAAAATAAATAAACAGTATGAAAGCTGTTTTTATCATTAAATCAACGCTTTGTTAGACGTGCGAATTGTGTGGATATACCGGGTCGCCTCCTCGAAAATAGTCGAGGAGGGATCATCGTCAGATCATAGTTTAGTCTAAGATGGCTTT
Source organism: Helleia helle (assembly GCA_963853865.1). Taxonomy (NCBI): domain Eukaryota; kingdom Metazoa; phylum Arthropoda; class Insecta; order Lepidoptera; family Lycaenidae; genus Helleia; species Helleia helle. The sequence goes on from OY971437.1 coordinate 2,850,678, forward strand.
AATAATTATAATATCTATAAACACTTTTACACCACGTCAATCTGGTCCCGTGGTAAGTTCTCGAAGAACTTGTGTTACGGGTACAAAAAAACGGAAATATATTTAATACTTTTATACTATACATATATTTAAGATTTTTATTATATAATACACATCCATAGGAACAGAGAAAATGTTTCATTCCCTGGTGGGATTCGAACCCGCTACCTTCCGGCTTGAGTGCCAACGCGCTAACCATTGAGCTACAGAGGTTGTCGTCAACACAAGCATAATTACGTTACGAATTTGGAAATTAACACCCGCCCGTTAAAAAAAATCTCTATAATTAACAACTTTTAATAATTGAACAGATGACCGCTGGGGTCGAAAAGTTCTCGAGTGGCGACCACGTACCGGAAAGCGCAGTGCTGGTAGGCCTCCCACTGGGTTGACCGACGACCTGGTAAAGGTCGCAGGAATCCGCTGGATGCGGACGGCGCAGGACCAGTCGTTGTGGAAATCCTTGGGGGAGGCCTACGTCCAGCAGTGGACTCGTATTGGCTGAAAAAAAAAAGCCCGATTTAAAACCAAAATAATAATAATAATAATAATTGAGCGATCAAATACAAAGAATATTTCAAACCGACCTCTCATTTCGGAGATTGGCACGCTCAAACAAACGAACTCTTCAGATTTATAAGTACAGATTCTTTTTGTATACTTACGCATTTAGACCATCATCATCATCAGCCTCTATCCGTCCACTTCTGAGTATAGGCCTCCCTCAATGAACCTCAAGACGACCTTGAGACCTTGCTTTGTGCCAAATATCGTAAAAAAATCAAAAGGAAGTAATATTTAAGGAAGACATACGGACAAAGTACCTAATCTTACTAATATTATAAACGCGAAAGTTTGTAAGAATGTATGGATGTATGTTTGTTACTCTATCACGCAAAAACTACTGAACGGATTTTAATGAAACTTTACAATAATATAGCTTATACATCAGAATAGCATATATGCTATAATTTATCCCTATACTCCCACGGGAATGGGAAGTACGCGGGTAAAACAGCGGGGTGCTGCTAGTCACTACATAGTATAAAACAAAGTCACTTTCTCTGTCCCTATGTCCCTTTGTATGCTTAGATCTTTAAAACTACACAACGGATTTTGATGCGGTTTTTTTAAATAGATAGAATGATTCAAGAGGATGATTTATGTGTATAATACATGCATAATATAGTAGATAAACACTGATAATTTTAGAGGTTTCTAATGTGATGTCGTAAATAAACACATTTTTTCCACTTACATTGCAAACGCTGGATGAACCCTAACAGATAGATCAAAATAATGTACTACATTACTGTACACCTTAGAAAGATCTACAAAAAAGTCCGGGATGGCATATGTGTATCTCTTAAGAATAACATACTATATCCATTTTAATACTTAAAAAATGGGCAATTATAAAACTGTAGTTAGAAAGCTATTTGCACAAATGTGGTATCAATCCTTATCATTTTAAATATGTTAGTTAGCTTGACCATTTCATGAAGTATGTTTTTCCCGTTTACACCATGCAAATGAAATGCATATCTTAGAAGATATAAAAAAATCAAAATAATGCGACACCATCACGACCGAGCCGCGCGAGCCGGGCGCTCCGTGATGCCGCGCCTCGAGCCCGAGCCGGGCCCGGCCCCGGTTCCGAAAGTTAGGATAATAATTATACGGTATTATCACTTCATATTATAAAATAAAGTCCTACGCCCGTCCATAGATAAATAATCATCATCAATCCGTGTACGGCTGTACATCTAAGTTAACGCGGGCGAAGCTGCGGGCAACAGCTAGTATACTATAAACGCGAAAGTTTGTAAGAATGTATGGAATATGGATCATACATCCATTTGTTACTCTTTCATGCAAAAACTACTGAATGGATTTTAATGAAACTTTACAATAACATAGCTTGTACATCAGAATAACATACAGGCTATAATTTATCCCTGCACTCCCACGGGAATGGGAAGTACGCGGGTAAAACTGCGGGGTGCTGTGTGTAAAAAATGCTAATCAAGCTAACATAAATTATACCTACAGATGGGTCACCTTTTTACAGTATTTCTGTCTGAAACGGATTTGCAGGTTTTAGGGATTACAGTGGCTGCTGTTGAGTACGTCACACTACGTGCGTGAGGAGGTGCTCCAGACCTCTTACCTCAAGAGGACACATTCTTTTGAATCTAGTCTGAAGTTCACTGCTGGCATTATTTAAATGACTAGTTTTACTGTGAATATGAATCATCGGGAATAGAGGTAGGGAGTTAGTTTAAACGTACCAAAAGTAACAAGAATCCTTATATTAAAAACAGCCGTCATTCATAATTGAATTTATCTATACAGATAAATAAAATTGGAGTGTCTGTTTGTAATTTTAAAATAACCGCTTTTTACTAAAGGCATATGAATGTATCGTGTACATTCATACATACCAAAATAACATTTTTTACAATTTTTGTCTGTCTATCTGTTTGTTCCGGCTAATCTCTGAAACGGCGAGGTCGATTTTGATGGAACTTTCACTGGAAGATATCTGATGTTATAAGGAGTAACTTAGGCTTTGAAAATAATCACCATCAATCCGGGTACGGCTATAAATCTAAGTTAACGCGGGCGAAGCTGCGGGCAACAGCTGGTAATAAATAAAAATCTATTACAAAAGATAGAATCACGGCATTCTAGTTGTTGAGCACATGACATCTAAAAATAAATATAATATTATGTAACCCGACAGGCGTTATCCTGTACAAATCATTTTTGTCCGAATCGTTAATCCATTTGAACACTCACAAAAATTCCATCAAAATTGGCCTAGCCATTAATAGAGAAGAAGAGAATTATACTCAAATTTGAATATGACCTATATATTTTAAGTAGTGCTATATTTTATTATTTATAAGTCGTAAGGTTTAGTAATAAAAGCACTCAAAAATATATCAATTTTCGCATTATACCTACAAACTTTTCTCTACTTTCTATAATAAACATAATATTATAGACAGTAGAGAAAAGGGGGGGGGGGGATAGGACAGGGCAACGCCTCTGCATAATCTCTGGTTGTGCGGATGTGTATGGGTGTCGGTAGTCGCCAAAAGGCTTCGACTGCTCGTTTGCCCACCTATGCTAAATATATAATAACATAATCTTATATATAAAATTTCCATGTCACAGTATTTAATTAGTTACCGTACTCCTCCGAAACGGCTTTACCGATTTTTACCAAATTTTATATGCGTATTCTGTAGGTCTGAGAATCGGCTACTATCTATTTTTCATACCCCTAAGTGATAAGGGTGGTCAACCCCTCAAATTTTAAAAGTTAACGCGGGCGAAGCTGCGGGCAACAGCTAGTTAATATATAAAAATATAATAACATTATATAATAATATATAATAACAACCCCGTCTCTCTCCTGACCGTGGGCATTGCGCATGTGTTGCATGTGTCCTTTCAACGTGTGGCATGTCGAACAATTTTATATGTAGAGAACGACGGAGCATCACCGCTCAATTGACGCAGCGCTAACGCAACGCACAGACAACACCCGTGTGACACCTCTCTTAGTTGTTCAATGAATTCCAAGACGACCCACTCATCTACAGGACCAGTATTCCCGTGAACACGCTGTAAAATATCCGAAACGTCGGGATTATATAAGATTTTTGATATCCTTACTTAATATTATAAATGTGAAAGCGTGGATGTTTGTTACGCTTTCACGCGAAAACTACTGAACCGATCATCATGAAACTTTGTACACATATTCTTGGGGGTATTAGAAGTAACATAGGATACTTTTTATAAAAAAAAACTTAAAACTTATCCTGCACAGACGAAGTCGCGGCCACCAGCTAGTAGTATATATATCGAAAATCTTAATAAATGATAAAATCAACAAAGCTAGTTTTCCCATTCATAAGACATTACTGATTTGCTTCTAAAGCGAAGACGTGAACCAGGTTATATCCGGGATATCCACCCTATCCCACCCGGTACCAATTAACGGGAGGATGAAAAATATCCGGCATGGCGGATGTCAAGGATAACGAGTTCTCGAGTGCCCGGGTCCAAACAGTATATTGAAACCGGTTGAAACCGGGTACTTTAATTATCTGGTGGTTCGTTTTGGTTACAGCAACCGCTTTATGATTGTTCATGTATTTTTTTTTATATGGACGCTTTTACACCACGTCAACCTGGTCCTCTGGGAAATATATTTAATACTGTATGGTATAAATACATATATTTAAGATTTTTATTATTATTAGAAACGTCATATTACACGTCATATTTAATACACATCAATGACCTGGGAACACAGAAAACTTTTTGTTCCCTGGCGGGATTCGAACCCGCTTCCTCCGGCTTGAGCGCCAACGCGCTAACCACTGAGCTAACACTCGTCATATCACTCCATTGTCTGTCTGTCTGTCAAACCAAAATCTATAGGGTACTTTCCATTGACTTGAAAGTGTGAAAGGTGAAAGGTAAAAAATATGAAATTTAAAAAAAAGGTGGTTTTTATTTTTTATAGAAGAGCGGGCAAACGGATAGTCGTTTCACCTAGTGGCAAGTGATCATACACCCATAGACACCCGCCATGTCATCAGCAGGTGCGTTGTCTTTCAAATAAACTTTCGCGTTTTAATATTAGTAGGATACTATTATCAATTATTATCAGTCCAAATCATCATCATCATCATCAGCCTCTATCCGTCCACGGCTAAACATGGGTCTCCCTCAATGAACGTCAAGAAGGCCGATCTCTTGCCACTCGCTTCCAACACGGACCACCGCACGGAGATCATCTTCCCACTTGGTTAATGTCCGACCAATATTTCTACTACTAAACGCGGCCTCCACATTTGAGCCTTAATCGAATATGGCTATAATAATTTAAGTAGCGGAAAAGGCAACTATTATATTATAGGTAAGAAAAAAGCAAGTGGTACATGCAAGTACCACACCCCACCAGCAAACGTTACCATTCTAAGTTGGAGTTGACTCCGAGATATGAGAGAGGATCGAGGGGGAGGAGGGAATCGATCTGATAATGATGTCATCATCATCTTCATTATCATCAGCCTCTATCCGTCCGCCGGTCCCTTGCCACATGCCTTAGTAATGATGTATATAAGAAAAATTTTCGATCTCTAATTTGGGACGAATCTCGAACCCCCGGGGACCACTTTTTTACTCCTGGAATTGGCTGTGTACCACTTTATTGTATTTTACCCCCTGGACTTAGTTTAACGATCAAAAATTTTGGATCCGTTTCCCAAAATGAAAAAAAGACATCAACCAGACCAAAACTTGTAGAACCCCCCCCCCATTCCACCATCTCAGTGCCAGAATCCAGTGGCAGGAGACCAGATCTCGTCCATAAGTTAAGGAAAAAAGAAATTAGTAGCTGTTAAATATTTTTTCACCGTAGCTCTCAGCGAGTGTTTGTTTTTTTTATTGAAAAAGGCTTTCTTACTCCAACTTGAAATGTAGGTGTACCTCTGACAGAATAAGGTGAGTTCTAGGTGAACACGCTTGACAACAATGATCGCCAACTTACCACAAACCAACTAGTCTTGCGGCCAAGAGCCTTAAAATCTTGAAACAAACCAGAAATGCATTTTTGTAATGTCAAAAGTTAATAACGCAGTATATAATTGCATTGCCGCTAAAATTATCGCGTAATTTCGCGACGAAACGTTAAAAATCCCGGCAAAGTTTGAAAAAACCAAGTGGGAATTAGCGGCGTGGAAAAAGCTCTTTCCGCTGCAATTCCATTTGGTAATTGGTTTTAAATTGCGCACCGGCTTTTGTGTGTCGCAGCTTCGATGTCCAATGTGATACACCGGAGAGCTTTCTTTGAATTAAAGCTCATATTAATAGTGCGATTGGATATTATTTAAGAAACTTGGTCCTTCGAGTACAGTTATTTTAACATAAAACTAGATCAAAGAATTACATTAAATTCTTTGATCTAGTTTTGTTTTAAAACCTAATTGGAATACAACCTAGTGTCAAAGCTTCCTATATGAACCCTAAGACTAGGTTTACATTTTAAGTCTGCTGAAAGGAATTTATTTTTAAAATAATCCTTTACACAAAAAATTTCAAATAACTTTTTTCCATTTGTTTGATTTTCTGTTTTATATGGGACTAGCTAAATAATATTTGTCAAAAACTAAAACATTCTCTGATTCAACAAATTATCATTTACAAATAAATGATTAGGTTTTATACCAGTTAGTTACATCAATCAATGATGAGGCAAACTTCATAAACCTGTATTAGCCTCGCATCCCCCGGGTATAACGTCTATTGAAAATCCTCGCAAAACGAACAGAAGGATTGAATATACGTTCAATTCAATTACTATTGTAAGAATATATTTTATATGTATTTACTGTACATTTAAAGGAAAGGATTACAAATGGCGAATGACATGGCATTATTTTGCATGGCATCTGTTTATCTTAATTAATTTTTATCGTTTATCGATGCAGTTTATGAAGTTTTGAGGGCTATTTGTGGTAGGAGACAATGCTAAATTGGGATTTACTCGAGCGTCGAGAAGTTCCGTCAGATTTCGAAGATTAGATGAAAAAAATACCGACTCGAATATGCATATCCGTTCATCGGTAGGGGAAGCATCTATCGTTATCAAAAAGTATAAGAAATATCTGACACAAAAAAATATCGGAGGTTGGGGGTAGAGAATTAAAAAAAATAATCGAGCGTGTCAGATATTTTAAAGGTGGTAAGTATACCTTACCTCGACCATCTGGGCGTTCATTGAGGGAGGCCTATGTTCAGCAGTGGACGGATAGAGGCTGATGATGATGATGATGAAGTATACCTACTCAAAGAAAATTCTGACTTAATATTTACGTTTTAGATGTAACGCAAACTCTGGGTGATTATAGAAAAATGCAGAAAAAATCGTCCTTATGAAATACCTGAGCGCGTCATATTAAGACATTATACGGTTTATATTAATGTCCTAGACGTGCTGACCAATAATAATCTGACGATTATTCGGAGAAATTTCATAAATCTGAATATTTCTAAAATATTTTGTCACTCATTGAAATTTGTTCATGAAAATACTCAGGAAATAAGCATGCAAAGAAAATAGTATTTATTTTTAACTGGTTTCATATTATATTAGAAAAAAAAGTAAAAGAATTTACTTTTTTAAATCTTTATATTTATCCATTGAATCATTTATGTCTATCTCTATTTCGTCTCGAATTTCATCATCCATTTGCACATCCACAACAAGAAATACTTATAATACTTAACGATATCGTGTTTTTATATAGCATATTATAGAAGTAATAGAGAGATGTACCTGATTCTGGAGCGTCCTGTGTAATGTCAGGTGTTATAACCACATTCTCATAGGTTTTAGCCAATTGATAACCAACAAACCAGGACATGTCCAATTTTCCATCAACATTTTTCGTTTAACTTCATCAACAATTTGTCATCAGATTATGCTATTTCTGGTATCCTCGAATTATTCTCTTTAAAATAAATATAATAAAGCCACGCTGTAGAATGTCGAGATGACTTTTTTTTACAAATTCGTATCATACACTCTACATTATTTTGACGCGCTTGAGAAATTCTAATGATAAACTTTTTATAATATTTTAATCCTTAGACTACTAGAGTACTAAACTGAAGAAGAAAAGCATATTAATATGAGCTTTAATGCAAAGAAAGCTCTCCGGTGTATCACATCGGATATCGAAGGTGCGACACACAAAAGCCGGTGCGCAATTTAAAATCAATTACCAAATGGAATTGCAGCGGAAAGAGCTTTTTCCACGCCGCTAATTCCCGCTTGGTTTTTTCAAACTTTGCCGGGATTTTTAACGTTTCGTCGCAAAATTACGCTATAATTTTATTGGCAATTATATAATGCGTTATTAACTTGTGACATTACAAAAGTGCATTTCTGGTTTGTTTCAGAATTTTGGCTTCGTGTGTTTGCAGATTATAGTTTTAGGTATAACGAAACTTATGCCTAGGACTATCCATTTGGTTCTAGGTGGGTGCAACTAAGGTTTAAGGTTACATATTATGTCACTCATCTTTCCATACAAACGCAGAACAGTAATTACTACAATGTTTGACGTTGACCATCAAAAACTAAGGATAATATAAATTGATCTCGTCGTTATCTATGTCTGTATGTACCCAAAATCGTAAAAAATATACATTAAAAAAATACAAGCTTCTCAACTTTCGTATTTCAACACTGATTTTAGCCCAACTTTGGGCGAAAATAAATAGTCTACGGAGCACGAAAGCTCAAAAATAAAGCCCGTACAGACATAGTTTAGTTATTCAAAAGCTGAAATAAATTTATTTTAAAAAGACACACAATAGTTTTTCTATAATAACTGTTTTGCTAAAAGGACATTTTCGGAATGAATCATTGTGCATTTCATTCTAGCACACATGTTCGCGCACTATGTCAGGTGAGATAGCAATCATTTTGTTGGAGTTCGCTCCGTCGACTTCTTCAACCTTAAGTATAACTCTCACCCCACCATCAACGGTGAAACAGCGGTCACTCTCCGAAACACTTTTCTTATATCATAAGAAGGCAACCGAGCATTCGGAGCTATATGGTGACTACCGACGCCCATACACATCCACACAACCAAGGCCACGCAGATGCGCCGCCCTCCTTTTCCCTATCCCCCCAATGAACCGACGAAACGCGACATAGCTGTCACTTGACGGTGGTGTTATGTGAACGAGAGGTACCACCCCGGTCGTGCGTCGATAGTCCTCAAAAGTCTTCGACTGTTTGTTTGCCCTCCTATGCTCTATAAACCATAAAAAGCTGAGTGAATTAAAAGGTTATCTTGGTCATCTTAAGTATTGTTAAAAGTTACGTATTGGACAAGTTAAGGGTTGTAATGTCCCTAAAATTATAGGAGAATGGGCTTAATCGTTCGGGCCTTCAGCCTTGGGCTTACAGCCTTGAGCATTGGGTGCGGGGATAGGATGTACCTTCTGATCCAGGAGTTCTGCAAAATGTTCTTACCGCTCTGTGCTGTGATGTCAAGCATGAAATTCTCTATTACCTAAGAAGCCAGTAAGTGTCTAATGTATGTTGAGATGTGAGATGTGTCAAACTAACAGCCTGTTCTTTCTGCCTTTCTCCATTGAAGAAGTGGACTAAAGAAGGTTTATAATGATGATCCCCACCATGGTTCAAGTCTTGTCGTGGCGGTGAAGCTCATATAGCCTAAGGTGACCAGCACCTTGGGCGAAGTGCTCGAGCAACAGGGCACCTCGACGGCTAGTCAGTCCCCCAAGGGACCGACGCCACTTCCACAGAGGGGTTGTCCCGCACCACAGAAGAACCCCTCCCAACGTCGGGACAGTGCATAATAAGGCGGTTAGGGAAGTACCTTCAAATTGTACAGGAACGACGGAGGATGACTGTTTTGGCAAACGCGCAAACTTGTGTCTTGGTGGGGTTAAATTCGACTAGATTAATTTTCTTCCCTATTCTCCTCACCAAGGTTCAAGCCTTGTCGTAGCGGTGGGGCAAATTGAACCGAGGGAGCTGCTCTTTGTACCCCTCTTATAAGAAGAGGGGACAAAAGAGCAAGTGGGTCAAGCGGCGAGGATGGAAACCTCGCCCCATTGCAGTGTCCTGATGTTGGGAGGGGTTGTTCTGTGGTGCGGGACGACCGCTCTGTGAAGGTGTTGTCGGTCCTTTGAGGGACTGACTAGAGAACTAGGTTAAGTCACCCCTCTTCCGAGACTTTCAGACACCAGTTCCACCACTCATCGACTTATCTGTTGCCCGTCCCAGTCCAACAAGCTCCTCTCCTCGCCTGATTTCGAGGTAGTTACGTAAACGTTTTCTAATATATTTCCGTCGCTAGGCTCTTACGCACTCAAATATTTATTATTTGTAATTCAATATCATAATACTCTTGTGAAACAAATCACGTTTTTTCTTAAAGATATAATATTTATGAAACATGAGAATAAATATAGAATTCATTTAGGCGGTGTACACATGAGCATGAACTAGCTTTTACCCGTGAATTAGCTTGCCTTTTCACTGTTGACGAAGTTCTTACCAGACGTGATTTTTAGGAGGTCGTGATCATGAAAGAATAAACGTAACGTTTCTTAGAAAAGGTTCCTATTTGTGGCAATAGATGTCACTGTAACGTAATTAAATTGCGCTAACGGTTGTACTTCAACGTAATAGGTATATAATATAGGCCGGGTTTTATTTGTATCGAACAGCAGTGCTGTTACAGTTACTGTGAAGCTACGCAGCGAGAGTATCTTTCTCATTCGGGCACACTCGGCGGTCCCGAGTTCACCCGACCGAGCCTCTCACTTCCGAGCGTGACGGATCAGCCTCAACCTTATAAAAATCTGTGTGCGGTGCGACATAAGAAGTTTTCACTTCAAAAGTGATATCCTTACCACTCCGTTGTCAGCACAGTTGTCAGACTACATCCAATCAAAACGGATACGGCACTTCTCACTGACATGACATACGAATTTGATAAAAATCAGAGTCGTACGTTCAGAGGTTGTATAATAATTACACACCACGTTAAGCTAGTCTTCTGGTAGGTAATGCTGGCAATTGTTTTAGTACTATTATTTATTCTATGGTAAAACAAACAAATTCATAATAATATGTATCTGTGTTATGTAACACATCTAAAGAAAAGTTTTAAACATGAAGATGGGGAACATAACATTTAAATTTTTGATAGCAAAGCTATTAAATAAAATCGCATGAAAACAATAAAACATGCTAAAGTGTATTGTGATTGATGTAACTTTGATGTTCCCTTACAAGCAAGCAATTGCTTGTGTCCTAACACTCACATACATATATTGATTATACAGACCGCCCTTGGCAGGATTCGAACCCGAGGCCCATAAATATTAAAGAGGTGTACTCCCCCTTATATCGTATCATACGATACGGAAAACCAATCATCGTAAAGAGATCGATGCTATCGCCCACCACTTTATATGTAGAAATACGTTTATATCACAATTTACTGCTTAGAACCAGTTCAAATCGGATTCGATCAGTTTAGACCGGTGAAAACCTGTTTAAAGCGGCACTAACCAGCCTAAACCAGTGAAAACCAGTTTAAAAGCAGCACGAACCCGTCTAAGCCGGTTGGAACTAGTTTAAACTGGTTTGACCCGGTCGTAGGGCTAGCTTTGGACTAAGCGTGGGCTAAGCGATGAGTGATGACAGACTACAAATTAGAATGAGTATTTTCACTATTAAAACTGTTTAAAATCGGATTTTTACCATGTTTTTGAAGTGAAAACTTCTTTAGCAACGTTGTGATTTGAAAGTCGATGAAACGAAAAAGCGACAGTAAAAAGAGACAGACACATAAATTCGTAAGATTTTTCGTGGGAGAGAATGAGATAGGATTATATGTGCTCGGTGGTTCAAATAATTATGAACTAATGACTAATTCTTTGTCCGAGGTAGCTGCCAGCTCTTCGGTCTCCTGTGATGTCGACTAACCTTTTTGTTATTTCCTTAAAGAGCCTTAAAGTGCTAGGACCCCACGGTCCAAGGGTCTCGATACCGAATGGGCCAAAATCATATTCGGAGTCTAGACCTCTGTATTTGCATATTTTAGCTTTTTCAGCCGCTTCATTATTATAATATATAAGTATTCCTTTTTTTATAATAATATAATGAATTCTATTAATAAATCATTTTTGGATAAATTACTAATATATGATTACTTAATTAAAAACGCGTGCAATACAAAAGTGCGATCCTCATAAGGATTCGCATCTTGTAATGGATAGCGTGATCTACATTTTGTGTTAACGCCATCTATTGACACATCTAAAAAACTTCTTGTTACACTATACATCTTATATCTTACCTAGGGTCTCAAACTATCTCCATATCAAATTTTACTCAAATCGGTTTAGAAGATAGACAGTCCCGGGTTTTACCCGCATAGGTCCCGTTCCCGTGGGATTTTCAGGATAAAAACTATTTAATGTCCTATGTTAATTTTCAAAGTATCTTCATATCAAATTTCACCCAAATCTGTTCCGTGGCTTAGAAGATAGACAGTCCCGGGTTTTACCCGCATAGGTCCCGTTCCCGTGGGATTTTCAGGATAAAAACTATTTAATGTCCTATGTTAATTTTCAAAGTATCTTCATATCAAATTTCACCCAAATCTGTTCCGTGGTTCAGAAGATAGATAGTCCCGGGGTTTTACCCGCATAAATCCCGTTCCCGTAGGATTTCCGGGATAAAAACTATCCTATGTCCTTTCTCGGGTTTCAAGCTATCTTTGTGCCAAATTTCATCAAAATCTGTTCAGCGGTTTAGGCGTGAAGAAGAGACAGACAGACAGACAGAGTTACTTTCGCATTTATAATATTAGTAAGGATGATCCTTTTTATTACCCGCGACGGAACGGAGACTGTATATGCGTTTGGGGTGAGAGGCAGTTTGTGTGTGTAAACCTATTTTGCCGCTTATCTCCAAGACTACTAGTGCGATTTTGATAAGGTTTTCAGAGATGGGTTTGTATTAGATTGGTGCATATTATTAGATAGATATTAAGTTGATAAATCACTAGAGGGCACTGCAGTTAACGTTTTTTGTACAATCCAATGTTGCCATTTTGACGTGACAACGTCTTAAATTAGGTTGCGGCTGGGAGTCACTTATGAAAAAGTGTAACGCTCGGTAACGTTACGATGAGTCACCGAAACGATGTCACGTAAAATCTTCGCCCGTAAAACCGACTTTACAGGCAACCATTTTTTTCTCCAAAACTACTATTTTAATTTTGATACGAATTTCAATGATGGGTTTGGGTTTGATTGGTGCATGTTCTTAGATAGGTGCTACAATTACAACCCACCAGGCGGTGCTGCAGTAAACATCGGTGCATGTTCTTGTATTATGTGTTACGATGAAAGCTCACCAGGGGGCGCTGCAGTAAACATTTAATTGTACAAAGTAATGCTGCAATTTTTCTCCAAAACTACTAGTCTGATTTTGATGCGGTTTTCAATTATGGGTTTAGATTTAATTGGTGCATGTTATCAGATAGGTGTTACAATTACGACTTACTAGGGGGCGCTGCAATAAATATTTGTTTTGCGGTTTTCATTCAGTGGTGGGTTCTGGTTTGATTGGTGGATATTCATATATTTTTTATGACGATGAAAATTCACTAGGAGGGCTAGCATGCGCGCACGACAAAATTTTGTCTACGCCTTTTCTCGTATTATTTCATATAAGTAATACGAGACAAGGGGTAGATACAATTTTGTCGTGCGCGTATGCTAGCCCAACAGGCAGCGCTGCAGAAAAAATTATATTTCGTTTGTTCAACCACTACTAAGTCCGTTTTAGATGTGGTTTCTGGGTATAGGTTCGGTTTAAATTGTGTTGCATATTCTTAAAAATGTATTACGGTGACACCTCACTAGGGGGCGCTGCAGTAAACATTGTTTTTACAAAACCAAAACTACTGGTCCGATGTGGATGCGGCTTTTAATAATGGATTTGTGGTTGATTAGTGAAGATTTTTAAATAGGTGTTACAGTATCAACTCACCAGGTGACGCTGCAGTAATATCTAGTCCGATTTTCATGCGGTATTCATTATAGGGTTTGTGGTTGATCAGTAAAGGTTCTTAAACAGATGATACGGTGGTAAATCACTTGATGGCGCTGCAGTCATTAATATATTTAATTTTAGCTTCTACATATTTAATATTAATTAGTTTTATAGAGCATACTCTCTACAAAGTTTGAAATAAAAAGCAAAATTCAAAATTTAGAAAAAAACCCACGACGGTTAAAACATAATTGAAAAATGATAAAATAATTAAAAAACCCCGACATTTAAACAACAGAGTATCAGTTTTCATAGCACTTCCCTACGCACCTATTTGGTTCTCGAAGACGTAGATGTGGCAATAACATATTATTCAAGTCCCTATGAACTTAATATAAAACCCAATATAATCCGTCGGGGGCTGCCATCACTATTTTAAACTTCAACATAAATATAAAAAAGCAAAATTACACATAAAAAACCCACGATGGTTAAAATGCAGGTAATTGAAAAAGAATAAAATGATTAAAAAATCCTCGATTTAAAGAATTTATGCAACTAGAGATAATAAACGTAAAAATATGTTCCCATTTCTCTCCAAAACTACTACCTAGTCAAATTTTGATGCGGTTTCATCACTGTTTTAAATTTGAAAAAATAAAAGTATAGCAATAAAATATCTCCAAATTATTCACGTTACTATAAAACTACAAATCAAGTCCATTCAATGGCAGCCCCCGACGGATTATATTGGGTTTTATATTAAGTTCATAGGGACTTGAATAATATGTTATTGCCACATCTACGTCTTCGAGAACCAAATAGGTGCGTAGGGAAGTGCTATGAAAACTGATACTCTGCTGTTTAAATGTCGGGGTTTTTTAATTATTTTATCATTTTTCAATTATGTTTTAACCGTCGTGGGTTTTTTTCAAAATTTTTAATTTTGCTTTTATGCGAAATTGCATTAAAATTCGTTCAGCTGTAATTAGACTAAATGGAGTAAAACAATTATTTTACATTTATGGCATGTTTTGTGTTATATTTAAGTTAAATTATATTTAAAAGCTATTTTAGCAACTAAGCTTCAGCTGATGTTGATGTTTATCCGAGAGGATTACGGGATGCAGCTACAGCATTCTTTGGAAAACGTAAAAGAAAAAGCTCTTTGAAAATTTCGTGATGTGCTTATGTTTTAAGCCGATTTTATATAACACTATCAAAATGTTATGACAATAAGAGACAAGATGTATGCTATACAATTAAAAATACCTGTAACGTTATAATGCGTCACGAGCCGAGCGATCGTGCCTCTCTATCGCTTGCTCCGCGCTCTCACACACTCGGCTCAGGCGGAACGTCAGACTTTTTCATGCGGGTAACCGGCATTCATCAATTACTATAAACGTTCCAAGAGAACGATCAAAAGTACAGTACAGAAGGTACTGGTTTTTTTAACCTTTTTTTTGACGTCGCGTCGGTTAAAATATATGAAATATTAAATTATACTTTATTTCTCATCATTGCCAATATAATATACATTATTTGGATTATTTCTACTATTTAATAAGGTCTCCAAACCGGGTGGGAAGGCTGGTCCGTGTTGGATGCGAGTGGCAAGGGATCAGCTGTCTTGGCGTTCATTGAATGAGGCTCATATTCAGCGGAGGACGCATAGAAGCTGATGATGATGATGAAAGTCTCAAACTAATGCCTTAAATTTAAATTTAGCACTTTAGCAATAATTTTACATTGCTATTAAATTTTATCAGGAGCTTCTCTAACAACATTTTGCCTATTAATTCGCTATCTAATTATGTTACTTCAATAGATTTTACGTGATCAAGATTTGAAACTTTATCTATACTAGTTATTATCAAGATTGTTTGTGAGAACGATTTCATCTCAGGATGTATTTGAAATGGATTTGATTATTTATTTTTTACATAAAGAAGTTTTTGGAACCTAGGCTACTTATTTCAGATGAATATTTTTTAAAGTATCGTGTGAGTGGAACCGCGAGTATATGATAGTTTAGTAAATATGATTAGGTCATAGAATTATAATTCTATGTATTTAGGTATTATATTAAGTCTTTGAAAATGTACAAATTTTGAATGAAGTAATGCAAAAGTTTTGTTAATTCGCGATAGATATGCGGAAATTGTGAATCTAATTATACGATAAATTTGAGTCATTGTTTCATGCAAGTTGTTTACAAGAATTCCGAAAATTTAATCAAACAATTATAAATCTGTGAGCGAAACCGTGTTAAACTAGTAAATAAAGATTTAGTAAATTAGAAGAAAATTATATTTTATAATTGTTTATTTATTATTTTGCATCAATGAAGTGTATTAAAATATATTTATAATTTATTAAACAAAATTGTTGTTTATTATTAGTGTTATGAGAACGCTTTTGTTAGAAAAGTTCCAGCTGATATTGTAAGCGTCATCTGTTGCACTTTTATATGATATAGTTGCAGATACTTCATTTAGTTATACAATTTGTTACTAGATGGCGCTTCTAGATTAGGTGGTCTTTGAATTTCGAAAATAAAAAAAAAAGGCTTTACAAAACGAACTCCATAGATATTTATTAGATGTATTTCTAATGTAAGTCATTCTTCTTGTAATATTTGAAATTATACTACAAAATAAGTTTCTGTTAGTATTCAATCGATAAAGTTTCATTATATCATAAGAGATGGCGCTTAATATTTAGTTGTATGTAATTATAAATGTGAAACAAATCATCCATCTCTTTGGTGTTTAGACTAAAGTCTCTAAAGAGGCTTCTGTAAAATAACATTATTTTACCATCATTAGAAGCCGTTGACTGTTAAAAGGTGGATAATATAGGAATGGAAGTAATGCGCAAGCCAATATCATTACAAACTAATTGATCTTATAATTTACATTTCACGTGAAAGATATTAGCTGGGTGCTGCTACCGAGAGTTGGCATCTTACGTCTCAATAAAACGCATGTTGAGTTTCCTTGGCCAGTCCGTACTGAACTTGTTCAAATTAAATCTTTATTCGATAGGTACCACTTGCATACTAGAAACAAGTGAAAATAAAAACGTCTATAAAAATATAGGTAGTAAAATGATTGAAAAAAGTGTGTGTATTTAAGTACGTGCAATTGAGTTACGCTTCATAAAAATCTGAGTTACCCTGCAGTCGCGCCCATAGAGTAATATAATACAGTAATATAATTTTTACTTCAAAAATGAACACTGAATAATATAATAAATAATAAAATAAAAAGAAGTAGGTACATAAGTATATGTTATGTTACTTGGATAAGCAAACTGGCAAACGTGCCACCTGATGGTAAGTGGTCGACGTCGCCCATGAACATAAACTAGTTTACCTGGAACGAGCCCAGGCAACTCATCTATGTGTTGTGTATCCTGTCTCGGTGCCAGTAATTACACTCCCTGTCGTGCCCTTCTCTCCGAAACACAGCAAAGCTGTTTCACGGGAGAAACAAGCAAGTTGGTGGTACCCATGCAGCCTTATGTATACATTTTTTTTATATGTGGGCAGTATTCCATATTAAAAAATAACATTTTTGCTTCGAACATATTATAACCGGATATAATAGTAATGTGAGGCATAATATTCCGTAACTAGTCAGTGATTTATCACTGCCGTAATAGAAATTGAACCAACCAGTGATCTGTATGTACGTCCCATTGGCCAATCATCAATGGCCACCAGTCGGCCAATCAGAACGCAGAACTGGCGCGGCGTCGCAGCATAAGTTTGTCGGAATGAGTTTTCATACAAAACAAATAACATTACCCCTCTATTCCGGTTATACGCTGACGTTAATAGAAGAAGCTGACGACTCATCCCCACTCTGATGGATGTGCGTTTGTCTGATAAATGACAACAACAAAAATCATACGGTTTCAAACCCCTGATGTAACGTCCACGAACTTTGGTCCGTGGTCCAACTTTGGCCGACTGGGCCAAGACGATGAGATGATTAGTTTGATATTTTGAAATAAATTGTCTTCAGTACCTTTGTGATTTGAAAAATAGACAAAACGAGGCGGTAGATGGCGTTAGCAGCGTTTTATTGTTGTATTGGTGACAGATGACGATCACCATCACCACAGTCATCACCCCGCACCTTGCATAGGCCTCTCTCAATAAACGTCAAAACGGCGAAACCGTTAGCCAACTAATTACCATCATATCATGATGGGTCGATCCTTCCGCTCATTAATATCAGAGGAAAAATATTTTATTATACCCAACTCGTTTTCATAACCAGAAACTCGAATTGGTCCAAGTGATGAGATGAAGACCCGATATCGGCAGGAAGGGTCATGATTAGAACCATCGATATTACTGCTTTCTAATGTTTACGCGAATTTCACTCGTTGTAATGAAACTATCTTGATGGATTTTATCGCGGTTTATTACGGTTTCGGACGTTTCGGATACTTTACAGCAATCATGGTTACGAGAGGACTGAGGTGACAGATGTCCTAACGTTACAAAGTTATTCGAAACTACCCTATGATACATCATTATTTTAATAAGTCCTCTCTACGCAGAAAGTGCTAACTGCATCTTTAATCTGTGGTATATTATGCTTGGTTTTCAATTTAATTATTTTAGTAATGGGATCCCAAGCAGGTGGTAAGAGCCAGCCATCTTCACTATTGAAATTTGGATGTTTTTTTTAAATTTCAATAGCCTCACGGATCATCCTTGGTTGGCAAAAGAACACCGATTCCAACACGATGATCCGTGAGGCTAGGACATCTGTCACCTCAGTCCTCCCGTGACCATGGTTGCTGTAAAGTATCCGAAACGTCGGGCTTGTAAAAAACTTAATAAACCGCAATAAAATCCGTAAAAAAACTAACTAGTCATAGGGACTGCCGATAGAAGTAAAAACACAGCGACACAGTACTCAGTGAAGAGCAGCTGACTGTATATTTCTCGCTCGGGCACACTCGGCGGTCCCGAGTTCACCCGATCGAGCCTTTCACCTCCGAGCGTGACGAATCAGGCTCACACACAGCCTACAAAAATCTGTTATGCGCCAAAAGAAGTTTTTAAAACGAGATCGTAATCGATTGACTTATCCAAAAGTGGGCAATTAATTCTTTCGCAATCTCCGCCCCCGCTGTCGCTGCGTCTCATGGCTGGTACCACACCACAACCGGTTACTGGTCTCTGTGAATGGGAAGAAATGGTACGACCCTCCGTCACACCGACACCGAACCTTTATTTGTGTAGGCAAATATACTTAACTCATTACTGAACGTGACCGTAAGGAGCGCCCGGTGGATAAGATAATATAAGAATTCATCGATGCAGATAAATAAAATTGAAGGGTCTGTTTGGAATATTAATATAACGCTTTTTATTGAATGCATATGGTTTTTTTAAATAATAATATATATGGACGCTTCCACACCACGTAAATCTGGTCCACGTAAATCTGTCTGTCTGCTTATTCCAGTTAATCTCTGACACGGCTGGGTCGATTTTAATAGGACTTGTACTGGTAGATAGCTGATGTTATAATAAGTAACTTACGCCCGAATACTCAAACGAATCTCAAATTTAAGACGTACTTAAACTCGTGTTGTCCCTCTTTTTTTCTTTGAATCTGACACGTCGTAGCATGAGTTTAAGTACGTCTTACATTTGAGATTCGATTGAGTATTCGGGCGTTAGGCTATAAAAATTATCATCATCAATCCGGATACGGCTGTAAATCAAAGATAACGCGGGTGAAGCTGCGGACAACAACTAGAAATTAATAAAAGTGTATGAATAAAATGTAACGGTGTCATTCCATCTGCCGTCACGGCACTCGAGTCGATTTAACTCCCAAGGTGCGTCAATAAATGTATCACATCGAAAACAGTGTGGTAAACTGTTGTTACCAGTGGGTGTATCATGCATGGGTCATGTAAATAGTTTTGTTCTGCTAACATTTGGAATAGTTTTTATACCGTTAAACATCTTTGTTGTGTCGAAGAGAACAGGCAGTGTATTAACTATAAAACAATCTCTATTAGTTGGATTCGCAAACTGCCAATGCCACCAGATTTGTAAGTCAGGATTGCTGAACGTAAAAGATTTTAGTCAGAATCCTTCCCACCGACACATACATACATTATATTCCTATGTTAAAATTAATGTTACAGTTCTGTGTAAATGCATCCCATTCACGATATCGAGGTTACTACTTACTAGTAATGCATTTTTTACTATCATCTAATTGACGGACGGACAAACGTTGGGAGTCACACCTGTGTTATTTATCTGTTTTAGATCGATTAATGATGTTCATGATGATGATGATGATGATGATGATGATGATGATGATGATGGGTAGAGCTGCGTCCACTTACCAGGTTTCAGGCGCAGCGAGTCCCACATACCCGTGTGGAGAGACCCACTACACCGCGGGATGCCTCAGAGCATTTCCTGGCATTATAGAAAAAAAAGATTATCCCGCTCTCCCCACCATGGCTATAAGGCACCCTTATATATTCAGGGTGCCTTGAGCGGAGTAGGAGGAGTGGACGCCGCCTCCTGCCCATAAGAGAGTGCCGTATGGCACCATCGAGGTTGCCCACAGCTCCCACAAGGTCACCCAGACGATGCGACGAGGAGAACACCGCTGTGGTTTAGTGGGTAGAGTCTGCGTCCACCTTATCATCTTCTCGGGCGCAGAGAGTCCCACATAACCCCGCCTTAACGCATTCCCTAGCGTCAAAAAGTTGTCCCTGTCTTCCGTACACCACGTACGTTTAGAACTGGCAGTAGTTTATTTTAATAACAAATTAACAGTTAGTTAAAACTGAAATAACCAAAAAAATCAATATATGGTACCTGTTATAAACAAGATCATATATTTAACTTGTAAAAACGTACAACATAAACCAAGCTATTGTAAATCTAAGTATATGTGGGCGTAGTCACAGGTAACAGTTAGTTATGTAAATTCCATAAAGTTTAAATAGACTGCATGTGGGTTACCGTCATGAACATGGGTTCAACAGGGCTTAGGTATTCACTGAGATGTAAGATGTCTGCAATTTTTCAGTAGAAAATTTCAATAGAAAAAATAACTAATAGCTTAAATTTAACCTTAATAAAAAAAAACTTAATTTTAGTGTTATAACTTTGTCACAGATAGTGTCATTCTTCCCTCGAGATGTGCCAGAGATGGGCGGCACTGCGTCATCATCTGACATCGGTCATCGGAGGGGACTTGTCTCTGCCGAGCGTCATCACCGCGATGCTCGGTGATGACGACTCCTGGACGGCGATGGTTTCCTTCTGCGAGTTAGTATTGTCCCAGAAGGAGGCCGACGAACGGGTGAGAGAGGAGGCCGCCGACGAGGCCTTCCCCTGTGCGCGACGAACGGGGGTCGCAGGAGGCGCTTGCATTAACACCCCTGTGCTCGTGTCGGGTTCAGGATGGGTACCTGGGCCCAGTATGACACGACGTCGCGGGGACTGCTTAGTAGTGCCCGGGCAGTGCCCTCTTAAGAGGAGTAGTCTGGCCTTCGCCGGAGCCAGCCTGTCGCTGAGATGATCCTGTTGACTTTAAACCCGGGACCCTCAAATGCGGCTGAAGGCGCTCGCTGTGAGTTCAGCACTCCCAGGTGCGAGTCCCACATAGGGTCAGGATCTACCCGAGCTCCTACATGCGTAAAAAGCTTTCCCTGCGATAACAAAAAAAAAGTCTTATTCTTAAATTTCATAAAAATCCTATAAGTTGTTTAAGACATACTTTCGTATATGAACTCCGTGAAGTATAAAGAGTATAAGTAAAAACCATGTCCGACTATAACACTTAACCCCGTATTTTTGAAGTGGGTTAAATGTAGCCTTGACATATGACACCTAATTCATCAAAATTATATATTTTAAGCGCAACGAATAGAACATACATAAATTCAAAGGCCAAAATCTCGGAGATAGGCTATCACAACTTGGTGTTGTGTAAACATCTTAGTTATTAATTAAACTTTGCCGGGTATTTCCCGGACATACCGTAACGCTGCGACGCGCGGGTGTTATATTCCCCGGACATACGGTAACGCTGCGACGCGCGGTTGTTATATTCCCCGGACATACGGTAACGCTGCGACGCGCGGGTGTTATATTCCCCAGACATACGGTAACGCTGCGACGCGTGATTTATAATAAAATTATTGTAAGTATCTCAATGTAAAAATAGTAGGTACATCACCCATATCATCATCATTATCGTCATCTGCCACTGCTAGACGTAGGCCTCTACCAATGAACGTCGCTCTTCCTTGCGATCACCAACTGATCGCCCGATTCTTTTTGATATCCCAGGAAAATCCTTTTTGGATGTAGCCAGGACCTTCGGGTAGATCCTGACCCTACGTAGGACTTGCACCTGGAAGTGACCGTGGCAGCCGTTAGGCTCTTGCCATACGGCCGCCGCACCAGGTCCTCCCCCGATTCTCATACCTTCAACCCAGCCTCTCTCCTATCAGGCAGTGCAATATGATTATGATAAATTAATAGCAAAGTATACTTCAAGACAAATGTACACTTACTTTATTTTAATATTTCATTAATTTTGTTCAGTCAGCTGTTAAATCCGGCTCGAGGGACCGTACTTAATGAAAGTAAGGTATTTGGTTTGTATGGTTTGAGACACAGAAACGTGGTTATTGTTTGAAATATATTTGTAACTGATTAAAAATACTAAGAGTGTGTAGTTTATCACAGAGACCTTACACTTCATCATCTTCATCATCATCATCAGCCTCTATACGTTTATACCCTCTATCGACCTACACTTATCCAACTTTAATTACATTGAACACTTTTGCCCTCAAACCTGGTGTATCTGATACTAACTTCGTCTTCTCTTTAATCTCTCGTTTAGTTTTTTATCTATCTCTGATATTGGGGTAGTATATTCAGGTAGTGCCATGTTGCTTTGCAGCCGAACTGGGCCGGCACTACCGGGGTGGTACCTCTCGCTCACATAACACCGGCGTCAAGTGACAGCGCTATTCGGTTATGAGTTTCCGGTGGCCCGTTAGGGGGAATAGGGAAAAGGAAGGCAACGCATGCGTGGCCTTGATTGTGCGGATGTGTATGGGCGTCGGGACCGTGAGGTTCTGACTGCTCGTTTGCCCCCAGATGACATTAAAAAAATGTCCGCAAATTCACAATACGATTTTTACTAAGGGACCTTTAAGAAAAGAGCACGCATTTGAAAGGCAACGCACCTGGACCCTGGTAATGCTCTGATGTTCTGTCTATTTAATATTTTTATTTTAATATTTTAATATCTATGGACGCTTTCACACCACGTCAATCTGGTCCCGTGGTAAGTTCTCGAAGAACTTGTACCCGTAGTACCAGACAACGGAAATATTTAAGATTTTTATTATATAATACACATATTTAATACACATCCATGACCCAGGAACACAGAAAATATTTTTTGTTCCCTGGCGGAATTCGAACCCGCAACCTCCGGCTTTAGCGCTAACGCGCTTACCACTGAGCCACAGAGGTCGACAGTCTATGGATGTCGGTGACTTATCACCAGGGAAGAGAGAAAATACTGTCCCGTGTTATGTACAATATATAACTGCATTTTAATAATCATGGAAATATACTTACTTTATCCTATACCAAAAATATAACTTCTTTCCGATTTCTGCGCGTTTCATGGCGTCGTGTGTACAACTCGGGAGCTCTAAAGATTAACTAGAAGCTGTTTCATCATGTACCCACAAAAAGTTTAAACCATTATATCAAACTGATGTACACCCTCAAACTTACAAGTCACATTAAAAGTTTTGGATGCAACATAAACATAATATTATACCGCCCTTATGTCCTGCTATCTTCTTGAAATTAGGCGAGCATATTGGGCTTCTTCGGTTCTTTAATCTTCAAGCGAAGTGACATGAAATAGCTAAGGCTAAAAAAATAATCATCATTGTATGGCGTGCGAAGCTCTGTTGGAAACAGCTAGGCTTTTTTTTTCTTTAACGCCGGGAAATGCTCTGAGGCATCGCGCGGGGGAGTGGGTCTCCCCACGCGGGTATGTAGGACTCGCTGCGCCCGAAAGCTGGTAAGTGGACGCAGCTCTACCAACTAAAACCCGGCGAGTGCCACCAATACCGCTTTTGGTGAGGTGTCCCGGATCTAATAAACAAACAGGGCACCTCGACGGCTAGTCAGTCCCCCAAGGGACCGGCGCCAGCTCCACAGAGGGGTTGTCCCGCACCACAGAACTACCCCTCCCAACGTCGGGACAGTACAACGAGGTGAGGTTCCCATCCTCGCCCCCTGCCCCCTGCTCTCTTCTTATAAGAGGAGTACAAAGAGCCCCCTCGGCTCAATTAGCTTCACCCAAGGTGTTAGGCTCACCCTACGCTACTGAGCCCCACCGCCACGTCAAGGCCTGAAGCGTGGTGGGGAGCGCCTAGTCGTACCTGGACTACGTCGAGCCTATAAATACACACACCTATACTTCTCCTCACCTCCAATATACCGCATCAATAAAAACAGGCTTCGGAAGCGGAGTACGGTCAGCGGCTGACGAACAAATATTTGCGAGGCCCACCGGTACGGTCGGACAAAAAGTCGGTTCGTCCAAGTTGCTTGGTTCACCTTAGGCTACTGAGCCCCACCGTCACGATAAGGCTTGAACCATGATGGGGAAAAATAATGGACCTAAAAACCAATATGGTGGTCCAAAGATATAGGTTGAAAGCTATATGGCCAAAGTTGGTTGTCCAAAGTAATATGACCAAAGTTATAGAACTAAAGTTATTAGTCCAAAGTTATTGGTCCAAAATTGGCGGTCCAAAGTTACAGAACCAAAGTTAAAATTAAGTCTCAAATTAGAGGTACCTAGTGAGAAAACTTTTACTGATCCAATATAAGAGGTTCAAATTTTGTGCAAATCAGACATAATTATAGATAACAAATGGAGTTTCCCAAAATGGTCTAAAATAGTAGTATTTAGATAAGCCATGCGCAAATTTCAATAGAAAGTATAAATCATGGGACATTTCAGCGAACGGCGAGTTAATGAGCGGCCCGGGAACAATTGGGAATGGCGGAATTTCTCGATTCACCGCATCAATTCATCTATGATACCACGAAACGTATGGGCGCGCGTTGTTAGTTCGCGGAGTGAGGGTAAATTAAGTATATAAAATAGTAAGATGTAGAGCGATGCTTCTTTGCAGCCGAACTGGGCAGCCTCTCGTTCACATACCACCGGAAAGTGACAGCTAAGTGTCGCGTTTCGTGTGGTTTGTGAGTTTCCGGTGGCCCATTGGGGGGATAGGGAAAAGGAGGGCAACGCATCAGGATAACTTTTGGCTGTGCAGATGTCTATGGGCGTACTATTACATTTTATTATTATTAATGAGTCGATGACTACTTAGTCACTTATCCTGACTTATCAAATATCGGACATAACTTGTGATATTCAATATTATATAATAATATTAATATGTTAGGACAACTCACACACGGCCATCTGATCCCAAACTAGCCAGAGCCTGTTCTAATGGCAACCAGACAACTGATATCTTATATCTTTAAATGAGCAATATATATATATATATATATATATATATATATATATATATATATATATATATATATATATATATATATATATATATATATGTATATATACATAAATAATTGGAATCTCGGAATCGGCTCCAACGATTTTAATGAAATTTAGTATATAGGGGGTTTCGGGGGCGATAAATCGATCTAGCTAGGAATCATTTTTAGAAAATGTCATTTAAAAAAAATCTAGGTCCTATACTTATATACAAGGTTGATAAAAGCGAGAGGCATTAAATTAAACCACATAAAGAAAGAAAACATTTTCAAAGAACTTAAATACGAGAATAGCCAAAGTAAAGCGTAAACATACTTTGTAAAATGTCCACTGACCTTCGAATCTAAAAGGCAGTGCGACGCACAACACGTTGCGTCTCACCAGGTCGAATAAAGCGGAGTGGCTTTAAAACTTTAAAAATATCCTGTGACTAAACTATTGATTCTATTGGTCAAATTTTTGGTGTGTAGCCTGAAAATGGTACATAGTATATGTGGTTTAATTTAATGCCTCTCGCTTTTATCAACCTTGGATATTTCTAAATACATACATATTATAGATAAATTACACCCAGACACAGAACAAATGATCATGCTCATCACACAAACATTTGTTCTGGGTGGAAATCGAACCCACGACCTACTGAGTCACCAACCACTAGACCAACAGAGTCTCATCATCATCATCATCATCAGCCTCTATCCGTCCACTGCTGAACATAGGCCTCCCTCAATGAACGCCAAGATGGCCGATCCCTTGCCACTCGCATCCAACACGGACCGGCCACCGCAAGGAGATCGTCTTCCCACCTGGTCAATGGCCGACCAACACTTCGTCTACCTAAACGTGGCCTCCACTCTAGAACCCCATCGGCCATCCGTTCTGAGTGTGTGACCAGCCCACTGCCACTTCAACGAGCTGATTCTTTGCGTGATATCGGTTACCTTAGTTCTCAGACGGATGTCTTCCTTCCGAATCCTATCTGTCAAAGAAACACCCAGCATAGCACGCTCCATAGCACGTTGAGCTACGGCAAACTTGCGGACCAGTCCTATATTTAGAGGCCACGGCTTCAGCCCCGTAGGTCATCATCACGGGGAGAACGCATTGGTCGAAGACTTTCGTCTTCAAACTCTGCTGTATAGACGACGTGAGAATATGGCTAAGCTTCCTGAATGCTGCCCATCCCAATTGAATCCTCCTATCGGCTTCTCTCTCGAAGTTATGTCGACCTAGCTGCAAAGTGTGCCCAAGATAGACATACTCTTGCACGACTTCGAGAGTTATGCCATCAACGTTAACCGGCCTAGGGAGAACGTGTTCGTTGAACATGACTTTCGTTTTGTCCAAGTTCATCCTAAGACCCACACGTCGGGAAGATTCATTTAGACTGTGCAGCATCTCCTGCAAGCCCTCCAACGACTCGGCCAACAGAGTCTATATACATATAAAGTCACATTATTTTCTAATATTTATTGTTTACGCGAATTGCACTCATAATGAAAAAATTTTTATAAAAAAACTTAATAAAGTGCTATATAATCCGTAAAATTGTTTCATGTCATAACAATTTACAATAGGGTCTCAATAGGCCATTAGGTAATAGTTAGTAGTTTTTACTTTTCAGTTTTAACTGACCTATACTGTGAAGTGTGATGTATACTATGAAGAACTGAACACAATGATGGAGAAGCTGGCACATCTCCAACCAGCATTGGTCAATCGCTCGTCTCCGCTGCTCCTGCACGATAACGTGCGACCTCATACTGCACAGCAGACGGTCTTCAAGTTACAAGAATCTCATCGTCATCCGTCTTACTTACCAGACCTTGCGCCTACAGACTACTACTTTTTCCAGAATTTGGATAACTTCTTGGCGGGAAAAAAATCAATACCCGAGAGGCAGTACAAAATGCCTTTGAAGAATTTGTTGCCTCACGTCCAGCTGGTTTCTTTAAGAAGGGCATCAATAAACTGCAATCTGTTGGCAAAGATGCATTGATTGCATTGGTGATTACTTCGATTAATACCTACAAATAAAAATTATAGTTTAAAAAAAAACTAAAAAACACGCTTTAATAGCAAACCGAACTATAAATTTGAAAATAATTTTTAATAGAAGAATTAAATGGGTTAACATAATAAATAAATGATATTACTTATTGTAAAAAAGCGCGAGGTGCTCGATATTCTTGTTAAAAATATTTCATCGGTATCTATTTTTTAAAAGTGAAGTAAGTATAAAAACTTAGTTACAAGCACCACACTTTTTTACAATAAGTAATATCATTTATTTATTATGTTAACCCATTTATTAAAAATTATTTTCAAATTTATAGTTCGGTTTGCTATTAAAGCGTGTTTTTTAGTTTTTTTTAAACTAATTTATTTTTTACTTTTTAGTGTCGATTTTTTTAATTAAAGATTTTATTAATTTAAAGTACTCAACTAATGGCAATCACTATAGAAATGAGTGAGAGACTAAAAACAACACAAGTGATGTAGGTAACTTGCGCGCCTTATGCCTTCCTAGCATGTGCTATCCTGATTATCTTGATCAGGATATTGGAATTATTTTATCAAATTATTGTATTGTCATCGGTCCTCGATAAATCTACAAAGTTTGAACGAAATCTGGTCGTTAGAAGTGGGTAAAATAGCGTCCAAAGAAGTCGGTTACAAACAAACATACAAACATACAAACATACAGGTGAAGCTAATAAAAAGCGTGTAAAAAATACATGAAAACATTTTTTTGATACATAACGGCAATTTCATAGGTACAGACTAAAGACTATACCAACATTATAATTTATACGACGTAAATACTAAATTGTTAAATGGACCGCCGTCCGACACTCGACATCGACAGGAATCAAGAAAGGATTCCCATTTCAAAAATTCGACCATTATTATGGTCATTCTATTATTTGGCTTGCCATTATTGAAGTCAGTTGCAGGACGTTCGTAACAAGTATATAAAACGTTCAAAGCAAGTCGATAGCGCGATTCAGTTAAGGTACATCGACATCTAGCGGCGGTCTGGGGAAACTCACGATATAATACCCTACTTTAACACACACCGGCATATTTAGCGGAACATAAAATGAAGGTTTGGAATCAGTATAATTTAAGGTTGCTGGCTGGTTTATACGTCATTTAAATTAAAAAGAAATATTTTCAAATTAAGAAAACAACTGAACATCACATTTTAAGCAATGGTTTTAATTTTATTCAAATACGACTTTAATTTGGAGCGAACTTCGAGTATTTCTTCCTTCTGAGTTTGATTTAAAATTTCATTGAAATACTGTTTTTTGTTAGTTTTTTTTTAATCACGTATCTTTTTGGAGTTGAGGACTGAATTATGCCTGACTTAGCCCTAACGGAGATTGCCAGGGCACTCGAAATGCGAAGAAATGGTCAAACCTACAGAGTGATATCCAGAGATCTTCGTCGTTCAGGGAGACCGGTACTTATGTGAGAAGAGCAGGACAAGGCAGAAAAAGACGCACTTCAAGTAGGGATGATCGTTTCATTCGGCTTCGTGTACGTAGGAACCTCCGTTTGACGGCCGTCCAAGCCCGATATGAGTTAGAAGCAGTGCGAGGTGTAACCGTAAGTTAAGTACGAAGAAGGTTCGAAGAAGCTGGTTTGGGTTCATTTGTGCCCTCCAAGGCTCCGAGGCTCGAGGTAAATCATCGTAGAAACAGGTTAACTTTTGCTCAGGAACATCGACTTTGGAACGCGGACCAATGGAGTAAGGTATTGTTTAGTGATGAGTGCAGAATTCAAAAATCAAATAATTGGCGGCAGGTAAAGAATATACAGACGAAAAAAATTTTTAAACAAAAATTAAAACCGACTTCAAAATTAAAAAAAAAACTAAAAAGTAATAAAATAATTTCCTTAATCTTTGTGCCTACAATTTATAATCAACTTGTTCTTCTTAATATACAATCTTTGCATTTACCACGTCATTATTGTTACTTTTGGAGCCGGTGTCAGCCAAGGTAGGTAGGGAGGTAGGTACATCAACGAATACGAAGAATTAGTAGAAGAACAAGTTGATTATAAATTGTAGGCACAAAGATTAAGGAAATTATTTTATTACTTTTTAGTTTTTTTTTAATTTTGAAGTCGGTTTTAATTTTTGTTTAAAAAATTTTTATTTCTTAATTTTTAGTGATTGCAATTCGATAACTGATTTTATATTTTGTCTGAAATACGGGTAGAACTATTAAACGCGTTGCTCAGTTAGATAGCGAGGTATTAATGAGATGAACGTAGAAACTAGAAAGGGTTTAAATCATTACATAACAAAATATGAAAAAACCGAAATGGTATACATACATGTAATTGAAAGCAATCGTGGCAGATTTGCTGCTATTCATTAAATAATTCAGTTATATATAGGTATAGAACATCACCATCACCAATATATAGGTATAGAACATGACCAATATATAGATATAGAATGGATATTATGATGACCTTGAAATACTATGATGCGCTTCCAAGGCACAGTTGTTTTTTGTTCATTTAACAACGACAAGTAAAATTAAATTAAATTTATTAAACAAAATTACATGATTTTGGTATATTATTTAGCCGTATGAACTAAGCCCAATAAAAGCTGTAAATCGTCGAGGATTCCCCTCGACTGTTTAAGGTCTCAATTATCACACATGTAATGGCGCTTATAACCCATATGGATGCAAAGTTCTCATCAATTAAAATTAATTAAGTCCAAACACAAGGTAGCTACTGTAAACTGTTGAGGAGTTCCCTTAACTGTCAGTTGTCTTCATCATCAGACCCTTAATGACAGTCACAACACATCTAGGTGTAAAGTTCTCATCATTACAAATTAATCAAGCCCAAACACAAGGTTACTGATGTAAATCGTCGAGGAGTTCCCTCGATTGTCTTTCGGCTCCAGCATCAGATCGACTCTAGACCTTCATTAAATTGTAGTCCTTCAAAACACTTTATAAAAAAAATATCAAACGCACTAGTCGCCCCTATGATTTTCGAAAGTTCCCCTCGATTTCTCTGGGATGCCATCATCAGATCCTGGTTTCCTTATCATGGGACCATTTGGGAAGTATAATACCCTTTAGAACAAAAAAATAATTTTTCAAATCGGTCTAGCCATCTTCGAGTAATCAGGTAACATACATAAAAAAGATTCCGACGAATTGATAACCTCCTCATTTTTGAAGTCGGTTAAAAAGGAGAACGATACATTCAGACAAATTTTGAAACTACAGTTGCATACGGTGGTGGATCAATAATGGTTTGGGCGGGCATTTGTTTGGGAGCTCGCACAGACTTGGTAGTGATTGACAGAGGGAGTGTGACTGCAGACCGCTATATCAGAGAAGTTTTAGAAAAAAAATTCGTACCGTTTGCACCATATATCGGTGACGATTTTGTTTTTATGCAGGATAATGTTCGGCCACATACCGCTCGGGTAACTCAAGCTTATCTTAATGATATGAATATCACTGTTATGGAGTGGCCGGCGAGATCACCGGATATGAACCCAATAGAGCACGTTTGGGACTTGCTGTAAAGAAAAGTTAAGTCCAGAATTCCAGCTCCTGCCAACGTGGGTGAACTGCGAATCGCCGTAGTTGAGGAATGGCGGAGACTATCCCAGGAGACCATCGATAAGATCATTCTCAGTATGCCTAGACGGGTAGAAACTTTAATAAGAGCACGTGGAGGAAATACGCGATATTAAAAACCATTTTTCTAATTTAATTAATTGTTATTTTAATATTAATTTTCACTTTTCCCGGTTACATGAAAAGTTCAAAAATGTACCATTTTTCACAAATAGCCTTTACTCGCAAAATCTGTTCTTAATATGATCTCATTTTAAGTAAAACAAATGAAACTTTAAATAACAAAAGAAGTGTAGTAAGTAGATTTTAAAATAAAACCATATTTTTTAAATTATGGAGCATTTTTTTGTGTTACGTTAAATATGCCGGTGTGTTTAGTTACTACAGCTATTCGATAAGAGCTATAATTATATTTAATAAAGCAACGTTTTCGAGAGAGGACTTGCGGAGGTAAATATTTCAGTATCGCTGAAATATTTATATGATATTATTTAAGTATCTAAAAACCTAATATTAAGCAAACAATAATTATTAATTAGATTGTTAAACCTTCATAATATGGCATCAAAATAATTATTTATTGTTGTGCAAAATTAAGACAATGATAAATCTCAAGTATGAAAATAAACAATAATTAGATTTTTTTATCCTTGCATCACAAAGAAACGAAGGCATCTTGATAATCATCATCATCATCATCTTCATCACTGCTGTCATTTTCACTGTCATCACTGTCTTTTGGATTGTCACCGTCTTGTAATAAGTTATTATCTATAAAATAAAGAAACATATTATAATCTTTCGGCAAAGAAATTTATTAGTAGATATTTAAATTAAAATATTGATCGAAGAAAATATCGACACGATTAGATTTAAATCGTAGTATCATCACTTTGTAAGAGGTAGTGCCATGCTGCATTGCAGCCGAACTGGGCCGGCACGACCGGGGTGGAACCTCTCGCACACATAACACCGGCGTCAAGTGACAGATATTATTTACGCATTTCGTGCAGTTTGTGAGTTTCCGGTGGCCCATTGGGGGGATAAAGGAAAGGAAAAGGAGGGCGGCGTACTGCGCCTTGGTTGTGCGGATGTGTATGGGCGTAGGCGGCGTGAGGCTCCGACAGCTCGTTTGCCCCCTGATAACATAAAAAAAAATATCTAAAATAGCTGAATTAATAGACGAAGGTGGTTATTTTCGACGCTATCACCAATTTTCTTCTCAATTAATTTAAGTAATTGAGATCTGTTAGTTTTACAAATATGTAAATGCCATCTGCGTGGCACATTGATGTTGGCACTGGTGATAGTGGAAATGTTAAAAATTTCTCAATATCAACTTTATCATAACATTCTCCGAAATAACCCGCGTTGCATTCTCAGCTCGACAATTTTATTTTCGAGAGTTTATTTTTTTTAATTCTAAATAATTAGCGTCTGGCACAGTTAAAACAACAATAAAAATGTCTGGCAATAATAGATTCATGTTGCAAAAAGTTCAATAAAAATAATAATAAAAGAAAGAAACTTCTTAAAATAATTTGAAAAATTGATATTAGACCTGTAACAAGTAGGATGCGCACTGATGAACGCAACCACTACCGCCAGCCAGATAGCCCGTATGACGTCGGGAGACTGAGAGAGATAGCATATCTAAAAACTGGCCTGCCTGTAATTACCTGCCTTATTTTCCCGACGTTGCTAGGTCCCGTACTATATGGGGATTTTAAATATTAACTTAACGATAAAAATGGTGAAGAGCGAGTGAACCCGCGCGCTGAGGGTTCCGTACCTTTTTTTTTCTTTAACGCCGGGAAATGCTCTGAGGCATCCCGCGGGGGAGTGGGTCTCCCCACGCGGGTATGTGGCACTTGCTGCGCCCGAAAGCTGGTAAGTGGACGCAGCTCTACCCACTAAAACCCGGCGAGTGCCACCAATGCCGTCATTGGTGAGGTGCCCCGGATCTAATGAGCAAAAAGGGCACCTCGTCGGCAACCGACGCCACCTCCACAGACGGGTTGTCCCGCACCACAGACACCCCTCCCAACGTCGGGACAGTACAATGGGTTGAGGTTCCCGCCCCCGCCCCCTGCTCTTTTGTCCCCTCTTCTTATAAAAGGGGTACAAAGAGCCTCCTCGGCTCAATTAGCTTCGCCCAAGGTGCTGGGCTCACCCTAAGCTATTGAGCCCCACGCCACGACAAGGCCTGAACCATAGTGGGGACGAAATAATACCCTAGGCACTACAGCTATGGGGGATTTTAAATATTAAATTAAAGATGAAAATGGTGAGCGAGTGAATCCGCGCGCCGAGTGTTCGGTACCTGCCCATTATACTGCCATAATTTATAATTGGCGTCAAATATGTATGTATGGGGATAGCTTAATTTTCAACTTTTTTCATTTTTCGGAATTTTTCCTTTATTTGTGCTGTAATACCATTGAACTATATTACTAGCGTTATGTACATATTAACTACATGTTAACTACATGTTAACTCAATGTGTAAGACGATGCTTTAAGCCATTACGTGATTTTAGGTCAACTACCATAGTTTAGGTTTTCGACCTAACCCCACAACGGTTCAAGCCTTGTCGTGGCGGTGGGGCTCAGTAGCTTAAGGTGAACCCAGCACCTTGGGCGAAGCTAATTAAACCGAGGGAGGTGCTCTTTGTACCCCTCTTATTAAGGAAGAGGAGGCAAAAGAGCAGGAGGATGGGAACACTCCAATTTTACTTAAGAATCTATACAGATACTGAAATAAAATTGGAGTGTCTGTTTGTAATATTAAAATATCCTTTTTTTTCGGATGGATCTATGCTAACGGCCCGAAGGCCCTAATGCTACATCGGATTAGTGTGAGCCCATTTGGCTCACTTTTGGTTTGTGAAAGTGGGGGTTGCCCCCCCGCCAACCGTGCAGTCTGCGACCACACGGCCTCCTGGCGTCGGGTTGGTTAAAATAACCGCTTTTTATTAAATGTATAGGGATGTATACACGCTACATATACCAAAATAACATTTTTTACCATACGTCTGTCTGTTTGTTTGTTCCGGATAATCTCTGAAACGGCTGGGCCGATTTTGATGGGACTTTCACTGCCAGAAAGCTGATATTATGAGTAGTAACTTAGGCTTTAAAACTAATTATCATCAATCCGTATACGGCTGTAAATCTAAGTTAACGCGGGCGAAGCTGCCGGCAATGCATCAATGACCCAGGATGTAAATACCAGCGCATTAAAAAAGGAGTATAACTTAGCCTCCAGCTCCTTCAAAAGAGCTATTGCTGAGGCAAAAGTGGAGTAAGTGAAAAAGGCGAGAGATTGGTTCGACTTCCTTCGGGAACTCGTGAATTTTTGTAAGCCATCCCTACCATCACTGCACATGAGGTACGACTCGTTGGCCCACACCGCGAAGGAGAAGGCCGGTCTTCCAGGCTCTCTTTTTGTTTCCAACTCTATGTATGACCAGGGAAAAATACCAGGGAGGAATAATTTTCCAATGAATTATTAGACTGCATAGCATTTACCGGTGGGAGGGAAGCGTTACCGGTGGGAGGGAAGCGTTACCGGTGGGAGGGAAGCGTTACCGGTGGGAGGGAAGCGTTACCGGTGGGAGGGAAGCGTTACCGGTGGGAGGGAAGCGTTACCGGTGGGAGGGAAGCGTTATCGGTGGGAGGGAAGCGTTACCGGTGGGAGGGAAGCGTTACCGGTGGGAGGGAAGCGCTGTGCCGCGCTCCCGGCTGCATGGGTACCACCATCTTGCTTGTTTCTCCCGTGAAACAGCTTTGCTGTGTTTCGGAGAGAAGGGCAAGACAGGCAGTGTAATTACTGGCACCGAGACTTAACATCTTATGTCTCAGGATAGGTAACACATAAATGAGTTGCCTGGGCTCGTTCCAGGTATACTAGTTTATATTTATATGTTCATGGGTGACGTCGACCACTTACCATCAGGTGCCACGTCTCAGTTTGCCTATCCAACTAACATACATTTTTATTTTATCGAAGAAATGGCAAACGAACAGTCGGTTCATACGGTGGTAGGTGAAAAACTAAAATTGTATAAAAAGTCTTATTGAACGCAAATTATATCTATTGGTTCCAATGTCCAGTGGGAAGAATCGAAACATACTATGGACTCGATTGGATGTGTATTAAATATGTGTAATAAATAAAAATAATAAAAGATAAATAAAATTGGAGTGTCTGTTTGTAATATTAAAATAACCGCTTTTTATTAAATGTATACGCTAAATGGATGTATACGCGTACATATTATACTAAAATAGCATTTTTTACAATTTTTGTGTCTGTTTGTTTGTTCTGGATAATCTCTGAAACGGCTGGGTCGATTTAGATGGGACTTTCACTGACAGGTAGGTAGCTGATGTTATAAGGCGTAACGTAGGCTATAAAAATAATCATCATCAATCCGTATACGACTGTAAATCTAAATTAACGCGGGTGAAGCTGCGGGCAACAGCTAGTTATATAATAAAAATCTTAAATATATGTATAGTATAAAAGTATTAAATATATTTCCGTTGTCTGGTACCCGTAACACAAGTTCCTCGAGAACTTACCACGGGACCAGATTGACGTGGTGTAATAAGCGTCCATAGATAGATATTATTATATATTTCATGTGTATTAATAATTGTATAAATGTTATACAAAAAACAGTCTTACATTAATTTTAATTTCACTGCATATATTTTTTTCTTTTTTGTATGTAAATGTTGTGTACAGCTATAATTTGTTAACAATTAATGTTTCTGATTGAATGATTTGGTGTGTTAACTGTTGTTGTTCTTTATGTAATAAAAAATAAAAAATAAAATTATATAATACCTAATCATAATACTCGCAGCGAACGCTTTATTCCCGAGGTATCTTCGATATATTCTATTTTAATCAGCTCTTCTATATCTTCTACAATCTACATCTAGTGAAGCTACATCCATGATAGTTTGTGTCTAGTAAAGTGGTCGCGGGCGTCGGTGTAAAGGTATGAGACCACTAAATGGGCCATGGTATTATGTCTGACTTTTTTTTCTTTTACACCGGGAAATACTCTGAGGCATTCCGCTGGGGAGGGGGGGAATCACCAGGCACCCGCTGCGCCCGAAAGATTGTAAGGTGGACGCGGCTCTGCCCACTAAAACCCGGCGAAACCACTAATTTGCTTCGCCCAAGGTGCTGGGTTCACCTTAGGCTACTGAGCCCCACCTCCACGACAAGGCTTGAATCTTGGTGCGGTTTTATGTCTTACTATACCAGTGGTCCTTAACCTTTTAAGTCATGAGACAATTTGTAAAAAATTCAGTGCTATAAAAACAACGGTATATCACTGATAGACTAAAAAATACTGATAGGCTATAAAAATAGGCTAAGAAAATTGCTATACCACTAGCAGCTAACTTTGATATTATTTAAGAGCGCCCAGGACAGACTCGAACCCAGTAAAGAGTAACTAAACTACATAACACAACATTGTCTTCTAACAATCATCTCAACGTCTTGACCCAGTCGCCTAAAGTTGGTTTAATTGAGCTCTCGAAAGCTTCGAACTTTAAATTACTGTTTCGTATTGGTCAGTGGTTCAAGGGACGCCAGTTCAAATCCATTTGTGTGATGATGAAATACATAGGTATCAATAAAAATTAAATAGAAAAATTCCTAATACTATTGTAATTGTAAGAGGTAGTGCCATGCTGCATTGCAGCCGAACTGGGCCGGCACGACCGGACCTTAAGCTACTGAGCCCCACCGCCACGACAAGGCTTGAACCATGGTGGGATTAGTACTTTCTACTGATTGATTAAGTATATGATGTAAGATGTAGAGCCATGCTTCTTTGCAGCCGAACTGGGCAGCTCGTTCACATAACACCGGCGTCAAGTAACAGCTATGTCACATTTCGTATGCCCGTGAACTTAGCAGATCATTTTCCAGCATATCACAAAATTATTGGAGTTCTGTCTGCATGCAGCATAATTCTATAGTTCCTCATACTTTTTTGGCGTTTTCACCTCAAAAATGACATGAAAATTTTACAAAATTTTCTGCTAACTTCACGCATCTGGCAGATCATTTTGCACCAAATCGAAAATAAATTAGAGTTCTGTCTGCATGCAACATAGTTCTATAGTTCCTCATACTTTTTACAACAATTTTTGGCGTTTTCACCTCAAAAATGACATGAAAATTTTACAAAATTTTCATGTCATTTTTGAGCACTGGCGCAAGGGGGAAGCACTGGCGGTTAGTTTGGAGATAGCGAAGGCCTTTGATCGGGTGTGGCATAAAGCACTTCTAGCGAAGCTACCATCATATGGGCTTCCCGAGAAATTATGTAAGTGGATCACCAGTTTTTTAGCAGACAGGAGCATCAAGGTCGTTGTCGACGGTACATGCTCGGACCTCAAGTCTGTTAATGCTGGTGTTCCGCAAGGCTGTGTACTATCTCCAACCCTGTTTCTTCTGCATATCAATGATATGCTGCAAACCAGCGGCATTCATTGTTATGCGGATGACAGCACTGGAGATGCCTTATACACTGGCCGCTCTAATATTTCTCGGGAACAAGTCGATGAGTGTCGGAACAAACTTGTGTCTGAAATCGAGTCTCTGTTGACCAAAGTCTCGGAATGGGGACGACTTAACCTGGTCCAGTTTAACCCCAACAAGACACAAGTTTGCGCGTTTACCGCCAAAAAATCACCCTTCGTCGTTCCTCTACGATTTGAAGGCACTCCCCTATCTGCCGCAGCCAGCATTGGGATACTTGGCGTCGACATATCGAGAGATGTGCAGTTTCGTGGTCATTTTGAAGGAAAGGCTAAACTAGCCTCTGAGAAACTTGGCGTGCTCAATAGGGCGAAGCAGTATTTCATGCCTTCACACCGCCTTCAATTATACAAGGCGCAGATCCGGCCTCACATGGAATACTGCTCTCACCTCTGGGCTGGAGCGCCCCAATATCAGCTCCTTCCATTTGACCGCGTCCAACGCCGGGCGCCTCTAATCGTCGATGATAATGTGATCTCCAATCGGCTTGATCCCTTGGCGCTGCGTAGAGATGTCGGATCGCTCTGCATCTTCTACCGCATCTACCACGGGGAGTGTTCTGAGGAATTGTTCGGATTAATACCTGCGGCAGAATTCCACCACCAGACATCGCGTAAGAATTCCAAATTTCACCCACACCATCTTGATGTCCGGAAATCCACAACATCTAGATTTTTACGGCATTTCCTGCCTCGCACTACAAATATATGGAATCAGCTGCCACCTATGGTGTTTCCGAACCGATACGACTTAGGGACCTTCAAGAAAAGAGCATACTCACATCTAAAAGGCCGGCAACGCACCTGCTGATCTCCTGGTATAGCGGGTGTCTGTGGATGTCACTATTCACTTACCATCAGGTGAACCGACTGTCCGTTTGCCCCCTCTTCTATAAAAAAAAAAATAAAAAAAAAAAATAAATAAAAAAAAAAGTTTTCACCTCAAAAATGATATGATTCATTTTACAAAATTTTCTGCTGTTCACGTGTCTGGCAGATCATTTTGCACCAAATTGAAAAAAAAAACGAGAGTTCTGATCGCATGTAGCATAGTTCTGTAGTTCCTGATACTTTTTACAAATAGTTCTGGCCCTGTTATATCAAAAAACGCCACTTCAAAAGACAACAAAATGATCTGCCAACTTCACGTGTCTGGCAGATCATTTTGCACCAAATTGAAAAAAAAACGAGAGTTCTGATCGCATGCAGCATAGTTCTGTAGTTCCTGATACTTTTTACAAATGCCAGATGCGTGAAGTTAGCAGATCATTTTGTTGTATTTTGAAGTGTCATTTTTTGAAGCAACCACGCCAGAACTATTTTTAAAAAGTATCAGGAACTATAGAACTTTTTTTTTTTTTGTTTTTGCAGGGAAATCCTTATGGATGCAGCCAGGATCTTCGGGTAGATCCTGACCCAATGTGGGACTCGCACCTGGGAGTGCCCACCCTAACTAAAACCACTGCGAGCGCCTTCAGCCGCTTTTTGAGGGTCCCGGATATGCAGGCAACAGACAGGATCACCTCAGCGACAGGCTGGCCCCGGCGAAGGCCAGACTACTCCTCGTAGGGACACCCCCGTTCGTCGCCTGCGGGAACTATAGAACTATGCTGCATGCGAACAGAACTCCAATAATTTTGTGATCTGCTGGAAAATGGTCTGCTAAGATCACGGGCATGCATTTCGTGCGGTTTGTGAGTTTCCGGTGGTCCATTGGGTGCGGGGAGGGGAAAGGAGGGCAACGCATCTACATAGCCTCTGGTTGTGCAGATGTCTATGAGCGTTGGTAGTCACCATGGCTCCGACTGCTAGGTTTCCTCATATGACATAAAAAAACTAATATTAAAAACACAAAAGTTTCTAAGTATTCATGTTTGTTCATCTTTCACATCAAAACGGCTGAACTGATTTGGCTGAAAGTTGAAATGGTGATGGCTTATACCTTAGATTAGGACATAGGCTACATTTTATCCCGAAAAAATCAAAGTTCCTACGGGAATTACGACTTATTATTAGTAGGAATTCATATTTTGATATCGCAGGGAAATCACAAGTAGCCAGGATCTTCGGGTACATCCTGACCCTATGTGGAACTTGCATCTGGGAGTGCCCTAACTTAAACTGAAACTGCGAGCGCCTTCAGCAGCTTTTGAGGGTCTCGGATCTGGAGGCAACAGGGTCACCTCAGCGACAATCTGGTTCCTGTGAAGTCTAGACTATTCCTCGTAAGGGGGGACTGCGACGTGTTATACTAAGCTTAGGTTCCCATCCTGAAGCACAATTCAACTAACATCGACGACCTCTGTGGCACAATGGTTTGCGCATTTACGCTCAAGTCAGAGAGGTTGCGGGTTGGAATTCCCGCCAGAAAACAAAAAAAAATCTGTGTTCTTGGGTCATGGACCTGTATTAAATATGTGTATTATTAAATTATTTTATTATTATTATATAATTATATTATTAAAAATCCTAAATATATGTATAATATAAAAGTATTAAATATATTTCCGTTGTCTGGTACCCGTAACACAAGTTCTTCGTGAACTTACCACGGGACCAGATTTACGTGGTGTGAAAAGCGTCCATAGATATTATTATAAAAAATAACAACCAAAATATACACACCAAATGTGGACACCAAATATATGTAAATGATAATAAAAAAGTCTTCATAAACGTTTCGTATAAATAAAATTTTAGTAGTCTTCCTAGAAATAGTGAATGCCATATGTACGACCACCCAATATGTTATAATAATTTTATTACATAAGATAAACAACATGTGTCCTGGTATACCGAATTTAACTTGATAGCTTTCCCTCTTGCATCATCATCAGCCTCTATCCGTCCTGTTGAACATAGGCCTCCTCAATATACCGGGTGTATTTTGAACGCTTGAAAAGATTTAACCCTAATAATATACTATTTATATACTATATAATTCATATTATTTTTACCATTTATCTCAGAAACGTTTTTTAAGAAAATTTTAGGACTTATGTATTTTGCAAACCCGCAATGTACTGTTGCTGCAAACCAGCGAACTCTGTCAGCTGATGCAGTCCGCTGGCCGGCGTGAACCATAAACCAATTACATTGCCGTTTTTTTTAAACGATTTTTTTTTATATTTTAAGAAATTTGATGATGATAATGCTTATCATCATCAAATTTCTGTAACATTATGTGTACTAAACCGGATTATACAAAAAAAAGGCAACCAAAAAAAAAGAAACGCGTTTTTTTCACTTGTATCATGTCAGGCTATCCAACACTATCATACCTCTTCGTTTTTGCAAGCGTTCAAAATACACCCGGATAATAGTAGGTAGAGCTGCGTCCACTTACCACATTTCGGTCGCAGCGAGTCCCACATAGCCTCCTGAAGAGTACCGCCTCCCCAGGAGGATGTCTAAGAGCATTTCCTGGCGTAAAAGAAAAAAAATGGATAGGTCACATGAATAAGAACTGGTCTGAACTCATTAATGTTAGTTGATATTGTTGACCACCTGCTTTAAGTCTGCCAGTTCACCCAAATTGACTAATACTTTTTTATGCTTTTTACGCATGTAACCAAATCACCCTGGGTGAGTTCCTGACTATGTGGGACTCGTACTTCGTGCCCTAACTAAAGCCACTGCTAGCGCCTTCAGCCGCTTTTTGAAGGTCTCGGATCTGTAGACAACAGGATCACCTCAGTGACAGGCTGGCCCCGGCGAAGGCCAGACTACTTCTCGTACGGGGAGACTGCCCGATGACTACTTAGCAGTCCCTGCGAAGTCGTGCCATAGGCCCAGGTTCTCATTCTGAGCCCGACACGAACACAGGAGCGAAGCTAAGATTAACTTCATATTAAGGCCCCATAGCAGGTTAGCTGTAATAAAATGACAAACGCATTACCCCTCTCTGTGGGTTGGTAAACAATCAACATAGTGGTAATACGAGTATTAACTGTAGCTAGCGGTGGGCAAAGCACCTTTTTATCGATATTTTAAAGAAACACTTAGAATTAAGATGGAGTAATGTAAGCGATGATGGTGTAGTGGGTATCGGCTCGGCCACTTGAGTGAGAGGTCCGGGTTCGATCCTGACCCCTGTCATGACTAGAAATGGGTTTTTCTACATTTCTACGTGCACCTGGTCTCATGTCTCATGTCCAGACATGAGACGATCGCTTGCTAACGGGTGAGATCCATCCATCCGATGAGATAAGTCTTTGACGGTGTGTGAAGTTCACCGCATTAGACCAGCGCCAGCCCCAGCCCCAGGTGGGTATGTGGGACTACCTGTGCCCGAAACATGGTAAGGTGGACGCAACTCTACCCACTAAAACCCCGCGAGTGCCAGCAAAGCCGCCTTTAATGAGGTGCCCCGGATCTGTTGAGCAACAGTACACCTCGACGGCTAGTCAATCCCCCAAGAGACCGATGCCACCTCCACTGAGGGGTCGTCCCGCAACACAGAACAACCAACGTCGAGACAGTGCAATGGGATAAGGTTCCCATCCTCGCCCCTTGTCCCCTCTTCTTATAAAAGGGGACCTACAATGATCAGGCTCCTCGGTTCACCCAGTGTGTTGGGTTCACTTTAGGTTAAGTCCCACCGCCACGACAAGGCTTGAACCATGCTGGGTATCGGTGAACTACTTCCCAAACACCTTCCTCTCCTGATTTCGAGGGTCGAGGCCCAGCAGTGGGACATATAAAGGTTGATGATGAATTATTTATTTGTATGGAATAGAGTAATCTATACTATAATATTATAAAGCTGAAGAGTTTGTTTGTTTGTTTGTTTGAACGCGCTAATCTCAGGAACTACTGGTCCGATTTAAAAAATTCTTTCAGTGTTAGATAGCCCATTTATCGAGGAAGGCTATAGGCTATATAACATCACGCTGTGACTTATAGGAGTTGAGTAACGCGGGCGAAGCTGCAGGCAACAGCTAGTTACTTATACATACTAGTTAGTAAACTATTTCTTTAAATATCGATATTAATTCAAAGTAATAATAAAATTAATTAAAAAGCTGTAAGTATTCTTAAACTACAACACAACACTAGTGCCTTATAAAATCTTTAGCAGCGGATGTAGTAATCTTTGTGAACCTGTTTCTCAGTCACAGTACGAACCAATAAAAACCTTAGTTAACTTTAACTAGGGTTCGAATTAACCGGGCGGTGCTATTCTAAATTTGTACCACACTATTCCCACGGTAAGGTTGAAAAAGGATACATTAATTGATTTGATGGTACACCTATCTCGAAACCGGTGCAGGCGGAACATACACCACGGTAATATAGTTAAGATTTGATAAAGCTTCGAGTTAGGAGTGCTTTGGAATTTTAGCGTTTTCATGTTAGTTGGAAAAGCAAATAGAGTCAAGCCACCTGCATGTGGCAAACGTAGCCTGTGAACAAACTATCTGGGACTAGCAGTTGCCCGCAGCTTCGCCCGTGTTAACTAGCTTACTTTCACTCCTGTTAGTCACATCCTATAAGCCTTCCTCGATAAATGGGCTTAACACTAAAATAATTTTTCAAATCGGACCAATAGTTCCTGAGATTAGCGCGTTCAAACAAACAAACTCTTCAGCTTTATATTATTAGTATAGATTAACCCACTTAACTTTCTTTTTGGTGTAATGGAAAGGCCTTACGCCTTCCTTAGGGGTCATACCTCCATACCTCCCCGGGTGTCCGTGGATATGTGAGATTCCCCGGCGCTAGTCACCGGTATAATATATAATATATTTTGTTTTTACAGAAGAGGGGGCAAACCGACAGTCGGTTCACCTGATGGTAAGTGATAGCGACATCCACAGATACCCGCTACACCAGGGGATTAGCAGGTGCGTTGCCGGCCTTTCAGATATGAGTATGCTCTTTTCTATAATAATATCAACCCTTATATGTCCCACTGCTGGGCACCGGTCTGTCCTCGAAATCAGGCGAGGAGGGTGTTGGGCCAAAGTTTATATGCGCTGGCCCAATGCGGGGTGAACTTCACACCTTCAAAGATTTTTCTGGTGAATATAAAGTATAGACTAATACCGGACCCGACTTTATCCGGTCCAAATAGTGATATTTGACCGAATTGTTTATCTAAACCATTCTAGAATCCACTTGAAGACACACAAAGAAATTCATCAAAATCGGTCCAGCCGTTTAGAAGGAGTTCAGTCACGCAAAATCAAAATCATTTTTTTTTATTTACATTAGTAGCAATATAGTATCTTTTTGAACATCAATTGAATCTACCACCGGTTCCAAGGTAAGCCCACTGAGAAG
The DNA here is from genome assembly GCA_963853865.1 of Helleia helle. NCBI lineage: Eukaryota > Metazoa > Arthropoda > Insecta > Lepidoptera > Lycaenidae > Helleia > Helleia helle. Next base: position 2,894,503 of record OY971437.1, read on the forward strand.
AACCGGCGAAACAAACTCAGTGGAACTAATCTTTTCAAATAATATGTATTCTATAACAACTTTAACATCTTATCCTGAAATGCCTGGGAGGAACGCCTTATTCCCAGGGTGTGGTATCTTCCATGACATCTTTTACTTTATAATATGCTTTACCACACAAACGTTCTTTAAGGTTACACAAGTCGCTCATGTTTCCATACAAACGCAGAACAGTAATTACTACAATTTTTGACGTTGACCATCAAGAACTAAGGATTATATAAATTGATCTCGTCGTTATCTATGTGTGTATGTACCCAAAACCGTAAAAAAATTATACATAAAAAAAAATACAAGCATCTAAACTTTCGTATTTGAACACTGATTTTAGCCCAACATTGGGCGTAAATAAATAGTATACCGAGCACGAAAGCTCAAAAATAAAGCCCGTACAGATATAGTTTAGTTATTCAAAAGTTGAAAAAAAAATTATTTTGAAAAGATACACTCATTAGTTTTTCTATGATAACTGTTTTACTAAAAGGACATTTTCGGAATGAATCATTGTGCATTTCATTCTAGCATGCATGTTCGCGCCTTATGTCAGGTGAGATAGCATTACTTTTGTTAGAGTTCGCGCCATCGACTAGTTGAACCTTAATAACTTTTTAAATTTTTTAATGGATAGCTTTTGAACGTTTTCTGGGATCCTATTGTAAAAGCGTATACAATTGCCTTTAAAAGAATTGCTTACTTTTGATAGTCTAATCACTGGTACATCTAACCTGTGTCTATTACGTACATCTCTAATATGAATATCACTTTTCTTACAAAATTCATTTATATTTTTCAGGAAGAAGAATTAATATATATAATATATTTGTCATAAGGTCAATTCCCAAATATCTGTACTTCAGATTCGAACCCGTTACAGAGAAGTCACCAGACCATTAAACCAAAACAACTAACAAAACATAAAAAGTAGCGCAAAACCTCTTCAACGATTTCTTCCCATAGGAACTTATAAATCTAATAAAACCTGTCTCCCATGTAAGTACCTTTGAAGCCCTTCGGATGCCTTCGGACGCCATAGGACGTATTCGGCGATGTTCGGTCACTGTCGGGAATCTTCGGGTTTCACAAGCACGCGCCATAACCAGTTTTGCTACTGGTTCTCGCGATATGCCACTTTCATACAGACAGTGTAAGGCCGTTTTCTGTACGCTAATGTATACTGATAAATAAAATTGGATTGTCTATTTGTAATAATAAAATAAACGCTTTTTATTAAATGAATAGGGATGTATACACGGTACATATACCAAAATAACATTTTTTACAATTTTTGTCTGTCTAACTGACTGTTTGATCCGGATAATCTCTGAAACGGCGGGGTCAATTTTGATGGGACTTCACTGGCAGAAGGCTGATGATATAATGAGTAACTTAGGCTATAAAATAATCATTATCGATCCGGGTACGCCTGTAAATCTAAGTTAACTAGGGAAAAGCTGCGGGCAACAGCTAGTAGAAAAATAAAAATTTAGAAAATAAATAAATATAAGTATACAAAAACGACGTTGGCCTAGTCACTAGTGGGTATGGGTTCAGCCTCTTGAATGAGAGCCGAGAGGTCTGGGTGATGCCTAGAAATTTTCTTAATTTCTACCTGCATCTGAACATGTGACCATCGCTTGCTCACCGGTGAAGGAAACGTCGCGAAAGCTGCATGCCTGATGAGATTAAAAGTCTTTGAAGGTGTGTGAAATTCACCAACCCGCATTAGGCCAGCGCATCGGCAAACTATGGCCCAAAACCATCCTCGCCTAATTTCGAGGAGGAGACCCGCGCCCACCAGTGGGACACAAAAGCGTTGATACTATTATATACAAAAACACATTTCAAGGCACTACATGGTCTGCAGACCCCTGGACCCCCTGTCCCCCTGTCGAACCCGGACCTCTCACTCAAGAGGCCGAGCCCACACCCATTAGACTACCGTCACTCTGATTGGGTGGATAGGGACATAGGGGGAAAGGGAAAAGGAAGGCAACGCATCTGCATAACTTCTGCTTGTACGGATGTGTATGGGCGTAGTCACCATACAACTGCGTGTTTGCCTCCTTATAACATAAAAAAGTGCAGTCTTGAAGTTCATTGAATAGGTCCAGCAGTTGGAAGGTAATGATGATCCATTTGAAATATATAAAAGAGTTCAAAATTTAAATGAATAAACAACTTCTGAAAACGTTTCAGGAATATAAACACTAATAAAGCTTTTATATATTTTTCCCTATCAGTGTAGGGTTACAGGAAGTTTAAATTGAACTTTATTAAAAACTAGCTGTTGCCCGCAGCTTCGCCCGTGTTAACCTAGATTTACGGCCATACGCGGATTGTTGATGATTATTTTATATTTCTTATTACAATATTTATATTTCTTCTTTCTATTTTTTATTTCTTCACTTCTATACTATTATTAAAAAGAGGAAATATTTGTATGTATGTAGCGAATAAACTCAAAAAACAACTGGACGTTTTAAAAAAAATCTTTCGCCATTAGAATGCTAAATAATTCCTGATTAACATGAGCTAACGAGCGAAGCTGCGGGAATCAGCTAGTTTAAATAAAACGCTGTCTGTGTGAAGGGCCATCACAAAAACTAAAGAACAAACATTTTTTGTGGAGCAGGTTATGTTTAACTATCTTACGAGTAGTTAACTGTTATATCAAATAGTTAACTTTATCCCCTTCCGATATTTATACTAGATGGTTAGAAATGTCAACTTTTAAATTATTATTGCCAATATATAAAAATACAGGTAGGAATCCTCCAATATTATAGGGTGAAGCAGTGTCGATAAAAAATATAGGTAGGAATCCTCCAATATTATGGGGTGGAGCTGTGTCGATAAAAATACAGGTAGGAATCCTCCAATATTATGGGGTGGAGCTGTGTCGATAAAAATACACGTAGGAACCCTCCAATATTATGGGGTGGAGCTGTGTCGAAAAAAATACAGGTAGGAATCCTCCAATATTATAGGGTGGAGCTGTGTCGATAAAAAATATAGGTAGGAATCCTCCAATATTATGGGGTGGAGCTGTGTCGATAAAAATACAGGTAGGAATCCTCCAATATTATGGGGTGGAGCTGTGTCGATAAAAATACACGTAGGAACCCTCCAATATTATGGGGTGGAGCTGTGTCGAAAAAAATACTGGTAGGAATCCTCCAATATTATAGGGTGAAGCAGTGTCGATAAAAAATATAGGTAGGAATCCTCCAATATTATGGGGTGGAGCTGTGTCGATAAAAATACAGGTAGGAATCCTCCAATATTATGGGGTGGAGCTGTGTCGATAAAAATACACGTAGGAACCCTCCAATATTATGGGGTGGAGCTGTGTCGAAAAAAATACAGGTAGGAATCCTCCAATATTATAGGGTGGAGCTGTGTCGATAAAAATACAGGTAGGAACCCTCCAATATTATGGGGTGGAGCTGTGTCGATAAAAATATAGGTAGGAAACCTCCAATATTATGGGGTGGAGCTGTGTCGATAAAAATATAGGTAGGAACCCTCCAATATTATGTGGTGGAGCTGTGTCGAAAAAAATACAGGTAGGAATCCTCCAATATTATGGGGTGGAGGAGTGTCGATAAAATACAGGTAGGAACCCTCCAATATTATAGGGTGGAGCTGTGTCGATAAAAATACAGGTAGGAATCCTCCAATATTATGGGGTGGAGCTGTGTCGATAAAAATACAGGTAGGAATCCTCCAATATTATGGGGTGGAGCTGTGTCGATAAAAATACAGGTAGGAATCCTCCAATATTATAAAGTGGAGCTGTGTCGATAAAAATATAGGTATGAATCCTCCAATATAGATTATAGAGTGGAGCTGTGTCGATAAAAATAACTATTTTATATTAATACTTTTTATTTTTATTTGGATAGGCAAATGGGCATAAATTAACGTGCAACTAGCCCAAGTTACTCATTCATGGGATGTCTGTCCTGAGACAAAATGTTAAGTCTCGGTGCCAGTAATTACACTGCCCCTTTTTTTTTTAACGCCGGGAAATGCTCTGAGGCATCCCGCAGGGGAGTGGGTCACCCCAGGCGGGTATGTGGGACTCGCTGCGCCCCAGAGGTGGTAATTTGGACGCAACTCTACCCACTAAAACCCGGCGAGTGCCGCCAATGCCGCCTTTGCTGAGGTGTCCCGGATCTAATGAGCAAACAGGGCACCTCGACGGTCAGTCCCTTAAGGGACCGACGCCACCTCCACGGAGGATTTGCTACGGGACAGTGCAATGGGGTGAGGTTCACATCCTCGCCCCTTTTCCACCTGCTCTTTTGTCCCCTCTTCTTATAAGAGGGGTACAAGGAGCAGCTCCCTCGGCTTAATTTGCTTCGCCCAAGGTGCTGGGTTGACCTTAGGCTACTGAGCCCCACCGCCACGACAAGGCTTAAGCCATTGTTGGGGGTCAAAATGCGTCTACTACAGGTTCCAGCGAAACAATCTTAGTAATTTAATTTCAATATACTTTTCTATAATATACACAAAGTTATTGTTGAATAAATGACTTTTACTTCCACCTCAGCAACAATATTTACCCAGTACAAGCTTAGTATTATAGATATGTATCTATAATAGATAATAATCTAGTTTTATTACAACATAACAGCATCCAGTTAGCTCTCTCGTTAAAATTGAACCGGACACTAACGGCCGGTGTGATTATGAACTAAGGTTATTTCACGTCTTTGTTATCCAGTTCAGAGTTAATAAAGTTTCGTAACAACTTTTTCCAGTGCCCTTTTCCTGCGTAATAATAGCGTCAAACGATTTGCTGTTTTTAGCAGAGAACAGGGAGTATCCGCGGCTATGAGACTTACGTGTGAGTTGCCTGGAGTTCCGGGTGATAGGTTCATGGGCTACGATGACGAGCTTTCAGGCGCAGCGAGTCCCAAATACCCGCGTGGGGAGACCCACTCCCCCGCGGGATGCCTCAGAGCATTTCCCGGCGTAAAAGGAGAGGAGGCCGATTTTGACGGGACTTTCACTGACAGATAGCTGATGTTATAAGGAGTAACTTAGGCTATAAAAATAATCATCATCAATCCGTATACGGCTGTAAATCTAAGTTAACGCGGGCGAAGCTGCGGGCAACAGCTAGTCTAGAATAGATCCCCTTCTGAAGAGGTTCCCTTTTGGGTATGCAATATTTATTTGTAGCCTGCTACGTATATAAATACATAATAAGTCTGTGTGTTTGTACAATTGAAAGGATTCCGGCTAATGTTTGCCTTAAGACGCCGCAAGCTACGGTCGGCATACAAGATATTATATTTAAAATAGCTATTTAATATATATATATATATATAATTCACACTCGCACACTTCCGAAGCCTGGAGGAGGCCTTCACCCGAGGACGGTTATATCCAAGAATAATAATAATAATAAAAAAAAAGTAACTCGTACTAAATCTAGTCAATAAACAAATATACTAACAAACAAATATCACATTTGAAATGGAAATTAAGGATATGGAAATATAGGCTTTTTTATTATTTTTTTTTTATTTTTTTTATTTACACTTCCGAAGTGTGCGAGGGGTGGAACCTCTCGCTCACATAACACCGGCGTCAAGTGCCAACTATGTCGCTTTTCGTGTGGCTTGTGAGTTTCCGGTGGCCCATTGGGGGGATAGAGAAAAGGAGAGCAACGCATCTGCATAACTATTGGCTGTGCGGTTGTCTATGGGCGTTGGTATATTAAAGGCTTCGACTGCTCGTTTGCTAGAATGAGACTGACCTCTTATAAGAAGAGGGGACAAAAGAGGGACGGGGCAAGGGGCCGGGAACCTAAGACGGGAACCTCACCCCATTGTACTGTCCCGAGTCCCGACGTTGGCAGGGGTTGTTTTGTGGTGCGGGACAACCCCTCTGTTGAGATGGCGTCGGTCCCTTGAGGGACTGACTAGCCTTCGAGGTGCCCTGTTTGCTCAACAGATCCGGGGAGGTGCCCCGGATTACCCCAAAGACGGAATTGGTGGCATGGCCGGGTTTAACTGGGTAGAGCGGTGTCCACTGTGCTGCAGAAGTGGGCTATTCGTGCAATTTACAAGTTGCCCCCCTATTCATCTTTGAGAGAAAAAATTAGGAATTACGGATTAGGAATTCTGACTGTCCTCTCAATACATCTTAGAAAATTTACTGTATGTCCGGAAAAACATAAATGAATTTTGTAAGAAAAGTGATATTCATAGTAGGAATACACGTAATAGACACAGGTTACATGCACCAATGATTAGACTTTCGAAAGTAAGCAATTCTTTTAAAGGCAACTGTATACGCTTTTACAATAGGATCCCAGAAAACGTTCAAAAGCTCTCCATAAAAAATTTAAAAAAAATTGTTAAAGAGCGTTTGTGTGGTAAAGCATATTATAAAGTAAAAGATTTCATGGAAGATACCACACCCTGGGAATAAGGCGTTCCTCCCGGGCATTTTAGGATAAGATTTTAAAATTGTTATAGAATATATATTATTTGAAAAGATTAGTTCCACTGAGTTTGTTTCGCTGGTTCTTCTCAGTGGGCTTAACTTGGAACCGGTGGTAGATTCAATTGACGTTCAAAAAGAAGCTCCTATAAGAACTAATTTGAATAAAAAAAAATTAATTGACTTATCAGCTTACGGGCGCAGTGAGTCCCACATACCCGCGTGGGGAGACCCACTCCCCCGCGGGATGCCTCAGAGCATTTCCCGGCGTTAAAAAAAACCCATTCGAAGCCGGGACGGACTGCTTGCTTTTATAAACGAGGCGATACTTGTAAGTGGTCGACGTCACCAATAAAAACATGAAGTTAGTTCACGTAAGACTCGATGCCAGTAATTACACTGCCTTTATCGCAGTACATAGTAAAAATGGTCCCGGAGAGAAGTAAAGCATATCCTTAGGGTTTTGAAATCCACAAACTCTATCGTACAGCTACAAAACCAACCAACATAAGAATCGCTAACGGATCATCATCATCATCAGTCATGCATTGCACTTTTTTTTACAGTATAGGGCAAACGAGCAGTTGAAGCTATAGTATAGACTACTGACCATACTGCACAACCAGAGATTATGTAGTGTTGCCCTCCTTTTCCCTATCCCTCCAAAGGCCACCGGAAACTCACAGACCGCACGAAACGCGTCATATTGATGCCGGTTTTTGTGAGTGACAGGTACCACCACGGTCGGCCCAAATCAGCTGCATAGCATTACCTCTTACTGCTTACAGTATTCAATGAAGGCCAAAACTAACTTTTTCAAAAATATTTCCAATTTTCCTGCTAACCGTACATTGCTAGGGTTGATTTATATCAGCCCCTTTTGGCAGATGTCCGTAGCCCGGCTCAGCCATTGTCTTCTCTGCTCTAATTTAGGATGCACCATCATCAGCGTGTCTATTGATAGGCATCCATCCATGCACAAGAAATGAGTTACCGCAGGTACTCTAAAGGTCGGTGCGGACGTCCACAGCTCTCGCGCCGGATCATTCAGACGACAAGAAGAACACCGCTGGGGCTTAGTGGGTAGAGTCTGCGTCCACCTTACCATCTTCTCGGGCGCAGAGAGTCCCACATAACCCCCGGGCCCCCCCAGGCCCGGTGGTATGCCTGAACGCATTCCCCAGCGAAACCAAAAAAAAAAAAACCTAGGCAGAACCTGTTCTTATGGTAACCATATTTGCATCCGAATTGGGCCGGCAGGACTGGGGTGGTACCTTCACCTAATACAGGCGTAAAGTGACAGCTATGCTGTCGCGTTTCGTGCAGTTTGTGCATTTGCGTAGTGCGGGTTGGTAGTATATAGGCTCCGACTGCTCGGTTGCCTCCTTATCTATACTAATATTATAAAGCTAAAGAGTTTGTTTGTTTGAACGCGCTAATCTCAGGAACTACTGGTCCGATTTGAAAAATTCTTTCAGGTTTAGATAGCCCATTTATCATGAAGGATATAGACTATATAACATCACGCTGTGACTAACAGTAATTAAGTAAGGTTACGCGGGCGAACCTCGGAGGACCCAGCGCCGCCTGCAGGCAGCTATACTCCGGTGTCTGCCGGAGTATGGCGACATACGGTGCTCCCATTTGGGCGGGTCACCTTACCGCGCGGAGTAGGGCCCAGTTGCGCTCGGCGCAGCGGGTCATCGCGGTAAGAGTGATTCGGGGGTATCGTACAATATCGTGGGCAGCAGCAACTGCCCTAGCCGGCGACCCCCCGTGGGAACTTGTGGCGGAAGTTCTTGCTGAGGTGCACTCCTATGTCTCGGATAGGAGGTCTCTCGGCGAGAGCCTGACGCTGGACGGGATCCTGCGGGTCCGCCGACTAGGGCAAGAGGCGTTAATGCTGAGGTGGGGAGAGGACCTGGCGTGGGAGCCGTATGGCAAACGCCTAACGGTTGCCCTGCGTCCGGTCCTAGAGCGGTGGATGCGTCGTAAACGCAAACCCCTCACCTTCCGTCTGACACAGGTGCTCACCGGGCATGGCTGCTTCGGTGAGTACCTGTGCCGGACGGCCCAAAGGAGCCGGCAACTGTATGTCACGATTGTGGCGCGGCGGTGGACTCGGCCCAGCACACTCTAGAGGTGTGCCCGAGATGGGCGGCGCTGCGTCACGATCTGACGTCAGTTATCGGAGGGGACTTGTCTTTGCCGAGCATCATCACCGCGATGCTCCGCAATGATGAGTCCTGGACGGCGATGGTCTCCTTCTGTGAGGCAGTAATGTCCCAGAAGGAGGCCGATGAGCGGGTGAGAGAGGAGGCCGCCGACGAGGCCTCCCACCGCAGGCGACGAACAGGGGTGCGTAGGAGGCGCTACTTAATGCGCCTCCAGTAACGCCCCTGTGCTCGTGTCGGGCCGAGGCTGGGGTTAACCTGGGTCCAGATAGGCACGACGTCGTCGGGGACTGCTAAAAGTATCGAATCAAACGAACAGCCGAGCAGTCCCCCTTTAGAGGAGGAGTCTGGCCTTTTCGCCGGGGCCAGCCTGTCGCCGAGGGTCCTGCGTTGCCTGCATGATCCGGGACTCTCATAAAAGGCGGCTGAGGGCACTTGCAGCGGTTTTAGTGGGTAACGCATCTCCAAGTGCGAACCCCACTCACGGCTAGGTTTAAAACTCACCCCGGTCCTAGTTATGGTTTGGTCTGCAAATTTCCGCTGCATTAAAAAAAAAAAAAAAAGGTTACGCGGGCGAAACTGCGGGCAACAGCTAGTGACATAATAAATGTATTAGTGCCAGTAATTACACTGTACGTAACAAACACAAGTAAGTAAGTCTGTTGGGGACGGTATAAGCAAGATGGTGGTACTTTCAGACAGACAGCGTGTCTCGCCATGATGATGAATATATTTTATTTTATAATAGTTGATATCTAACTGGATTTTTCCTATGAAGAAAATATCTCTCTACTAGGAACTAAAACAGTTTCGTACAGTAAAATCGTAGACATAGGAAGTGAGAAACAAAAATTACAAACCCTGCTCCTTTGTAGCCCGGTCGGGGGTTCGAGTTCCGGTGGCAGCTAGGGCTGCTAGAATGTTTTATTTTATGTTACTTTAAAATGTCTGACATTTTTATCTCTTTTAGCGAAATCATTATCAGCATCTATCCGTCCATTGGCCTGTTGGTCTAGTGGCTAGTGACCCTAACAGCGTAACCAGTAGGTCGTGGGTTCGATCCCCACCCAGGACAAGTGTTTGTGTGATGAGCATGATCATTTGTTCTGTGTCTGGCTGTAGTTTATCTATATGTATGTATTTAGAAATATATAAGTATGTATCAGTTGTCTGGTTACCATAAGAACAGGCTCTGCCTAGTTTGGAATCAGATGGCCGTGTATGAGTTGTGTGAGTAGTGCCGGCACGACCGGGTGGTACCTCTCGCTCACATAACACCGGCGTCAAGTGACAGCTATGTCGCGTTTCGTGCGGTTTGTGAGTTTCCGGTGCCCCATTGGGGGGGAGGGGATAGGGAAAAGGAGTACTACGCATCTGCATAACTTTTAGTTGTGCGGATGTCTATGGACGTGTGTAGTCACCATAAGGCTCCGACTGCTCGATTGCCTCATTATGACATAAAAAATGTAATAAAATATGATAGCGTCATGCCGTTTCCGTCACGATATTCAAGTCGATTTTACTTTCAAGGCCAATAGATGACATCAAATATTTTTTACCTTACTTTTGCCAGCCCTAGCGTAAGCACTTATCTCACAAAGCGGGTCCCCCAGGTAAATAGCACATCAGTCGTATACGTTTGACCTTACAGAGCAACAAACATACATATATAACGCATCATCATCAGTACGCAGACGTTCAAACATATGTTCAAATCTTTACAAATAATCAAAGCCGAAGTAACTTATTCCTTTTTTTACGGCGGGAAATGCTCTGTGGCAACCCGCGGGGAGTGGATTTTCCCCAGGCAGGTATGTAGGACTCGCTGCACCTGAAAGCAAGTAAGTGGACGCAGCTCTACCCACTAAAAGACAGTGAGTGCTGCCAATGCCGCTCTTGGTAAGGTGCCCCGGATCTAATGAGCAAACATAAGGCACCTCGATGGTTAGTCCATCAACCCCTCCGGTTGTTCCGCACCACAGAACAACCCCCAGTGCAATGCGGTGAGGTTCCCATCCTCGCCCCTTGTCCCCCTGTTCTTTTGTCCCCTCTTCTTATAAGAGTGGTACAAAGAACAGCTCCCTCAGCACAATTTGCTTCGCCCAAGGTGCTGGGTTCACCTTAGACTATTGAACCCCACCAAGGCCTGAACCGTGGTGGGGAAAGTAACTTATACCTCCTTGTCACACTTACCTCCGGAACTACTAGTCATATCTCCCAAGTAATTTTTTCAGTAGCCCAATCATTGAGAAATGTTATCTACGTTATCCTTTATCTGTTATCTGTTATTCATTAACCGTTATCAGTTATCCGTTATCTGTTACCCGTTATAATATATATTCGCCTTCCGTCTTTCGTTTTGTTATTCGTTATTTATTATTTGTTATTCATTATTCGTTATTCGCTATTCGCCATTCGTTATTTGTTATTCGTTATTTGCCATTCGACATTCGCCATTCGCCTTTCGCTCTTAGTTATTCGCCATTCATTATTCTCTATTCGTTATTCGCCATTCGCCTTTCGTCGACGTCTTCTTCTTCTTTTGTCTGTTGTCTGTTATTTTTTATTCGCTATTGGCCATTCGAAATTTATCAGTCGCCATTCGTTAATCGACATTATCTATTAGTTCTTTTTATCAATTCATTTTATAAAATCAACTTTTTTTTTTTAAATAGTACAAACAGAGTATATTTTTGAACGTCAATTGAGTCTTCCACCGGTTCCAAGGCTAGCCCACTAAAAAGAACCGGCGAAACAAACTCAGTGGGACTAATCTTTTCAAATATTTTATAACAAATTTGATATGTTGTTATCCTGAAATACCTTTATTATGTTAGTTGAATAGGCAAACTGGCAAATGTGCAACCTGATGGTAAGTGGTGGACGTCGCCCATGAACATAAACTAGTTTACCTGGAACTAGCCTAGGCAACTCATTTATGTGCTGCCTGAGACATAAGATGTTAAGTCTCGGTGCCAGTAATTACACTGCCTGTCTTGCCCTTCTCTCCGAAACACAGCAAAGCTATAGTAGTATTATATAGTAGTTTCACGGGAGAAACAAGCAAGATGGTGGTACCCATGCAGCCGGGAGCGCAGCACAGCGCTTCCCTCCCACCGGTAAACCTGGGAGGAACGCCCTATTCCCAAGGTGTGGTATCTTCCATAAAATCTTTTATTTGTTATTTGTTACACACCATTCGCCACTCGCCTTTATTATAATATATATTTCGACATTATCGTCGTTGACCCTTCCAGAAATCAGGCGAGGAGGGTGATGTGGTTCAATGTGGGGTGATAACCTTTTAAATTTAAATGTCAGACCTGTGTTTCCTAACGCTGTTTTCCTTTATTGAAGAAGCGAAGTTCTCATGTCCAGCATAGTGAAATTAAAAAAAAAAATTAGGTAAGAGTCGAACCCAGACCTCTCGCGTTTAAGGTCAAGCCATACCCATTAGTCCATCATAGTTTATAGGCTTCATAAAATAACCATGCCCTAGAAAATCACTTACTATCAGGTGAGGTGTATATACGCTCTATAAAGTTTACGACTTGCGATTTGTAACGGAAGCAAATACAAACTCTTTGTTAGTGTTATAGGCTGAGAGGCGACTTAGGATTTATATTTCGTCTTGATAATGAAACAACTTTTTACAATTTTTCGCGGTGTATAAGGATATGACTACCTCTTTGGCTTAATGGTTAGAGCGTTGGCGCTCAAGTAGCGGGTTCGAATCCCGTAAGGAAACAAAAAGTTTTCTGTGTTCCTCGGTCATGGATGTGTATTAAATATGTGTATTATATAATAAAAATATGTATAGTATAAAAGTATTAAATATATTTCCGTTGTCTGGTACCGTAACACAAGTTCTTCGAGAACTTACCACGTGGTCGCGTGGTAAGGTCGGATTGACGTGGTGTGAAAGAGTCCATAGATATTATCATCACTACTAGTATTGTTGTAAAGTAAATGAATTCATTAAATATATATTTTTTTAAATTGTGAAATTCACTTACACGTTAAAAAAGTATAACTTGGATTTAAAAACGCTTTTACGAAATAAAATGTACACTCCGAAATAAAATTTTCTTAGATGGCGCCTTGGAATTTACTGAAATATAATTAATAACGAACCTGTTATGTTAGGTTTTTTTCTTTATTGTGTCAATTGGATAGACAAATGGGCAGACGAGCCATATGATGGTAAGTCAGCGTCACCCATGATCATAAACTAGTTTACCTGGCTGGAACTAGCCCAGGCAACACATTCACGTCCTGAGACATAATATGTTAAGTCTCATTGCCAGTAATTATCATCCACCAGGTCCAATTGAAATTTCAATCCATACATGGACCCACAGAATTTAATCTAATTTTAATTTATGAAGATAGAGAACAGGCAAAGCTGCGGGCAACAGCTAGTGACAATAAAATATATTCTTCTACGTTAAGATATTTTCATATATTATGTTGATGTGACGCAAGAGATTTCATATTGCGAATGTTATTAGAAATAATGGTAATTTGATGCGTATTTTTAGATCCAATTTTAATATTTATTCTGGTTGATGCGGAGGTAATTTTAAATACATTTTGGCTAGATATAATGCGTGATGTTAGTCAAACTTGTTAGGTATTTAAATAGCTTGTTAAATATTTAATAAGGACAAGATCAAATTCGATAATTAATAAAATATTTAAAAAAAATATAATAGTATTATCTTCTAGCGTCAGTCAGTCCTCTCGTTACCATAGTGGCTGTAAAGAAACGTCGGGCATGTAAAAATATTAATTAAACGCGTTATAGTAAAAATAATAATGATGGTCAGCTCCTAGCCTATCCACTGCTCGAAGTCGATGCCGTGAAGTATAGCTTAAGAAGGAAGTACTAAACAATGACAGGGCTGATTGATTTATAGTGCGGTAAGGTGGTGGGAGAGGGATTAAATACTCTGATTAGGGAAGCCCTGTATTCTTAGAAGAACAAATAAGCTTAGGGTTTAGCACGCTTATAGTCCTAGCTAAAACAGATATGCCTAATACTAAACGTATTCTCGCGGCTGGCCGAAGTCAAGCTTGAAATCAGCCGCAAAGTGAGGTTAGGGCTTCGGGTCAGACCTGAGAAGAGAGAAGAGCCCTTCTCTTCCACGAGATCAGTCGGAAAGGATCCCCACCGGTGGCTGCCCTCTAGATCGGATGGGTGAGAGTCTGGATCAGCCCCATATCCAATATCTGGGGCTCATCCTTGACGGAGGGTGGACCTTCGACCCACATTTCTCAATGTTAGGACCGAAGGTTGTGAAGTATGGCAACTTACGGTGTACCTATCTGGGTGGGTCAGCTTAGCGCTAGGAATAAGGCCCAGCTATGCTCGACGCAGCGTGTCTTAGCCCCGGAAAGCCATAATCTTGTTTTCACAACTACTAGTTTATTGAGTTACACCTTATATTTACAACCACATCGTACTCACTTCCCTGGAGTGAAAATCCCTCCTCGACAAATTTCGAGGAGACATATTACTATATATATTAAGGATCGAATTATTAACATCCCTAATTACCAATATCTGACCCTATATATCAGGCCTTTGCTATAATTATCTCCAATTAGTAATCGACACGATAATTATCCATTCTCACAATTGGCGGCTCCCGGACTTTCCCAGTAGCATGGGAACTGTGTAACGACCGGTCCATTGTGTCACAGTGCAAGCTTTACTTGTCTATTACTATACGTTAAATTAATAATAAAAAGATATCATATTTAATTAACATTGTATGGTTATCATCATCATCAGCCTCTATCCGTCCACTGCTGAACATAGGCCTCCCTCAATGAACGCCAAGACGGCCGATCCCTTGCTACTCGCATCCGACATGGACCAGCCACCGCACGGAGATCGTCTTCCCACCTGGTTAATGGCCGACCAACATTTCGTCTACCTAAACGTGGCCTCCACTCTAGAACTTTATTGCCCCATCGGCCATCCGTTCTTTGAGTGAGTGACCAGGTAATATATGGTCACAATACTAAAATACTACAAACACGCAGAGTCAATGACCCCACCGTAACCCTGGGGTCGTAGATATACTGCTCAAGTCAGCTGTATCCTTCACGATCGATTAAAAAGGTATAAAAACTGACATAACCCCAAATTGACGTGTCAGATTCAAAGAAAAAAAGAGGGACAACACGAGTTTAAGTACGTCTTAAATTTGAGATTCGTTTGAGTATTTGGGGGTTAGACATACAAATAAATAATGGAACTTACAACAAATAATAATTGCATAATTATCAGGTTATTTTTTAAGCGAAGCTCCTGTACGCACATTCGGGTCGATTAATAGGCGCTCTCCACGCGGCCACTCTTTTTTTTTTTTCGCCGGGAGATGCTCTTAGTCATCCCGCTGGGGAGGGATTCCCCTGGCGAGTATGTGGGACTCACTGCGCCCGAGAGATGGTAAGGTAGACGCAGCTCTACCCACTAAAACCCGGCGGTGTTCTCCTCGTCATGCGGGAACTATGGTCGTCCGCACCAGCGACGGTGTGCCTAGAGACACTCTCCTCTGGAGGCAGGGTGGTGGCGTCCCCTCTTCCTATTCCACTTAAAGCACCCTGAACACGTAAGGGTACCTTATAGCCCGGACCTAACGCGCGCGCGGTGGATCCCCCGATCTACAGCGCAAAGTCCTCTCACGGCGCGGCGGTAAGTCGTCGTTAAAACTTATGTTACTAGGAACGAAAATATTTTTTAATAAATTTACATGAATACCCATGACCCGGTGCGGTCATCTATTCATCATACAAATTATTTCCACTTGGCGGGATTCAAACCCGCGACCGCTGCGTAGTATCCAGTAACCTAACCACTCGACCAGCCGGCCGTCAACTCAAATCTTATTTAGCCTTATTTTAGGGAGAACCTGCTTGTTTCTTCCGCGGGTAACATCCAGCCTCCAACCAATTATTTTTAATAATTCGGAGCCTCACGGCGCCCATACACATCGGCACAACCAAGGCCATGCAGATGCGCCGCCCTCCTTTTCCCTATCCCCCCCCCAATGGGCCACCGGAAACTCACAAACCGCACGAAACGCAACATAGCTGTCACTTGACGCCCGTGTTATGTGAGCGAGAGGTACCACCCCGGTCGTGCCGGCCCAGTTCGGCTGCAAAGCATGACAAAAGCATGGCACTACCTCTTACAAAACATACATTTTTTTTAAAATTAAAAGCTATATATAGCATCGCCCGTTAACTGGTCAAAGACACATTCGTGTATGTGGGAAGATTATGTCGTGGTACTTGAACCAGATCGTACGATCGGGAAGATAAAAACACCCGACTTTCACCTATCCAGGTGTTGTGTGTACCATACTTATCACATTAAAAAGAGGTATGCTTATAGTAATTTTCACAGTAACTCTTTTCAAAAGTTGACTGTTACGGCATCCCCGGCATAAAACATAATTTAAGATATTAGAAGCTGCCACGTATCGTACCGATATTAGGGACCTTCAAGAAAAGAGCATATTTATTTTCGAAAGGCAACGTACCTGCTAGTTATGTTGCGGGTGTGGATGTTGCATATAAAAAAGAATCTCTTCTATAAAAAAAGAATTCATCTAAAAAGATAAATAAAATTATACCAAAATAACATTATTTACAATTTTTGTCTGTCTGTTTGTTTGTTTGTTCCGGCTAATCTTGGAAACGGCTGGGCCGATTTTGACGGGACTTTCACTGGCATCAGCTGATGTCAGGAGTAACTTAGGCTATAAAAATAATCATCATCAATCCGGGTACGGCTGTAAATCTAAGTTAACGCGGGTTAAGTTAACTTAGTTAATAATAAATATGTAAAATAAAAAATCTAAATAAGGAGGTATAGTATATCATAGGCATCACGAAATTTTACTAGTTTTACTAAATATGATATTATGATACTATCTATCTGCTAACTTGCTGTTGTAGCAGGTGTCAGTGAACCCCCACCATGGTTCAGGCCTTGACGTGGTGGTGGGGCTCAGTAGTCTAGGGTGAGCCCAGCACCTTGGGTGAAGCTAATTGAGCCGAGGGGGCTCTTGGTACCCCTCTTATAAGAAGAGGGGACAAAGAGCAGGAGGCAAGGGGCGAGGACGGGAACCTCACCCCATTGTACTGTCCCGACGTTGAGACGAATTGTTCGGTGGTGCGGGATAAACCCTCTGTGGAGGTGGCGTCGGTCCCTTGCGGGACTGAATAGCCGTCGAGGTGTCCTGTATGCTCAATAGATCCGGGGCTCCTCGTCAAAGGCGGCATTGGTGGCACTTGCCGGGTTTTAGTGGGTAGAGCTGCGTCAACTTAACACCTATCGGGCAGCGAGGCCCACATACCCGCCTGGGGAGACCAACTTCCCCGCGGGATGCCTCAGAGCGTTTCCCGGCCGTCACGGCATTCTAGTCAATTATACTATCTACTATAATAGTTGTTCAACATAAAAGCAGTCCAAATTTTAGAGTTATTTCTCATACAGATGTTGATAATGAATACGGTTCCGTGGATAAATGGATTCACCCACGGAACCCCAATACTAAACGCTCAATACATCTCCGCAATCCACGAACGGCCTTTTGTACAAATTTTATTAATTACTACAAACTATATAAATGAGTTTGATTTAAGAAACTCCGCTTCATGTCAGCACCGTACAAGTTGGGTGCGGAAGCGTTCAGAAGATATTTTATACAAACGGTACCCGGCAAATGTCGTATTTTTTTTTAAACATATTTTTTACAAGCCTTGTCCGTACTGGTTCACATATTGTTTTCCAATGTTTGCGCGAATTTCACTCATATAAGCATAATATGCCACAGATTAAAGATGCAGTTAGCACTTTCTGCGTAGAGAGGACTTATTAAAATAATGATGTATCATAGGGTAGTTTCGAATAACTTTGTAACATTAGGACATCTGTCACCTCAGTCCTCCCGTGACCATGGTTGCTGTAAAGTATCCGAAACGTCGGGCTTGTAAAAATCTTAATAAACCGCGATAAGATCCGTAAAAATTGTTTCATTATAAAGCCTTGTCCGGACAATGACTAGCACAACAAAAAAATAATTATCTATGTTGGTGCACTGGGTCTGAAGTTATGTGGAAACATACATTTGGGAGGGAAGATGTTTGAAACATATGTTGAAAGTAAGAGGTAGTGCCATTGCTATTTTGAGCCGGCACGGCCTTTGGTACCTCTCGTTCATAATACCGGCGTGAAGTGAAAGCTATGCTGTCGCGTTTCGTGCGATTTGTAAGCTTACGGTGGGCCATTGGGATGGGGAAAAGGATGGCAACGCATCTGCATAACCTCTGATTGTGCAAATGTCTATAAGCGGCGGTAGTCACCTTAAGGCTCCGACTGCTTGTTTACCCTCCTATGCTATAAATAAAGGTATGCCATGGGTTCGCAAATAAGCTGTGTCATACGATTGCGCCAATTTCATACATGATCTACTTCTTTCTTTGGCTTAGATAGGCTTAGATATTGTTATTGCTTAAAAAAATTAAAATCTCTACTTTCAAATCTAGGTTGCTAAGTATAAAAGGCTAGAAACTTGGCGAATATCCGCTTCTAAGTGTTGATTCGGCTGTAAACCAGCATGGCACTACTTTTTACAACAGACAGCCCCCTTATAAGTTGCTTTAAAACCTTAATCTAGCTTTATACCTACGGAAACATTAAGAAACCAAAGCACCCATACAACCTTCTTACAAGACGTAATGTCTAATCAGAAGATCAGCCATCTCGATGTTATTGAAAACAAGGCTATGTCCAAAGAAACCACCCTAATAATTATCACTAAGATGGAGTGGATTCAGCCTTGATGAAAACAGAGGTTTAACCTCCTCGAGATGGGATGACAATATCCTTATAATGTGTGTGAGCTAGCAGTCTCTCTAGTCTTTCCTAGAACGAGGCCGATGATCTGGTGAGAGAGGAGGCCGCCGACAAGGCCTGCCCTCGCGGGTGACGAGCGAGGATGCATAGAAGACGCTACTTAATGCAACTCCAGTAACGCCCCTGCGCTCGTGTCGGGCTTCAGGATGGGAACTTGAGCCCAGTATGTCACGGGGACTGCTTAGTAGCGGCCGGGCAGTCCCCCCTTACGAGGATTAGTTTTCGCAGGGGCCATCCTATAGCTGAGGTTGTTGCCTGCAGATCCGGGATCCTCTAAAGGCGCTCGCAGTGGTTTTAAGCGAGTCCCACATAGGGTCAGGATCTACCTGAGATTCTGGTTACAGACCTAATAAAATATCCTGCTAATCGCCATTAGAGTCCTTTCATGAAAATACGCCTGGAGCACCAACTAACAACATGAAAATACGCCTGGCCTCTTTTGGTCTACTGCGTGCCTGGCCTTTTAGCCGTCTAGTTCTCTATTTTAAGCTCTATTCCCTACATTTTATCGCAGGGATGTGCTGTATCACGCTCTCGTCTGCGTCCACCATCTTGCTCATTTCTTCCGGGAGAGAAGAAGAGAGAAGAACAGAACGGGATTTTCTTACATTTCAAGATGTCCTGAACGATATGGGCTAGTTCCAGGTAAGACGCTGACCATTTACCCTCAGGTGGAGCCAGTATATAACATAAAAAATATCTATACTTCTTAATTCCGCTGGATCCTATCCCTTGTTTCGTTAAAAGCTTGGGCATTCTAATACGGCTCCTATTGTTGGAGGATCCCATTATTTAGTGGATGCTTCTCAGCCAATTACAATCTTCAGGATGCAAGTGTACTGAATTGGAGTTTTGGGGTTCCGTAGATCAGCCAGGTACCAACGTTATAGAGATGGACGAATGGATAGTTGAGAGCAGAGGTTGAGCCACACTGACACCCTAAAGAGGTTTTAGGGTGTCAGTGTGGGTCAGTTGGTGTGTCAGTCAACGTTGCGAAAGGGGGCTAGACGGAAAAATTCAGACGAAAAGTTGGTACGACACTTTTTGCTATAGTGTGTGTATTTACTGTTTATTATAAAAGTTTTTAAACCTTATCTATTAACATCATGTCACCTATAGCGCGATGCAATTACTAAACAACGCCATCTATTGGTGGATTCACGGAAACGTTTAATAATTACATATAAATGTACCACGCCATCTATTATTTACATAAATGCTTTAAGAATTATACAATTTAAACATGTTTGAAAAATTAGATATGTAAGTAGTTTTCATTATAACACATTCCACGTACTACAGTTGACTTAATTTGACTTGCAAAAATTGTTGGTAATGTGTTTTATTAATAGGTCTTCACTAATTAATCGAAAGGAACTTCGTTCCATCCGCGTGTCCCTTGACACCTCCCTTTTTTATTTTGAAGTCAACATTCTTAGTAACTTCTTTAGTAACTAAAGAAGTTACACATCGTGAGAAAACACGTGGGAGATTTAAAGTTTTTGAGCGTGTTTGCCCACTTAAAGTATGTTAGCGCATAGGCAAATAACATATTAGCTTTACCTGATTTAATAAGATAGGATTTCATTGCAAGAGTCGCTTATAAAGACATTACACACAGACCCCAGAGTTAATTGACACATTTTTTTTATAGAAGAGGGGGCAAACGGACAGTCGGTTCACCTGATGGTAAGTGAAAGCGACATCCACAGACACCCGCTACACTAGAGGAACAGCAAGTGCGTTGCCGGCCTTTTAGATATGAGTATGCTTTTTCTTGAAGATCCCTAAGTCGTATCGGTTCGAAAACACCATAGGTGGCAGCTGATTCCATATATTTTTGGTGCAAGGCAGAAAATGCCGTAAAAATCGAGAAACATTTTAATACATATCCTCATCATCATCAGCCTTTATCCGTCCCCTACCATGGTTCAGGCCTTGACGTGGTGGTGGGGCTTAGTAGCCAGGGTGAGCCCAGCACCTTGGGCGAAGCTAATTGAGCCGAGGGGGCTCTTTGTATCCCTCTTATAAGAAGAGGGGACAAAAGACCAGGGGCAAGTGGTGAGGATGGGAACCTCACCCGATTGTACGGTCCTGACTTTGCGAGGGATTGTTCTGTGGTGCGGGACAACCCCTCTGTGGAGGTGGCGTCGGTCCCCTCAGGGACTGAGTAGTCGTCGAGGTGCCCTGTTTGCTCATTCGATCCGGGGCACCTCACCAAAGGCGGCATTGGTGGCACTGGTTTTAGTGGTTAGAGCCGCGTCCACTTACCAGCGTTCGGGCGCAGCGAGTCCCACATACCCGCGTGTGGAGAACCACTCCCCCGCGGGATGCCTCAGAGCATTTCCCGGCGTTATAGAAAAAAAAAACATCATTTTTCCGTCATATCATTTTTTAAGACCTATCCATAGATACCTCACACGGATGGGTTTGATGAAAAAAAAAATTTGAGTTTTAGTTCTAAGTATGGGGACCCCCAAATTTTTTTGTTTTTTTTCTACTTTTGTGTCAAAATCTTAATGAGGTTCACAGAATACATCTACGTACCAAGTTTCAACAGTATAGTTCATATAGTTTCGGAAAAAAGTGGCTGTGACATACGGACGGACAGACAGACAGACAGACAGACAGACAGACATGACAGACATGATGAATCTATAAGGGTTCCGTTTTTTGCCATTTGGCTACGGAACCCTAAAAAGCATTATTTACACTAATATTCTAAAGAGGAATGATACCATTATTGGTTTTAACAGGCTCCGAGTCTTTTTCACCTATAGAAAGCCAGATTTTCAGCAATTAACATGGGCTATAAGTTGTTTGCTTCGAGGGGACCTCTCGCTCTCGAGTGTGGTGCGCTGCACGCTGAAAGCGATGAGCCCTGGCAGGCGGCGGTCACCTTCTGCGAAACCGTCATTTCGCAGAAGGAGGCTGCGGAGCGAGACACAGAGGCTGACGCCACGTCCGTCCCGCTCCGTCGACGTAGGACGGGAGTGCGGAGGAGGTGCTACGCACACTGCCTCCGGGACTCGGAGTAAGGTTGGGCACCTGCCTCGGTAGAAAAGTTCCAGCGTCGGCGGGGGTGCGTCAGGTTGTCGGAGTTACTAGGAAGACGTCCGGTTAGCCCTTATCAGGTAACCGGCCGGTCGCGGGGGTTGTCCTGTGTTAGTCAGATTCACGACACTCCCCTTCAAGCGGCTGACGGCATACCGGCATAGTGTGGTATACCGGCGCTGGTGGGGAGGTGGGAGGGGGGGGTTGCGCCGGGAGTCTCACATATCCAAAGCAACACAGCGTCAACACAGAAATAATAAAAGGAGATTCTATGGCCTACCTAAAATGCAAGATGGTTGCTTTTCTCGCACTCTTATCTCTATTAGATTTATTTTCTTGGAGGTACTAGGGTCTTTATAGTGTTGCCGATCGATAGTCGACTATCGATGATTAATCGATAGTCTATCGATAGCCAAACAATTGTAAGACTATCGATCGGCCTATCGATACTATTGTTGCAATGGAGTGTCAGTCGACCATTGGTAAGTCATGATGACGTAGATTACTAAACTTGTCAACAATTATGAGATCAATGATCGACCATTACGATCGGTATATCGGTACTCAGCTACATTACTATTAAAACATACCTAATACTATTGCATATTGTTAAACTATCGATAGTCCAAAACAATCGATACTATCGACAGTATCGATACTATCGATACTATCGTTACCAATAAAATCGACAGTATCGATACTATCGATAGTTTGTTTTTAACGAACTGCAATACTATCGATAATATTGCACTCATTCGACAGTATTGCCTTGTTATATATTATCGATAATATCGATACTATCGATAGGCTTATCGATAGGGTACATGATTTGCGATGTAAACTATCGATTGTTTGAATATCGATAGTTCGGCAACACTAGGTCTTTAAGGTCTGCGGGGACTGCCTAAGCAGCCGGGCAGTCCCCCCCTTAAGAGGAGTAGTCTGGCCTTCGCCGGGGCCAGCCTGTGGCTAAGGTGATCCTGTTGAATGCCTATCCGGGACCCTCTGTGGTTTTAGTTTACGGGTAGGGCACTCCCAGGTGCGAGTCCCACATAGGGTCAGGCTGCCGAGATCCTGGCTACATGCGTAAAAAGCATTTCCCTGCGATAACAAAAAAAGGGTATTTAAGGTCTTTCACAACGGCTAAAAATTATCTTATAATTTTGTTGATACCTATTTTTGAAAATATAAAACCAGGCTGTTATATTTTACTGGCGTCTAAATTTTACTTACGCAGTTAAAAGTTACGTATGCTAAGAAATATAACAGTTAATAAGGGTCCAAATTGTGGAAGTTTGTGTGTTGCTGCTCCTTATTTAGTGAAACGGCCTCAAAATAAATAACGACTCAAGTTTTTAGCTTTTAAAGGTCAAAATATTTTATTTACTGGGAAGATTATGTTACATGAAAACGTCTAATATTAGTTTATATCAATATTTGAAAAGGTGAGATTACCGTAGATATTTTTTTTATTTTTTTATGTTACTTGGATAGGCAAACTGGCTAACGTGCCACCTGATGGTAAGTGGTCGACGTCGCCCATGAACATAAACTAGTTTACGTGGAACGAGCCCAGGCAACTTATTTATGTGTTGCCTATCCTGAGACATAAGATGTTAAGTCTCGGTGCCAGTAATTACGCTGCCTGTCTTGCCCTTCTCTCCGAAACACAGCAAAACTGTTTCACGGGAGAAACAAGCAAGATGGTGGTACCCATGCAGCCGGGAGCGCGGCACAGCGTTTCCCTCCCGACGGTAGCGCTTCCCTCCCACCGGTATATCCCACCAACATAGACTTACAATCCCCACCATGGTTCAGGCCTTGTCGTGGCGGTGGGGCTCAGTAGCCTAAGGTGAACCCAGCACCTTGGGCAAAGCTAATTGAGCCGAGGGAGCTGCTCTTTGTACCCCTCTTATAAGAAGAGGGGACAAAATAGTATTGTACTGTTCCGATGTTCGAAGGGGTTGTTCTGTGGTGCGGGACAATCCCTCTGTGGAGGTGGCGTCCTTTGAGGGACATTACGAACTCTGTGGCTCTGTGGTAAGCGCGTTGGCGCTCAAGCCGGAGGTTGCGGGTTCGAATCCCGCCAGGGAACAAAATGTTTTCTATGTTCCTGGATCATGGATGTATATTAAATAATATAATAAAAATCTTAAATATATGTATAGTATAAAAGTATTTAATATATTTTTCCGTTGTCTGGTACCCGTAACACAAGTTCTTTTAGAACTTACCACGTGACCAGATTGACGTGGTGTGCAAGCGTCCATAGATATTATTATATTATTATTATAGTGGGCTGGTCACACACTCAGAAGAACGGATGACCGGGTCAATAAGGTTCAAGAGTGGGGGCCGCGTTTAGATAGACGAAGTGTTTTTTACGAATCCAGACCCTCAAAATGCACTCCACCTCATGAAACATGCATTGCACTTAGGAAAGGAAATTGTCTTTCATCATCATCAGCCTCTATCCGTCCACTGATGAACATAGGCCCTCCATGAACGTCAAGACGCCCGATCTGCCGCTCGCATCCAACACGGACTGGCACGCATGGAGATCGTCTCCACCTGGTGTTAGTAAGTATCTAATAATAATTACCTCTAATTAATTTCCCTTTCTAGTTTTCGCGTGAATAAAGGGAATAATAAAATTTTCAAAAATCATGTATTGTGTAACTAAAAAGTTCAATCAAAATAAATCAAGCGCATGTTTTTATATAAGAGATTTCAATGCAACCACGAGAAGGGCTCTCCACGACGCCGAAGATCAATGCTGGTGAAGAAAAGTCGACAAGACATGAACCTCCATGTTGGGAGTCACATTCGCCATCCAGGGTCTGACTGGAAGGGGCCGTCCATAAATTACGTCACACGTTAAGGGGTAGGGGGGCGTCCGACGAAGTGTGACATTATGTGACAAGGAGGTGGGAGGGCTCCCAGATTTTGTGCCGTCACACACATCACTAGGTACTATGAACTAATTAAAAAAACGAAATTAAAAACAATTTAAACCAAAATAAAACTAATTTCGGAACAGCTGTTTTGATTTATCAATTTATTTATGTAAAAATTGCAAAATATGTGACAAACTAGGGGGTCTTATAAATGTGACCATCTGTGAAAAGGACGGGGGAGGGGTCCAAATATAATGAAATTCGTGTGACGTAATTTATGGATGGCCCCGAATGATAAAATCGTGCATATCCTATACTGTCCTTTTTTTCCTCGGGAAATGGTCCTAGGCATCCCGCGGGGGAGCGGGGAATCTCCAGGCGGGTATATGGGTCTCGTTGCGCCCGAAAGATGGTAAGGTGGACCCAGCTCTACCCACAAAAACCGGGCGAGTGCCACCAATGCCGCCTATGGTGAGGTGCCCCTGATCTGTTGAGCAACAGGGAACCTCGACGGCTAGTCAGTCCCGCAAGAGACCGACGCCACCTCTATAGAGGGGTTGTCCCGCACCACAGAGCAACCTCTCCCAACGTCGGGACAGTGCAATTGGATTAGGGTTCCCATCCTCGCCCCTTGTCCCCTCGTACTATTTTGTCCCCTCTTATAAGAGGGGTACAAAGAGCAGCCCCCTCGGTTCACTTGTTCTTGCCAAGGGTGCTGACCTTACGCAGAGCCCCACCGCCACGACAAGGCTTGAACCATGATGGGTATCCTATACTCTCTATCGTATCATAAGGCTATGGTCAAATGTATCGTCGATATTGAACAGATCTCCTAAGAGATCCTCACATAAACATGTCACGGATATGAATTTATTACTTCTAAAGCCTTAGGAAGTTCACACAGAGAACGGTACTACGCAGCGATTTTAACGCTTCTAGACTTTTGAAACAGAACAAATAGAATCAAGCGTATGAATAATCGGTATAATAAATAATAATAATATCAGTCCTTGTATGTTACTGCTGGGCACGGGACTCCTCTTTGAAATAAAGCGAAGAGGCGTTGGGCCATAGTTCACCGATGCGTTGACCCAAAGCGAGTTGGTGAATTTCACACACTTCAAAGACTTTTAATCTCATCAAGCATATGTTTATTTTAAGCTATTGCATAGCTTTTATCGCGGGCCTTGAGCGCGGCGACCGAATCAAGAAATTCCGTAACGAAAAAAACCTAACACCCGACGAGAGACGAGCTGCTCCGAAATCGGACGAATAAGTAAGCAGCTGTTTGTGAGAAAGTATATAGGTGTGGGATACGGTAAGTACTAAGTTCTCCTCTCAAATTAACGCATTTAAATAAATGTTTCGAATCGACAACATATATCCACAATATTCGGATAATGGCGTAGTTTAGATTAAAAAAATGTAAATAATGAAAAAGAATTGACATAATATTATAAGTATAATAGTTGTCAAATTTTTATGCGTGTGTCACGGAGCTTAAATAGAAAGGAGAGCGATCGATATAGGCGTTATATACTATAAAATTATTAAATTATTATAATTGCATAAGTTGATAAAAAATGCTATTATGATAGCTTTACCGCGGCAGTCCCCGAGTGCCACACGTTTTTTCGGAAGGGCTAGGCTCTCCGGCCTGAAGGCCCTCCGCGCGCTGCTCGGGAAAGCAGGATTTGGACTAGTCAAATCCGATACGGTCGACGAATGTTTTACGGTTGCATTTAACCTATCATCATGATGGCCGGCCCTCATCCTCTCCCTCTGGAGAGGGAGGCGGTGTTTGCGTGTTCTGGGTTTGTGTCTACTCGTATCGGATTCGAACCTCAGCTTCCGCGATCGATCCGGATCGATGTGGTTTCCATGTGTAGGGGTCGACGTTGCTTACGACCCCGAGGCCCAAGCGGTGTGCAAAAAAAAAAAAACGATTTTTTTCATGTATTTTTATTTTTGTTAGTCGAAGTAATCACCCAGTTTATTGATGCCCTTCTTAAAGAAATCAGCTGGACGGGAGGCTTCTTCAAAGGCATTTTGTGCTGCCTCTCGGGTATTGAATTTTTTTCCCGCCAAGAAGTTATCCAAATTCTCGAAAAAGTAGTAGTATGTAGGCGCAAGGTCTGGTGAGTAGGGCAGATAATGGAGAGCTTCCAACCCCAGTTCTTGCAACTTGGAGACCGTCTGCTGTACAGTATGAGGTCGCGCGTTGTCGTGCAGGAGCAGCGGAGACGAGCGATTGACTAATGCTGGTTGGAGATGTGCCAGGTTCTGCATCATTGTGTTCAGTTCTTCACAGTACACATCTGCAGTAATGCTCACCCCGTTTGGTAAGAAGCTGTGTTGAATCACAACGGCGCTAGACCACCAAACAGTGACCATCAGTTTCTAGGTGCAAGTTTTCGTTTAGGGCATTGTTTAGGTGCTGAACTAGGATCCAACCAACTTGCTGAGCACTTGCGGTTATCAAACAGAATCCATTTTTCATCGCAGGTAACAATGCGGTTCAAAATTACTTCATTTGTGTGTCTGATGAGCAGTGCAAGGCACGTCTCGACGCGTACTTCGCGCTGGCGATCATTGAGTTCGTGGGTGATATTTGTCAATAATATACCATGAGTGAGCCAAATCGGCTCACACTAATCCGATGAAGCATAAGGATCTTTGGGCCATTAGCATAGATCATTCCGAAAACAAACATATATCGAAGCAACCTAAGCAAAATTAAGATAAACATGTAGTGTACGAATAACTAAGCTTTCTTTATAGGCCATTGAATGATAATTATGACAGCATAATAGAATTTCATCCAAATCTCAGCATACGTGTTAATAAAATAACGACACTGAAAATTTAATAAAAACCACGTGCATGTTCACCCTACTAGAATACTACAACTACATGTGGAAATGAACAGTTTGTTTGTGGGGTGACCATACGACAGGCTACAACTGTGAATGATTTTTTTGATATCGCAGGAAAATGGATGCAGCCAGGATCTTCGGGTAGATACTGACTGAACTTGGAATGTTCCTGATAAATATTTTAGTGAACTACAACCCACCCACGGTATTTCCGAACTGCTATCTTGATAAAAAGAGCATAGTCATATTTGAAGGGCAACTACTATCTTCTCAAATCGAAACAACGTGGTGATACTCATGTACACGGAGCCTCAGCTTAATTGGTATTATTGGGTGATCTCGTAAGCTATTTTTTACCAGATCACTCAATAATTAAACAACTTTTACCAACTCATACTTTGAAATATTTCCTACTTCTCCTGAATAATAATAATAATAATAATAATAATATCTATGGTCGCTTTCACACCACGGCAACTGGCCCCGTGGTAAGTTCTCGAAGAACTTGTGTTACGGGTACCAGACAACGGAAATATTTTTTTTTAAGTTTTATTTATATTTAATACTTTTATAATACTATACATATATTTAATATTTTTATTATACAATACACATCCATGACCCAGGAACACAGAAAATATTTTTGTTCCCTGGCGGGATTCAAACCCGCAACCTCCGGCTTGAACACCAACCGTTCTCCTTCGCCGGTCGTCTTCTTCGTCTTCGAGAATTCTTCTGATTAAATTTGTTGCGGGTCCCAAGGCAGTTTTAACGTGTCCCTCGGGCTCCCTGAGATGGTATCAAAGGGTAATTTAGTGGTTCAATAACAAACTCCGTAGAATATTCAGTAAAAATTAATTGCAGAAACTGTCTGAGAAAATCCAAAAAAATAGTCACCCCACTTTAAGCGAACAAGTTTTAGGAGATGGAAAAATAACGTCGTTTGAACCTAGAACCAGTGCATCTAGCTGCGGGCCACGCCTTTGTATGTACCTAATTATAGTCTAAACGAGCTAGTGCTAAACTAAAAGCTAAAGTGCCATAAATGACCTGGTCAACCGTGATTTAAAGATCTAGACGAGGTCTAGTTTTGACCGCCATTTTTTATTATATCAATTTTGATAAAACTCTTTAACCACATAAGTCTCTTCACTGTTATAAAAAGAGCAATTAAAAAAAATACATACATACAATGTGAGAAAACCTTTATTGAATGAAAATTAAATGTTCCCAAGAAAAGTGCGACTAAACAAACAAACTAAGTAAAAATTGAGCTAACATAAATATTTATTTTTAGCGTACCTAACCACATTGATGTTACATAACTAGATACATAAAAGGGCGTCTTAATACTATATAAGTTATTATATTTCATCATATAAGAAGAGCAATATTCTTATAAGTTGATCTATTTTCTTTTACATGTAAATAAAATACGATCGTTTAGAACTCTAAATACATATTCAGTGCCGTCTTTTATATTGGGGGCCCTGGGCACTAGGATAATGGGGCCCCAAATAAAACAACAATTTTGAGATCTGTGAGCTTGATTTTAGGTCTAGAGAAAAATTAACCTTGCAATTAGGGCACTACTAGCTATTCTAATCAACAAAATTATTGCTCAATCATATTATTCGGAAATAAATAATGGGGCCCCATAGGTCGCGGGCTCGGGGCCAGAGTGGGGATGATGGGTCTGTATATAATGTGTTTCACAAATTTGTTGATAATCCAAATAAAAATATTATATAAAAACAAACATAAACTTGATGCGCCTTTTTATAATTCATAAAGTGAGTCATTATTTTAGGGGTTCTGATCCCAGAAAACGTTTATTGGATTTTAAACATCCGAGAAAACGTAAAAACCCTTTAAAAATAATGTTTGTGTTGTAAATGATTTATAAAATAAAAGAATTTGTTAAAGATACCACTGGGAATAAGGTGTTCGATACAAGACTTATGTTAATATATTATGATTTATAAAATGTTTAAAAGATTAGTTTCACTGCGTTTTCTTCGCCAGTTACTCTCAGTGGACTAAAGTAACCGATATTGGAGTTAATTTGAGGTTCAAGAAGATAATTTTACGTACAACATCGAATATACTTTTTACTGTTATTTTAGTCCACATAATTAGGCAAAACTTCTAATGTTTATGCGAATTACACTCTTTATATGGAAACAAATTTTACGGATTATATCTATCTATTTTAGAATGACACCACAGTCCTTTTTTTCCTTTAACGCTGGGAAATGCTCTGAGGCATCCTGCGGGGGAGTGGGTCTCCCCACACGGGTATGTGGGACACGCTGCGCCCAAAAGCTGGTAAGTGGACGCAGCTCTACCCACTAAAGCCCGGCGAGTGCCACCAATGCTGCCTTTGGTGAGGTGCCCTGAATATAATAAACAAACAGGGCACCTCAACGGCTAGTCAGTCCCCCAAGGGACCACCTCCACAGAGGGGTTGTCCCGCTTCACAGAATAGCCCCTCCAAACGTCGGGACAGTACAATGGGGTAAGGTTCCCGTCTTTACCCCTTGCCCCCTGCTCTTTTGTCCCCTCTTCTTATAAAAGGGGTACTAAGAGCCCCCTCGGCTCAATTAGCTTCGACCAAGGTGCTGGGCTCACCCTAGGCTACTAAGCCCCATCGCCACGTCAAGGCCCGAACCATGGTGGGGATGACACCTCAGTCCTCCCGTGACCATGGTTGCTGTAAAGTATCCGAAACGTCGGGCTTGTAAAAATCTTAATAAACTGCGATAAAATCCGTAAAAGTTGTTTCATTATAATAAGGTAGAATTTAATTAAATAATAAAACCAATAAGCAACCACAGCAAAAGATTATGTCTATACTAATACAATATTCGTTAATATTTTGCTAATTATCTATACATAATAAATCAGAAGAAAAAATATTTTTTTCTTACATGTTTTTTTGAGGAGTACGCTATATTCTAAAAGATTGTTTTCATAAATTTTAAGGCGAGCGAAACAGGGAGATAAATGGTGTTGTATTGTATGAAGTTTATTTGAAATATTTATTAAAATATTTTTCTTACATAAAAACACCATTATGTCATCGAGTTTGCAACATCTAGTAAAACTTTATCAATGTATACAGCATAAACATATATATGACAGTATATTCTAAGTCTATGGTAAACAGTGATGTGACAGATTATAAATATATCAATGTAAAAAATCATGTACGATTTAACAATAAATAAAAGACTTTATGGATACCTTGACTTACCGAAGTGAGCACCTCGAAATCCAGCGATAGTATAGGAGGGCAAACGAGCAGTCGAAGCCGTTTGGCGACGTTGTGTTGCCCTCCTTTTCCCTATCCCCCCAATAGGCGACCGGAAACTCACAAACCGCACGAAACGCGACTGCATAACTGTCACTTGAAAGACCGTACCACCCCGTCGTGCCGGCCAATTCGGCTGCAAAGCAGCATGGCATGGTCTTTTGGTCTAAATTAAGAAAAAAAGTTATAATTGAAATTGTGTGTAGTCAAGGCAATAATAAAGTTAAAGATTTTGTAGATGATTGAAATATGAACCAGGCACTTGGAGACAAATGTCAAAATATCGAGCTTAATAAATAAAACAATATTTTTTATGTACCTAAGTGATTTTCAAATGCAAAAAGGAATGCTAAAATTTAAGTCAAAACAGCCATTAAACACGATGCAAAAATATAATGACTTTATTAAATTAAATGGGTAAATTTTATTTATGTTATTATTTTTATATATTATTTTTTTCGTTTTCACGTAGCAAATCCCTAAAGATATACTTCTAATTGTCGCCTCACATGTAGCTCCACGCCAAATACTTTATGATGAAGAAGCATGAGAAAAGCCACAGTAATCAACTAGCACAAAAAACAACATGTATACATATAATTTCCCGCCAATTTTCCGTCACGTCGCTAACCTAATAAATACAATATGACAGATCGAATATCATAACAAGATGGCCGCAACAAAGATGGCGCCCGATAGAAAATATAGTCACATATATCATGATAATGTTTGTAACTTATTGCATATTATACCATCTATATTTCGTGGTATGTGTATTATTACCCTCCTATGGGGGGTACATGTAGAAGGTCTTGTAAGATTGATTTATCTATTTGATTTGATGTAATGGAAGGTATTCGTGATCGTTTAGTTATTCAATTAACTTTTACTTGTACAAAGGCTGCACTAAAAGTATCGGGAATGGAATATTTCCACTGTTCCTGTCATATTAAAATCTTTTTAATTGAAAACTCCTTGGTTTTAAAAATCGAATACCATTTATTTATTTAAAAAAGATTCTCGGTCTTGTCACAAGGTCTTGACAAACTTGTTTAGTCGTTGAGAAAATGGAATTGACTCGAGAAAATTCTAGAGCGATGATTTATTATGACTTTCGAAGTGGTTTAACACAAAACCAGTGGGTTGACGGGATGATTTCTGCATTTGGTGATGAAGCCCCATCCAAAACCACAATTTATCGCTGGTTTGCTGAATTTCAACGTGGACGTGTCAAGCTCAGTGTCAAGGTCGTCCAAAAACTGCAGTCACCCAAGAAAACGTTGATGCTGTGCGTAAGCTGATTGAGGAAGATCGACATGTGACATACCGCGAAATTCAGGCAACTTTAGACATTGGCATGAGTCAAATAAAAATAACCTTGCATGAACAATTAGGTTTAAAAAAGTTGTTTTCCCGATGGATACCGCATTTGCTCTGTGAAGAGCAAAAAGCGGCTCGCGTTACTTGGTGCGTCAGAACTCTCGAAAGATTCCACGCAGGATCCTCAAATGCTGTATACAACATCGTATCAGGTGAAGAATCCTGGTTATACGCGAACCCGAAACAAAAAACCAGTCACGAGTTTTGGTGTTCGGAAATGAGTTAAAGCCAACAAAAATTGTTCGTTCACGGAGTGTTGCAAAAAAAATGGTGGCCACGTTTGTCTCCAAAACCGGTCATGTTGCGACTATTCCTCTTGAGGGACAAAGAACGGTTAATGCAGAATGGTATGCTAGCATTTGATTGCCACAGGTCGTTTCTGAACTCCGTAAGGAGAACTGCAACCGCCGCATCATCCTCCATCACGACAATGTGAGTTCTCACACCACTTTTTTTTTTTATAGAAGAGGGGGCAAACGGACAGTCGGTTCACCTGATGGTAAGTGAATAGCGACATCCACAGACACCCGCTATACCAGGAGATCAGCAGGTGCGTTGCCGGCCTTTTAGATGTGAGTATGCTCTTTTCTTGAAGGTCCCTAAGTCGTATCGGTTCGGAAACACCATAGGTGGCAGCTGATTCCATATATTTGTAGTGCGAGGCAGGAAATGCCGTAAAAATCTAGATGTTGTGGATTTCCGGACATCAAGATGGTGTGGGTGAAATTTGGAATTCTTCCGCGATGTCCGCTGATTCCTCAGAACACAACAAAGATGCAGAGCGATCCGACATCTCTACGCAGTGCCAAGGGATCAAGCCGATTGGAGATCACATTATCATCGACGATTCGAGCCGCCCGGCGTTGGACGCGGTCAAATGGAAGGAGCTGATATTGGGACGCTCCAGCCCAGAGGTGAGAGCAGTATTCCATGTGAGGCCGGATCTGCGCCTTGTATAATTGAAGGCGGTGTGAAGGCATGAAATACTGCTTCGCCCTATTGAGCACGCCAAGTTTCTTAGAGGCTAGTTTAGCCTTTCCTTACAAATGACCACGAAACTGCACATCTCTCGATATGTCGACGCCAAGTATCCCAATGCTGGCTGCGGCAGATAGGGGAGTGCCTTCAAATCGTAGAGGAACGACGAAGGGTGATTTTTTGGCGGTAAACGCGCAAACTTGTGTCTTGTTGGGGTTAAATTGGACCAGGTTAAATCGTCCCCATTCCGAGACTTTGGTCAACAGAGACTCGATTTCAGACACAAGTTTGTTTCGACACTCATCGACTTGTTCCCGAGAAATATTAGAGCGGCCAGTGTATAAGGCATCTCCAGTGCTGTCATCCGCATAACAATGAATGCCGCTGGTTTGCAGCATATCATTGATATGCAGAAGAAACAGGGTTGGAGATAGTACACAGCCTTGCGGAACACCAGCATTAACAGACTTGAGGTCCGAGCATGTACCGTCGACAACGACCTTGATGCTCCTGTCTGCTAAAAAACTGGTGATCCACTTACATAATTTCTCGGGAAGCCCATATGATGGTAGCTTCGCTAGAAGTGCTTTATGCCACACCCGATCAAAAGCCTTCGCTATGTCCAAACTAACCGCCAGTGCTTCCCCCTTGCTCTCAACTGCCTCCGCCCATCGATGCGTTAGGAATATTAGCAGATCACTAGCTGAACGATTCCGTTGAAAGCCATATTGGCGATCGCTAATCAGCTGGTGCTCCTCCAAATACCGCCGGAGCTGGCAGTTAATTATGGATTCCATAATCTTTGAGAACAAGGAAGTTATGGCTATTGGTCTGTAGTTGGACGGGTCTGAGCGGTCCCCTTTCTTAGGGATCGGGTGTACCAAAGCTGTCTTTCACGAGCATGGGACGACGCCTAATGATTATGAGTGCCGAAAAAGACGCGTAAGGACGGGTGCCAACTCAGGAGCACAAGTACGGATGCCGTCAGGCCCACTCGACTTATGGATGTCCAGCGAAAAAAGCGCTTTACGTACCACGCACAGAACAAAAGAGTTTTTAGAGCAAGAAAATATCTTAGAATAATTAGACCATCCGCCGTACAGCCCCGACCTAAGCCCTAATGATTTCTATACTTTCCCTAAAATAAAGAATAAATTGCGTGGTCAGAGATTTTCATCGCCTGAAGAAAACAAAACGGCCATTTTGGAGACCCCAACTTCCGAATGGAATGGTTGCTTCAATGATTGGTTTCATCGTATGGAAAAATGTGTCAAATTTCGCGGAGAATACTTGAAAATCAATAAATACATTTTTAAATAGTAATGTTGTGACACTTCCTTCATTCCCGAAATTTTCAGTGCCGCCTCGTCTAAAGTACTTTTGAAACTATAATGAAACTAATATAGGGTTGATATTAGTTTCATTATAGTATCAATATATGACCCACAGCTGGGCACGGGTATCCTCCACAAAATCAAGCCAAGAGGGTGTTGGGCCATAGTTCACCGATACGCTGGCCCAAGTGCATGGTCTCGTATTCAGGTGCACCTAGAAATTTAGAAAAACCCATTTCTAGGCAAGACAAAGGTCAAGATCGAACCCGCACTTTTGACTCAAGCTCAAACCCACTAGACCATGATCGTTTTCAGACTTCTTAATAATATCTTCAACAAGATTAAATTTGATTAAATAATAATCGAGGTACGGTAACATAACGTCCAAGAGAAATGCCGTTTAGGTAGACGAAGAGTCGGTCGGCCATTAACCAGGTGGGAAGACGATACAGGTGCTCACCGGGCATGGTTGCTTTGGTGAGTACCTGTGCCGGACGGCCCGCAGGGAGCCGTTGACAGTGTGTTACGATTGTTTTTTTGACGTGACAACGTCTTAAATTAGGTTGCGGCTGGGAGTCACTTATGAAAAAGTGTAACGCTCGGTAACGTTACGATGAGTCACCGAAACGATGTCACGTAAAATCTTCGCCCGTAAAACCGACTTTACAGGCAACCATTTTTTTTTATATAGAAGAGGGGGCAAACGATTATCGGTTCACCTGATGGTAAGTGAAGAGCGACATCCACAGACACCCGCTACACCAGTGGATTAGCAGGTGCGTTGCCGGCCTTTTAGATATGAGTATGCTCTTTTCTTGAAGGCCCCTAAGTCGTATCGGTTCGGAAACACCGTAGGAGGCAGCTGAGAGTGGCGCGGTGGTCTCAGCCCAGCACACACTCGAGGTGTGCCCGACATGGGCGGCGCTGCGTCACAGTCTGACATCGGTCATCGGAGGGGACTTGTCCCAGCCGAGCGTCATTACCGCGATGCTCGGTGAAGACGAGTCCTGGACGGCGATGGTCTCCTTCTGCGAGGCAGTAATGTCCCAGAAGGAGGTCGACAAACGGGTGAGAGAGGAGGCCCCCGACGAGGCCTCCCCCCGCGCGACGAACGGGGGTGCATAGGAGGCCCTAGTTAATGCGCCTCCAGTAACACCCCTGTGTTCGTGTCAGGCTCAGTATGGGAACCTGGGTCTGTATGGCACGACGTCGTGGGGACTGCTTAGTAGCGGCCGGGCAGTCCCCCCCTACGAGGAGTAGTCTGGCCTTCGCCGAGGCCAGCCTGTCGCTGAGGTGATCCTGTCCATTGCCTGCATGTCCGTTGGGAAGACGATCCGTGTTGGATGCGAGTGGTGAGAGATCGGCCGTCTTGGCGTTCATTTAGAGAGGCCTATGTTCAACAGTGGACGGATAGAGGCTGATAATAATGATACAAATATGATCAATAAGTACATTAAAAGTTATTTCAATATTATGTTACGTTTTTGCCTCACACAGCAAAAACTACACCTCTTCAATGTTTGTTACAGAGGAATGTTGTTCTGAGACAGTTGTAGGAATGACATCAGTTTTTGTTGTTATGTAGGAAAAAAAGACTTGATTTATCATTGGATCTGTCGGGAATTCTAAACGATTTGGTTAGTTGTAGAATAGTACAACCACTTTTTGAATTACCGACGATTCAAATACTTATACCTACAACCTTTACAGATAAATAAAATTGGAGTGTCTGTTTGTGTACGTGTTAGCGTTCAGTAGAAAATAAAAGTCAGCATCTTGCCAATTTAGGTGGCTTATAAGCATTATTTTACACACACAATTTTAAGTTAGTATTACACTGGCAACAGCTAGTAATTAATAAAATAAAAATAATATAATGTTAGCGTATAATAGTTTTATAGTGCAAGGACATTCCGCGCCGTCTATTATCCAGGAACGCGCGACGAAAGGATACATCAGGAACGATCTGGCTAGTCAGTCAGTAATGATCTAAATGAATGTACTGTCAGCTTTTACACTACCTTTTCCCCCGGATACACTCTAAAAATAAGAAATATATGTTATACTAGCTGTTGCCCGCAGCTTCGCCCGCGTTAACTTAGATTTACAGCCGTATACGGATTGATGATGATTATTTTTATAACCTAAGTTACTTCCTATAACATCAGCTATCTGTCAGTGAAAGTCCCGTCAAAATCGGTCCAGCCGTTTCAGAGGTTAGCCGGAACAAACAGACAGACAAACGGACAAACATTTTAGTTACTCCCTATAATATCAGCTATCTGCCAGTGAAAGTCCCGTCAAAATCGGTCCAACCGTTTCAGAGATTAGCAGGCGCGTATGTGAGACTCACTGCGCCCGAAAGCTGGTAAGGTGGACGCAGCTCTACCCACTAAAACCTGGCGAGTGGCACCATTACCGCCTTTGGTGAGGTGCCGCGGATCTGCTGAGCAAACAGGGCACCTTAACGGCTAGTCAGTCTCTAAAGGGACCGACGCCACCCCACAGAGGGGTTGTCACGCACCACAGAACAACCCCTCCCAACGTCGGGACAGTACAATGGGGTGAGGTTCCCATCCTCAACTCTTGCCTCCTCCTCTTTTCTTAACTCTTCTTATAAGAGAGATACATAGAGCCCCCTCGGCTCAATTAGCTTCGCCCAAGATGCTGGGCTCACCCTAGGCTACTGAGCCCCACCGCCACGTCAAGGCCTGAACCATAACCTAACAGACATTTGAATAGAAAAACGAATGTGTAAAAAGTAATTTTTTAAAAATTATACATTTTCCTTACTGATATCTCTAGTTGTGTATTAATTCAATTCCGAGTTACTTGAATGTCAACTCCAGTTAACTTGAGCCGTGTTTTCTCTAAGTTGTCAGTCTACAATGTACCTTATATCGGTCGGAGGGAAGCGCTGTGCCGCGCTCCCGGCTGCATAGGACCACCATCTTGCTTGTTTCTCCCGTCAAGCAGCTTTGCTCTGTTTCGGATTTGACAGGCAGTGTAATTACTGCCGTCTCGCTCGTTGTCATAATATCTTATGTTCATGGGCGACGTCGACCACTTACCATCAGGTAGCATGTCTGCCAGTTCGCCTATGCAACGAACAATAAAAAACAATGGAATCATAAGGCGTTTTATCATTTCGACGAACGGTAAAACAGAGGTATAAAGGTTTTGTAGGTATTTAACAAATGTGAAGTCTTACAGACCCTGTAAGGCTGGGTGAAGGGTGCTCGAGTGTGTACCGGATCTTCAGTCTGGGCAAAGACTAGCGCATAGAGGGGGACGTGGGAGTAAAATTGTGGATAGTAGAAGGGTTTATATGGTCAATTTGTGATTAGATTAAAACGACGGTTATACATCATCATCATCAGCCTCTATCCGTCCACAGCTCTTTTATGTCATAATTAGGCAACCCTTTTGGCGAATTCCGATGCACATACACATTCACACAACTAAAAGCTATGCAGATGTGTTGCCCTCCTTTTCCCTATGGGCCCCCCCAATGGGCCACCGGAAACTCACAAACCGCACGAAACGCGACATAGCTGTCACTTAACGCCGGTGTTATGTGAGCGAGAGGTACCACCCCGGTCGTGCCAGCCCAATTCGGCTACATGGCACTGCCTCTTACAAAAACTTACTGCTGAACATCACTCCCTCAATGAACGCCAAGACGACCGATCCCTTGCCACTCGCATCCAACACGGCCACTGCACGGAGATCGTCTTTCCACCTGGTCAATATACAGTCTATACATCTAATAATTGAAACTATTAATAACACGATATACATTTAACATTGTCAATGAGAGCTTTGCTCAGAGGCAAATACAGCTAATTAAAAAAAATAACTAACCCAACCAGTCACAGGAACTGCCGATAGAAGTGAAAACAAAACAATTAATTTCAAATACCTATAATACAGGCTAAAAAGATTATGACAACCTATACAATTTTAACGGCGCACAAAATGGCCGCATGACATTGACATTTCAGTGTGTTTGTAAACAAATATTGCATAATCTTATATAAATAAATCAAACGTCATATAAACGTCAAACAGCGTCTCATAATGGTGGTAACGGTGTCGTGAATCCAGAGATTTTATCTCATCTAAAAATATGCGTACCGCGCCTAAAGAAGTTTTCACATAAAAAAAAACAAATTATTTTTAAGATAGGTATACGTATAGAAAAAAAACAAGTTTTTGGAAGATTTTAAGACAGGGAACATCTTGTATAATAAGAGAATTTTGGTTCCCATTTTGGGGGTTCCTGAGCTCAAAAACCATGGTCAACGATTGGTTTGGAGCCTATGGTCACTACCACATGGAAACAGGTAAACTTTGTGCCCAAAAGACGTGAGACGACCTCTGTGGTTAAATGGTTAACGCTTTGGCGCTCAAGCCGGAGGTAGCGGGTCCGAATCCCGCCAGGGAACAAAAAGTTTTCTGTGTTCCTGGGTCATGGATGTGTATTAAATATATTGTGTATTATATAATAAAAATCTTAAATATATGTATAGTATATAAGTATTAAATATATTTCCGTTGTCTGGTACCCGTAACACAAGTTCTTCGAGAACTTACCACGGGACCAGATTGCCGTGGTGTAAAAGCGTCCATAGATATTAAAAGGTATATTTACACCTCCAAAACTCCTCGCCTATTTCCTAGGAGAGCATCTACACGATAATCTCTGACGAAATTACACGTAAATCTAGACAAGATGCGTTCTTCTGTAATAATTCTCGCATAACCTTTGCATTATAACATGCACCCTATTGTATGCATACAGGGTGCATATTCCAAATGCATGAATTACGTTTGACAAGTCATGTATACTTTAAGAGATATTATTATATCGCGTAGGACCTAAAGCTTTGTACAAATTATTAATTACCAAACCAAATAGGCTAAGATACCGATATAAAACGACCTTCACAAAGATGTTTATTTAATGAAACGTATTTTATATTTAATTTAATATGTCAATAAATATATTGCTTATGGGTTGCCTAACAAATTTTAGTCCAGGGTATGTTTAATTAATAATAATAAAATAAAAATAAATCACCGGTTTGATTATTAGATAAATTCTATACCAATCGAAAGTATGAAGCCCATAGAATAAGCAAACGTTAGGCTACCTATTCTTTTCCGGTCACAACTATCGGGTAGCCAAGTATAAACAGGTCATATCTAGCATTATCTATTTGGGGTAATTACCCCAAATTATATTTCAAGTGCTAATGCTTCAATTAGATAATGACTAACAATAAAAACCAGGCAACGTGGATAATAATCGTAATCTTAATTTTCAGACTTACTCAAAATAATTAAATTTTAAGGTTACACAAGTCGCTCATCTTTCCATAACGTAGAACAGTAATTACTACAATGTTAGACGTTGACCATGAAAAATAAGGATAATATAAATTGATCTCGTCGTTATCTATGTGTGTTTGCGCCCAAAATCGTAAAAAAAATATACATTTAAAAAATACAAGCTTCTAAACTTTTGTTTTTCAACACTTTGGGCGAAATTAAATAGTATACGGAGCACGAAAGCTCAAAAATAAAGCCCGTACAGACAAAGTTTAGTTATTCAAAAGCTGAAATAAATTTATTTTAAAAAGACACACTTAATAGTTTTTCTATAATAACTGTATTGCCAAAAGGACATTTTCGGAATGAATCATTGTGCATTTCATTCTAGCACACATGTTCGCGCAGTATGTCAGGTGAGATAGCAATCATTTTGTTAGAGTTCGCGCCGTCGACTCGTTCTACCTTAAGACAAACACTCAAGACGATCTTGAACTTCTCAATCAATCAAACCATTTTGGCTACAGTGCCAAAGAAATATACGTACATACACTCAACACACCTAACTCCCCTGACGCAGGCAATTTTTTTTTCTCCCCGCGGGGGAGTGGGTCTCCCTCGGCGGTATATGGGTCTCGTTGCACCCGTAAGCTGGTAAGTGGACGCAACCCACTAAAACCCGGCGAGTACCACCAATGCCACCTTTGGTGAGGTGCCCCGGATCTGTT
Organism: Helleia helle; assembly: GCA_963853865.1. Lineage (NCBI taxonomy): Eukaryota > Metazoa > Arthropoda > Insecta > Lepidoptera > Lycaenidae > Helleia > Helleia helle. The sequence continues at coordinate 2,935,006 of OY971437.1, forward strand.
GAGCAAACAGGGCACCTCAACGGCTAGTCAGTCTCTCAGGGGACCGACGCCACCTCCACAAAGGGGTTGTCCCTCCCAACGTTGAGACAGTATAATGGGGTGAGGTTCCCGTTCTCAACCCTTGCCCCCTGGTCTTTTGTCCCCTCTTCCTATAAAAGGAGTACAAAGAGCAGCTCCCTCGGTTCACTTGGCTACGCCATAGTACTGGGTTCACCCAGAACAGAGACCTCCCTCAAAGAACGCCAAGAAAAGAAAAGAAAAAGAAAATAGAAAGAAGAAAAAAAATTGTTAAATAGATTAAGTAAATTCCCAAAGGTCTAATATACTTCTGTACTAATATTATAAATCTGAACGGTTTGTTTTGATCGCTCTAATCCCCAAAACTGCCAGTCGTATTTGTAAAATTCTTTCTGTATTTGACAGTCCAATTATTGAGGTTAGAGAGAATTTTAGAGATTTTTTTCCTATTTTGGGAGGGGAAACCGCGGAAAAAGTAAAAATAATAACAGCTTTACTGTACAACCAAGTTCAACCTTAGATCTTATAATATTGGTAGAAAAAAGGCATACCAGTTTAAATTATGACGTGTCAACGTCTAATAAATCGATGAATACCGGCTGCATGCACGAAAATGTCCGGTACCGCGCATTGTCCCGTTACGCTAATTGTACGCTTGCGTTTTGTTATGTCGTTGTCATGTTAAAATATCGTCCGTAAACCAATTTTACAGACAACCATTTTTTTTTTATATCGAATGGAAATTCTCTATGTTGCTAGGATCTTCGGGGCCCTGGCCCTATGTGGGAATGGCACCTGGAAGTGCCCTACCCTAAACTAAAACCACTGCGAGTGCTTTTACCCGCTTTTTAAGGACCCGGATTTGCAACAGGCAGGCTACTCCTCGTAAGAGGGGACTGCACTGCGCATTACGTAGCGCCTCCTAGGCACCTCTGTTCTTCATCCTCCTTCTGGGACATTACTGCCTCGCAGAAGACCATCGCCGTCCAGGACTCGTCGTCACTGAGCATCGCGGTGATGACGCTAGACAAATCCCTTCCGACTGATGTGAGACTGTGACGCAGCGCCGCACATCTCGGGACCCTAAAAAAGCGGCTGAAGGCACTCGCAGTGGTTTCAGTTTATAAAGCCCAAGTGTGAGTCCGTCAGTCAGGAACCACCCTGGTCACTACATGCATAAAGTCCCTGCGTCAAAAGGTGAGTGATATAGCTTATTACGGAATAATAAAGATAATGGCCCCGTGGGGGTATTTCGTCCCCGTAAAGATTGATTATATAACCTCTTTGCTTAATGACCGCCATCAGTCCTTATTTTAATGAACGTCAAGACCGATCGTCAAATCCAAGACAGATAATATGGGTTAGTGAGGAATAAAAACGAGTTCACCTGAGGGTAAGTGATCTATCGAAGTCAAAGAGCACGTGTCAATATTGTTAACTTTTTTCGTTTCAGGAGACAGGCCTCTTTCAGTGAACCCTACGATGGCCAAACCCGTCACTGTCTTCCATTTTTTTTATTGGGGATAAAACAGCTACAACATTATTTAGACAAAATATTTTTTTTATGTTAGTTGGATAGGAAAACTGGCAAACGTACCACCTGATGGTAAGTGGTCGACGTCGCCCATGAACATGAACTAGTATACCTGAAACTAGCCCTTACCTGGGCTCACATAATCGGCGTCAAATGACAGCTATGCTGTCGCGTTTCGAGCGGTTTGTGAATTTCCGGAGGCCCATTGGGGTGATAGGGAAAAGGAGAGCAACGCATCCTGAGACAGAAGATGTTAAGTCTCGGTGCCAGTAATTACACGGCATTCTTTCAGTACAATGGGGTGAGGTTTCCATTCTCACCCCTTGTCCCCCCGCTCTTTTGTCCCTTCTTATAAGAGGGCTGCAAAGAACAGTTCCCTCGGTTCAATTTGCTTCGCCCAAGGTGGGTACACTCTAGGCTACTGAGCCCCACCACGACAAGGCTTGAACCATATTTATCGTACCGGTAACGCATCTGCATAATCTCTAGTTGTGCGGATGTGTATGGGCGTTGATAATCGCCAAAAGGCTTCAACTGCTCGTTTGCCCTTCTATGCTATAAAAAAAACTTTATGAATAAAGCAAACGAATTTCACCTGATGGTAAGAGATATTATATGAAAATTAAAGGACGTACCAACTTATATGTGTAATGTGGTTAAAAAACCTTTTCTAACCAGTTTTCTCGGCATAATAGATAAATACTTCAAACGAGCTAGTTCACCTGTTAGTAAGTGCGCCCAAAAGGCATTCAAACTTTAACTGGACTTGTACCATTGTACCAGGCTTAAAGTGGTGTGCATGGTCCTTTGTGCTATTATTATAATGGCTTTGTTCTTTCGGCAGCGTCGGTACGCATTGCGGGTCCAGAACAAAGGCGACGTTGGCCCTGCGCATAATATATTAGCTATTGTTGGAGAATTTAGATGGTCGAGGCTATGATGATGATTGTAATAAAACTATGAATTTTACTGTGTTGATTTTGATTGAATTTTAATGTTTATTATTAGGAGTATACGTTTTAAATTAGCATGAAAATGTCTCGATCAGGTTAAGATACGCTTGCCGGGGTTGATCCGTGGATGGCTGACCGTCTTAGATACTCCGCCGTGCCTCGGAAACATCGAGCATATAACCGGAATAGAACGGTAATGTTATGTTTTGTATGAAAATAAATTCCGCCTTTGTACTGCGCCGGTTCTGCGCTCTGATTGGCCGACTGATGGCCATTGATGGATGATTGGCCGATAGGACGTACATACAAATCACCGGTTGGTTGAATTGCTATTACGTCAGGGACAAATCACTGACAAGTTTCGTAATTTTATGGCCCACATTACTACTCTATCCGTTTATATGCTCGATGCTCGGGAAGCACGTTAAGTCGTCCCGTCATTCGTGGAACTTTGACAGTCGTTACTGGTCGTCAGAAGCCCAAAAGTTACAACCAGTCTTACCACGGGGATGACCCTGTTACTGGGTTGTGGAGTTCTGATAGGCAGTCCATTTAAAATATTGGTTAGACTGGAAGCCGACCTCAGTGAGTTGTAATTACTACGTATAGAGAAGCTATACCAAACGAAAAACTTGTTGCACCTTGGCGGGGCGACACAAGGGGGCGGCATGCGCGGGAGGAGCGCGACGTGAGCTACTCCAGCCTGCGCTGCAGCGCTAAATCTAACGGCTGATGCCGTAGAAAATAATGTATAAAATTAGTTTTGATTGGTTTTAATTAATAATTGTGTTTATTTAACGATGATAAGCCATACATCTTTTTTCTTCGCAGTGGATTGATTTTTATACGCATGCTGGCATTTCTGGATTATTGTTAGTCACAATTTCGGCACGTTAGTTATCATTTTTGATGACCTCGTTATTGATAAACGTTGGAAAGATCTCTTTGACCAAACCATACAATTGTAGGACAATTAATATTTTGTCGAATAATTTACATAATTGTCATCAGATTTAACAAAAAAAAACCCAGTTAGTAATACATTTTTGAGAATCATCAAATGGACATATTTTATCCTTGCTACCTCTGTTAGCTACCACAATCGAGAATTTTCACAAGATATTGTTGGGTGTCTCATCAAAATTAAGCTACTCACGGAAAATTTGCTTGACAGTAATCAAGTGCAAAAATGGACCCTGGATCCTGGACTATTAAAAATAAAACAATTATTATTATTCCTCAGCTATAGGCTTTTATTATATGTTCCTGCCGTGAAATATTATTGGGTGGGCGTTCCGTTCGATTTGAGAACAATTAAAACTTATTCCAATTTAGAAATGGCTACCGCTACCTGGGGTAATTAAACTCAGATTAATAACTGATTGATTTCATCAGCTGGGTTCCGCAGGCAACAGTGTATTGTGAGATTTGGTACAAGGTTCCGTAAGCATGTTTGTGCGAAACTTGTGAAGGAGTTGGGAAGGTGTTAAGCTTAGACTTACAGTAGCATGAAACTATCGTATATGCTTCTAGTATATAACATACTTATATACAATTTTTTTAATTATTAATTAAACATACCCTGGACTAAAATTTGTTAGGCAACCCATATGCAATATATTTATTGACATATTAAATTAATATAAAAAACGTTTCATCAAATAAACATCTCGGTGATGGTCGTTTTATTTATATCCCGTATCTTAGCCTACTAGATAGATCACAATGAGGAATTATAAGTGACATTTAGTAGCCATTGTAGTAATTACCGTTTACGAGATGTACACACCATAGACATAATAATATAGAAGGACTTGGCATACCTACGACAAAAAGGTGTATACATACAACTCAAATCGGCACTTAACATGGCTACCATTGCTAGGGTTTTGACAGCAAAACCACAAACAATATAGAGAATACTACTAAGAAAAGGGCACTCAAGATGGCGGATCATGCACTCACTTACAGCTGTAAGTTTAAAGAAAGGGGCATCTCCTCTTATTTCCTAACTTCATGGTACACACTCGCCAGTGGCAGGTCAGATCCGGAAAGGTGCACTGGACAGGTGACGAGAATGAAAATAACGTTTTTCTGTACACAACTAGTTTACTGCATGGCGCAAGTCTTAACTATATACAGATAAATAAAATTGGAGTGTCTGTTTGTAATATTAAAATAACCGCTTTTTATTGAATGCTTATGGATGTATACACGGTGCATATACCGAAATAGCATTTATTACAATTTTTGTCTGTCTGTCAGTTTATTCCGGCTAATCTCTGAAACGGCTGGGCTGATTTTGATGGGACATTCACTAGCAGATAGCTGACGTTATAAGGAGAAACTTAGGCTATAAAAAAAATTGTGCGTACAAAGTACACATGTCAGAAGTGAAACTTATTTGGCAAACTAATTTTTAAATCTCGTTTATATTTATACTACGAATATATAATCTAAAGCTTTAAAACAAGACTTGCGATGCGACGTTCGCTCTATCTCACTCTCTCTCGATCTTTCTCACTCGCTTGCTCCCTACTCTCACTCCATGGCTATGTGCTTCATAATACGCCCTTTCTCACTCTTTCTCTATCTTTTTGGACAAAACTTTTAACATTTTCGTGACGTTTCATCCGTAAAAAAATCCCTCATGTGCGCAAAGAAGTACTTCAATAATCATTAATCATCATCATCCGGCTTGCAGTGCGCTAATCTCTGGTATTTTCTTAGTGTTTTGGTTTATTTTTTATTTTAGAGCGACTGAAACCAGGAAGACCAACACGATGGTAAGTCAGCGTCGGCCTATGAACATAACAGAACCTGAAACTAGTCCAGGCAACTTATTCATGTCCTGAGTCGTAAGATAGGTTTAAGAGCCAGTAACACTGCCTGTCCTGCTGATGGGCTCCTGACCTGTGCTACGAATCCCCAGGCTCCTCTTACACTCCGAGCATTATTTGTAAGCTTCTGTCTTGTCCCACTAGATGCTGTTTGACAGCTGTTATGGTACGTGTTATACAAGAGATGAAATGAGAAACACTAGCTTTTGGTTATTCAACATGTCTATCAAATCCTTCTGCTTTAGATGAAAACACCTATGATAGACGTATAAGCGTCTTGGCGTTCATTGGAAGAGTCCTATATGCCTAAATAAAATAATAATTATAATGAAGCTGTTTTGAAAAACAATATTCGTTTATAATTATTTTGAGCCATTTTAAGACGTCAGATTAAATTGAAACTTTGCACACTTTTGAAGGACCGATGACAATACAATAATTTAATAAGTTTGTTCCTATATCCTGATTAGGATAATCAGGATAGCACATATTCTAAGGAATTCTACATCACTTGTGTGGTTTTTAGTTTCTCACACATTCTCAAGCGATAAAGGATTAAAATCCAAATTAAATTCATTTAAAAATTAGATCATCATCATCTTCAGCCTTTATCCGTCCACTGCTGTACATTGGCCTTAGGCATTAGGTTTTAGGCATCCCACGGGGGAGGTGAGACTCCCAGGTGGGTATGTAGGACTCGCTACGCCCGAAAGATGGTAAGGGCAGCTCTTCCCCATAAAACCCGGCGAGTGCCATCAATGCCGCCTTTGCTAAAGTGCCGCGGATCAGTTAAGCAACAGGGCACCTCGACGGCTAGTCAGTCCCCCAAGAGACTGACGCCAAGAGACCCTAGGAGACAGACGCCAAGAGACCCCAGGAGACTGACGCCAAGAGACCCCAGGAGACTGACGCCTCCACAAAGGGCTGAGAACAACCCCTCCCAATGTCGGGACAGTGCCATTTGATTTGATTGAGGTTCCTATCCTTGCCCCTTGTCCCCCCTTTCTCGTTTGTGCCCTCTTCTTAAAAGAGGGGTACAAAGAGCAGCTCCCTCGGTTCAATTTGCTTCATCAAAGGTTACCTTGTACACATTTGTACCAGGTTGTACTTGGGTACTACTGTGTTGCATCTTTGCTGTGTTTCAGAGAGAATACAGGCAGTGTAATTACTGGCACAGAGACGTACTTCTCAAGATAACGAATGTGTGCTTTTTTATGTTATAGAAGAGGGGGCAAACGGACGGTCGGTTCACCGGATGGTAAGTGAAAAGCGACATCCACAGACACCCGCTACACTAGGATCAGCAGGTGCGTTGTGAACGCTGGTCTTGTTCAAGCTATATTATAAAAGTTATTTAGGATTTTTTTGTGTCATCTTCACAACCTATTATTAAGATACGTTAGTAATATTTATATAATTGTCTGGCGTGTCCGCCTGTCTGTAATTGGATAATAATATAGCCAACCATTGCCAGATGATTTTTTCAGTTTCGCATGCATAGCATAAACTATAATGACGCGCATGCATGCACGTTTCACGATGTTATCTCTGGTAAGCTAGAGTTCAGCTGGGCTGGCGTACAAAGAGATATCTCTTGACTAGAGAGTGATAATGTCTACATCGAGTATTTTCTCGATTACTCATTAGGGTAATACCACGTCCCCACTATAGTTCAGGCCTTGACGTGGCGGTGGGGCTCAGTAGCCTGGGATGAGCCCAGCACCTTGGGCGAAGCCAATTGAGCCGAGGGGGCTCTTTGTACCCCTCTTATAATAAGAGGAGACAAAAGAGCAGGGGGCAAGGGGTGAGGATGGGAACCTCACCCCATTGTTCTGTCCCGACGTTGGGAGGGGTCGTTCTGTGGTGCGGGACAACCCCTCTGTGGAGGTGGCGTCGGTCCCGACTGCCGTCGAGGTGTCCTGTTAGCTTAACAGATCCGGGGCACCTCACCAAGGCGGCACTGGTGACACTCGCCGGGTTTTAGTGGGTAGAGCTGCGTCCATTTACCATATTTCAGGCGCAGCGAATCCCACATACCCACCTGGAGAGACCCACTCCCCAGGCGGGATGCCTCAGAGCATTTCCGGGCGTAAAAGGAAAAAAAAAAGTTTAATACCACGTGATCGGTGATACGAAGAGTGCTACTACGAGAACACTCTCGTATAACGAAATTATATTAAGAAATAGGACCCCAGCGTTGATCTCCTCGTCGTCTGGGTGCACTCTTCTCTGAAAGCGGGGAGTAGAGTCCCCCCTCTTCTCCGCTTAAGGCACCCTGAACACATAAGGGTGCCTTATAGCTCGGCTCTTGCGCGCGCGCGGCGGATCCCCCGATCTGCCGCGCGCAGGTCCCTCACGGCAGAGTGACCGCCTGTCGCCGCCGTGTTCTCCTGCGGGAAGAGGCGCCAGTGCGCTCCGTCTCCCGCTCCGTCTCCTCCTTCTGCGATATTACGCCCTCGCAGAAGGAGAGGTCCGCCTGCCATGCGCTCTCACTGACGGTCATCGCTTGGATGACCGCAGGGAGCGACAGGTCCGCGCCAACCTCAGCGATGAGGCTTGCCTCCGCCTAAGCTGGGCACTCCGCCAGGGTATGGTCCGCAGTGTCTTTACTGCAGCCGCAGTGATGACACCCTGGCGAGTCCTCCGCCCCTGCCACCTTCCACAGATACCTTCCGAAGCAGCCGTGCCCCGTCAGGATCTGCGCAAGGTGGAAGTTGATGATGCCGTTCCGCCGATCAATCCACTGCTCCAGGATTGGACAGGCCAGCTGGTGCGGGGGGAAATTTATAAAAATCATTTTAGCAAAGCAAAGCGGGACTTAACTTTGAATTCGAGGCTCTTAAAACAGTAGGTACAGATCCCTAAAATGTCTCAGACATCAATAAAAAGTAAGGAATGCTGGAGATTCGAACCTACTACCAAAGGACTGGACAAAAAATGCAATTCCATCCTTGACCTTTCTCCACCTGCCCAAGGTGTGAGTACACCTGCGTGCAACGAATATGGTGCATCTAAAAATACTACACTTTTTATGTCCGCTAGTGACATTTTGTAGATAGCATAAATAGAGGTTACGGGTTCGAATCCCGCCATCCGTTAGTATGATGAATAGTCTATGTTGTTATTGATTTTTTTTATGTCATAGGGCGGCTATCAAGCAGTCAGAGCCTTATGGTGACTACCGACGCCCATAGACATCCGTATAACCAAAAGATATGCAGATACGTTGTCCTCCTTTGGGATCTCCTATGCTATAAAAATACTAGTTTTAACAGCTTTCTTTACCTATTTATTTAAGCATTATAGCCTTTTTTATGAATGATCAGATTTTTTCGGTTTCAATCAAAACGCAAGTCACTTTAATCTAAAGTAAACAAATAATGCGAAAAAACTTAAAAGTGGTTCTGTATGTTTTTTAAATACATTTTCATAATTAATAAGTGATTCTCTTATTAATTATTATTTTTAGAAGAGGGGGCCAACGGAAAATCGTTTCATCTAACGGCAAGTGATCATATCCATAGACACTCACAACATCATCAGGTGCGTTACCTTTCAAATATGAGTATGGTCTTGAAGGTCCCTAAGTCGTAACGGTTCGGAAACACCGTAGGTGGCAGCTGATTCCATATATTAGTCGTGCGAGGCAATGGCGTAAAAATCGAGTCCCAGACATCAAGATGGTGAGGGTGAAATTAGGATTTTTTCCGCGATGTCCGGTGGTGGAATTCTGCTGCAGGTATTAGTCCGAACTATTCCTCAGAACACTCCCCGTGGTAGATGCGGTAGAAGATGCAAAGCGATCCGACATCTCTACGCAGCGCCAAGTTATCAAGCCGATCGGAGAGATCCTTGATTTTAAAATCGTCTTCTGATTTTGAGTTTATTATTTTCTCGCCATTTTTCGAGACCCGTATACCTGAAACTGTCCTAGATTTTGATAAGACCCATATACTATCCTAAGACTTCCCTCGCCTGATTTCGAGGACACCTGATTACCATTTTAAAACCTTTATTATCTTATTTCGAGGGGATCCACACTTATATATAATCTCCTCGAAAATTTTCGAGGAGATTAAATATTACAAGCGGTACCCTGTTTCGGTTGACTCAGCATGACCTGTCGTGACCAATCGTCAATAGCACCCATGGAACCATTGTCTTGGCGACTTGAGTAACCGAGACATCCCCTCTTTGCGCTCCTTTTTCCGGTTGCCTCATAATCCCACTATAGTTATTGGGATAGATTTGAACCTGGGTCTTTTAGTTTGTTAGTCAACTGGTTCCATAACTATCCCACTACAAAAATAGTATTTTCGAGATATCATTCCACGGTCAAATATTTTTATTGATTTGATATAGGAATTGCATAAAATACCGACCACTGGAAATGGAAAATATTCCCTGCATTATTGATACTAATGATGTTATAAACGCAAAAGTTTGTATGTATGTTTATTACTCTTTGTCACAAAAACTTTATAATAATATAGCTTATACATCAGAATAACACATGGGCTATATTTTGTTTATGTCATCAGGGGACAAACGAGCAGTCGGAGTCTCTCGGCGCCGACACCCATACACATCCGCACAACCAAGGTCACGCAGATGCACCTCAGACCACCCTCATTTTCCCTATCCCCCCAATGGGCCACCAGAAACTCACACACCGCACGAAACACATACACAGCATACCTGTCACTTGACGCCGGTGTTATGTGAGCGAGAGGTACCACCCCGGTCGTGCCGTCCCGATTCGACTGCAAAGCATGGCACTACCTCGTACTATATAATTTATAAACATCTTGTGTGAATTGTCCAAAATATAACATAACATGTACTCATCCTGTGCAGACGAAGTCGCGGGCACTAGCTAGTTATTAATAAAATTCATCACCACCATCATACTTAGTCCAATTTTATAAAATTGGTAGGTGGGAGGTACACCAATTTTTTTTATGAGGAGGTTAATGGTTGAGCAAGATCCAGGCTTACCTCGGGTAAGGCTCCATTTACTCGCACTTGGAAATGCACTACCCCACAAAACCACCTACGAGCACCTTCAGCCGCTTTTTGAGGTTCCCGGATCTGCAGGCAACAGGATCACCTTAGCGACAGACTGGCCCCGGTGATGGCCAGACTTCGTAAGTAGGGACTGCCCGGCCGCGACTAAGCAATATCCGAGACGTAGTGCCATAGAGATCCCAAGTTCCCATCCTGACCCAACACGAGCATAAGAGCGTTACTGAAGGCGCATTCGTCCGCGGGGAGAGGCCTCGTCGGCGGCCTCCTATATCACCCGCTCGTCGGCCTCCTTCTGGGACATTACTGCCTCGCAGAAGGAGACCATCACCGTCCAGGATTCGTCGTCACCGAACGGGGAGGTACACCCTGTGCCGCTTGCATGGCATATACTTTTTTATGCTACAAGAAGGCAACCGAGCAGTTGGAGCCCTATGGTGACTACTGACGCCCATAGACATTTGCACAACCAAAAGTTATGCAGATGCGTTGCCCTCCTTTTCCCTATCCCCCCCAATGGGCCATCAGAAACTCACAAACCGAAAACTACTAATAAACCTCAATAAAGCTTATAAAGCTTTTTCATTATAAAACTTAAATCATACCAAAAGTATATAAGCTTTTGAATATAATAATATAATCCGAATGGATTATAGAATCAAAAAATGTGTTTTGTATAGACATTTTAAATATTTAGCCTGTAGCAATAATAACAATAACATCTATGGACGCTTTCACACCACGTCAAACTGGTCCCGTGGTAAGTTCTCGAAGTTATGTTACGGGTAACAGACAACGGAAATATATTTAATACTTTTATACCTAGGTAACACTGAAAATGTTTAGAAAATGAAAAACGGCTTAATGTAGAAAGTTGCCAATACTTTTATTGTTTTTCGAAGTAATCTCCGTTTCTTTCTACACTTCGTCGCATTCGATGGAACCACTGAGAAAAGCAGTGGGCCCATTCTTCCTTAGGAGTCTCTTCTATGGCATTTTCGTACGCTTTCGCCGCATCTTCAGGGCTCGTAAAGCGAATACCTCGAATTTTATCTTTAGTTCTTGGGAATAAATGAAAGTCGCAGGGCGCCAGGTCAGGACTGTAAGGCGGATGACTCATTATCTCGACACCTGCCGTAGTCAAATATTCAACAGTCCGTTTTGCGGAGTGCGCTGAAGCATTGTCGTGGTGAAGGAGGATCCTGCTTCGAGGGCGCTGCTGTCGAATTTTTTCCAAGACAACAGACCAACAGCGATTGACATACCAGTCTGCAGTAACCGTCCTTCCATCTTCTAGCACAACTGTCGCGAACTGACCTTTCCGACCAAAGAATGAGGCAATCATCTTTTTTCCTTGACTTCTTCCTTTCTTTACTTTAGTTGGCCGATCCTCGAAAGGAAACACCCACTGAGCTGATTGTCTTTTGGTTTCGGGTTCGTAGCAATATATCCAGCTTTCATCACCTGTGATGATGTCAAATACAGCATTTTAGTTACCACCGTTGAACTTATCTAACATTTGGCGACACCAGTCCATGCGGAGGCGTTTCTCGTCGTCGGTTAAAGTATGGGGAATCCATCTGGTACAAAGCTTCCTGACGCCTAAATGTTCGTGTAATATTTTTTGAATTTGACTCATACCAATGCCTAGGCTTGCCCGTATCTGCTGATAGGTCACTCTCTTATCTTCCTCTATCATGCGTCGCACAGCACTGATGTTATCTTCAGTAGTCGCTGTTAAAGGACGTCCATCACGCGGATCATCACTGAGATTGCTACGTCCACGCTTAAACTCGTTAAACCAATTGTAAATAGTGGCACGAGATGGGGCTTCATTAAAAAATGCTAATCGCAGCCTATTATAGCTTTGTTGTTGAGTAAGCCCACAACGAAAGTCATAATAAATCATTGACCGAAAATTTTCTCGCGTTATGTTCATTTTCACGTGTAACAAGAGTTTTAGATTTGCCGCCAATTCATAAAAACAAATTACAAATGAATGCAATATACTACATTAGGTTACCAAAGACTTCTAAAATTGAAATTCAAAAAAAGTTTTCATGTTCAATGTTTCTAACTGGCCAGTTCTAAACATTTTCAGTGTTACCCACGTACTAAGATTTTTATTATATAACTAGCTGTTGCCTGCAGCTTCGCCCGCATTACTCAACTCCTACAAGTCACAGCCTGATGTTATGTAGCCTTCCTCGATAAATGGGCTATCTAACACTGAAAGAATTTTTCAAATCGGACCAGAAGTTCCTGAGATTAGCGCGTTCAAACAAACAAACAAACTCTTCAGCTTTATAATATTAGTAATAGATAAAAACATTTAATACACATCCATCGGATTCCAACCCGCTACCTCCGGCTTGAGTGCCAACGCACTAACCATTGAGCCACACAGATCGTCAAATGTCTTCGAGGGCAAACGCTACTGATACCGCACCTTATGATAGCCAGAACATGAGGTGGTTCATGGCTTGCCTTGCCATGGCTTGGTGGTTTGCCTATCCAACTATGTATGTGTATGTAAAAATATTTTAAATTTAAAGTAAAAAAAGAAAAAACCTAAAGAACATCAAGAGCAGGGTGTCTACTAAATAGGGGACAAAAGAGCAGGGAGCAAGGGGCGAGGACGGGAAACTCACCTCATTGTACTGTCCCGACGTTGGGAGGGTTCTGTGTTGCGGGACAACCCCTCGGTGGAGGTGGCGTTGGTCGCTTGGGGGGTTGACTAGCCGTCGAGGTGCCCTGTTTGTTTATTAGATTCGGGGCACCTCACCAAAGGCGGCATTGGTGGCACTCGCCGGGTTTTAGTGGGTAGAGCTGCGTCCACTTACCAGCTTTCGGGCGCAGCGAGTCCCACATACCCGCCTGGGGAGACCCCCTCCCCCGCGGGATGCCTCAGAAAAAAAGGTGTTTACTGTCTATGGATGTATGGTCACTTACCACCAGGTGAAACGACTGTTTGCACCCTTCTCTATAAAAAAATTAAGTGCGCTATATGAATAAAATATTTCCTTTTAGTTTTACGATCATCTTAGAACGACATTACTCATCATCATCATCATCATCATCATCATCATCATCATCATCATCATCATCATCATCAGCCTTTATCCGTCCACTGCTGCCACCTTCAATGACTACTGACAACTAGATGCGGACCCCTTACCACTCGCATTCAACACGGACCGGCCACCGGAGATCGTCTTCCCACCTTTTCAACTTCTTCTACATAAACGTAATATTATGTCATTACACAATACAGTAGTAAAATTCAGACTATTTTAGAGGATTTTTGAAGTGTAAACTTCTTTAGCGGTACGCATATTTTTAGATGAGATAAAATCTCTGAACTCGCGACACCGCACACGAAACGCTGGAGACGCAGTTTGACGTTTGTATGACGTGGACTCGCGACACCGCACGAGAAACGCTGGAGACGCAGTTTGACGTTTGATTTGTTTATATAAGATCATGCAATATTTTTTTTGCAAATTGTGTTGCTTCTAAATTATGTCTTGCGGCCATTTTGCGCTCCGTTTAAATTGTATAGGTTGTCATAATCTTTTCAGCCTGTATTATAGGTATTTTAATTTAATTGTTTTGTTTTCGCTTCTATCGGCAGTCTCTAAAACTGGTTGGGTTTTTATTTTTATTGTGGCGGATGAAACTGTTAGTTACAAGACATTTCAATTCGATACAATCTAGACTAGTTCCAGATACGTCTGAAATGCATCCCAAGTTTAATATCGTCCCTATTTCGTCTCAATTATTCAGGACTAGTGGAAAAATGAATTTGAGTTGAAAACTGTTTGAAATGCATACTTTATTACTAATGATATAAATGCGAAAATCTTGTACCACCACGCTAAAATGAGTGATCCCATTTGGATGGGTTTTGGTGAACAGTCAAATACCTTTTTTTTTCTTTAACGCCGGGAAATGCTCTGAGGCAGCCCACGGGTGGACTCCCTGCGCCCGAAAGATGGTAAGCGGACGCAGCTCTACCCACTAAAACCCGGCGAGTGCCACGAATACAGCCTTTGATGAAGTGCCCCGGATCTAATGAGCAACCAGGGCACCTCGAAGGCTAATCAGTCCCCCAAGGGACCGACGCCACCTCCACAGAGGGGTTGTCCCGCACCACAGAATAACCCTTCCCAACGTCGGGACAGTACAATGGGGTGAGGTTCTCGTTCTCGCCCCTTGCCTCCGTGATCTCTTCTTATCAGAGGAGTACAAAGAACACCGCCCTCGGCTCAATTAACTTCGCCCAAGGTGCTGGGCTCACCCTAGGCTACTGAGCCCCACCGCCACGTCAAGGCCTGAACCTAACAGACATTTGAAAAGAAAAACGACCCTAGAACCTTATTGCTCCATTGGGCATCCGTTCTAGAGTGGAGGCCACGTTTAAGTAGACGAAGTGGTGGTCGGCCATTGACCAGGTGGGAAGATGATCTCCGTGCGGTGGCCGGTCCATGTCGGATGGGAGTAGCAAGGGATCGGCCGTCTTGGCGTTCATTGAGGGAGGCCTATGTTCAGCAGTGGACGGATAGAGGCTGATGATGATGATGATGATGATGATGATGATCAGTTCTCAAGTTATGTTATAGATGTGGAAAATCATATTGTTGCTTTTGGTAAGACGTAAAGAGAACTAATATCCCTGAATATGATACAACTGTTTTTTCATCTTTGTAAAATATAAAGTACGACACCGATTTACCGGTGGGAGGGAAGCGCTGTGCCGCGCTCCCGGCTGCATGGGTACCACCATCTTGCTTGTTTCTCCCGTGAAACAGCTTTACTGTGTTTGAGAGAAGGGCAAGACAGGCAGTGTAATTACTGGCACCGAGACTAAACATCTTATGTCTCAGGATAGGCAACACATAAATAAGTTGCCTGGGCTCGTTCCAGGTAAACTGGTTTATGTTCATGGGCGACGTTGACCATTTACCATCAGGTGGCACGTTTGCCAGTTTGCCTATCCAATTAACATAAAAAAAACTACAAGGCCGACACGACTGTGGTACCTCTCGCTCACATAAGACCGGCGTCAAGTGACGACAGCTATTCTGTCGCTTTTCGTTCGGTTTGTGAATTTCCGGTGGCCCATTGGGGGGATAGGGAAAAGGAGGGCAACACATCTGCATTACTTTTGGTTGTGCAGATGTCTATGGGCGTCGGTAGTCGGTATAGGGCTGTCGACTGCTCGTTTGCCCTTCTCCTAAACAGTCACTTTACGCCGGTGTTATGTGAGCGAGGGGTACACCCCTGTTGTGCCGGCCCAATTCGGCTGCAAAGCATGGCACTACATCAATATATACTATGTATAGATTTGCAAATCTTCTTTATTATAATGCGTATTGCAGTGTACCTCAATAAGGTAGCTGTATGGGTGACGTCACACGTTTCTGGCGGGAAACCGGCGACTTCCGCTTCCGTACGAAATTTACTTAAGCCTCCATAAAGGTCAAAATGGGTCCCACAGGATATTGTATTTATACGTTAAAATTAAATATTTATCAATAGGAAAAATTTATTTTATTAGACGCAAAAAGATGGCGATTATATATGCGGCTCATAAAGAAACTGATTTGGGTGTGGCCTTTATTTGATAGTAGGTTTCCTATATATAAATAACTAGCTAACTCTTATAAGTCATAGCGTGATGTTATATAGCCTATAGCCTTCCTTGATAAATGGGCTATCTAACACTGAAATAATTTTTCAAATCGGACCAGTAGTTCTTGAGATTAGCGCGTTCAAACAAACAAACAAACTCATCAGCTTCATAATATTAGTATAGATAATATCAACCCTTATAGGTCCCATTGCTGGGCACGGGTCTCCTCCTCGAAGTAAGTTGAGGTGTTGGGCCACAGTTCATATGCGCCGGTTCAATGCGGGTTCGTAAATTGTACACACCTTCAAATACTTTTATTCTCATCATGATAAAGATAGATGGGCCATTCTTCTTTTTAACCTACAAAAAGGTGTCTCCACCAGTCAGTGAAAATAAAAACAAGGAAACTGCTATTATTTGTTCTTAATTGTATTTCAACATGCACTGTACTATACACATAATGACTGTGCACGATTAAATAACTTAAGTATTGAATAATTTCATTGTAAAAAGTACGTTACCGAGTTGTAAATCCGCGTGACAGAAGTGTATTTCATACTTGATGACAGTGTCTCCCGCTACCTCGGCTTGCGTTTAATCCATAATATTACGAAAAAACTATATGATGACACAAAACGTAAAAATATCTTTTAACTCCTAAATATATTGCGTATCATTTAATAGCAACCTCTATTTTCTATCACTTTTAATAGATTAATTTAAAAAATCTCAAATACTTGTCTCCTACTACTACTACTACCTGACGTTTTATTTTGTAAATTCTGTCACGTGGGTTGTCTTCGAAATACGCGTTTGTGCCGCTCGTCTTTGTGGCCTACCATTGGCGGTTTGGACCGCCTTCCCCCTTGGGATTTCCCCTTTGGGATCAAGAGACAGTGCGTCAGTCGCCAGAAAGCTGTGATAGGAGGTGCGTGGGTTAATTCAGCTACCGCTTCGTCACGTAAGTAATTAATTAAAAATATAGTTATTATGCTTACTGCTCGTTATCTACTCCTACGTGATATGATATATTTTATTGCCAACGTGTAAATTATATATTCTATGTTAACCGTCAAATGTTATCGACTTTGCAACAAATTTTTACCCCTCCGTCACACGTCAACTCCGTCACATGTTTATTGTGACGGAGTGGTAAAGAACGTGACGGAGAGGTAAAATAAACGATATTCTTGTTCCATTTATGCTGATCTTCTCGTATGTTTTTACTTATTACTTATTTCTATTTCCAAATACCATAATGGTGAAAAAGAAGGCATTAACACCAGCAGAAAGACAGCGGCGTTGTCGGGAGAGACGAAAAAATGACCCTGAGAAGGTAGCTGAAATAAAGCGCAAGGATTTAGAAAGATACTCACTACTCACATGCTCGAAAGAAGCTAGTGGCTGACATGAGCATGCAAGAACATCGAATCAAAAAGAAAATATGGCAAGAAGGAAATAAAAAAAGAAGGGAGACGAAAAAGATGCTTTAAGAAGTACTTTTAAACACGCCGGCTCCATCACCAATACCAGAAACCCTCCATCTGCAACACCGACTCCTTCTGAAGTATCTACTTGTAGTTCAAGGGGAAGAGAGAAAGTGAAAAGAGATAGAACAAAGTTTTACAGAGATAATATTAAATTTCAAGAAAAAATAAACCAGTTAGAGAAGAAAGTTCGAAAATACAAGAAGAGATTGCAAAGGAACTCAGAAAAAGATAGCAGCAGCAACAAAGATGAAAGAAATAAAATACAAAGAAATACAGCGATTTTTCTAATGCCATTAAAGAACGATATAAAGCATGTCAAAAGTCGATAAGAAAAACGCCGCATCCAATCGGTACTTCAAAGCCTGTAGATGGAAGAGATACTTGCTTATGTAAGTTACATGCAAATTTTACCTATGTGGTTAATACATTACATAAGAATAAAGTAATTGTGTAGATAGACACGAATTAAATTAACGTTTAAAAAGAAAGATCCAACTGATAAAACTGCCGTCTGCGTTACTTCTTACCATACACTCCAGCCTGAAGGCATTCATGCAATGAATATAAAAGCCGGAGTACACGTATTGGTAAAAGTACGAAGTGAGAGAAAAATCCAATATACTAACGCTGGAGTAGCAACAAGTACCGTCGATGAAGAAGGCGATGTTTTGGTAATGTTCCTAAAAACAGTCGATGATAGTGGAAGAAGAAGAATCTTTAAATTGGTGGAGAGTGACATATCGGATGTTCCTTTTGATGACTTGATTAAAGTCTTGCCGGCTCCAAATATAATTAAAAAGGGAAAGAGACAATATTTCCAGTGCGAAGAGCCGTCTTATTTTTCGAATACTGACATTCGAAAAATAAAACTTTCTATATCTAAGGCTTCCAAATTTAATTATCGTCTTGCTAGACTGTTAATGATGATTCTTTTATTTTATGTTTTTGGGAATTTTAATTCTGAACTAGATTTTTTATTTACTTAAGACGAATGAGTAGTTATTTAATTTACTAAAATAAGAATCTCTTATTCTAATCTCTAATGGTTCTCAATTGTGATTTCATTAATTATCTAAGTTCGATCTCATGTTACTTTATATGACAATGTTGAAGACTGACAAAGATTTATGAAAGAAAGAAAGAATTTTTTTATTTGTGAAACTACTTATGCACATAAGACACACAATTAATAATATAACATATTATATACATTGTAGTTACACTAAACGGCCTCAACTCAGTGTTTGCTGGAATTACCATTCCATCACTGGTCTTCCGTTGAGGCCTTTTATATAATTAGTAACAGTTTTATTCTAAAATGTATCCTGGTATCCCCTAGAATAACAACTCTGTCACATAGGTTACGACTCTGTCACGATGTTGTCTCTTGTTAGGAAAATTGTTATGGTCGTTTATATATTTTGTTGTGACTAGTGCAATATTAGAATTTTTTAATTATAATGGTTGATAATATTGCCGTCTGTGATATTCATATTTATTTGTAAATGATAGTAAAAACTGATTTATAGCAAAAACATACTTTATGTTAGAAGAAAATGTGACAGAGTGGTGTGTAATCATGAATAAAACATATTTTATAAATACAAATGTATTATTTTAACAGGTTTTCTAATAGTTCCTTCAGTTAATTAATGTATTACAAAAGTACAAGTTATTAGAGGAAGAGTATACGATAGAATAAAATAAAAGATTTCGTGACGGAGGCGTAAAATTTTCTGTCGGATCCATCTTTAAGGTGTCGAAAATCGTGTAAAAATCTATAAACTTCTTGGCCAAAAACTTTATCCGATAGAATAGAAATTCTGCTACCAGAATATATATATATATATATACATACTGACAAGAAAGGTTACCTTTTTTTCGAAATTGAGCAAATGTTCTATCAAATTGTAGGTTAAAAAGAAGAACGACCCAGATGTGATGTCCACTACACGAAGCGGGCGAAGGTACAGCCGTATGAATGAATACCCAAGTGTAAGATACACGTTGTCGCGAACAAAAAAACCACGTCCGGTCCGGCGCGGGGGAGTGGGGTATGCGAGATGTAGCCAGGAGTGATGCGGTGAAAAATAGGTGATACAGGAAAATGTGTGATGCAAGGAAAAATGTATGATGCGGGGAAAAATTGATGATGCACTTTAAAAAAAGATGATGCAGATAAAATAGTTGAAACAGTCGAAAGATAGACGATGTACCCAAAAATACATAATGCAAAAATGTGTATGTGATGCATCAAAAAAAAGGGAGATACACAAGTAAACTAGTGACTATATTACTACCAGAATAAGTTAACTTGGTGCGATAATTAACCATGTTAACCTAGGTAAGGTTGTCGCGGTAATAAGCTTACTATATAACACGGCATGACTCCGTCCACGACCGGTTTGTGAGTAAAAACCGTAGGGTCGATAAACGCAGGTGCACCGGACAGATGTGTATTTGTGTATAGCTATATAGTGACGCGCGCCACGAGATTGGTTGGGACATGTTAGCTGACTTGGAAAAAGGAGAATAGATGTTTCCTCGAAATTTAGCGAGGGAGTTGCATGTCTTTTTTTTCTTTTGCGCCGGAAAATGGGTACACACAGGTGGGTATGTGGTAGTCACTGCTCCCGAAATATGGTAACGTGGACGCAGCTCTTCCTACAAAAACGCGGTGAGTACTACCAATGCCGCCTTTGGTGAGGTGCCCCGGAACTGTTGAGTAATAGGGGAAGGCACCTCGACGGCTAGTCAATCCTCCAAGGGACCGACGCCCTCTCCACAGAGGTTTTGTTGCGCACCACAGAACAACCCCCCCAACGTCGGGACAGTTAAATGGGGTGAGGTTCCCATCCTCGCACCTTGTCCCCCCTTCCTGCTCTTTTGTCCCCCTCTTATTATAAAAAGGGTACAAAGAGCAGCTCCCTCGGTTCAATTGGCTTCGCCCAAGGTACTGGGTTCACCTTAGGATACTGAGCCCCACCGCCACGACAAAGCTGATGGGGAAGTTGCATATTCTTGAAAATAAGCGAAGTACCAAACTCTTTATACATACTTATAACATACTCTAGTATGTTAGATGTATATAGATGAATGTCTACTCGAAATTAAGCGAGGTTGATGTTGATTTGTATGTTATATTTACGTACACACAGGTCACAGGTTCGAACCCCAAAATACATTTGTATGATAATATTACTAGTTCGATATAGAGGCATAATGATGTGAAAAATAGTAACAGATATTCGTGACACAAGATCTGATTGAACTAGAATACCGTAGTATGATTGTTCACCTTGGGAACCTCACCCCATTGTACTGTCCCAACGTTGGGAGGGGTTGTTCTGTGGTGTGGGACGGCCCCCAGAGGAGGCGTTGGTCCCCTGGGAGACTGACTAGCCGTCGAGGTGCCCTGTTTGCTCATTAGATCCGGGGCACCTCACCAAGGGCGGCATTGGTGGCACTCGCCAGATTTTAGTGGATAGAGCTTACCACCTTTCGGGCGCAGCGAGTTCTATATGCCCGCCTGGGGAGACCCACTCCCCAGGCGGGATGCCTCAGAGCATTTCCCGGCGTTAAAGAAAAAAAAAGTTAAATTATTCATGACCTTCAGCTCCCATTTCCAAAAACAAGCGTGTCCGGGCCCTGAAAAGGTAATCGAAGTTTATTTATAAACCATTAATATTAAAATTAATTAAAACCATCAACCAAGAACTTCATCACATCAAGCTCATTCCACCTCATCTCACTTCATCCGCATTCACTACGCATCAGCTGGCGGGCGTTGCAAGATACCTCTGCCGGGAAGCGCCCCGTGTCGCTGGTCGCTCTCTGCTGGGCTTTCACCTCGGTGAATTTACTCGGTAGGGGCTGACCGCCTGGGTGCCACCTGGTGGAGTTTGTGACGCGCCTGCTAGTAGATGCAGCACAGCACACAGGCCATTATGGCCACCCCATATTGATGGGGCGCGATTGAAGCCGCTGACAGGGGGCCCATAAGCCCCGATTCAGCATCCTCCGAGCCCCTTGCGGGGCTCGAAGAAGAGTACGGGCAACAACTAGCGCCGAAGGTCATAAAGGAAGCGTCAATGCTGGGCCGACTCCTTCCTAATATAGGAGGGCCCAGCGAAGCCTGGAGGTAGCTGTATACCGGAGTCTGCGCGAGTATAGCCACGACTCTCTCACCGCTAGAAATAACAACTGCGGCGATGTGGAGTGGGCCCAGCATACCCTAGGGGTGTGCGAATGTATTGGACATCTCGCTCTCGAGTATAGTGCGCTGCAAGCGCAGCAGGTCGGGCCTGACAGGCGGCGGCCTTCTGTGTAACCTTCATTTATTAGAAGGCCTCCTTCTAATAAATGAAGGTTAGGTTAGGACACCGAGGAGTAGGACAGAGAGGAAACCTGCCCCGGCAACAAAGTCACGGCGGCAGTGGGAGTGCTGCAGGATATCGGAGTTCCCCCATATTAGGAGGAACCCCGGTACCCTTTTGAGGGAACCAGCCGGTCGTGTAGGGGTGTGTTAGTCAAGTCCCTTCCGGTCCTCTTTCAGCGGCAGAGGGCAACTTGTAGTGCTTTTAGTGCTGCAAACCAGCGACTACCGTCGGGTAATCATCCAGGGATAATAAGTCAGGGTAAAAGCAGGGTGATGCTGATGATGATGATAATGATATTGATAACCTCCACAGCCACTACTTACTTCATCCAATAAGTCCAAACCCATCAATATGATGAATTGTGAAAACATTCGGAGAACAATAACAAGCTCATAATAATTATGATGACGATAATGATGATGATGATGACCTTAACAACCATCACAATGAAACAGATTATGAAGAGTCAATAGCATTTAACACGGCATCAAATAACTCCAAACCATATTACATCCATCAAAACTAAGCTGGATCGAACCAGATCGGGCCGGTTAGAACTGGATCGGACCGGTTATAACCGGTTATAATTTACACTAATATCCGGATTAATGCAGTGGCCCGATGTCCCCGGGGCCCGTGTAATTGGGAAATGTGGCTTGGATTTATGTACCAGGCCATTTGTTCCAATTAGGAGGTAATTGATTATCCTGATGGAGTGACACGCTAAGGAGCCATCGACAACTGAAACCGGGCTGATGATGATTATAAACTGTGATCGTTTGCTGTGAAGTATAAGACACATCGAGAATGTAAGAATCACCGTATTCGCTAAACAATATAGACCAGTGCCGAAGCCTTGGAAAATGGCAAAAAGTGAAACAAAATTTTAGTAGAATGAAACCATTGGAAAAGGAAGAGAATATAACAAAAATGGAAGGAAAAATAATTTACGGGCGATCCGAGGCCGGGAAAGTGGAAGGGGGTCTAAGGGCAAAAAACGGTTTATCTCGATTTCCGGCAAAACTACAAGTCCAACGGAAAAAAGTCGAATGGCAAAGTTGTGGGTAAAAAAAATATACTTCCGTATTTACACGTTTTTAACATAACCTCTAAATTTATGTGAAAAATTCAAATAACCAAGTTTTTGGTTTTTTACTTTTATCTTTTACAAAAAAAAAAATTGCTCACGAAATTTGGTAAAAACTTACCTTTTTATGTCCCAAATACACTGTATTTTTTTTATTTAAAAATATTAATTTTTTCACCTTATTTCGATTTAAAATCGAAAAAGCAGCCTAATTTTTACTTGGAGCATCTACCGTCAAATTTTTTTTTTTTGAAGTAGGTGTGTTTTCTGTTTATTGAAATCTCTACTTTCTAATGCTGTAAAAATATACATCAATAAGGTAAATTTTGCCAGAAAATGCAGTAAAACGAGTACGATACGAGAGAGAGATCAGACCCTTGTCGCCCCTTCCCCGCTTCTCTATAAAATTATAGCTTTATTCGTTTTGGAATTACTAAAATAAATTGAAATTATTGACGCCAAAATTTCCAATGCGTCGTCTTAACTAGGCGAAGCTGCGGGCATCAGCTAGTCAGAAAGAGTAACGTTTAACACCACAAACACGTCCAAAAAAGTATTTCCAAAAGTAATTAATGAATTTATGAGGTCATTTAAAGGACTATGAGGTTCCCAATACAGTCAACAATTACGTAATAAACGCAATTTTTTGGCAACATTAACTAAGTCCCGCGGCTCTGTATCCTCGAAATTAGGCTTAGGTATATATGTATTATTATTATTATATGTAATTTTGCTATAACACATCAAGTTAGTCCGTGGATTTGTAAACTTAGACTGTAGATTACGTCCCACTGCATGGGTCTCCTCGAAATAAGGCGAGGGATGATTATGTACGCTCTAGTAGTATTAGTCCATGGTTGTTTTTAGAGACTGTAGATTACGTCCTACTACATGGGTCTCCTCGTAATTAGGCGAGGAGGGATTTTGTACGCTCTAGTAGTATTAGTTCATGGTTATATGTATTTAGAGACTGTAGATTACGTCCCACTCCATGGGTCTCCTCGAAATAAGGCGAGGAGGAATTATGTACGCTCTAGTAGTATTAGTTCATGGTTATATGTATTTAGAGACTGTAGATTACGTCCCACTGCATGGGTCTCCTCGAAATAAGGCGAGGGGTGATTATGTACGCTCTAGTAGTATTAGTTCATGGTTATATGAATTTAGAGACTGTAGATTACGTCCCACTGCATGGGTCTCCTCGAAATTAGGCGAGGAGGAATTATGTACGCTCCAGTAGTATTAGTACATGGTTATATGTATTTAGAGACTGTAGATTACGTCCCACTGCATGGGTCTCCTCGAAATAAGGCGAGGAGGGATTATGTACGCTCTAGTAGTATTAGTTCATGGTTATATGTATTTAGAGACTGTAGATTACGTCCCACTGCATGAGTCTCCTCGAAATTAGGCGAGGAGGAATTATGTACGCTCTAGTAGTATTAGTTCATGGTTATATGTATTTAGAGACTGTAGATTACGTCCCACTGCATGGGTCTCCTCGAAATAAGGCGAGGAGGGATTATGTACGCTCTAGTAGTATTAGTTCCATGGTTTGTATTTAGAGACTGTAGATTACGTCCTACTACATGGGTCTCCTCGTAATTAGGCGAGGAGGGATTATGTACGCTCTAGTAGTATTAGTTCATGGTTATATGTATTTAGAGACTGTAGATTACGTCCCACTGCATGGGTCTCCTCGAAATAAGGCGAGGAGGGATTATGTACGCTCTAGTAGTATTAGTCCATGGTTGTATTTAGAGACTGTAGATTACGTCCTACTACATGGGTCTCCTCGTAATTAGGCGAGGAGGGATTTTGTACGCTCTAGTAGTATTAGTTCATGGTTATATGTATTTAGAGACTGTAGATTACGTCCCACTCCATGGGTCTCCTCGAAATAAGGCGAGGAGGAATTATGTACGCTCTAGTAGTATTAGTTCATGGTTATATGTATTTAGAGACTGTAGATTACGTCCCACTGCATGGGTCTCCTCGAAATAAGGCGAGGAGGGATTATGTACGCTCTAGTAGTATTAGTCCATGGTTGTATTTAGAGACTGTAGATTACGTCCTACTACATGGGTCTCCTCGTAATTAGGCGAGGAGGGATTTTGTACGCTCTAGTAGTATTAGTTCATGGTTATATGTATTTAGAGACTGTAGATTACGTCCCACTGCATGGGTCTCCTCGAAATTAGGCGAGGAGGAATTATGTACGCTCTAGTAGTATTAGTTCATGGTTATATGTATTTAGAGACTGTAGATTACGTCCCACTGCATGGGTCTCCTCGTAATTAGGCGAGGAGGGATTTTGTACGCTCTAGTAGTATTAGTTCATGGTTATATGTATTTAGAGACTGTAGATTACGTCCCACTGCATGGGTCTCCTCGAAATTAGGCGAGGAGGAATTATGTACGCTCCAGTAGTATTAGTACATGGTTATATGTATTTAGAGACTGTAGATTACGTCCCACTGCATGGGTCTCCTCGAAATAAGGCGAGGAGGGATTATGTACGCTCTAGTAGTATTAGTTCATGGTTATATGTATTTAGAGACTGTAGATTACGTCCCACTGCATGAGTCTCCTCGAAATTAGGCGAGGAGGAATTATGTACGCTCTAGTAGTATTAGTTCATGGTTATATGTATTTAGAGACTGTAGATTACGTCCCACTGCATGGGTCTCCTCGAAATAAGGCGAGGAGGGATTATGTACGCTCTAGTAGTATTAGTCCATGGTTGTATTTAGAGACTGTAGATTACGTCCTACTACATGGGTCTCCTCGTAATTAGGCGAGGAGGGATTTTGTACGCTCTAGTAGTATTAGTTCATGGTTATATGTATTTAGAGACTGTAGATTACGTCCCACTGCATGGGTCTCCTCGAAATTAGGCGAGGAGGAATTATGTACGCTCTAGTAGTATTAGTTCATGGTTATATGTATTTAGATACTGTAGATTACGTCCCACTGCATGGGTCTCCTCGAAATTAGGCGAGGAGGAATTATGTACGCTCTAGTAGTATTAGTTCATGGTTATATGTATTTAGAGACTGTAGATTACGTCCTACTACATGGGTCTCCTCGTAATTAGGCGAGGAGGGATTTTGTACGCTCTAGTAGTATTAGTTCATGGTTATATGTATTTAGAGACTGTAGATTACGTCCCACTGCATGGGTCTCCTCGAAATTAGGCGAGGAGGAATTATGTACGCTCTAGTAGTATTAGTTCATGGTTATATGTATTTAGAGACTGTAGATTACGTCTCACTGCATGGGTCTCCTCGAAATAAGGCGAGGAGGGATTATGTACGCTCTATTAGTATTAGTCCATGGTTGTATTTAGAGACTGTAGATTACGTCCCACTGCATGGGTCTCCTCGAAATAAGGCGAGGAGGGATTATGTATGCTCTAGTAGTATTAGTTCATGGCTATATGTATTAAGAGACTGTACATTACGTCCCACTGCATGGGTCTCCTCGAAATTAGGCGAGGAGGAATTATGTACGCTCTAGTAGTATTAGTTCATGGTTATATGTATTAAGAGACTGTACATTACGTCCCACTGCATGGGTCTCCTCGAAATTAGGCGAGGAGGAATTATGTACGCTCTAGTAGTATTAGTCCATGGTTGTATTTAGAGACTGTAGATTACGTCCCACTGCATGGGTCTCCTCGAAATAAGGCGAGGAGGGATTATGTACGCTCTAGTAGTATTAGTTCATGGTTATATGTATTAAGAGACTGTACATTACGTCCCACTGCATGGGTCTCCTCGAAATTAGGCGAGGAGGAATTATGTACGCTCTAGTAGTATTAGTTCATGGTTATATGTATTTAGAGACTGTAGATTACGTCCCACTGCATGGGTCTCCTCGAAATAAGGCGAGGAGGGATTATGTACGCTCTATTAGTATTAGTCCATGGTTGTATTTAGAGACTGTAGATTACGTCCCACTGCATGGGTCTCCTCGAAATAAGGCGAGGAGGGATTATGTATGCTCTAGTAGTATTAGTTCATGGTTATATGTATTAAGAGACTGTACATTACGTCCCACTGCATGGGTCTCCTCGAAATTAGGCGAGGAGGAATTATGTACGCTCTAGTAGTATTAGTTCATGGTTATATGTATTAAGAGACTGTACATTACGTCCCACTGCATGGGTCTCCTCGAAATTAGGCGAGGAGGAATTATGTACGCTCTAGTAGTATTAGTCCATGGTTGTATTTAGAGACTGTAGATTACGTCCCACTGCATGGGTCTCCTCGAAATAAGGCGAGGAGGGATTATGTACGCTCTAGTAGTATTAGTTCATGGTTATATGTATTAAGAGACTGTATATTACGTCCCACTGCATGGGTCTCCTCGAAATTTGGCGAGGAGGGATTATGTACGCTCTAGTAGTATTAGTCCATGATTTTAAATTAAAATATGTATTTAGAGGCTGTAGATTGTAGAATACGTCCCACTGGCATCACCATAATATCAACTTAGTTTTATCACGACGACCAGCGGGCTTACTCGTGACACTCGATCCTATTGAAATTTAAGATTGGGATCGAGAACTTGTCAATCGTTACTTTGTACGCTACACTAGCGCACGATTTGACTCGATCACAGTGGAATTTTATGTAACTAATTGAAATTGGTATTTCTCAATCTCGTACATTTTTCGCACTCTTGACAATATTTTGACGTTCACGTATTCGTTACGAGAGGCCATTCTACAATCGTAAACGCTAGTAGAATACCAATAAATGTGTGGAAAAGACATTTAAGACCACGTAATTTATCGATGTAAAATGTCAGTTCCATACATTTATTAGTTTTCTACTAGCGTTTACGATTGTAGAATGGCATCTTGGCTAACCCACCTGGTGACAGACAGATGGTCCTAGACAGTGACGTAGTAATAGGGTAGGAAGTAATAATAGGGTCCCGTTTTTACCCTTCAGGTACGGAACCCTGAAATAGATTTTTTCCAGACACTGTGATGGTTTATCTAGATATTATTTCAGATAGTACCCAACTTTTTTGCTAAAATCAATCTTTTTAATTTATTCATAATATAACTAATACATATTTACGAAAAACATAACTCCCCTTTTGGTCCCATACTAATCTACCCTGTAGTATATACCATCTTCCCATACCATATCAGTAAACTCAGTATTTAGTAAGCACTAAAGCACTAAACCGAGGCTATTGAGCATTTCGATCACGTTCTCGTTAGTATTGTAGTCAGGCTGTCTATTTGTATACATTAGACACTTATTATTGCTATTAACTTATTTTTAACCTTAAACGCAAAAAGAGGGGTGCTTTTGACCGCTCTATTGTATGTCCGTAGCGCCATAGCTCATAAATGGAACCAATTCGAATGCAATTTTCTTTATTGGAAAGCAGGGTTTATAGTGATGGTTTTTAGGTAAATTTCATCAAAATCAGTTAACAATCGGTTACATAGACGCAACTTATCAGGGTCTAATATCAATCCCCACTTAAATGACCGCTTTATAGGTAACAGCACCAGCGGGTCGGGTTTCGACCGCCACGGGAATATCACGAAATTCAAATTCCGTACGTATACTGTATTCCTCTATTAATTAATTTCACGTCCGTTTGGATATTTTGCTAAATTACGGGCACACGGTGCGGATTGCGGAATTATTGGCCTGGGGACAGCTGTGCTGTTGACGTTGGTCAGCTTCATCGTCATCATTATCATCATTATCATATTCTTCTTCTTCATTATCATCATCATCATCATCATCATATTCTTCTTCTTCATTATCATCATCATGATCATCATCAGGAGAATCACCTCCTTGTCATCATAATCATTTCCGGACCTCAACCCTTGTCCTCGCAACCGCAAGGGTCTGGGAGGAGCCTACTACATAATATCACTAGTACAACCGCAGGGTTTAGTTGTTTTTAGGGTTCCCAAAGGGATTTATCAAAATCTTACTAAATGCATATGAAAGTAACATACATCATCATAGCTTTTGCCCGCAGCTTCTCTCGCGTTATTTAGATTTACAGCGCTATTCGGATTGATGATGATTAAAAAAATATATACAAGAAATGATAAGAAAGAGGTAAGTAACATTCATAGCTTGCCATTTTATATTTTTTTTACGCCGGGAAATGCTCTGAGGCATCCCGCGAGGGAGTGGTTCTTCCCACGCGGGTATGTGGGACTCGCTACGCCTGAAATGTGGTAAGTAGACGCAGCTTTAGCCACTAAAACCAGGCGAGTGCCACCAATGCCGCCTTTGGTGAGGTGCCCCGGATCTAATGAGCAGACAGGGCACCTTGACGACTAGTCAGTCCCTCGGGGACCGACGACACCTCCACAGACATGGTCCCGCACCACAGAACAACCCCTCCCATCGTTGGGACAGTACAATGGGATGAGGTTCCCGTCCTCGCCCCTTGCCCCCTGCTCTTTTGTCCCCTTTTAGATCACACATCTGTTGCGCATCCCGTGATGGCATTCGCAAATTTGATATACCAAGTCACAAAGACAAATCTCTGGAGATAAAATCAGACACCTGCCGCCTTATTACAAAAAACTTATCTAGTACCAGGATTAAACCAAGACTGAAAAGTCCAGGTTTGTTACGGTATTAACGTTAGTCCATGGACTAAAATTCATTCTTATTACAAATCGAGGACCAACCGAGGTCTAGGTAGTACCAAAGATCGTCCCTGGTTTAATTGTATCCACAGATTATTGAGCAACATTCATTCATTTTGTTCGTTCAATATTTGATTAGTTCGGTACACCGTTCCTTTTTATGCAAAGCTCTCTAATTTATAATTAAATATAATGTGGAAAATACATCAATATTTTGATAATAAAATTTATTGTGTTATATAAAATATCTGAAATCTTTACTACTTTGTACTTTGAGGTAGTGTGATTTAAATTCTTGTTTATTACACACAAATATTGTAATATTTCGCTGTTAAGTTGTTTATATAGCTAGCGTATAAGGGAATGAAATACAAAGCGCGCGTAGTTCTAATGTCATCAAAATGTTTATTCTTTAATGTTTAGTTATTGCAATGTAAGTCGAGTTACCAATAGTTACAATACAGCCATTATTGTTCTTTGATTCTAAATAGACGGTATGTTGTTCATAAGAATAGTATAATATTTATTGTTGTGAATTTGTGTGCCACGAACATTACTTATGTTGTAAAATGTATCAACAAAAGAAAAAAGGGATGATAATTGGACTTCTCAAGAAAAGGTTAGTGTTTATTTAATCCAAACATACATGAAAAATATCAGAGTTAATTAGAATTATTACATATGATATAAAATAGGTATGTATATCAATGACAAAATACAATACAACAAAATTACAGAAATAGAATGTTAAATTATATAAGGATGTCAGAATAATTATTTTAAATGTTAGTCCAATTCCATAATTTTGTCTACATCGAGTTCATTTAATTACCTTTCAATACAATTAATACGAAAAAACGCAAATTCAACGCATAAGACATCTGATAATTTAAAGTTTTGAGGTTAGTACCGAAGTTAAACTAGGGGTCACGGTGGTCTAACTTTAGTACCATAGATAGTCCTGGTACTAGCGTTAAACTAGTTTTTGTAATAACATTTATATTAGACCATGGTTTAAAGCTGGTATTAAACTCGGTACTATATTTAGTCTTCGTTTTGGAATAAGGCGGCTGAAGTTTTGCGTTTATTTTTATCTGTACTGTTAAATGCACAATACATAACCAAAGCACACACATGCATTCAGAACCATCTTGCCCTCATTAAAATGACTTTAACTTGAATTCCGTAACTGTTTTTCTCAAAAAACCAAACAATTTTGGAACAATTGTATTCGAACTGACGACCCCGCAAGCAGGTGCTCACAATACCACTGCTATACACCGCAGTGCACGAAAACATATAGCGTATAATATTAAAAAAATATATTTAAATAAACCCTCAACGAACATAAAACCTGGAAGCGGCTGAATCGATTTTAATGAAACGCGTCTAAGAGCCTCAACTAGAAAAGCTGATTTAAAAAAACGCATTGGGGTAATCTTATAAC
Organism: Helleia helle; assembly: GCA_963853865.1. Lineage (NCBI taxonomy): Eukaryota > Metazoa > Arthropoda > Insecta > Lepidoptera > Lycaenidae > Helleia > Helleia helle. The sequence goes on from OY971437.1 coordinate 2,966,063, forward strand.
ACTCTTTTTAAATTCCCATCAAGCTGAAAATTAGTGGGATTGTTTAAAATATGATTAAAAATAAAATTTGAAAGTTCCCCATCTTTCTCCGGTATGGATTTTTTTAAATTATTTATAAGATTTATTCAAGGTAAAAAATATGAGTTTTCACGATTTTTAGCAAAACGGTAGTTTTATCATAAAAATACTTAAGAAAAAAAATTTTAGATCATAAAATTATCTATAAAATATGTTTCAATACTTTTTTTCCTACGAGTCACCGTTTTTGAGATATGACGATTCAAAAAGTTGTAAAAACCTACAACCTTCCCCGATAAATAGGCTAACGCTGCAAGAATTTTTCAAATCGGACCTGTAGTTCCTGAGATTAGCGCGTTCAAACAAACAAACTCTTCAGTTTTATAATATTAGTATATATTACACATATTTAATACACATCCATGACCCAGGAACACAGAAAACTTTTTTGTTCCTTGGCGGGATTCGAACCTGCCACCTCCGGCTTGAGCGCCAACGCGCTAACCATTGAGCCACAGGGGTCGTCATAATATATAAGCTTTTAATAATAGAACTGTAGCAAAATCATATCTCAGTCAATTTGTATATATCTCTGTATCTATCTTCATAATATGTGACGTCATCTGAATAAATCAGTGAGAAAATTTGTTTTTCTCTACTGCCGTGATGTGTAAATAAATGCATGTTGATGTGTATAATGTTAGAATTGCAAAATTGCTGTCATCGCTTTTGCTGGATGTAGGTCTCTATCAATGAACGCCAATATGATTAGCCACTCGTATCTACAATACATATACTTAGAAATAATACGTGAAAGAAACACGGTGCTTATTATTTTTTTTATTTTGTGTATCTGCTTTTTTGAGGTGATCTCCGTTGTGTGTTGGAGAAATTTTAAGTAAGAAATTTAATTTGCTACGAGGGCGGCACTGAAAATTTCGGGAATCAAGGAAGTGACACAATATTACTATTTAAAAATGTATTTATTGCTTTTCGAAGTATTCTCCGCGAAATATGACACATTTTTCCATACGATGGAACCAATCATTGAAGCAACCATTCCATTCGGAAGTTGGGGTCTCCAAAATGGCCGTTTTGTAGGCGTCCACAGCTTCTTCAGGCGATGAAAATCTCTGACCACGCAATTTATTCTTTATTTTAGGGAAAGTATAGAAATCATTAGGGCTTAGGTCGGGGCTGTACGGCGGATGGTCTAATAATTCTATGTTTTCTTGCTCTAAAAACTCTTTTGTTCTGTGCGTGGTGTGAGAACTCGCATTGTCGTGATGGAGGATGCGGCGGTTGCTGTTCTCTTTACGGAGTTCAGGAACGACCTGTGGCAAACAAAATATGCTAGCATACCATTCTGCATTAACCGTTCTTTGTCCCTCAAGAGGAATAGTCGCAACATGGCCGGTTTCGGAGACAAACGTGGCCACCATTTTTTTTTGCAACACTCCGTGAACGAACAATTTTTGTTGGCTTTAACTCATTTTCGAACACCCAAACTCGTGACTGGTTTTTTGTTTCGGGTTCGTACGCGTATATCCAGGATTCGTCACCTGATACGATGTTGTATACAGCATTTGAGGATCCTGCGATCAGAAATCTCGATTCCATCTTTCGAGATTTCTGACGCACCAAGTAACGCGACCCGCTTTTTGCTCTTCACAGAGCAAATGCGGTATCCATCGGGAAAACCACTTTTTTACACCCAATTGTTCATGCAAGTTTATTTGTATTTGACTCATGCCAATGTCTAAAGTTGCCTGAATTTCGCGGTAGGTATGTCACATGTCGATCAGCTTACGCACAGCATCAACGTTTTCTTGGGTGACTGCAGTATTTAGATGACCTTGACGGGGATCATCACTGAGCTTGACACGTCCACGTTGAAATTCAGCAAACCAGCGATAAATTGTGGTTTTGGACGGGTCTTCATCACCAAATGCAGAAATCATCCGGTCAACACACTGTTTTCGGGTTAAACCACTTCGAAAGTCATTATAAATCATCGCTCTAGAATTTTCTCGAGTCAATTCCATTTTCTCAACGACTAAACAAGTTTGACAAGACCTTCTGACAAGACCGAGAATCTTTTTTTAAATAAATAAATGGTATTCGATTTTTAAAACCAAGGAGTTTTCAATTAAAAAGTTTTAATATGACAGGAACAGTGGAAATATTCCATTCCCGATACTTTTAGTGCAGCCTATGTAGCAATAATTCTGCAAAGTACCTGAATTATTACAATGGCAGTTCTGATATTTTACATAATAACAATTAGTTTGTTTTAGCAATAAGTTTCATCTCCTGAACGATAAAAAATCTTTTTAGATTTGATAACCTTATTTGATGAATTTGAATTTGAATTTGATGAAGAACATATAGAGTTATATCTGCCAAAATTAGAGGAAGGAATTTTAAGGAATTTTTTTAATTTCAATTTTGGGGCGCTTTAAAATAAACAGGACAGCTAGAAGTATAATAAAACAACAATGTAAAATTTATTTTTGAATATAGTATATAGTACATATTATATTCTGTGTAATTGGATTAAAAACGTCCATGCACCTTATTTGTATGTTACATACATTAATAGAAAAGTTGTAAAATAATATAATCTAAATATATATAATTAGCAATTTAATAAGTAGTTTAATTTATGAAATGACTTCATCATAAAACTTTACTTATATTTTATAAGAAAACAAATAAATTTTACAAAAATTTAAAACCGTCATCATTTTTATGCACGCAATGTACGTACCACCTGTTTTAACGAATGGTGCTAAAGACGAGTCTTTAAAGTCACATAATACGAATTGAATGCAATCCATTGCGTAATTACATACTGCATTAAAACCATTGATATAAGGGAACTAGCAATGGTTTGAGAATATTTCTTAAACTTCTTTCTAAATGACAATAGTAGTGTCAAATTTTATATATTAAAAAAAACCATCTGTCATTGAGTTCAATATTTTTGTATGCATATGTTAATGCATTGTTCAAGGAACCGGTAGGCATTTTTCAACGAATGTTTTTCACGTGATAATAAGTGATCACAGATAACTTGGCAAGTAGCCTAAGGTGTGCCCAGCACCTTGGGCGAAGCTGATTGAGCCGAGGGGGCTCTTTGTACCCCTCTTATAAGACGAGGGGACAAAAGAGCAAGGGGCAAGGGGCGAGGACCGGAACCTAACCTCATTGTACTGTCCTGACGGGAGGGGTCCCTCGGGTGACTAACTAGCCGTCGAGGTGCCCTGTTTGCTCATTAGATCCGGGGCACCTCACTAAAGACGGCATTGGTGGCACTCGCCGGGTTTTAGTGGCTAGAGCTGCGTCTACGTACCACCTTTCGGGCGCAGCGAGACCCGCATGGGGAGACCCACTCCCTCGCAGGATGCCTCAGAGCATTTCCCGGCGTAAAAAAAAAGATAACATGGCAAGCATGTTACTTACCTCTTTCTTATCATTTCTTTTGTATATTTTTTTAATCATCATCAATCCGAATAGCGCTGTAAATCTAAATACCGCGAGAAAGCTGCGAGCAACAGCTAGCATGAAGTATGTTACTTTCGTAACATTGTTAAGATTTTGATAAATCCCTTTGGGAACCCTAAAAACAACTAAACCCTGCGGTTGTACTAGTGATATTATGTAGTAGGCTCCTCCCAGACCCTTGCGGTTGCGAGGACAAGGGTTGAGGTCCGGAAACCGATGGCAACTAGTTCTGTAAGAACGCATACTTACTTACACTAGCGTTTCCCGTGATTCTACACGCCCTAAAATTTAAATGCTTTCTTGTAAATATACAGGCTTTCTCGATCTTACAGAACAAAGTGATGATGACTAACTAGGAATGAATGAATGAACTAATGAAGGAATGAATGAACGAATGAATGTGTGAATGAATGAATTATTATTTATTGCACGCACAAACAAAACTATATACTGACAGTTACATAATATTATGTCAAACACGTCATTTGTGTATGTACACAAAGCATAGATTTAACAGTACAAGGTACACAATGACGGCTCGGGGACGTGACAAAAAATTGTATATACATATGTGAGTGTAGTGTATATACATATGTTGAGTGTAGTGTATATACATATGTGAGTGTAGTGTATATACATATGTTGAGTGTAGTGTATATACATGTGCGAGTGTAGTGTATATACATGTGTGAGTGTAGTGTATATATGTATGTGAGTGTGGTGTATATTTTTGGGCTATTATGAGGGCTAATACGTCTTATAACGTCACGTTCACTCACAGAACGTGACACCATAGTAGCACATTATGTTTTAATTTTTTTATGCCACGAATAATAGAAAATTTCATAAAATACAGCGCGACTGGGCCGCTACGGCCTCTTATTTCTCGCAAAAACATGAGATATTTGTTCTTCATTCTCTGTCTCTTTTACTCTCGGGTGGTTTGTATTTGATTGGAATTTCTCGCTCCCACACTTCGTTGATCTTTTTGCGAAGAAAAAAAAACTAAATCTATGACACAAAGGCGGTCTTATAGCTTGCATAGCAATTTCTTCCAGACAGGAAAGATAGGATTAGTAGTTTCGGGGATTATATCAAACAAACTCTTCATTTTTTAACCGACTTCAAAAAGGAGGAGGTGATTATATTTAAAGTAAAATAATAATCTCTTGAAATCAGGCGAAAAGGCAGGAAGTTAAACTGATCACTGAACACTGATCTTCTTTTCGAAACTCAGTAATTTTTTGTCGTAATAACGTCTTATAAATCGATAAACGGGCTGCGCGTACGAAAAAGTGTCCGGTTCCGCCTGAGTCAAGTGTGCAAGCGAGAGCGCGTAACAAGCGATAGAGACGCACGATCGGTGTAAGCGATTGGCTTATGCCTCATTATGACGTCATCAGGTAAAATTATCATCCGTAAACCAACTTTACAGACAACAATAACAAGGTTTTTTAGTGTTCTAAGCCAGTACTGACGAAGCTCTAATCTAGCTTCATATAGGTATGTATAGGTGAGGCCACAAGGCTTAAACCTGTCTAAGTTTTAGTGTTTGGAGATCCCTATATGTGACCATAGAGGTCCCTATATCTGAGAGACGAGTCATCGATGTGAGAGCGGGGCCTCTAATTTCCTCCCTATAGATCACGGGACCGACGGACGGAATCAAGGTCTTCGCCACCTAAAGCGGAGGCGGTGTTGAGCGCGTGTAATGAGTGTAGGGGAGAGGTGGCATGAAAGGGACATTTTTGAATTTGTGGCCCTAGTAAGTGATTGAGAAAATATTGAGAACAGGTTTGAGTCGGATAGGAAGCGTTTAATATTAGACTAATGAAATGAAATGCAAAAATTGACATTAATCTATTCTTAGTTGTTTATTTTTACATCTTAAAAAAATGTGAATTTTGTCCCCTTCATAAATGGACTGTATTGAAAGGGACACAGTAATTTATGAAAGGGACAGTACCTGATTTCCAAGAAAAATGTGTACAATAACTACTTAGATCTAATAAAAATCAATGTTTAAAGTGAATGGAACTATTGTTATTATTAAATCTAATCGTTTTCATCTTAAAAAATCATATAATTGAGCACTTTCCATCCGAATTAGGACGGCACGACTGGCGTGGCGTGGCTCGCTCATATAACACCGTTGTAAAGTGACAGCTAAGCTGTCGCGTTTCGTGCGGTTTGAGTTTCTGGTGTCCCGTAGGGGGGGGGGGGGGAGGAAAACAGGCGCAACGCATTCTCTGGTTGTGCGGATGTGTATGGACGTTGATAGTCTCCAAAAGGCTTCAACTGCTCGTTTTATAATGCTATGTAAAAAATGCCCTCCTATGCCCTCCTATGCCCTCCTATGCCCTCCTATGCCCTCCTATGCCCTCCTATGCCCTCCTATGCCCTCCTATGCCCTCCTATGCCCTCCTATGCCCTCCTATGCCCTCCAATGCCCTCATATGCTATGTAAAAAAAACTTTAAGAGAAATCAACAATATATTAAACAAATGAAGCTTTAGCATTTACGACTAATCTGTGCAAATGTGATTTGGTAACGTTAGCTATTGTCGCTGCCGATATCATGGGAATGCCTTTTTGTAATATTTAATTTACTGCCTCTTCAATTTTGTGTGCATTGTCTTCTTGGGAGGCATTTTAATCTGAAAAAGAAATAAAATGTTAAATATTTTATTTCTTTTTAGATTAAAATTTTTGAAACCTAGTGAAAAATAAACCGTCCCTATCATAACCGTTTGTTGTGTCCCTTTCATAAATATCATACAAAAATTAAAAACATAACCACAAAATCTAAAGTATTAAAATAAAGTTCACGAAACTAATGTTTTCGTATCTGTGGATGTCCGGCCTATCTTAAATAGTAATTCACAAATAAATAATTAAGTCCCCGCACTCTATACAATTATTACAGGAAAAATACTATTCAATACCAAAAACAACACTTCGCCTTTGCCACTTCACAAAAATTCGCCGTGTTTGAAATGACAGGAGTATGAAATTAGCCCCTAACGAACTTGCGTCAAGGTCGCCATACGACCAAAATATTGTTTCTTTGAAATTATTTTTATTTGATGAGTTATTTCAATTGTCCCTTTCAATACGTGTCCCTTTCATGCCACCTCTCCCCTACTGTGTATCCATATGGGATGCCCTAGATGGAAGGGAAAACGATTATTGGCAGCAAAGCTGTTTCACGGAACCTGCCACCTCTGCTTTTCGGAAGTTTGGGTTAGGAATCTTAGAGCTGCTCATCCAATTTGAAAAATTATTTTACCAGCCTAATGCTGTGTCTGTGCTATCGGAGAGAGACAGGCTGTAATAATAATCATCATTCCGTATACAACCTCAGTACCTAACGAAGTTACGGGCAACAGCTGTAGTTGACGAATACGAGAAAAATAAGCCTTTTTTTGTTTTGGTTTCGCTGGGGAATGCGTTTAGGCATACCACCGGGTCCGGGGGGGCCCGGTGGTTATGTGGGACTCTCTGCGCCCGATGATGATGGTAAGATGGACCCAGACTCTACCCACTAAACCCCAGCGGTGTTCTCCTCCTCGTTTGGGTGACCCGGCGCGAGAGCTGTGGACGTCCGTACCTAAGATCCGTCAACTAAGATCCTCATCATGGTTCAAGCCATGTCGTGGCGGTAGGGCTCGGTAGCCTAGGGTGAGCCCAGCACCTTGGAGCTGCCCTTTATACCTCTTATAAAAGGAGGGGACAAAAGATGGGAACCCCACCCCATTGTACTGTCCTGACGTTGGGAGGGGTTGTTTTGTGGTGTGGGACACAACCCCTCTGGTGAGGTGGCGTCGGTCCCTTGAGAGACTGACTACACGTAGAGGTTCCTTGTTGGTTCAATAGGTCCGGGGCATCTCAACAAAGGCGGCATTGGTGGCACACGCCGGGTTTTAGTGGGTAGAGCTGCGTCCACCTTACCTTTCGGGCGCAGCGAGTCCCACATACCCGCCTGAGGGATACCTCAAAGCATTTCCCGGTGTAAAAGAAAAAAAAATATCTCAACAAAGATAATGTATTAAAATCAAACAATATTTAAAATCCAAAAATATAGAACGTATAATAAAATGTACGTTTTGTAAATTTGATAAAGTATAAAATTTTACGTTAATTGAAAGATTTTTTACTTTGTCAAGTTAAAATATGAAAAAGTATTATTGTGTTTGGTTTTTTAAATGTCATCTATTTGAAGAGAAAACTTCGTTAGCTACGTAGCGATTTGAAAGTCGATGAAACGAAAAAGCGACAGTAAAAAGAGACAGACACATACATTCATAAGAATTAACGTGGGAGAAAATGAGATAGGAAGCATTATAAATTGTTTCTTATGTTCATGATTGCTGAAGGTTTCACTTCTACATCTTTAAAAATTTTCGTGTCACGATGTTTGTTCGCGATAATATCCGAAACTACATAACCAATTTTTATCAAATTTTGTAAGCATTTGTAATTTGGTCCAACTTGGGAGATAGGGTAGTCTATATCTCAATTTATAATCGCAATATTTATTTATTTCAAATTAAATGTTTATATTTTGTTACTGTATGCAGATGTCAAATTCTCAAGATGATGTCAAATCCAAAACTCATTTAGACAGAAAGATGTATTAGACCTTCATTATTGTTTGACGTCTATCTATACTAATATTAGAAAGCTGAAGAGTTTGTTTGAACGCGCTAATCTCAGGAACTACTGGTCCGATTTGAAAAGTTCTTTCAGTGTTAGATAGCCCATTTATCGAGGAAGGCTATAGGCTATATAACATCACGCTGTGACTTATAGCAGTTGAGTAACGCGGGCGAAGCTGCAGGCAACAGCTAGTTAAGTATAATAAAACCTTACAAACTTTATATAGGTACGTTAGCCACTGCAACGTGTGGTCGGGTCTGCTAGTAATTCTATATTTTTAAGAGGCCTTGGTAAGTGTCAATATTTGTAAAATAAAATGTTATAGTATGATCCTTATAGAACTGTTTTTTTTTATATCTATGGACGCTTTCACACCACGTCAATCTGGTCCCGTGGTTAAAGTTCTAGAAGAACTTGTGTTACGGGTACCAGACAACGGAAATATATTTAATACTTTTATACTATTTAAGATTTTTATTATATAATACACATCCATGACACAGGAACACAGAAAATATTTTGTTCCCTGGCGCGATTCGAACCCGCAACCTCCGGCTTTAGCGCTAACGCGCTTACCACTGAGCCATAGAGGTCGTCGAATTTTATAAAACGAATTCAAAGATAAGATATTATTTTCACTATAAATGGTTTATATTTTAGCCCCCGACGCAAAAAGACTAGCACCGTAGTTCTTTAACGGGTGATTCGTTTTCGATGAGACTATTATTTGAAAATAGATGCATATTATGAAAGCAGGTTCTCTAGCGGTGGTTCACTAAATATTGTTTGTAAAAATCGCTTCACTTAAGTATACATAATATATGGAGCGCGCGTCACTAAGCATGAACTGTAGGCACAGGTATCAACATAGACAAAACCATTGTTCAACGTTCAATCAGTATTAAAACAACACGCGCTTTTCATCATATCAAAAAATGATACCTGGAAGCAAAATAAACGAAATTAATAACATTCAAAGCCTTGGTGTTTATTGAGGGGTGCCTGTGTTCAGCAGTGGATGGATAGATCACCATCACGTGATGATGATGATGATAAATGTCCTAATTTAAAATATAGATATTTTTTTATGCATTACGCATCTGCTTACGATCTGCACAATGAAGCGGCGTGACAGTAGCACTCTATATATTATGTATACTCTAAGTCGCTTCAGCTCTCTGGTTGCGTTGAGGTTAGTCCTTTACGTTCTTATATGTATTTATTTAAAAACCTACTGGCTATACCCTGACCTAAATCCAGAATGATTAGCAATATAGTTAAGGTTAGACAAAAGTCTTATCCAGAAAGTTAAGGCTCAAAGGCCCGAAAGATTCAGGGCCCAAATGACCAAAATCTTAGCCAGGCAGTTGAGGCCTATATGACAAAAATCTTAGCCGGACAGTTAAGGCCCAAAGGCCAGAAAATTTAGCCAAACAGAGAAGGCCCAAAGGCCAGAAAGGGCACAGGTGTCCGAGATGAGATTGTGAACGTGGGAGGATCCCACACGACCCGCCGACTGTGACGGGTGGGGTTACTGCGACGTATACGGGGTGATTATTTTTATACGCAAATTATTTGTAGGTTTTTATAAATCTAAAATACACGATTTAATAGTCCAAAGTAAAAAAAAAAGATATTATTTAAGGACAGATTATTTTCAATGTAAATATTGATCATCAAAAATACTTTTTTCAAAATTAATCAAAAATTGACGACCTCTGTGGCTCAGTGGTTAGCGCGTTGGTGCTCAAGCCGGAGGTTGCGGGTTCGAATCCCGCCAGGGAACAAAATTTTCTGTGTTCCTGGGTCATGGATGTGTATTAAATATGTGTATTATATAATAAAAATCTTAAATATATGTATAGTATCAAAGTATTAAATATATTTCCGTTGTCTGGTACCCGTAACACAAGTTCTTCGAGAACTTACCACGGGACCAGATTGACGTGGTGTGAAAGCGTCCATAGATATTATTATTTTTATCTTTTTAGTTTGGTCCTCTAATTGGGCGTGTTTTTTTAGTTTTCAAAATATTAGTTACTTTACTTTTTAGTTCGATTCCGCGAATCGAATTTCTTTTTTTTGACTGACTGCTACTCGTAAGGAGGGACTGCCAGCTGCCACTAAGTAGGCCCAGCGATGTCGTATCAACTGGACTCAGGCTCTAATCCTGAACCCAATACGAGCACTAGGGCGTTACTGTGGGCGCATAAAGTAGCGCCTCCAGCCCTGTTCGTCCACGGGTAGCTGACCATCGCCGTCCAGGACTCGTCGCCGAGGATTGCGGTGAATCTTGAAGGTTCTGGTCATAATAATGGGACAAGTCTTTAAATTGTTATAAGTATTCTCATTTGTCCTTTTTAAGTGTGCCAAACTACAAATTAATCCGGACTTTTGCTAAAAACCGAGTTAAAAATTTCCCTTAGACGCCTTCATACAGGTGAATTTAATAAACGCGTGATAAATTAAGCGGTGGTAACTTTTATTGAAAGGGATTTGTTTAATGTCTCAAGGAGGCAATTGATCAGCTAGAGCCTTATGGTGACCACCGACGCCCATAGACATTCGTGTAACCAAAAGTTATGCAAATGGGTTGCCCTCATTTTCCCTATCCCCCAATATGCCACCGGAAACTCACAAACCGCACGAAACACGACAGCATAGCCATCAAGTGACGCTGGTGTTATGTGAGCGAGAGGTACCGGTCGTGCCCGTCCAATTCGACTGTAAAGCAGCATGGCTCTACATCTTAACCTTTTTGTGCCATTTATGTTTTAATATCAATTGATTATATTGCTTGATATGAGTATACGAGCCAACGATGGTAAAATAACCAATATATATTAAGAAGAAACTAGCATGCTATACCATGCATACCGGTGGGAGGGAAGCGCTGTGCCGCGCTCCCGGTTGCCTGGGCTCGTTCCAGGTATACTAGTTTATGTTCATGGGCGACGTCGACCACTTACCATCAGGTGGTACGATTGCCAGTTTGCCTATCCAACTAACAAAAAAAATGCTGTTGTAATACTAGAACTCTTTGACATATCTTAGTACAAACATGGTGGACCTGGATGGCAGAAATATGTCTATTTTACCTTTCTGGTTAGCCGTTTGAAAAGTAAGACGATATTTATTAAATGTAAAATAATTAAGAAAAAGTAAATCATCATTAACATTTCAAACGTCTCGATCAATGAACGTCAAAACTGATGAATGTCAAAAATTTGATAATTATGATGATTAATAGGAAACGACTAAAGCCGAGAGTTTTCCTAGTTAATAAGAAAACATAAACGGAATCACCCTGTATACTCTCAAGTGACCGGCCGCGCGGATTCGAACCTATGAATAATCCCATTCACGCCGTGGGAACTGTACTTGGCGTATTGACTTACATTACGTATTACCACATCATCCAGGGTACTAGAGACATGATGATGATGAATATAAGTTGTAATCAAATTATTATTTTTTCTTTTACTCCGGGAAATGCTCTGAGACAGCCCGCGGGGGAGTGGGTCTCCCCAGGCGGGTATGTGGGAAAGGTGGTAAGAAGGACGCAGCTCTACCCACTAAAAACCCGGCGAGTGCCACTAATGACGTCTTTGGTAAGGTGCCCCGGATCTAATGAGCAAATAGGGCACCTCGACGGCTAGTCAGTCCCTCGGGGGACCGACGCCACCTCCACAGAGGGGTTGTGCCACACCACAGAACAACCCCTCCCAATTTCGGGACAGTACAATGGGGTGAGGTTCTCGTCCTCGCCCCTTGCCCCCTGGTATTTTGTCCTCTCTTCTTATAAGAGGGGTACAAAGAGCCCCCTCGGCTCAATTCGCTTCGCCCAAAGTGATGGGCTCACCCTAGGCTACTGAGCCCCACCGCCACGTCAAGGCCTGAACCATGGTAGGGGTAATCAAACTATAATATGAAAAAACTTTTAATGCATAAAAGAGCTGATGACTTTGAAACTGGTGATCTGATTTTAAAACGTCTAACCACTGTTAGAAAATCTGCATTCAAATAATAATAATAACAACCCTTATATGTCCCACTGCTGGGCACGGGTCTCCTCCTCGAATATAGGTTTTTGGGCTTACCGATGCACTGGCCCGATGCGGGCTAGTGAACTTCACATACCTACGAAGACTCATCGGGCCTGTGTGTCCTCACGATGTCTTCACCGGTGAGCAAGCGATGGTCTCATGTTCAGGTGCAGGTAGAAATTTAGAAAAACCCATTTCTAGGCATCACAGGGGTCAGGATCGACCCCGGACCTCTCAGCTCTCTCTCTTGAGCCCATACCTAGACTATCGTTGCTCTCTTCAAATAAACTGCATCAAAATCGATTCAGCCAAAATACGATGCTACAGACACTGCGGTACTTATAACACCCCTCTTTTTTCACTGGCGGCTAAAACTATGTGTATGATATAGTCTTTATATAATTCTAAAAAAATCTTCTGTGTGTATGTGACTCATACGGCTGGGCCGATTTTGATAAAGTTATACCGTATTCGAGATTTTGACTCACAATTCGGTCAAACAAATGGTTTTGTACAGAAGTCGGGTCTGCTAGTAAATACAAGTACAAAAATTGGTAACCTACCCAATAATAGATCTCGTTAAGGCCAGACATCCGGATAGAGGCGGGTGAGGGATCCACTGAACCCTCATTTCCGTTCACTGTATAAATAGTACCTATATTGAGTTATAATAATTGGTATAAGATATATTTTTCCTTAAAAATGTCGCGTTTATGTGTATTAAGGCGCGGCTCCACCGCGACACACAAAGGCTACGCACGTGTGTTAAAATGACAATTGTAAAAACATGTCAATTAATGCATTGCGTTTCCGTGGGTTACAGTGGGAATAATCACATACATGCAAAGCGCAGTGTAGCTACGGAGAAGTACTGCGGTGGAACCGCGCCCTTATCATCATTATGGTCGTTTTCGCGTCCACTGCTGGTAGACCTGTTTGTGTTTATTTCGACTATTTGACACACAGACCAATAGGAAGGTGACAGGGTAAGGGCTGATGATTATGGGGTAGCCAGATTGTGCCCGAGATGGGGATCGCTACGTCACGATCTGACATCAATCACCGGAGGGGACTTTTCTCTGCCCAGCGTCATCACCGCGATGCTCAGTGATGACGGGTCCTGGACGGCGATGATTTCCTTCTGCGAGGCAGTAATGTCCCAGAAGGAGGCCGAGCGGGTGAGAGAGGAGGCTGCCGACGAGGCCTCCCCAGTGGGCGACGAACGGAGGTGTGTAGGAGGCACATTAGGTAGCTCGTTTTGGGCTTCAGGATGGGAACCTGGGCCCAGTAGGACACAACGTTGCGGGGACTGCTTAGTAGTGGGCAGTTGGGCAGTCCCCCCTTAAGAGTAGTCTGGCCTTCGTCGGGCCAGCCTGTCCTCCTTTTCCTCGCTTTGAGGCGAGGAACAGTTCAACGTCCTTAACTTGAAAATGTTATCCCCGTGAGAACCACTTTAACTTTATAATCAAACAAATTTATTAAAAGACCTCCTCGCCAAATTTCGAGGAAGCTGAATTCAAACCAATCAACCTCTAAACTTAATTACGGAACAAAACCTTTCAGTACATAGGAAGCACCTGTCTAAGGAAGCCGATATAATTCCAGTGTGCTGGGTAGCCGCGGCCCAGGTCAGCTATTGTCAAGTGATTACACCCTTGGGTTCCGCATACCGATGTGTAATTGTACTGTTGATAAACCATGGGTTATTCTGTTATTAACGACAGTAATTATAGCTGCCCCCTTTTTTTCTTTTATGCCGGGTACTGCTCTGAGGCATCCCGCTGGGGAGAGGGGGACTCCCCAGGTGGATATGTGGGACTCGTTGCGCCCGAGAGATGGTAAGGTGGACGCAGCTCTACCCACTAAAACTCGGCGAGTGCCACCAATGTCGCCTTTGGTGAGGTTCACCGGATCTATTGAGCAAACAGGGCACTTCGACGGCTAGTCCGTCCCTCAAGGGACCTACACCACCTCCACAGAGGGGTTGTCCCGCACCACAGAACAACCCCTCTCAACGTCGGGACAGTGCAATGGGGTGAGGTTCCCATCCTCGCTCCTTGCCCCCCTGCTCTTTTGTTCCCTTTTCTTATAAGAGGGATACAAAGAGCACCTTCCCTCGGTTCAATTTGCTTTGCCCAAGGTGCTGAGTTCAACTTAATCTACTGAACCGGTAAATATGTTTTTTTCTCTTCACGCTTAAAGCGCTGATCTAATTTTGATACAGTTTGGCATCAGGATATAGCATAATTATAAGAAAGCTTTTTTTATCCTCTACAAATGGGGCACGGCTGTAAGCTGTTTAGTGTGTGAGTGCCGTCTCACTATCCATCGAAAGAATAAAAAAGAAGCTTGAATATAAATAAGTAATAAAAGCTTCATGCAAATATAACTAATGAGGTGTGATGGGAGAATTAATTTTTTGGTTCGTTTTTTTGTTCGTGTGAACATTTAGTTTTCCGGTCGAACAAACATGTATGATTATGCATTTGATTTAAAATCTCAAACGTAATGCTAGGAAGTTTAATTTACATATACACTTCATAATTACAAGCGGAACAGACACAGTTTCAATGAACGCCAAGATGGACACACAACATATTAAATAAAAAAAAACGGACTACAAAAATAAAAATACTAAATGTAATAATTATACCGGTGGGAGGGAAGCGCTGTGCCGCGCTCCCGGCTGCATGGGTACCACCATCTTGCTTGTTTCTCCCGTGAAACAGCTTTGCTGTGTTTCGGAGAGAAGGGCAAGACAGCTAAGCAAGACAGGTAATGTCACCTGGCACCGAGATTTAACATCTTATGTCTCAGGATAGACAACACATAGATGAGTTGCCTGGGCTCGTTCCAGGTAAACTAGTTTATGTTCATGGGCGACGTCGACCACTTACCATCAGGTGGTACGTTTGCCAGTTTGCCTATCCATCTAACATAAAAAACCGTTTTTTTAATTTTTCGTTTACAACTTATTCGTATTATAACGAATAAGTTGTAGGTGTAAGTTGTTATCAACTTATTTTTCTACTAATGTGCAAACTTGGCGTGTACTATGTACTTGTGTACGTCATTATTGTTATTTTTGAAGTCGGTGTCGTATTCTATGCTTTTTATAGCATAGGCAACGAGCAGTCGAAGCCTTTTAGCGACTATCGACGCCCATACACATCCGCACAACCAGAGTTTACGCAGATGCGTTGCTCTTCTTTTCCCTATCCGTCGAAAACTTTCAAAATGCACGAAACGCGACAGCATAGCTGTCACTTTACGCCGATATTATGTGCGCGAGAGATACCCCGGTCGCCTGGCCCAATTCGATTGCAAAGCAACCTACCTTTTTTTTCTTTAACGCCGGGAAATGCTCTGAGGCATCCCGAGGGGGAGTGGGTCTCCCCTGGCGGATATGTGAGATTTGCTGCGCCGAAAGCTGGTAAGTGGACGCAGCTCTACCCACTAAAACCCGGCGAGTGCCACCAAAGTCGCCTTTGATGAGGTGCCCCAGATGTAATGAGCAAACAGGTCACCTCGAAAATGTGATGAGGTTCCTGTCCTCGCCCCTTGTGTCCCTGCTCTTTTGTCTCCTCTTCTTATAATAGGGGTACAAAGAGCCCCCTCGGCTCAATTCGCATCGCCCAAGGTGCTGGGCTCACCCTAGGCTACCGTCACCGCCACGTCATGGTGGGTATACCTACCTCACTTGGCTGACTCCAACTCCACAATTGTAAATCATTGCACACAGTGATGTGATGACAATGGTCATGATGAATTTACCGGCAGCTGAACCGTGACGTGGGCAGGGGTCATCGAGACCGTGGGAGAATGGAGCTTTTGTTCAAAAGGGAACTCGAGACGCCAAACTCAAAATACGCAATTTCTTATTCAATGTTTGAACCAAAACCGAAAAATTAAACTTTTCAATTTTCATAGTAGTACGTACTATGAAAATCGAAAAGTTTAAATTTTTCACAATTATATTTGTACAATAATGGCCTGGACACATTACATCCAAAGTCTTAGATAATCTTTAACTTTCTAGTAGCCATGATTGAGCAGGTTTTAAATACCTTTTTACACGCTTTATAATAGCTTCACCTGTATGTTTGTATGTATGTTTGTAACCGACTTGATTTTGACTCACTTCTAACGACCAGATTTTGTTCAAACTTTGTAGATTTATCGAAGACCGATGACAATACAATAATTTGATAAAATTATTCCAATATCCTGATCATCCTGATCAGGATATTCTTTATTAGATATTAAAGATAGGTCAATTCTTACCATCTGTCAAGTGTCATATACCCTTACAACATGCAGGAGTATACAAGCTTGATTGTGACTGTGGTCTCTCCTATATAGGCCAAACTAAAAGATCTATTAAAACTCGCGTCAAAGAACATATAGCTGATTTAAAACACCGTCGCTACACTAAGTCTGCCATCTGTGAACATAGTCTAGATAAAGCTCGCCATTATATTAGATTTGATAAACCACAGATACTCGCAAAAGAACACCGATTCCAACCAAGGATGATCCGTGAGGCTATTGAAATTAAAAAACATCCAAATTTCAATAGAGAAGATGGCTGGCTCTTACCACCTGCTTGGGATCCCATTATTAATATTATAAAATCAAAATCCAAGCATAATATGTCACAGATTAAAGATACAGTTAGCACTTTCTGCGTAGATAGGACTGACCAAAATATTGATGTATCATAGGGTAGTTTCGAATAACTTTGTAATAATAGGACGTATGACACCTCAGTCCTCCCGTGACCATGGTTGCTGTAAAGTATCCGAAACGTCGGGCTTGTAAAAATCTTAATAAAATCCGTAAAAAAATGTTTCATTATAATTTATTTTAATAATAATAAGTCCCGTGGTAAATTCTCGAAGAACACATTGGGGCAGGTTCTACCCGAAGATCCTGGCTGCATCCATAAGGATTTCCCTAAGGAAAAAAGGGAATTCCCTAAAACCGAGTTGTGGATTTGTTTAATACAGTATGAAGATATTATATCCACTACTTAAAATAACAAAATAATTGATACTTATCTATATGAATATACAGCGCCCCGCGGTCTCACCCGCGTACTGCCCATTCCCGTGGGAGTACGGGGATAAATTATAGCCTATATGTTATTCTGATGTATAAGCTATATTATTGTGAAGTGTCATTAAAATCCGTTCAGTAGTTTCTGCGTGAAAGAGTAACAAACATACATCCAAAAATTCCAACAAACTTTCGCGTTTATACCTAATAATTAGTAAGACTTACAAATCTAAATTAATAAAGCCGGAATACTCATATTAGATGATGATGATTAAGAACTTAATGATTTCAATTTCATTAGTATTTATTTGCTACTATTGTTTGAACAAACAAAAAAACAAAAGTTATAATATAAACACAAAAAAGCATTTGACATTATTTTTTTGTTTAACCTTTTTTTGTAGACTTTTTTTACAACGTCCAACTTTCTGAGTCACCTAATTCGTATTTCTTGTTCTTACAAATGTCGTTTAAAAATGGGGTTCTGAAATCTGAGGTCCCGGTGAGAGAGACACCAATAGTGTGAGCGAGACAGCTGTGGAGGTTTTTGGTTAGTGGCGTTTTATGGTGGGAAAACGTTTGTGTAGGCTGGTTAATTAATAACAATTTGCTTACCCGACTGCGCTTTTATAAATAATAACAACATTTTTTTTAATTTTTGTCTGTATATCTCTCAGCCGTTTTAGAGAATAGCCGGAATTCGTTCCGGCTGATTTTGATGGGACTTTGACTGGAAGATAGCTGACGTTATAAGCAGTAACTTAGGCTACCAAAATTATCATCATCACTCCGTATACGGCTGTAAATCTAAAATAACACGGGCAAAACTGCGGGCCACACCTAGTATTATAATAGACCTACTTATTCCATAAACGAATAATGTAAGTTTGGATGTAGGAGGAAATCTCCAAAACCGTACAATGATATAGGACGGACAATAAGAAAATAATAATTATCAGGCCTTACTCATCTGTAACGCAAGAGAAGCAACCGGGAATAGCTAGTATACTACATATAATATATGATATAATAATAACAACCCTTATATGTCCCACTGCTGGGCAGGGGTCTCCTCGAAATCAAGCGAGGAGGGTGTTGGGCTATAGTTCATATGTGCTTTTAAATGAGCCATTCGCTCACCTGCAGTACCAATGCGGCTTAAAGGTGAATGTGGCCAAAATAAGGAAAAGAAACGGTTGTCTGTAAAGTCGGTTTACTGACGATAATTGAACGTGACAACGTCATAAGAAAATGGAACGCCTCACGGCGAGGTAACGCCGCATACGTCATCTTTTTTCGTTCGTGCAGCCAGTTCCATCGAATTATAAGACGTTGTACCCGTCAAAAACTCGACTGCGCTAGGTTGTGTAATTTTTTTGGCAAATACCCTGGATGGCTGTATAAATAACGGGGTGTATCTTTACGTATATAATTCATTTGTATGTGTATGTCACAACTCCTTCAAAACAGCTGGATTTTGGTGGAATGTCTTGTGGATTCAAAAGGATCTAAATTATTACAACATTAATAAACAAGCAATATAATTACTCCATGATGTTTCCGATACGACTTAGAAGAAAGAAAGACTGCAAGAAAGAGAATATTTTATTTAAAAGGCAACGCACCTTTTTTTTTCTTTAACGCCGGGAAATGCTTTGAGGCATCCCGCAGGAGAGTGGGTCTCCCCACGCGGGTATCTAGGACTCGCTGGCACCGTAAGGTGGACGCAGCTCTACCCACTAAAACCCGGCGAGTGCCACCAATGCCACCTTTGGTGAGGTGCCTCGGATCGAATAAACAAACAGGGCACGTTGACGGTTAGTCAGACCCGCAAGGGACAGACGCCACCTCCACAGAAGGGAAGTCCCGCACCACAGAATAACCCCTGCCAACGTCGGGACAGTACAATGGGGTGAGGTTCCCGTCCTCGGCCCTTGCCCCCTGCTCTTTTGTATTCTCTTCTTATAAGAGGAGTAAAAAGCTCCCTCGGCTCAATTAGCTTCACCCAAGGTGCTGGGCACACCTTAGGCTACTGAGCCCCATCGCCACGTCAAGGCCTGAACCATGGTGGGGAGGATCGAACCTCTCACACAGACCGAGCCCATACCCACTAGACCACCGTCACATATACTACATAGGTCAAGTTATCTGTGGTGTCTGGTCATGCGAGTCTATTGATGGCACTAATATTTCTCAATAGAAGGGTTTCTTACCTTCAGTATTCAAATGCCAGCTAAAGTTCAGACCATTCTAAATACGCAATGGCGCAGTCATCTGAGGGATTTGCGTAAATACAAATCTCCGCCGCAGTAATTGATGGTGGGAAGATGGCAAAGGGGGAGGCATTCGAATTTTTAATAATAATATCTATGGCCGCATTTACACCACGTCAGTCTGATCCCGTGGTAAGTTCTAGAAGAAGTCTTACGGGTACCAGACAACGGAATTATATTTAATACTTCTATACTATACATATATTGAAGATTTTGATTATTTAACACATATTTAATACACATCCATGACCCAGGAACACAGAAAACTTTTTGTTCCCTGGCGGGATTCGAACCCGCTACCTTCTGCTTGAGCGCCAACGCACTAACCATTGAGCCACAGAGGTCGTGTATTAGTTTCTCGTTTTCTCCTAAGAAGTATGTGCATTTTTTTAACTTTCAATATTATTTTATTTGTTACTAATGTAAAAGGTTTTGACAAATTAAATGTTAAAAAGGTTTCTGATTTCCTTAGTCCAACAAGTTTATCTTAACTAATGCTACCAATAACTTAACTCATTAACTGAACGTTAAAACTCTTTGACAGGATCGGTTCAACTAATTGGTTGAGTTAATTGATGATGCATTAATGTTTCAACTGCGATCAGCCTTTATTTTCATAATATTGGGTACCACCATCCTGCTTTTGTTGATAAAATTTTTCTCTTCCAAAGGATTATCGAGATCCGATCCGTTTGCGTGAAGGTAACAGTTATATATCAGTATAGTATGTATGTATGTTTGCGTCCTTCTCAGTACCTTCTAAAACGTGTTATTGGACGACACACTGCCATTTCAATTATTACAACATTGAATATGTATATAAAATAATAATTAACTGTTTGTTAGTTTGTTTGAATTTTACGTCTAAACCGCTGATCATATTTCGATGGAATTTATCAAGGAGATAGATTATATTATAGAAAAGCATGTTATATTTGGAAATAATCATTCCAATCCCGAATACGGGTAAAATCCTAACGAAGACCTCCGCCAGAGAACTAAGGTTGCCGATATCACGCAAAGAATAAGCTCGTTGAAGTGGCAGTGGGCTGGTCACACACTCAGGAGAACGGATGGCCGATGGGCCGAGTGGAGGGATAGAGGCTGATGATGATGATGATGACGATGATGATGATGATGATAATGATAATTTTATTGCTTGTTTCTCCCGTGAAACGCTTTGCTGTGTGTCGGAGAGAAGAGCAAGACAGGCAGTGTATTTACTGACACCGAGACTTAACATCTTATGTCTCAGGATAGGCGACACATAGATGAGTTGCCTGGACTCGTTCCAGGTGGGCTGGTTTATGTTCATGGGCGACGTCGGCCACTTTCCATCAGGTGGCACGTTTGCCAGTTTGCCTATCCAACTAACATAAAAAAAACTCCACTGCTAGGCACGGGTCTCCACAAAAGCAGGTGAAGAGGGTGATGGGCCATGCTCGTATCATCATGCATCGTAGCAGGTAGTAACTGAAAATCAGTCGATCTTTCTTCGGATTGATCTTTTAGTACTGAGTTACATACCTTTTTGCGATTCCGCAGCACACATACACTGTATTAAAGTGTGATATTACTTTTTTGTTGTTAATTTAATGCTGTTATCATATTTTATCTGTTTTTATTTTTGTTTTTTTAGCTGTTGCCTCTAGCTTCGCCCGCGTTACTCAACTCCTATATATCACAGCGCCTATAGCCTTCCTCGATAAATGGGCTATCTAACACTGAAAGAACTTTTCAAATCGGACCAGTAGTTCCTGAGATTACCGCGTTCAAACAAACAAACAAACTCTTCAGCGTATAATATTAAATAGTATAGATGTGAAATGTGGAATTGTGAATAAAGTTTTTATCTATCTATCTTATATACGCTGGGCCTTCACACACCTTCAAAGACTTTTAATCTCATCAAGCATGTACCCCTTTGTAAGCTTTGTACCCCTCTTATAAGAAGAGGGGACAGAAGAGCAGGGGGCAAGGGGTGAGGATGGGAACCTCACCTCATTGTACTGTCCCGACGTTGGGAGGGTTGTTCTGTGGTGCGGGACAACCCCTCTGTGGAGGTGGCGTCGGTCCCTTGCGAGACTGACTAACCGTCGAGGTGCCCTGTTTGTTTTCTAGATCCGGGGCACCTCACCAAAGGCAGCATTGGTGGCACTCGCCGGGTTTTAGTGGGTAGAGCTGCGTCTATTTACCAGCTGTCGGGCGCAGCGAGTCCCACATACCCGCGTGGGGAGACCTACTCCCCCGCGGGATGCCTCAGAGCATTTCCCGGCGTTAAAAAAAAAAAAAAAAAAGGGTTCGAATCCCGCCAGTTTTCTGTGTTCCTGGGTCCATGAATGTGTATTAAATATGTGTATGATATAATAATAATCTTAAATATATGTATAGTATAAAAGTATTAAATATATTTCCGTAGTCTGGTACCCGTAACACAAGTCCTTCGAGAACTTACCACGGGACCAGATTGACGTGGTGTAAAAGCGTCCATAGATATTATTAATAACGAATATAATTACATAAATCAACAAGTCTGACGTCCGTTTGTCTAATGATTACTTATATATAGATTCAAGATTTTTTATTTCTGATAAACCAGTTTCACTTGAGCTGTGGGCTGTTAGGACTTGTAAGGTATTATGTAAATATACAGGTCATGTGGTTTTGGTTAATGACAGTTCATTGACCTCATCTTTAGTATATTAAATCTTATTAATACTCGATGTCTGAGATTTTGTGTCACAAAATTTTTCATATGATGATGATGATGATGATAATGATGTATTATATTAATCATCATCATCATCAGCCTCAAGGCAACTACCGACGCCCATACGCATCTGCACAACCAGAGGTTATGCAGATGCGTTGCCCTCCTTTTCCCTATTCTCCCAATGGGCCACCGGAAATTCACAAACCGCAAGAAACGCGACATAGTAGTCACTTGACGCCGGTGTTATGTGAGCGAGAGGTACCACCCCGGTCGTGCCAGCCCAATTCGGCTCAGCCGTTTACCTGTAACAAACAATCTCTCAAGTGTAGGTAATCTGCGAGCGTCTGTGATCGTGAGTCTGAGAGCGGCAATTAAGAGAAATCCTTCAAAAAGTCAGCGAAAGTTGGTTTGTGCAAATCGGCAAAAAGTTTGGATCGTTATATCATATTCGAGGTAAAGACGAATTGTTTTTGGCTGTTACATCCCAATGTTTGATATGATATGAGGTAGTGCTATGCTCCTTTTCAGCCAAATTGGGCGAGCACGACCGGGGTGGTACCTCTCGCTCACATAACACTCAAGTGACAGCTATGTCGCGTTTCGTGTGGTTTGCAAGTTTCCGATGGCCCATTGGGTGGATAGGGAAAAGGAGGGCAATGCCTCTGCATAGTCTCTGGTTGTGCGGATTTGTATGGGCGTCGATAGTCGCCGAACGGCTTTGACTGCTCGTTTACCCTCCTATGTTGTAAAAAAATGGTTCCTCGAAGCCGGTTTATTCTATAGTTCCCATGCTGACAGAACGCGGGTCGTCTATGATTTTGGCCATGCTATACGGTACTCTTAGCACGATTCCTCTAAAATTATCGAGGAAAATAAAAAAGTAATATAATAAATCCATCCTTAAACGGATTAAAAACATCGAACATATTATAACCAGATAGAGTAATGTGAGACATAAAATCCGAAACTGGTCAGTGATTCGTCACTGAAGTAAAACAATTCAACCAACCAGTGATCAGTATGTACGTCCCATTGGCCAATGAACCTACAATGGCCACCAGTCGGCCAATCAGAGCACAGAACTGGCGCAGTACAAAGGCGGAATAGTTTTCATAAAAAATACACAACATTGCCGCTCTATTCCGGTTATATGCTCGATGGAGAAAAGCACCGAGAAAGCGATGGTAAAAAGGTCAAATTACGAGAAAAAATTGAAAACCTGGTCATTCGGAGATAGTTACCTAGACCCTATAACAGCTAGATCTAGTGCCATTAATTTTGGTGTTTTAAAAAGACTAATACTATTTCTAAGTTCTTCAAAGAACGGTCTTTAGACTTTTGAGTCGATTTAAAAAAAAAAATTAACTTTAAAATAAGTAGTAACATAAAAATAATCCATGAAGAAGATTTAAAAAATAAACAATGAAAGAATCAATTTTTATAAAATTAGAAACAAAACTATAATAAAATAAAATAAATTTTTATAAAAATAGAAACAAAACTATAACAAAATAAAACAATTTTGTAATATGATAAGCAAAACAATAAAAAAAAAACAATAAACAAAGCAAGGTATGTTTACGTAACAGAATGTTTTGAAAAAAGAATCCCAGCTCCCGTTTTTTTACCCGCAACCTGTCTTATAATTTCGATATCAAAGCCAAATATAATAAAACAATCTCCACATAATCTCTAAACCGTATCACAATGACACAGCGCTCAAAATCGCTCACCATTCATTTCAACAGAGTCTTATTTCATTTGTCAAAACTCACAAATGAAATTTGACGTAAAAGCAATGAAATAGGGCCGAAAATGAAACGACGTTCTAGTGACGTTCAGATTACTTGGTTTCGATTTTTTAAAGCAGGTGTTTTGTGTCTTTCTCTTATTGGTACCGGTTTTTTACCGGTTTTTTACGGAATACCTTTTGAATGGCGGGAAATACATTCGGGACTGGACTTCCTATGTATGATTTTTTTTTGTTGGTTCGGGAACCGGTTTGTCATTGCGAACATTTATTAGTGATAAATAAATGTTCTTCTATAATACTGGAAGTACCTAAATATGGGACATACTAAGATGTTAAGTCTGTGCCAGTCCTGTCCGAAACACAGAAAAGCTGTTTGACGGAAGAAACAAGCAAGATTGTGGTACCTGCATAATATCTCCACCACGGTTCAAGCCTTGTTGTGGCGGTGGGGCTCAGTAGCCCAAGCCACCTTGAGCGAAGCCAATTGAGCCGAGGGAGCTGCTCTTTGTACCCCTTATAAGAAGATGGGACAAAAGAGCACATGGGAACCTCACCCTATTACTGTCCCGACGTTGGGAGGGGTTGTTCTTGACCCCTCTGTGAAGGTGGCGTCGGTTCCATGAGGGACTGACTAGCCGTCGAGGTGCCCTGTTTGTTCAACAGATCCAGGGCACCTGTCTAAAGGCGGCATTAGTGGCACTCGCTGGGTATTAGCGGGTAGAGCTGCGTCCACTTACCATCTTTTGGCTCGCGACTCCCACATACCCGCGTGGGGAGACCCACTCCCCCGTGGGATTTTCTCATTAAGGGTTTTCTCATTTCGAGGTAGGGAACTCTAAATAAAGGAGTTCCTTTATCAAGTTTACCTGATGTTTCTCGAGTAGAGTTTGGATGTAGGCAGGCGTCCACTTACCAGCTTTCGGGCGCAACGAATCATCGATGATCGAAATTCACACACGTCAAAGACTTTCAATCTCATCAGGCATGTGTTTCCTCACGATGTTTCCTTCACCAAGCGATGGTCTCATGTTCAATAGGCCGAGCCCATACCCACTAGGCCGCTTATATAATAAAGCTGAAGACTTGTATGTTTGCACTGTAATAGCGACATTACTAAAATATCGGGAACTGAAAAAGTAAACGCAGTGACATCCCATTTTAATGAGATTGGCTTGTCTCACGTCTCACATGGGGTCTAATTTAAAGCCAAACCATAATATTATACATTTCTTTATTATGCAAATACGCGTCGATAGCTATTGTCTTACTGGGTAAGAGATTAGACCCTCACCATGGGTCAGGCCTTGTCGTGGCGGTGGGGCTCAGTAGCCTAGGGTGAGCCCAGCACCTTGGGCGTAGCGTATTGAGCCGCGGGGGCTCTTTGTACCCCTCTTATAAGAAGAGGGGACAAAAGAGCAGGGACAAGGCGCGAGGACGGGAACCTCGCCCCATTGTACTGTCCCGACATTGGGAGGAGTTGTTCTGTGATGCGGGATAAACCCTCTGTGGAGGTGGCGTCGGTCTCCTGAGGGACTGACTAGCCGTCAAAGTGCCCTGTTTGCTTAATAGTTCCGGGGAACCTCACCAAAGGTGGCATTGTAGGCACTTGCCGGGTTTTAGTGCGAAGAGCTGCGTCCACCTTACCATCTTTCGGGCGCAGCGAGTCCCACATGGGTATGCGTCTGGAGAGTCCCCCTCTCCCCAGCGGGATGCCTCAGAGCATTTCCAGGCGTAAAAGAAAAAAGACTTATAGATCTCACAATAGTTGTTTTCGCCAGGGCCCCATCATCTGCCCGGGGCCACCTATAGGTTTAAGTTGAGATAGTAAGTGATACGCCATAATACCCAGAAACAGTGCTCAAGGTCTTCAGACCACAATATCCGTAAAGGTTACTTGAAACAAACCCTAACGCAACATAACAGCTGATGACCTTATAACGGCCGAATTAATATTGATAAAATGTCTTTGAAAAACCGTCATAAAAATCGCATCGAAATTGGTACACCCGTTTAAGAACTACAGATTGCCACAGATTGCCACAGTGCGATTACAGTTTAATATAAAAACAAGTGAAAATATAACACCTGTTTTTGCGTAGGTGGTTAAATATGACTAAAAGATTTTCATATTTCGAACATTAATAGCATTCTGGAATCTTTCAAATTCATTATACTCGTATAATATGACATTAAATTAAATGTTGGATGCGAGTGGCAAGGCATCGGTCTTGGCGTTCATTGAAGGAGACCTATGTTCAGCAGTGGACCGATAGAGGCTGATGATGATGATTATGAAAGCATTGTCAATCCAACCTTAAATGAACCAGATCATTTAATGATGTTTTAGAATGTCACTTCCAGAATCTTCTAACGCCATACCAAAAGCTTTTCCTAATTCGAATAACGCTTCAATTTCCTAGGTGACAACGCAAGCCAACGCAAAACAACGCAACGCACGCAAAAACAACGTAGACTCGTAGAACGCAAGACGCTACGCGCGAATGCTACACGCAGGCTCCCGGGGCTTTACTGATCAGCCCTCCCCGCCTCCCGCACCTCCCCGCATCTCCCCGCGACTTCTCGCATCCCCTGCACCTCCCGCACCTCCCCGCGCCCCACCCAAGCACTTCGCGCCGAGCTTCCGTCGTGTTCGGACGTCGATTCCGCGCTCAGCCGACACCTGTTGGCTTGGTCAACGCGTTTCCGTGGATTACAGTGTGTGTTTTTATGAATGGGTTTCTGAACCGGTTGCGATAACTTGGCGTTTCCGTTGGCGTTTAAAAATAAGGTTGTTAAACTAATTAATATTTTCGTGTTTTAATGGCGGTGTGTTTTTTGTAAAACGATTGGACGAAGCCTATCAGTGTAGTGACCATATCTGCGATCCAGTTGTGAAAATTGTGTGAGGGTAAATTTGAAATTTCTTTACTAACAAAGCATGGATTCTTTTAATTTTCTAATCATTGGCATTTAAATGAGAAATTGTTTTTTTTTTGTTTTTTGCGCATTTATCATTGTTTTTATCAAAATTTAACCACTTTGGTTTTTCCAAAAGGTTCAATCATCTGATTGAACCTTTTGGACAAACCATTTTCTGGTATGAAATCTTTATGCCAAAATTTTTGTAAATCAAGGGGGAGGGTGTATGTAAACTGCGTCATAACAATTACTGACAGTGTATTTTTTATAAACATAATAATTATTAACAAGTCAATACGGGCTTTTGTTGAGGCTAGCGATCCCCGCGGTTTCACAATTGAAAAACCTCCAAATGATTTGGCTTCGTCTATCAACTATAGACGAAGCTTTTATCTATTAAAGGCAAAATTAAACCAAATTAAAAACAAACTAAGTATGGATTAGCAACCCCAAGTCATGTCATTACAAACGATAGGAATCTTTTTTCTTTAACGCTGGGAAATGCTCTGAGGCATCCCGCTGGGGAGTGGGTCTCCCCACGCGGGTATGTGGGCCTCGCTGCGTCCGAGAGCACCTCTACCATCTAAAACCCGGCGAGTGCCACCAATGCTGCCTTTGGTGAGGTGCCCCGGATCTAATGAGCGAACAAGGCATCTCGACGGCTAGTCAGCCCCTCAGGGGACCGACGCCACCTCCACAGAGGGGTTGTCTCGCACCACAGAACAACCCCTCCCAACAGTGAAATGGGGTGAGGTTCCCATCCTCGCCCCCTGTCCAGCTCTGCTCATTTATCCCCTCTTATAAGAGGGGTACAAAGAGTAGCTCCCTCGGTACAATTTGCTTCGCCCGAGGTGCTGGGATCACCATAGGCTACTAAGCCGCACCGCCATGACAGGCTTGAACCTTGGTGGGGAAATAGTGTATATGTCCTTCTTCAAAGATTGTAAGAGATTAACGCATTAAACCACTGCATTCTTCAGCTGCATGGGTACCACCATCTTGCTTGTTTCTCCCGTGAAAAAGCTTTGCTGTTTTTCGGAGAGAAGGGCAAGACAGGCAGTGTAATTACTGGCACCGAGACTTAACATCTTATGTCTCAAGATAGGCAACACATAGATGAGTTGCCTGGGCTCGTTCCAGCTATACTAGTTTATGTTCATGGGCGACGTCAACCACTTACCATCAGGTGGCACGTTTGCCAGTTGACTATCCAACTAACAAAAAAAAAAAGTTTGTGTATAGTAAAAAGTGAACATTCAACTGCAGGGTAAAAATAGTAATTTCAAATTGAACTTTCGAGTTAGTTTCGTCTCGAGCTTTGGATTTTAGACGAGTCAATAAAAACTTTTTTGACTCTTGACATTCACGATCAGAATTTATGAAACGAATATTGAAACGACATGAAACGTTACAAATAATTGAATGTCACATATTTCTGAACGTCACATAACATACGTCACAAAATGAAACATTACCTAACCGTCTCATTAAGAATCATTACGCCTCACGTAGCTTCACACATTGAGACAAACCACGACACAACCTAGCGTCACATAATTATATGTCACAAATTAATGATGCTAAGCGTCGCATTAACAATCATTTCTTGTTAAACACACACTCCAATGTCACACAAGATTCATTAGGGGGCGATAAACACACGACACCCTAACGTCACATTGAACTAATGAACGTTGCAAACTAAGTGTCACATTAACGTTACAAATAGCGTAACGTCATCATGAACGTCGCAAAAATACTGAACGTTACAAATGATATTACATTGCAAACGATATAATTTAATGTTGTGTTTGTACATTTCTAGATCTAAGGTATTCTCACATAGGTCTCAAAGATTATATACAACGGGAATACAGGTTATTGAGAAATAAGTCTGTGTGTCTTTTCTGGGAACAGTGTGAAAAGGACAGGGACATGTCTGCCATTTAAAGTAGTCTTCGTGTATGGATTGTTTTTTTCTAAAAAGCTTTGCTATTTAGAAAAGAAAGGACAGTTTCTGGCACCGAATGACTCACGCTCATGAATGACTCGTCCGTTAGTTGATACCAACGCCCATAAATATCCGCACAACCAGAGGTTATGCAGATGCGTTGCCCTCCTTTTCCCTATCCCTCCCATTGGGCCACTGGAAACACACAAACCACACAAAACGCGATAGCATAGCTGTCACTTGACGCCAGTGTTATGTGATCGAGAGGTACCACAACGATCGTGCCGGCCCAATACGGCTGCAAAGCAACAGTACTATCTATTACTGCAGAGACTTACTTGCAGTCTCTTCTGAATTTACTGATTGGCGACATATCACCCACTACTATAAATGTCTAACTACATCAATAGAACGTATCGGCTGCTAAGTTTTCATCATCAGCCTCCATCCGTCCATTGCTAAACATGCCTCCTTCAATGAACGCCAAGACGATCCCTTCCCACCTGGCCAATACGACATCAAAATACCAGGCTAATATAAATCAAAGCAAGATACTACCAAACTCTATATTGCTTGATTTATACATTATAGATTTATACATACATTTAGATTTTCGTACTTCAACATGCTGTGATTCTTTCTTTGAGATCTAGGATTTTAAACAAATACAAGCCAAGTATCTATACTAATTATTAAATAGCTGAAGAGTTCGTTCGTTAGTTTCAAGCTGATCTCCGCTTCTAAAATTATTTTTGAATTTGAAAGCACAATTATTAAGGAATGTTATAGATCGTCTTGTTCATTGAAGGAGGCATATTATGTTCAGCGGTGGATGAATATAGGCTGATGATGATGATGATAGAACAATTATTTTAAAGAAAATATTATTTTCAACTTGAAGACGCGTAGAACCGCAGAAAGCTTTAGGAGCCTAGGGTACCTGAAAATGTACCTAAAACTACAGAATACGACATGCATATTAGAGATGTTCTCATGCATATGCACAAGCCATTTGCATATAGATAAAGTTGTTGCATATGCATTTCGCATCTAAGCAAAATACTATTGTGACTATAATTTTACTATGCGTCCGTCTGCATGTACCACCATGCATACGTCAATTCAATGTGTGGAAGGAAGTCACGAGTGAACTGTGAAGTGAATGGGCGACGTTGACCACTATTAATCATGGACTTGTGTCAATTAGGTTATCCAATTAAACTAAAAATTTGAAAATAACCCGTTAATTAAAAGACATGGTCCAAATTAGGAATGTACATACAATCTAGTAAAAAACCTGTCCACCTACCGTCTAGAGTCAAAAAATAGTATTCATAAAAATAACTACTTTAAATTAATATTAAAAACTAGTTGCTCGCGATTTCACTCGCCCCAAAGTTGAAAAACTTTTTAGAAATAACCTCAAAATATATGTATATATAAAATAATAGGAAGTAAGCACGTTTAAACAAATTCTTCACTCTATATTTGTATTATAAGTGAATGTTTCTCTGTAACTCTTAAAACGCTGAATGGATTTCGATATTTTGCTAAGAGATAGGTATATCTTTTTTCGGATGGGTCTGTGCGTTTTGGCCCTAATGCTTCGTCGGTTTGATGTGAGCCAGTTTGGCTCACTTAAGATTGATTAGTAGTGGGGGGTTGCCCCCGCCAACCGTTTAGTCATCGACCGCACGGCCTCCTGGCGTCCCGTCGGGTTGGTCCAATAGGTATATCATAAGAAAGGATTTAACTGTATAATTCTCAGGGGAAAGAGATTCTAATATATCAATTAATATATAACTTTGTGCAAATGTAGTAAAATAGCCTCAGTAATATAGCTTCAGTGATGTAGTTTCATTGAAGTAGCTTCAGTGATATAGCTTCAGTGATATAGCTTCAGTGATATAGCCTCAGTGATCTAGCCTCAGTGATATAGCTTCAGTGATATAGCCTCAGTGATATAGCCTCAATAATATAGCCTCAGTGATATAGCCTCAATTTTATAGCTTCAGTGGTAAAAAAATCTAAATCAGATTATTTAAAATTTGATTTGTTTTATTAGTAGTTTAGGTTCTATGCATCAACTCAAACCAAACAAACATACAAGTTTTAAACTTATGAATATAATTAATAGAAGATAAAAATCTGTTCTTTAAGTATGTAAGGTGACCGATTCGACTACCGGTTCGACTTCCGGCGAGAGTACAGCCAGGAATATTTTAAGATAAGTTGGTCAGTATAGATATGAAAGAGGCCGATTATTACTTTCATTTTATATTTTAAATAAAAAGTATTTATATGTGATTATTTTATAACGTGGCATTATATTGGCGGTTTTTTGTTAATTCGGAAAAGTAGTTTCCGAGATGCCTACAGCCAAACTAACAAACATTACCTCTGTAATATAATAGTATAGACATTTTTAAATGGAAATACAAGTATTCGTGATTATTAAATAAGTATTCAACTTTTTTTTGGCGGGAAATGCTCTTAGGCAATGCGGGGGGGGGGGGGACTCCCCAGGCGGGTATGTGGGACTCGCTACGCCCGAAAGATGGTAAGGTGGATGCAGCTCTACCCAGTAGAGGGGCCCACGCCACCCCCACAGAGGGGTTGTCCAAACCTCGGGACAGTGCAATGGGGTGAGGTTCCCATCCTCTCCCTTGTCCCCTCCTACTCTTTTGTTCCCTCTTATAAGAGGGGTATAAAGAGCAGCCCCTCGGTTCGGCTTTGCCCAAGGTGCTGGGTTCACCTTAGGCTACTGAGCCCCACCGCCACGACAAAGCTTGAACCGTGGTGGGGAATTAAGTATTGCCCTAAATTTAACGCGCAATATTTGACCAGAAAATAAATATTGCAAGTTAAATAATAATATAAGCTTTTAAAAACATTACAACCTAAATATCTATGAAACTGGACTTGGATCAAAACTGGCGTTCTATTATAAAAAAAATGTGACGAAAGCGCCACCTATCCAAAACTATCAAATTGGACAGTGTTTCATCAAAATCGGTACAGCAGTTTAGGAGTTCAAAGCGGACAAAGTGACACGATATATATTATCTGTATTCTAGTTGACCCAACGAGTTGTACAAAACATTTTATATGGAACTAGCTGTTGCCCGCAGCTACGCCCGTGTTAACTTAGATTTACAGCCGTAACCGTATTGATGATGATTATTTTTTAGCCTAAGTTACTCCTTATAACATTAGCTATCTGCCAGTGAAAATCCCGTCAAAATTGGCCCAGCCGTTTTAGAGATTAGCCGGAACAAACAGATAGACAGACAGACAAAAATTGTAAAAAAAATGCTCTTTTGGTATATGTACCGTGTATACATACATTTAGTAGAAAGCGGTTATTTTAATATTACAAACAGACACTCCAATTTTATTTATCTGTATAGATGATGAATCTCAACCATTTCGAATCCTCTTGAATACACCTCATCAAAATCGGTACAGCCCTGCCCTAGGACGCCGAAGAACGCCAAATCTGAACTAACAAAGGAATTTAATATCAAAATAACATAAGGTATTTTATCCCATCACTTAAAGGGTTTCTGCATCCTGCGTGTATAAGGCTTCAGATCTTCCTTTCCGATTAAAGATTTTATAAACAATATAATTCTTGTATTATGACCGACCTCTGTGGCTCAATGGTTATAAGCGCTCAAGATGGAGGAAGGTTCGAATCCCGCCAGATAACAAAAAGTTTTCTGTGTTCCTGGGTCATGGATGTGTATTAAATATGTGTATTATATAATAAAAATCTTAAATATATGTATAGTATAAAAGTATTAAATATATTTCCGTTGCCTGGTACCCGTAACACAAGTCCTTCGAGAACTTACCACGGGACCAGATTGACGTGGTGTGAAAGTGTCCATAGATATTATTATTATTTTAAAATAAAATCATCATTAATATTTCCGTCATGATGACAAGACCTGTCTGGGTTCGATTCCGACTACGTACAATGGGTTTAGGTACCCTTCTTGAATTTTCCCGTTCACCCGAACATGACATCGCTTGATCAGTGACTCAAACCTGCCTGAGAAATCTTTAATGGTGTGTGGAGTTCTCAACTATGGCCCAACACCCCAACCAGTCGGACATATAAGGGTCGATGATGATTAAGAGGCTTTTACATGAATGCCAAGACTGCCAACTAGAATGGGCAACACAAATGTATACATATAAGACCCCATGCAGTTATCTTCATTATACAAAACATTTTATTTATGAACTAGCAGCGCTCTGCGGTTTCACTCGCGTACTTCCCATTCCCGTGGGAGTACAGGAATAAATTATAGCCTATATGTTATTCTGATGTATAAGCTATATTATTGTAAAGTTTCATTAAAATCCATTCAGTAGTTTTTACGTGAAAGAGTAACAAACATCCATACATACATACTTACTAACTTTCGCGTTTATAATATTAGTAAGGTATCCTGTGGGATACCTTACTAATAGAAACTAAAATAAGAAACAGGATATTTCAGGATTCAAAATGTAAAAGTTGTAGGATCTGAAAAACATTGGTAACGCTGAGTTTGTTTCGCCGGTTCTTCTGAGTGGGTCTTGGAACCGGTGGTAGACTCAATTGACGTTCAATGAGTTTGTTGGTACTATTAGTATATCGTAATCATGGTATTCAATTTGCCGATATCACGTTAAGAATAAGTTCGGTGAAGTGACAGTGGGCTGGTCACATACCCAGGAGGACGGATGGCCGATGGGGTAATAAGGTTCTAGAGTGTTGGACGGCCATTAACCAGGTGGGAAGACGATCTCCGTGCGGTGGCCGGTCCGTGTTGAATGCGGGTGGTAAGGGGTCGGCCGTCTTGGCGTTTATTGAGGGAGGCCTATGTTCAGCAGTGGACTAGTGCACAGGCTAATGATGATGATGATGATGATGAATCATGGTATTCGAACCCGCGACCGTCTTAAGCCCACTAAGAGTGCCAACAATGCCGCCTTTGATGAGGTGCCCCGGATCTAATGAGCAAACAGGGCACCTCGACATCTAGTCAGTTCCCCAAGGGACCAACGCCACATCCACAGAGGGGCTATCCCGTGCCACAGAACAACCCCTCCCCACGTCGGGGTGAGGTTCCCGTCCTCACCCCTTACTATTTTGTCCCCTCTTCTTCCAAGAGGGGTACAAAGAGCCCCCTCGGTTCAATTAGCTTCGCCCAAGGTGCTGGACTCACCCTAGGCTACTGAGCCCCACCGCCACGTCAAGGCCTGGATAATGGTGGGGACCGTCTTAAGCCCGCTTAGCTCGGAGTGTTCCCAATTCCACCCTTCACATTTAATTTCAAGTTTGTTTTAACTTCAAAATAATTATTGTTAATGAAACAAATTTATACAAAAACACTTCTGTTATGTTATTGTTGTATTTTGTTTGTTTATAAATTAATAAGCCATGTATTTTTATGTTTAATATTTCCAAATAAATATTTTTTAATTTACACTGCGTTAACCTAGTCTAAAATATAACTTCCCACCATGGTTCAGGCCTTGTCGTGGCGGTGGGGCTCAGTAACCTAGGGTGACCGGTGCACCTTGGGCGAAGCTAATTGGGCCGGGGCTCTTTGTACCCTTCTTATAAGAAGAGGGGACAGAAGAGCAGGGGACAAGGGGTGAGGATGGGAACCTCACCCCATTGTACTCTCCCGATGTTGGGAGGGGTTGTTCTGTGGTGCGGGACAACCCCTCTGTGCAGGTGGCGTCGGTCCCTTGAGGGACTGACTAGCCGTCGAGGTGCCCTGTTTGTTTTCTAGATCCGGGGCACTTCACCAAAGGCGGCATTGGTGGCACTCGCCGGGTTTTAGTGGGTAGAGCTGCGTGCATTTACCAGCTGTCGGGCGCAGCAAGTCTCACATACCCGCGTGGGAAGACCCACTCCCCCGCGGGATGCCTCAGAGCATTTCCCGGCGTTAAATAAATAAAAAAAATCTAAAATATAACTCTTGCGAAGTATTGATGTCGCAGAACGAGGAGGCGTAGCGGGAGAGAAAGCGTATGGAAAGAACGCGGCTAGCTGAGGGACCTGTGCGTGCCCGATCGGGGGGACGTCCCGAACTATAAGGCACCCGTATTTGTTCAGGGTGCCTTAAACAGAAAAACATGGAACGCCACCCCTCTGCCTCCAGAGGACTTCCATAGCCATAACATTCCGAAATTGGTCAGTTATTTGTCACTCACCTAATAGCAATACGTACGTACATCCCATCGGCCAATCACCCATCAATGGCCATCAGTCGGCAAATCAGAGCGCAGAACCGGCGCAGCGTCGCAGCACTTACGCGGTATTTGTTTTCATACAAAACATAACATTACCACTCTATTCCGGTTGTATGCTCGATGGTGCCCGGGCTAGTTCAATGTTGTTATCATGGGCGACGCTAACCACTTATCATCATGTCTGCCAAACCAACTGATGAAGAAATCTGGCGGGATTCAAACCTGCGACATCTTGACCAAAATTTTGTGCAATCACAGTGGGCGTGTATAGGCGTATGTTTGCTAGTCAAATATGTCATGAATGTAATTAGATATTTGGTGAGTGGGTGTAACGAAAAACATTCTCTTAGATAAAATTGATACAAATATTAATATAAAGTTTTGTGGTCAGGCTACTGAACACTACGCAGCGGTGGGTTCGAATCCCGCCAAGTACAAATAATTTGTACGATGTATATATGTCATAATAATAATAATATCTATGGACGCTTTTTACACCACCCGTGGTCCCGTGGTAGTTCTCGAAGAACTTGTGGAACGGAAATATATTTATACCATATATATATTAAAGATTTTTATTATATAGGTACTACACATATTGAATACACATCCATAACCCAGGAACACCGAAAACTTTTTATTCCCTGGCGGGATTCGAACCCGCTACCTCCGGCTTGAGCGCTAACGCGCTAACCATTGAGCCACAGAGGGCGTGTATATTCCGTTACTTGTAAGAAAAGGTTTAAAAAAAAGGTAGTTTGGATTTAGGAGGTATACCCCCAAATACTCAAACGAATCTCAAATTTAAGACGTACTTAAACTCGTGTTGTCCCTCTTTTTTTCTTTGAATCTGACACGTCGTAGCATGAGTAATGTATTAAACATTTGAGATTCGTTTGAGTATTTGGGGGTTAATTATCAAAACTCATCCTATTTTTTTTACCAGGAAAGTTATAGGTTGTGTAAAAGTTTTTTTTTTCAATAGTATTAAAAGCTAGTCATTTAAAATCGGTATATCCCGTTATTTTAATTAAACTCTCTTGATTTTTTTCAACACAAACAACAACAAAAAATTCAAGTTTGCGCCAGTCTTGTTTATGAAAATTGGGTATTAGGTGCCATATTCTTTCCGAAGTTTTTTTTGGCGTCTTATAAAATGATGCGTGCACGAAAAAGTGTCCCGTTCCGCTGTCAACCATTGGCTTGAAAACCATTATTTATAACAAATGTACGCGCGACAACGTGTTTTGTGTTTATTTCTACAATTTAGATGTAATTGATTTCCTTGATAATTTTCAGTCTAATTTCCTTTCAACTAACTGTTTTTCTCAAAACAGCGCCAAAAAAGGTTATTAATTTTTTATCAATGTTTCTTTATGACGGTATCAGGTAAAACTATCGTCCGTAAACCATCTTTACAGACAACTAATATTTTTTTCTAAATACGACAATCTGAAACAATGTGGCAAGTGATAATGTCACACATTATAGAACAAATGAGTAAGCTTTTCACCTAATGGGAAGTGATCGGGTATGGAACTAAAAATAATTTCTTAATGAAGTTTTTGCTAAACGGTAAACGGCCATCGTACTTTCACTCACTCATTCATGTTCTTCATTCATCGGTCACGTGGGCTGGGGTCAAAAAAACTATAACCTCAATTTGGGCATTCAAATATTATAGCCAAACCAGATGCGAAGCACTGTCTGAGCAGATTACGATAAAATTTTTCCAGATTTTTATTATATAACACACAGGAACACAGAAAACTTTTTGCTGAGTAAACTTTTTGGCGGGATTCGAACACGCTACTTCCGCCTTGAGCGCCATTAAACCACAAGTCGTAAAATTTTGATGACTTAAATTAGCGATGCTGATATTACATCTATACAGATAAATAAAATTGGAGTGTTTGTTTGTAATATCAAAATAACCGCTTTTTATTAAATGCATATGGATGTATACACGGGACATATACCAAAATAGCATTTTTTACAATTTTAGGAAGCATTTTTCTTTAATAGAATTACTTATAACTACTACTTATAGCTATTGCCCGCAGCTTCGCCCGCGTTAAATTTGATTTACAGCCGTACACGGATTGACGATGATTATTTTTATAGCCTTAGTTACTCCTTATAACATCAGCTATCCGTCAGTGAAAGTCCCGTCAAAATCGGCCCAGCCGTTTCAGAGATTAGCCGGAACAAACAGACAGACAGACAAAATTGTAAAAAATGCTATTTTGGTATATTATGTACCGTGTATCCATTGCATTCAATTAAAAGCGGTTATTTTAATATTACAATCAGACACTCCAATTTTATTTATCTGTATAGATACCACCTTTGTACATTATGATTTTGCAAATAAAATAGGTACTGAATGATGATGATCATGAATCAGATGACTGAAACATGGGTCGGTGATGGTGATGATGTACCTCGTATCATTTACATGACCGGATGCTCGTCCAAGAACCTGTTTCGTTTTTAATTTCAAACTGGTAGTCTCAAGATTGTTCCCACGGTATATAAATAGGTGCGTCTAGATCGGTTTAGGCGACTAATTTAGACACTTCCTTTGATACAAAAAATCATGCACCATTTTGTCTTTCGTGAAACATTTTGCTATGTTTCGGAGAGAGCAATTACTGAAGACTTACCATCTTTTGTCTTAGGATAACATGAATGCCTTTTTAATGAGTGGGTCTCGCCAGGCGGGTATGTACTCGCTGCGCCCGAAAGCTAGTAAGTGGACGCAGCTCTACCCACTAAAACCCGGCGAGTGCTACCATTGCCGCCTTTGGTGAGGTGCCTTGGATCTGTTGAGCAAACAGGGCACCTCAACGGCTTGTCAGTCCCTCAAGGGACTGACGCCACCTCCACAGAGTTGTCCCACACCACAGAACCACCCCTCCCAACGTCGGGATGAGGTAAGGTTCCATAGTCGTCCTTTGTCCCCCTGCTCTTTCTCCTTTTTGTCCCTTCTTCTTATAAGAGGGGAACAAAGAGCCCCTAGGCACAATACGCTTCACACAAGGTGCTGGGCTCACCTTAGGTTACTGAGTCCCACCGCCATGACAAGGCCTGAACCATGGTGGGGATCGTATGTTGACTCAAATGAATTAAATTTAATAAAATTCTGTATTTTCACGCTCCCATATAAATTTGATCAAAATCTCATAATGAACCCAGATCAAGTCAAATCGTATGCAGTTAAGTGAGTTTAAAAACTGCATTTTAAACATTTTTTTTACGACTTGGGTCCAGTGGTCTGGCTACTGGACACTACACAACGATCGCGGGTTCGAATCTCAAGTGCAGATAGTGTATATGATGAATATAATTGATGTCTGCACCGGGTCCTGGACGTGTTGTATATACTTAATAATAATATAAAATGAAGAGTTTTTTTGAACGCGCTAATCTCAGGAACTACTGGTCCGATTTGAAAAATTATTTTACTGTTAGATAGCCCATTTATCGAGGAAGGTTAACCTATAGGTTATATTATAACATCACGCTGTGCCTAATAGGAGAGTGTTATCTCAGGCGAAGCTGCAGATAACAGCTAGTATATTATGTATACACTTGTTTTATCAATATTTGTTGACTCAGCTCTTTCGATAATGCGTCGGGTTTTTTTTTTACTTTTATTAATCGTTAACTTAGATTTACAGCCGTATCCGGAGTGATGGTGATTATTTCTATAACCTAAGTTACTCCTTATAACATTAGCTATCTGTAAGTGAAAATCTTATCAAAATCGGTCCAGCCATTTCAGAGATTAGTTGGAACAGACAGACGGACAGACAAAATTTAAAAAAATGCTTTCTTTGAAGTGCCGTTTATACTTTCATATGCATTTAGTGAAAATATGTTAATTCTAAATTACAAACAGACACTTCAATTTTATTTATCTGTATGGATAAAAAATCAAAGTCTGACCAACTACATATATCTTTATGCAGTTAAAGTTGTAATCTTGGCGTTCATTCACAGTCTTATCATGACCTAATGATTATAATAAATCATCATATAAAACAAGATTACAAGTCAAGGATCTTTTTGTAAGTGATTATGTTGA
This sequence comes from Helleia helle, assembly GCA_963853865.1. Taxonomy (NCBI): domain Eukaryota; kingdom Metazoa; phylum Arthropoda; class Insecta; order Lepidoptera; family Lycaenidae; genus Helleia; species Helleia helle. The sequence continues at coordinate 3,005,308 of OY971437.1, forward strand.
TCGTATTTTTTTCTTTCGAGACAGGTTTGAAATGTCACAGACATTCCCACGTTACAGGTTATCTCTTTCAAACTTGCTAATTAAGTTTATAATTAAATTATTAACAGATTTTTTTTGTATCTTTGTACAAACTTACGATTCGGATTTTTCGATGGATAAGACTAATATTATGAATGTGTCTGTAATATTAAAATAGCCGCTTTTTATTAAATGCATAATATTATGGATGTATAACACGGTACCTATTTAGACCAAAATAGTTTTTTTTTTTCCATTTTTGTCTGTCTGTTACGGCTTATCTCTAAAACGGCTTTTTTTCTTTTACGCTGGGAAATGCCCTGAAGTATCCCGCTAGGGACGGGGGACTCCCCAGGCGGGTATGTGGGACTCGCTACGCCCGAAAGATGGTAAGGTGGACTCAGCTCTACCCGCTAAAACCCGGCGAGTGCCACCAATGTCGCCTTTGGTCCCTCAAAGGACCGACACCACCTCCACAGATGGGTCGTCTAGGCACATTTTTTTTCTTTAACGCCAGGAAATGCTCTGAGGCATCCCGCTGGGAAGTGGGTCTCACCAGGCGGGTATGTGGGACTTGCTGCGCCCGAAAGGTGGTAAGGCCCGTAAGGTGGACGCAGCTCTACCCATAAACCCAAAACCTGGCGAGTGCCACCAATGCGGCCTTTGGTAAGGTTCCCCGGATATATTGAGCGAACAGGGCACCTAATCAGTCTCTCAAGGGACCGACGCCACCTCCACAAAGAGGTTGTCCCGCACCCCAGAACAACCCCTCCCAACGTCGGGACAGTGCAATGGGGTGAGGTTCCCATCGCCCTTAGTCCCCTCTTATTATAAGAGGGGTAAAAAGAGCAGCTCCCTCGGTTCAATTTCCCGCCACGACAAGGCCTGAACCATGGTGGGGATCTGTAACACGGCTGCGCCGATATTGACGGTACTTTCACTGACAGATAGCTAATGTTATTAGGGGTAATTTAGGATGATAGTGACTTCGGAATCCCGATACGGCTGTGCAACTAAGTTAACGCGGGCGAAGCTGCGGGCAATAGCTAGTATGTAATATGTATGATAGCTTTTGGTAAATCTAAACTTTTAGCATCCTTGTCAAATTTCGAGGAGCTTCGCCTTATTTCGAGGACTATCAATATTACAACGCTTGCGAATACCCCCCTCGCCGAATTTCGAGGAGGCGTTTTATGTTCAAATAGATCGTATAGCATGACCAGAATTATATAAACCCCGCGTGGTGTCGCCACTGTATCTATTTACGTCAACACATAGTATAGTCCATACAGAAATTAGTTCCGAAATTTTCCGCAATATGGCGAGGGTTTTTATTCTTCTGGTCAGGCTATACAAGATTTTATTGACCTCAGTAATCTAGGTCTATTTAGTAATACAATCGTTATAACCGTATTACTTTCGATTGTGGTCTGGGAATGGTATACCACAAGTCTGAAGTATCATACCTCATTTGGGTCACTTGTGATATCACTGTGTGAAACTTTTCATGTTTTCATATGAACCTTACCAAGTGGTATATAGGGTTCCGTATCCCAAGGGTGCCAAACGGAACCCTCCGTTGTCGGTCAGTCTGTCATCAGGTTGTGTCTCATGAACCGTGAGAGCTAGACAATTTAAATTTTCACAGATGTATTTCTGTTGCAGCTAAAAACAAATACTAAAAACAGAATAAAATATTTAAGGGGGGTCCCATACAACAATCGTGATCTTTTCCGTCTTTTTTTTTTGATCGGTTTTAATAACGGCAACAGACAGACGCTTGAAACATTCACAGAATATTACTTTAAAAAAAAAAAAAAAAAAAAAATATTAAATTAATATTTAAGGAAACGAGATTTTAATAAAATGTACTACGGAACTATTCGCACGCAAGTCCGACTCGCACTTGGCCCACTTTTTTACACAAATTAAGGGCACACTGACAAGTTCACCCGCTGCTGTGTCAGATGTCATCCAGCCTCTGAGACAACCCTCTGAACACAACCTTATCTAAACAATGTGATTGACGATGGTGCAGGGGTTTTCAAACTGTGGGTGTGTGTCCCCAGGGGGGGGAACCTTCAACGCTGCGCGGGCCACTTGTATAATTAAGTATAAAAAACCTGCAAACGCTGAGAGAATACATTCTAGGTTACTTAATACGTGCGACCTTAATATGTACGACCAATAAATAAAATTTATTTTTAATTCCTTCCCCAATTCATTTATCGAATGTCGATGATGATGATTTTTTGTATAACTTTGATTTCTAATCTTAGTAACAGATAACTAAAATTGGAGTGTCTGTTTGTAATATTAAATTAACCGCTTCTTATTGAATGCGTATGGATGTGTACACGGTACATATACCAAAATAGTCTCTTTTTATAATTTTTGTCTGTCTGTCTGTTTGTTCCGGCTAATCTCTGAAACCGCTGGGCCGATTTTGATGGGACTTTCACTGGTAGATAGCTGATGATATAAGGAGTAACTTAGGCTATAAAAATAATCATCATCAATCCGGGTACGGCTGTAAATCTTAGATAACGCGGGCGAAGCTGCGGGCAACAGCTAGTTAGCAATAAAAATACTTATTTTGATACACATCGAATACTTTTTAATTCTGATCTGATTATCTGTACAGGAGGATGGGGGGTGCCAATTTTTTTTATGGTCGAAAGAGGGGCGTGATCCAAATAAGCTAACCGCTGGTCTAGTGGGTATGATGGGCTCGGTCTCTTGGGTGAAAGGTTCGATCCTGGCCTCTCCGATGAAATGGGTTTTCTAAATTTCTACGCGCACCCTATGAGACCATCGCTTGCTCACCGCTGAAGGAAAACATCGTGAGAATACAAGCCTGATGAGATTAAGTCTTTGAAGGTGTGAAATTCACCCCGGATTGGGCCAGCGCATCTGAAATGACCCTCACCTGACGAGGGGACCCGTAACCAGCATTGGGACATAATTATAATTGGGTTGATATTATTATTAGATGATATTATATCTGAACTAAGACCCAACAGCCTCCTCGCCTGATTTCGAGGAGACCGTACTCAGCATTGGGACATAATTATAATTGGGTTTATATTATTACTAGCTGTTGCCTGCAGTTTCGCCCGCGTTACTCAACTCCTATAAGTCACAGCGTGATGTTATATAGCCTATAGCGTTCCTCAATAAATGGGTTATCTAACACTGAAATAATTTTTCAAATCGGACCAGTAGTTCCTGAGATTAGCGCGTTCAAACAAACAAACAAACAAATTCTTCAGCTTTATAATCTTCTTCTTATATATAAAATTTCCATGTCACAATGTTAGTTACCGTACTCCTCCGAAACGGCTTTACCGATTTTTACCCAATTTTATATACGTATTCAGTAGGTCTGAGAATCGGCTACTATCTATTTTTCATACCCCTAAGTGGTCATCCCCTCAAATTTTAAAAGTTAACGCGGGCGAAGCCGCGGGCAACAGCTAGTATTAGTATAGATTATATGATATTATATCTGAACTAAGATCCAACAGCCTCCTCGCCTGATTTCGAGGGGACCCGCAGTGGGACATATAAGGGTTGATGATGAATCTGGCCTCTAATCACCTAGTCTTTGGTGTTCTCGTAACGTTCCTCTATTCATCTAACAATAAACCCAAAACAATTCCAACGCTTGTTAACGTAACATTAATAACAACACAGGACAACCAAAGATAAAATACCACATGGCGAGCATCTGTCGTTCGCGTTGGTCATTATATTTTTAGTAAATGTATTTTGGCGCGACACCGGGGTCTGTACGTCTAAATATCTCTATAAATACGCGAAATCAAGCTTTTTGTGTCAAAAGGCAACCGAGTCGAAGCCTTATGGTCACTACCGACGCCTATAGACATCCGCACAATTAAAATTACGTCTCCTTTTCCCTATCCCCCCAATGAGCCAAACTCACAAACCGCACAAAATGCGACAGCATAGCTGTCACTTTATGCCGGTGTGCCGGCCCAATTCTTTACAGTGATATCTATAGTGAAATAGGGGTTTTTTATGATTGAGGCTTGCGTTTGGCCACTGTCTCACCTGATGGAAAGTGAACACGTGGCCGACGATGGAGCACGCTTGTCTAAAAGGTTGTTCACTCTTGTCTTGAATATCCCCAAGTTGTATTCCGGAAACACAGATGGTGTTTCTACCTCTGCTAATTATATAATTCGATATCAATAAACCTATAATGTTGCATTCGATAGATATTACAGTGAAACCTGGTTGACTGGGACCTGGATAAGTGAGAAACCTCTATTATTGAAACTACAATGAGGTCCCGGCACTTTTTCATCGAATTACCTCTGTTAATGGGACTTTTCGAACCTGGTTAAATGAGATTTGATTTCTAGGATTTTATCGATGTTTACCTCTATAATTGGGACTGTGGAGCTCAATTCCCTTTATAAGTGAGACAATTTATCAGGCTGGGACAGGTTTCGACCCGATTGCTTACAAACATTTGAATAGAATAACGGTACGTTTTGACCTCTATAGGCGGGGGCCTCTGTAAATGAGACAACTAAATTTTAAACCTGTCTAATTGAAAAACTGGATAAATAAAAAACCTCTTTAAATGGTACAAAATCCTTGGTCCCTTGAGATCCCAATTAACCAGGTTTCACTGTATATGGAAAAGTAAAGTACTAACTCTTTACTTTTCCATATAATATCGAATGCAATAATAATAATAATAATAATAATATGTTGGGACAATTCACACACGGCCCACGGATCCCAAACTAGGCAGAGCCTGTTCTTATGGTAACCAGAGAACCTTACAATAGGTTTACTTACAATATCATAAAATATATATTTCGTAATTAAATGTTTTCGTTCGTTTGTTGAACAAAATGTCAACATATAAACACTTAGATATTATAATAGATGAGAGAAAAAAACACATTTATTTATCTTCTAGTCTCTTATCATTCGCTAAATGCCCTTGTCTAAAATATGTATTACTAGCTGTTGTTCGCAGCTTCCCCCGCGTTAAATCAGATTTACAGCCGTACCAGATTGATGATGATTATTTTTATAGCCTAAGTTACTCCTTATAAAATCAGCTATCTGCCAGTGAAAGTCTCATCAAAATCGGCTCAGCCGTTTTAGAGATTAGCCGGAACAAACAGAAATACAGACAAAAATTATTGTAAAACATTTGGTAAAAAGTGGTTATACATTTTGTTTGTATTGTATATTAATTTAGACGGGTCAAGTTTCGACCCCCTCAATCTTATTAATATATACCGTATGTATATTCGTGCGTGTGTATGTCACTGAACGCTGAAATGGCTGGACAGGTTTTGATGAAACTTTCCACGAAGCGAGAGATTTTGAACGAGCTAGAATCACAATTCGGTCCACTACATAATATTTATGTCCGTTGGTTCCGCTAACATATAGGTTCTTTTTATAGCCCACTACCCGTGGGCCAGTCTGAATACGAATCTGCTGTGCACATGTGCACATGTACATGTTCCCACGCACATCCGCGAAACGTGGCCCCGTGCAAAACGATATTACCATCAGGATCCATCCAGTTAGTTAGCTATCCTCTCTTCAAATTTGTTTATTCATGTACCAAAAAGTATATTTTTGAACGTCAATTGAGTCTACCACCGTCCGAAGGTGAGCCCACTGAGAGGAAAACTGTTGGGTTACAACATCCCAAGCATTCCACCAGCTATTTCCAGCCAGCTACATTCTACAACATTTTGTCAAAGTTTTAAAATTCAACGGATCTTACCGCATTTCTCGAAATAGCTTAAAAAGTATATAAATGCGTTAAAATATTTACTAAATATGGAAAGCATGGTCACGTCACTTGTAGTTTCGAATCCAGTCAATTTTATGATGGGGTCAAGTTGGGGTCGAAATTAGACCTGTTAAAAATATGTATGAAAGGACGACCGTTTAAATTTATTATATTACTATGTAAAATATTTTATTTAATTAAACCTTTCAAAGTATAAAATGTAACAATAATTAAAAATGGATAACAGGTTTATTTGGTTGGGTATACCGGTTTGATTCCCGCTGAGGTTTGGATTTTCATAACCTGTATCAACATTATCATAAACGCGGGAATGTCTTGAATGTCGGCGATGATGATGAATATATCTTTATATATAAAAATCAATGCCACTTTTCGTTGTAATTTTATAACTCAAGAACGGGCTCACCAATCCCAACCAAATGTTTAGGCTTTGTTCGGGCTATTTAGTAGATGGTTTATGTGAAGTTTGCACAAAATCGGTCGAGCGGTTCTTCATTTATCACATTTTTTTAATTCAATAAATGGTGGATCATTTTGTTAATGGAGATTTTGCTGTCAAATTGAAACTTTTTCAGTTGGGGTCATATTGAAACTTTTTTCAGTGTTGACAGTACAACATTAAGTTTTAAGATAGCTAGCAAATAATAATATATTTTTTTGTTTGAATAAATTAATTTGATGTTCCAATTTTTTTTTATTTCACTTTATACGTAGCGAAGCACGTACCGGGCCGCTAGTAAAATATAATAAATAACTTTGATAGATACTAATATTATAAGCGCGAAAGTTTAAGAATATGAATATATGTATGTATGTTTGCAACTCTTTCACGTGAAATTTTACAATATTAGCTTATACATCAGAATCACATAAAGGATTATCCCTATACTCCCACGGGAATGGGAAGTACGCGGATGAAAGGGGCATCAGTTGCATGTTGGCAGTCCTATTTTTAACCGACTTCAACAAAAAGGAGGAGGTTCTCAATTCGATCGGTATTTTTACCGCTAAAATCTAGATAGTTTGTATGTACTTTACAAATAAATCCAAAAGATAGACGTTTAAGGACACTATTAAAGTTAGGTAATTTATTTTATAACGTTCAACTTTAATTTTGTTTCATCTGTTATCGCTAAAAACTTAAGTAATAATAATAATATGTTGGGACAACTCACACACGGCCATCTCATCACAAACTAGACAGAGCCTGTTCTTATGGCAACCAGACAACTGATACATACTTATATATTTCTAAATACATACATAATATTATTGATAAATAACACCCAGACACAGAACAAGTGATCATGCTCATCACACAAACATTCGTCCTGGGTGGGGATCGAACCCACGACCTTCTGGTTTAGCAGTCAGGGTCACTAACCACTAGACCGACGGGCCAATCTTTCTAAAGTTTAAATTAAATTTAACAAAATCGCTTCATGAATATAATTATATACACTAATAAAGACAAAATTATTATTTTAATACAAATATACTATCGGGATTCGAATCTATAACCATCACTTAAAAAAAAAAGAAAAAACTTCATCATCATCAGCCTCTATCCGTCCACTGCTGAACACAGGCCTCACCCAATTAACGCCTAGACTGAATCCTATCAATATTATAAACGCGAAAGTTTGTAAGAATGTATGGATGTTTGTTACTCTTTCACGCAAAAACTACTGAATGGATTTTAATGAAACTTTACAATAACATAGCTTATACATTAGAATAACATAATATAGGCTTTTTTTTTAACGGGCTAGGCCCACCACTCGTTCCCACCGCTGCTACTCCTGTATAGCCAGGATCGACAGCGGTAACCACTAAATGACCCTTTGATACGATCTCAAGGAGCCCGAGGGATACGTTAAAACTGCCTTGGGACCCGCAACGAATTTAATCAGAAGTATTCAGGAGGAGTAGGAAAAATTTCCAGTTTCCCTTCCCGGTTAAAGCGGGAGACAGTACAAGAATGCAATGACTAACAAAAGTCAAGAAAAGACAGCAGCCGGGGGAAGCCCAGATGCAATGCACCACGGAGAATTTTATATAATAATATAGGCTATAATTTATCTCTGTAATCCCACGGGAATGGGAAGTACGCGTGTGAAACTGCGGGACATAAGTGGCATGTTGGGAGTCCTTTTTGTACCGCTAAAATCTAAGATTGTTTTACTTTACAAATAAAACCAAAATTCATCATCATCATCAGCAATAACTATTGCCATCACAAAAAATAGTACCACGTCGTAATCTACGTGTAGCACCATCAACGGGATTCATCAGTTGTTACGTGACTCCATATTATTGATCATTATCCGTCCACTGTTGAACATGGCCTCTCACAATTAACGCCTAGACTAAATATTTAATAGTCTAAAATTAATGAATGAATAAAAACGTACACACAACCTTGTATTTCAACCTGTGTTCAACAGATGCACTAACACCTGTCACCTACAGGTGGTATAACATCTTTTAAAGTGAACAAAAAACGTTCTTTGAGTTATGAAAACAGTTCTAACTATTATTGTAATATGTTTTATAACTAGCTGGTACCCGTGGCTTTGTCTGCAGGATTTGATCTTCGACAATTCACACAATATTAGCCTATATTATGTTATTCTGTTGTATAAGCTTTTTTTTTTTTTTTTTCGGAGGGATCTATGCTAATGGCCCGAAGGCCCTAATGCTTCATCGGATTAGTGTGAGCCCATTCGGCTCACTTTTGATTTATAAAGTGGGGGGTTGCCCCCCGCCTACCGTGCAGTCTGCGAACACACGGCCTCCTGGCGTCGGTTGTGTGTCAGTGGCGGGACTGTGCCGCGTCACCGTCGGGTGGAAACTTGTATAAGCTACATTACTGTAAAGTTTCATTAAAATCCATTCAGTAGTTTTTGTGTGAAAGAGTAATAAATATTCACGCACGGGTCTCCTCCTCGAAATCAGGCGAGGAGGGTGTTGGGCCATAGTTCATATGCGGGTTAGTGAACTTCACGCACCTTTAAAGACTTCAATGTCATCAGGCGTGCATACATTGTATACAAACTTTCACCGGTGGGAGGGAAGCGCTGTGCCGCGCTCCCGGCTGCATGGGTACCACCATCTTGCTTGTTTCTCCCGTGAAACACGACGTGCTGTGGTTCGGAGAGAAGGGCAAGACAGGCAGTGTAATTACTGGCACCGAGACTTAACATCTTATGTCTCAGGATAGGCAACACATAACTGAGTTGCCTGGGCTCGTTCCAGGTAAACTAGTTTATGTTCATGGGAGTCGACCACTTACCATCAGGAGGCACTTTGCCAGTTTGCCTATCCAACTAACATAAAAAATAATAGGGTAGGTAGGTATATTCAGTAGAAGTGGAATACGAATGGCGGGAGATCGGCCGTCTCGGCGTTCATTGGAAAAGTTTAGTCCGGGAGTAGACCGAATGATGATGCTTATACTTAGTATCGTTGCTAGGTTTCTATGTAACAATGTATAACTGTAAGTCTTGTCTTCCCCACCATGGCTCAGGCCTTGACGTGGTGGTGGCGCTCAGTAGTCTAGGGTGAGCACCTTGGGCGAAGCTAATTGAGCCGAGGGGGCTCTTTGTACCCCTCTTATAAGAAGAGGGATACAAAGAGCAGGGGGCAAGGGGCGAGGACGGGAACCTCACCCCATTGTGCTGTCCCGACGTTGGGAGGGGTTGTTCTGTGGTGCGGGACAACCCCTCTGTGGAGGTGGCGTCGGTTGGAGTGCCACCAATGCCGCCATTAGTGAGATGCCCCGGATCTGTTGAACAACAGGATACCTCGACGGATAATCAGCCCCTCAAGAGACCGACGTTACCCGCACAGAGGGGTTGTACCGCATTACAGAACCCCCCCCCCCCACGTCGGGACAGTACAATGGGGTGAGGTTCCCATCCTCGCCCCTTGTCCCCCTGCTCTTTTGTCCCCTCTTCTTATAAGAGGAATACAAAGAGCAGCTCCCTCGGCTCAATTGGCTTCTCCCCAGGTGGGTATGTGGGACTCGCTGCGCCCGAAAGATGGTAAATGGACGCAGCTCTTCCCACTAAAACCCGGCGAGTGCCACCAATGCCGCCCTTGGTGAGGTGCCCCGGATCTAATGAAGAAACAGGGCATCTCAACGGCTATTCAGCCCCTCGCCACCTACGCCACCTCCACAGAGGGGTTGTTTGCGTACCACAGAACAACCCTTCCCAACTTTGGGACAGTACAATGGGGTGAGGTTCTCATCCCCGCCCCTTGCCCCTGCTTTATTGTCCCCACTTCTTATAAGAGGGGTACAAAGAGCCCCCTCGGCTCAATTAGCTTCGCCCAAGGTGCTGGGCTCACGTCGCCACGTGAAGGCCTAAACCATGGTGGGGCTCTTTCTCACTCTCCCTCAATCGGCCTCAATCACTCTCCCTCTTGGACAAAAACGTTGCACATGTGACGTTTCATCCGTAAAAAAATTACCCTCATGCGCGCAAAGAAGTTTCACTTCGAAAATTTGGTTTTCGCGTCATGTCATTAGGAACTGGAAATAGGCCTCAACTCCAAGATGAGATTCCAAGATGAGTCTTAAAATCAAAAGTATATTATGAACTAAACGAACCATCTGTAGTGGACCATTTTTTGTACCCCAACGTAATTGTAAAATAAACTTAGAACATCTGCTAACTCGTTATATAAACAACACGGACAGACAATATACAAAGGTACACCCACGTTGTACGGGACAAGATCACCCGACTGGGAAGGAGATAGTACTTCGTATTTAAGTTCTACCGTAAACTTATACGATTTTTATATCGGTGACAAATGTGACTTCAAAAAAGTATTTTCTGTTGTAGGCTTTTGAATTTGTTTTGTTCTGTAGACTTGAAATGTATCTGTGCCTGTGGACACTACCTGAAATTAGCCCAGACAACTCATTTATCCCAACCATTGTTCAGGCCTTGTCGTGGCGGTGGGACTCAGTAGCCTAAGGTGAACCCAGCACCTTGGGCGAAGCGAATTGAGCCGAGGGGGCTCTTTGTACCTCTCTTATAAGAAAAGAAGATAAAAGAGCAGGGGGGACAAGGGGCGAATATGAGAACCTCACCCCATTGCACTGTCCCAACGTTGGGAGGGGTTATTCTGTGGTGCGGGACAACTCCTCTGTGGAGGTGGCATCGGTCCCTTGAGGGACTGACTAGCCGTCGAGGTGCCCTGTTTGCTCATTAAATCCGGGGCACCTCACCAAAGGCGGCATTGATGGCACTAACCGGGTTTTAGTGGGTACATTACCACCTTTTGGGTGCAGCGAGTCCCACAGGATTTGTCTCAGGATGACACATGAATTAAGTCCAAGGTGATCCCGTTCTTGTTCATGGGCGACGCTAACGCCATCAGCTGGTCTGCCAGTTTCCAATTGTCATAGAAACTAAAAGCATAATATTATGTTGTAACGTAGCTAATCTGTACTTGGGCCAGCCAGTCTTCAAATAGGCCACGCGTGGGCCTATGTCGCAACCTAGGTGTAGACGTGGGCGAGTGACGTCACCCGTCGTAATGTTGGTCAACGATGCCCACGTCTGGGTTTGGGATTCCGTCTGCTAATACATTTCAATGGTACATTTGGCGAGTAGATTTTTTTTGTAAGAATTACGGATACCTTTTTTAAAACCATTTAAAGAAAAGATTTGACAACCTTATCGTCACAGAGGTGGATTTCTCTTCTTTTATCTATATTATAAATGAGAGAAAGTTAGAGAGTAAGGAAGAGTTGGAGAGAGCTAGATAGAGATACCCGTGCCTTGAAATCTCTTTCTATCACTATCTCTCTCTTTTAACTCTTTATCTCCCACCGGTGGGAGGGAAGCGCTGTGCTGCGCTCCCGGCTGCATGGGTACCACCATCTTGCTTGTTGCTCCCGTGAAACAGTTTTGCTGTGTTTCGGAGAGAAGGGCAAGACAGGCAGTGTAATTACTGGCAACGAGACTTAAAATCTTATGTCTCAGGATAGGCAACACATAGATGAGTTGCCTGGACTCGTTTCAGGTAAACTAGTTTATGTTCATGGGTGACGTCGACCACTTACCATCAGGTGGCACGTTTGCCAGTTTGCCTATCCAACATAAAAAAAGCTTGCATGCTCAATTTATAATCACATGTTAATGCAAATTAACTATCCTTATCTTTAAAACAACCATAAACGAAAAACTCGCTAAATACCGAGGTATTTAGCGAGTTAAAACTTAAGAAATATGGATAAATCTCGATTTATCCATATTTCTTAAGCGCTAATGGCAAGCGAATACAGTACATACAGTTCCCATAGTGATCTCTACATTTGGGGTGATTGACAGAACTCTGAAAGAAGTCTAGATGTTTTAAAGATACCAACTAAAATCATGAACATAATGCGGAGCCACAATTATAAAAACCTACCGCAACACAGCAACACTAGAATTTTTGAAGTGAAACTTCTTTGCGCGCATGAGGGTATATTTTTTCGGATGAAACATCACAAAATATTTCCCATTGAATGATATGTATTGCTAAAGCCCGCAAGGTTCCTTTTAAATATCTAATAACTAATTTGTTGCACACAAGATATATTTGGGCGTATAACTGTTTTTACGCAACTTAATTCATCTTACCAAACCCACGTTTGAATTAGAAATCGTGTGTTGTGATTTTAGGGTCCCGTATGCAGGATGAAAACCGCCTGTTTTCTGTTATGTGGTTATATTAATATACTTATGTGGTTTTAGTTATATTATGTGGACAATTCAAGATTTTGGCGTAGGTTTGCGGAGTTCAGCGGAGTGGTGCGCTGTGCCAAGCTCCTGTCATCATGGGCAGATGAGTTGTCTGGGTGGTCCCAAGGGAACTTATGTTCATAGGCAACGTTGAATCATCAGCTCGCCATGTCTGTCTGTCTAAACTCACTTATCGGTCGAGTTAACTTTAACCGTATCCAAATTGGTGATGCTTTAAATTTTTAAGATGCGCGCACATCGTCACGAAAAACCGACACCCTGAAGTTAGCTATAGTCATTATTTTATATAACAATTTTCACATAATGACAGTATAGACGTCAGAAGAAGATATAGTTTTTAACTACACAATAGGCAAAAAGGTTACAGTGTAATGAAATTGTACTATGTATTTTTCTTTAAGGAGTATTACTTCTAACGCGTGTACATACACTTTTTTATAATAATAATCATTTTAGCCACCACCACCACCACCACTTCCATCATCATCATCATCAGCCTTTATCCGTCCACTGCTTATCATAGGCCTCGATAAACGCCAAGATATTTAATGTAGGTTCAGTGACACGTTATAGAGGTGAAATATTTTTTAATCGCATAGTTTAGAAGATTACCTCCCACGACCAAACATACATAAGATATTTAATTATAATATATACTAAATGTCAATAATAAATTATGTTGAATTAAATCAAAACACAAATAAAAATTGAGAATAAGTTTTAAATACGGCCTCGTAAAAAAGCTATAAAGAACAAAAGCTATTTGTGATTTTTAATATACTATAGTAAAGTGTGAGACGAGTGTCCAATATTTGACACTTCTGCTGTTTTGAGACGTTGATAATGCCGAAGTATCGATCTCCGTGAAACTATAGTAATATCCATGGTAAAGCCTTTTTAAAAATATAATTAACCGTCCACAGTATTTTTTCTCAAACTCACTCAAACTCTTCTCACTCTCTCAAACTCACTCTCAAAAAGATTCTTTCGTTGTTTCGAAGATTGGCCAAACAAAATCTTCAGCTTTAATAAATTAATATAGATAAGACTTTTATATAGCCATTATTAGTAATGAACGAAAAATCACGTATTGTATGTATTTAGAAATATATAAGTATATATCAGTTGTCTGGTTGCCATAAGAACAGGCTCTGCCTAGTTTGGGATCAGATGACCGTTTTTTTTTATGTTAGTTGGAAAGGCAAACTGGCAAACGTACCACCTGATGTTAAGTGGTCGACGTCGCCCATGAACATAAACTAGTATACCTGGAACGAGCCCAGGCAACTCATCTATGTGTTGCCTATAATGAAACATAGATGTTAAGTCTCGGTGCCAGTAATTACACTGCCTGTCTTGCCCTTCTCTCCGAAACACAGCAAAGCTGTTTAACGGGAGAAATAAGCAAGATGGTGGTACCCATGCAGCCGGGAGCGCGGCACAGCGCTTCCCTCCCACCGGTGCCGTGTGGTAGTTGTTCATACATCTTATATTATTATTATTATATTAAATTATATTATTATTACTAGCTGTTGCCCGCAGCTTCGCCCGTGCCAACTTAGATTTACAGCCGTACCCGGATTAATGATGATTATTTTTATAGCCTAAGTTACTCCATATAACATAAGCTATCTGCCAGTGAAAGTCTCATCAAAATCGGCTGAACCGTTTCAGAGATTAGCTGGAACAAACAGACAGACAGACAGACAGATAAAAATTGTAAAAAATGTTATTTTGGTATATGTACCGCGTATACATCCATATGCATTTAGTAAAATGCAGTTATAGACACTCCAATTTTATTTATCTGTATAGATAAACAACAAATTATTTATTTTGATTTTTCCCTTTACCAATGTTGTGGGGTTGGCCAATTTTCATGACTCAATGAGATGTAATCTTGTTTTGATTTGAGAAAGGCAGACGGACGGACAACGAAATGATGAATGAATAAGAGTTTTGTCATTGTGTAGCGGAACCCTAAGAACATAAAACTTGACCTCCTATATGCTAGTGATGTATAATTGTTTTTTTATCGACAACCGAATCGAATATGCTAATTTTTTACCGCCCACGAATTACTAAAAAATGCAAAACACGAATATAAAAACTGAAAAACACATACAACTAACGTTATTTTTAACCCCCGTAAAAAGATAATAATAATAATATCTATGGACGCTTTCACACCACGTCAATCTGGCCCCGTGGTAAGTTCTCGAAGAACTTGTGTTACGGGTACCAGACAACGGAAATATATTTAATACTTTTATACTATACATATATTTAAGACTTTTATTATATAATACACATATTTAATACACATCCATGACCCAGGAACAGGAAATATTTTTGTTCCCTGGCGGGATTCGAATCCGCAACCTCCGGCTTGAGCGCCAACGCGCTTATCACTGAGCCACAGAGGTCGTCGAAAAAGATGGGTGTTATATACAAATAGAAATTCTTTATTATCAAGTCAAGGAC
Source organism: Helleia helle (assembly GCA_963853865.1). Classification (NCBI taxonomy): domain Eukaryota; kingdom Metazoa; phylum Arthropoda; class Insecta; order Lepidoptera; family Lycaenidae; genus Helleia; species Helleia helle. Next base: position 3,020,392 of record OY971437.1, read on the forward strand.
ATTTGTAGTATCATGAGATACTTGTGACAGATGGACACGCTCTGCCGTAACAAATATGTTAACATTTAACAAAATAAATAAGTAAAATTACAAGTGTTTGATTAAAATATGTTTGAAAACTTTGACACCTTTTCAAATAGGTGAATAGAATTGGATGCGGTTCTTTTATTTGAAAATATAGCGTTCTGATATGTATCATCAAAATTGGTTCAGCAGTTTCAAGGTTGCTTTTGTTATTGTGTTGATTTTTAGGGTTCCGTAGCCAAATGGCAAAAAACGGAACCCTTATAGATTCATCATGTCTGTCTGTCTGTCTGTTCGTCCGTCCGTATGTCACAGCCACTTTCTTCCGAAACTATAAGAGCTATACTGTTAAAACTTGGTAAGTAGATGTATTATGTGAACTGCATTAAGATTTTGACACAAAAGGAGAACTTATACTTACTTAGAACTAAAACTCATTTTTTTTTCATGAAACCCATCCGTGTGGGGTATCTATGGATAGGTCTTCAAAAATGATATTGAGGTTTCTAATACCATTTTATTCTAAACTTCACTTCCAAAGTGGAAAAATGTGTGTAACTTCTAAAATAAGAGAATGACAAAACTAAAAAAAATATATGATGTACATTACCATGCAAACTTCCACCGAAAATTGGTTTGAACAAGATCTAGTTAGTAGTTTTTTTATACGTCATACATCGTAAGCAGCAATTTACCTTTCATTCAATCAACTCAAATATATAAAAACATTTAATTCCATAAACATAAACCATATTTTTTGTTAAAGTATCTAAAGTTGTATATTACGTAATGGTACGGAACCTTCGTGCGAGAGTCCGACTAGCACTTGGCCGGTTTTTATTTTTGTATACAATAATTGTTTTAAAGATAGTTAAAAATATAAACATAAACATCCACGTATTAATGTACATACTTTTACTATCTTTTTGACAAGATTTTCTTTCTGTCAAGTCTAATTTCTGAAAACTCTGAGGCATCCCTCCCTGAGGATTGACGACCTCTGTGGCTCAATGGTAAGCGCGTTGGCGGTTTCGAATCCCGCCAGGGAACAAAAAAGTTTTCAATGTTCCTGGGTCATGGATTTGTATTAAATATGTGTATTATACAATAAAAATCTTGAATATATACTTACAGTATAGTATAAAAGTATAAAATATATTTCCGTTGTCTGGTACCCGTAACATAACTTCGAGAACTTACCACGGGACCAGATTGACGTGGTGTGAAAGCGTCCAAACATTATTATTATTATATTATCCCGCGGAGGAGTGGACCTCTCCCCAGGCGAGCAAGGACCCGCTGCATCCGAAAGTTGGTAAGGTGGACGCAGCTCTACCCACTAAAACCCGGCGAGTGCCAACAATGCCCCCTTTGGTGAGGCTCAACACTATATAGGCGGATAGTCAGTTCCTCAAGGGACCGACAAACCTCCACAGAGGGGTTGTCCCGCACCACAGAACAACTTCTCCTAACGACGGGACAGTACAATGGGGTGAGGTTCCCACCCTCACCCCTTGTCCCCCCTGCTCTTTTGTCCCCTCTTCTTATAATAGGGATAGAAAGAGCAGCTCCCTCGGTTCAGTTTGCTTCGCTCGGGAATGGGAAGTAGGTACGTGGGCGAAACCGTGGGGCGCTGTTGGTACTTAATAAAGTTAATAGTAAAATAGTAGTTTTATAATAAAATATATCAAGCTGTATTTAGTAAAATAAGAAAGGGGCCCCTTACTAATATCACCCCCCCAATCTCCGACTACCTACATGGGAAAACGATTTAGTCGGTCTTGGTGTTCATTGAAGGAGGTCAGCGGACGGACAAAGGCTGATCATGATTGTAAAACAAAAGTAGTTTAAAATCGAAGGTACTTAACACCGAACAAAAGTTGTGAATAGTGTTGGGCAACTCTCGTATTCATAAAACATCGATAATATTTGCCTTTGTCCAACTTTTTATTTCGAAACTTTTACACCGTTCAAAACAGGTTTTTAGGATTTATCCCATTTTATTTACATTTCCTAATGGTTTTAGTAAGGTCAATTAAACTTTGTTGTATTTCGGGTTTTCCTTTTAAAAGCTTTTTGTGCTGTTACATTTAAGTTGATAATAATAATAATATCTATGGACGCATTTACACCACATCAATCTGGTCCCGTGATCAGAATCAGATCAGATCACTATACATATATTTAAGATTTTTTTATTATACAGAGTGCAATTGAAATCATGAGCATCCTTTTAAATTTAGGCACTGCCCATGTAACTACTAATGTTACGAATACTAAAAATAAAATTAAAGCATGTTATTGAAAACCCTTATAATTAAATCCTGTCATAAAAAGTATCAAGTTCGGTTGGGCGCAGTTTGGTTTACGAAAATGCCGCCCGCGCCGTGTAGAATACGTAGACCTCGCGTCAGTTATGTACGTGAAGGATACCTATCTATTAGAAATAAATAGCTTGTAAATAAATATATAAAAAATAAATCCCTTTCTTGCATATTTTTTTCATAAATCAGATTATTATTAGCCGTAATGCAAATAGTATCATTAGTAGTGTCTAAATTTGAAAGGATGCCCATGATTTCAATTGCAGCCTGTATAATACACATATATTTAATACACATCCATGACCCAGGAACACAAAAAACTTTTTTGTTCCCAGGCGGGATTCGAACCAGCTACCTCCGGCTTGGTTAGCGCGCCGACGCTCAAGCCATTGAGCGGCAGAGGTCGTCGGTCGAGATTTTTTTGTATTGTACTGCGTTTCCCTCCTTTTCTCTATCCCCCCTCCTTTTCTCTATCTTCCCTCCCCATGGGTCACCGGAAACTCACAAACCGCACGAAACGCGACAGCATAGCTATCAATTGACGCCGGTGTTATGTGAGCGAGATGTGTCGTTTGCTGATGAAGCTAATAAATAAAGTAGGCATATTTTTCGATACTGCAAACATATTCAAATGTAAGTTGACTCACTTGCGGACCTTAGGCACTTAGGAAACTCATTAGTAAGTTATTTTCTGTTTGTTAGACTGTGAGATAAAACTTTGAAGGACCTAAAATCTAGATGGCTTTGGGTCTTTTTTACTATCTAATAAAACTGGCCCAACTTAGTACATTTTGTCATTCAGAATGTCCTACCGAGAGAAGCCAGGATGCCATAGAAATTAGGCTTTTGGGCGGTTAATCTACTTACTACAAGTTTGTTTTTTTTTTCTGTTGATATGCAACAACCAAGTTTGATGGTCAAGGTGCCGATTGTAATAATATCAGTTTCTATTAGCGGTGGGTAAAGCGAAGGCTTTTTTTTCTTTAACGCTGGCTGCTCTGAGTCACGCTAGGGAGTGGGTCTCCCCACGCGGGTATGTGGGATTCGCTGCGTCCGAAAGCTGGTAAGTGGATGCAGCTCTACCCACTAAAACCCGGCGAGTGCCACCAATGCCGCCTTTGGTGAAGTGCCCCGGATCTAATAAGCAAACAGGGCACCTCGACGGCTAGTCAGCCCCTCAGGGGACCGACGCTACCTATACAGAGGGGATGTCCCGCACCACAGGACAACCCCTCCCAACATCGGGACAGTACAATAGGGTTAGGTTCCCGTCCTCGCCCCTTGCCCCTGCTCCTTTGTCCCCTCTTCTTATAAGAGGGGTACAAAGAGCCCCCTTGGCCCAATTAGCTTCGCCCAAGGTGCAGCGGCTCACCCTAGGTACTGAACCCCACCGCCACTACAAGGCCTGAACCATGGTGGGGTGAACAAGTTAACTTGGAGCTAGCCCAGGCAACTCATTCATGTGTATATCCAGGTACATAAGATGTTAAGTCTCTGTGCCAGTAATTACATTGCCTGTCCTGTTCTCTCCGAACATCAAAGCTGTTTGACGGGAAAAACAAGATGGTGGTACCCATGCAGCCGGGAGCGCGGCACAGCGCTTCCCTTACATTGGTAAATCTTTAAACTCTCTCTCATCTGAATTATGAACTGTCTTGACATTTGACAATCATTTTAATACATTATATTTTACTACGCACTAAAAAAAGATGTTTCATATATATATCTATAAATTTATGTACTGTGCATACGAGCGTTTTTTTAAACGCCCAGTATAATAATTGCACAAATAAATAGTGTTGTGGAAACCTCAAAAAGACGATATTAAAGATAGCACGAGAATATGTTCTATATTATTATATTTATTTCTTTAGCCTATTACGGTGCTGAACGTAAGTGCCGGCATTTTTATTCAGGCGTTCATTGTTACCTCAAAATGAAATACCTTGGATCTCACTGCCTTTCTGCAATATAAATCTATACTAATATTATAAAGCTGAACAGTTTGTTTGTTTGAAAGCGCTAATCTCAGGAACTACTGGTCCGATTTTAAAAAATTATTTCAGTGTTAGATAGCCCATTTATCGAGGAAGACTATAAGATATCGAGGAAGATCACGCTGTGACTAATAGTAATTAAGTTGAGTAAGTTAATGCGGGCCAAGCTGCCGGCAACAGCTATTGTTAGAAAGCTGAAAATTGAAAGAAAGTCTGAGACCTTAGATCCAACCGTACCGTACTAACAACAACTGAATGTAGTTCATCTTTTTAAAATTAGTTTATTAAAGGAGATATTAAACCGGGCATTTAAAAATCTATCAAAGGTATTTTTTAAAAGGCTGACTAGTCATTTTTTTAATGTCCGTCAAACACACGTTTTTTTAAACGCTCGTCTAAAAATGTTTTTATACGCCCGTCTACGTATATTTAAATTTACGATACGAAAAGCGATTTATTGCACATAAAACGGATGCCTCGTTAATTTTTTACGGGTGGATACTTAACAAAAAAACGCTGCGTTTTCGCTCGAGTTTATGTTCTAAACGTTCAGTAGTTTTTATGTATGTATCGATTTTGGATTGGTTTCGGGATAAAATAAGTTCAAAGTCAGTGGGGATAAGAAGAGTCTTTACCCGAGAAAGGGATGTATTATTTTCGTTGTCATGGAGACCCGGCAAGAGAACAATCTTATATGGGAGAAAAGTTAAAATAATGTCCAGCTTATGCTATAAATAACTAATTCTAAAACCGGCCACAATGGCGCTGATGAACTAACAGGGTATACCGGATATGATGTATGTATATAAATGTGCGTGCGTATTTTCTTTCGCACACACCCTTAAAATTATACCACCTCATGGTAACGTGGCGCCATCCTCATTTAACGCTTTTCGAAGGACACTTTTCCTACGCGTAGATTGTACTTGTGTCTTATCCAACCCGACGCCAGGAGGCCGTGTGGTCGATGACTACACGGTGGGCGGGGGGCAACCCCCGACCTTAACAAACCATAAGTTAGTTAGTAAGCCAAATCGGCTCACACTAATCCGATGTAGCATTAAGGCCGTGGGGCCGTTAGCATAGATCATTTCGAAAAAAAAGTCTCCATGTTCGTTGTGTGTCGTGTTGTGTAACGTATGTTCATGGGTGACGTTTACTGCTGTACTGTCAGTTTGTCTGTCAAGCCCTTCTAATAGTTACAGTAAATTTGTGCCTGACAAAAGATGTCATCATGCACCACAGTCCTAATGGATTTGGGATTATAGATAATAAACGAGTCACAAAATATTTAATTAAATTGAAATCTAATATAAAATATAACGCAATTTTAACTATACTAGCTTTCGCCCGCAGCTTCGCCCGCGTTAACTTAGATTTTCAGGCGTATCCGGAGTGATGATAATTATTTTTAGCCTAAGTTACTCCTTATAACAACAGCTATCTGCCAGTGCAGGTCCCGTCAAAATTGGCCCAGATATTTTAGAGATTAGCCGGAACAAACGACAGACAGACATAAATTGTAAAAAAGGCTATTTTGTCGTGTATACAAACATATGCATTTAATAAAAAGCGGTTATTTTATATTCACAAACAGACACTTCAATTTTATTTATCTGTATAGATTTCGTTACTTATAATATTTAACTAGTATAAGGTTACTTTATTAAACATACTAACATAAACTTCTCTTTTCAGATAACATAAGATGAACGAGTGATAAGGCTGAATACTGAACCTCTGTGCCTGTCACCGACGATGTCGCGGTGACTTTGACAGTCGACAGCTGACACTGACAAGTGGCATGCGCTCCCGCCAAAATGTGTGCCAAATACAACATTGTCTTCTTATTATACGGTGAGTTATATTGTATTAAATACAGGTACATTTACATTACCTAGGTAACACTGAAAATGTTTAGAAAATGAAAAACGGCTTAATGTAGAAAGTTGCCAATACTTTTATTGTTTTTCGAAGTAATCTCCGTTTCTTTCTACACATCGTCGCATTCGATGGAACCACTGAGAAAAGCAGTGGGCCCATTCTTCCTTAGGAGTCTCTTCTATGGCATTTTCGTACGCTTTCACCGCATCTTCAGGGATCTTAAAGCGAATACCTCGAATTTTATCTTTAGTTCCTGGGAATAAATGAAAGTCGCAGGGCGCCAGGTCAGGACTGTAAGACTGTAATGACTCATTATCTCGACACCTGCCATAGTCAAATATTCAACAGTCCGTTTTGCGGAGTGGGCTGAAGCATTGTCGTGGTGAAGGAGAGGCCTGCTTCGAGGGCGCTGCTGTCGAATTTTTTCCAAGACAACAGACAAACAGCTATTGACATACCAGTCTGCAGTAACTGTTCTTCCATCTTCTAGCACAACTGTCGCGATCTGACCTTTCCGACCAAAGAATGAGGCAATCATCTTTTTTCCTTGACTTCTTCCTTTCTTTACCTTAGTTGGGCCGATCCTCGAAAGGAAACACCCACTGAGCTGATTGTCTTTTGGTTCCGGGTTCGTAGCAATATATCCAGCTTTCATCACTTGTGATGATTTCAAATACAGCATTTGAGTTACCGCCGTTGAACTTACCTAACATTTGGCGACACCAGTCCATGCGGAGGCGTTTCTGGTCGTCGGTTAAAGTATGGGGAATCCATCTGGTACAAAGCTTCCTGGCGCCTAAATGTTCGTGTAATATTTTTTGATCTTGACTCATACCAATGCCTAGGCTTGCCCGTATCTGCTGATAGGTCACTCTCTTATCTTCCTCTATCATGCGTCGCACTGATGTTATCTTCAGTAGTCGCTGTTAAAGGACGTCCCTCACGCGGATCATCACTGAGATTGCACGCTTAAACTCGTTAAACCAATTGTAAATAGTGGCACGAGATGGGGCTTCATTAGAAAATGCTAATCGCAGCATGCTATCATAGCTTTGTTGTTGAGTAAGCCCACAACGAAAGTCATAATAAATCATTGACCGAAAATTTTCTCGCGTTATGTTCATTTTCACGTGTAACAAGAGTTTTAGATTTGCCGCCAATTCACAAAAACAAATGACAAATGAATGCAATATACTACATTAGGTTACCAAAGAGTTCTAAAATTGAAATTCAAAAAAGTTTCATTTTCAATGTTTCTAACTGGCCAGTTCTAAACATTTTCAGTGTTACCCACGTATTACAACTAATTAGAACAGAACAGAAATATATTTCTGTTCTGTAATATATTTTTTTGAAGTTAATATACATACTTCTTTTGGTACGTTAGGGAAAAATGACGATGCGATGCGCGCGCACACCGTCACGAAAAACCGACACTCTAAAGTAAGCTATAGTCAACATTATTTTATAAAACAATTTTCACATAATGACAGTAAGTATAGACGTCTAGAAAATATAGTTTTTAAATACACAATAAGCAAAAAGGTTACAATGTAATGAAATTGTACTATGTATATTTTTTTATTGATCTCGTGAACAAAATATTGGTAAAAAATTCCGATATATCGAGCTTAGCGAAATGAAAAACGCGAAACCGAAAACCGCGAAAGGTAAACCGCGAAAATAGATATAATAATAATTCGACCATATTTAACTTGGGGCTATAATTGGTCCTTCAATACTCCTGGGAAGTTTTCAAGATAATGTTTGTGAGTTCGGATGTATAGTAAACTTCAAAACTCATCCGATGAAAAATTAATTTACCTTTATAGTGCTTTAAAATCATAATCGTAAAGTAAACGCGTTTAAAGCCACTTAAGTAATAAAATATTAATATTTCCTTTGAATAGGACTTTAAAAACAATTACTAAGTCGCCCCATTTAAAACATCTGTTCAAAAACCTAGATTTTCAATTGTCAAGTGGCCCTTGTGCTAACTATTGTTAAACAACATTGTTTTTGCTCGTATGTTTAGGGTGTATTTAAATAGTATTATAAAAGAATACTTGAGAAAACCCGACTAAAATTTTGTAATGTAACATTACGATTGATTTAATTTTGTCGGGTTATACTTTTGTTTGTTGAAGTTTGTATACAAATATTTTTTACTCTTTATTTCGAATTTCGAAAGAAATCACTCGTAGGTTGATCACCTCGAGGAAATTAATAACTATGGGTAAAAGTTCAAAATCGGCTTCTATACTGGATTATGAAGATGAAAATACCTTAATTGATTTCTAGGTAAGTTTACTTACATTGTACATTTAGTCCCACGCGAACTAATTTTATAGGTGACGTTGGCCACTTATTTGGTGTTTTCTACCCTGTCTATCAAGTGGAATGTCAATGATCTATGAAATCTTTAGTAAAATCCTACTTATTTTATAAACTACCGAATGGATTTAAATGAAACTTTACCCCTCTTATAAGAAGACAGGATAAAAGAGTAGGGAGGACAGGGTACAAGGGACAAGGATAGGAACCTGACCCCATTGCACTGTCCCGACAATCCCTGTGCGGGACAACCCCTCTGTGGAGGTAGCGTCCCTTGGGGGACTGACTATCCGTCGAGGTGCCCTGTTGCTCAACAGATCCGGGGCAACTCAGCAAAGACGGCATTGGTGGCAATCGTCGGGCTTACTGGGTAGAGCTGTGTCCACTTACCAGCTTTTAGGCGCAGCGAGTCCCACATACCCCCGCGGGATGCCTAAGATCATTTCTCAGCGCAAAAACAAGAAAAAAAGAAATAAAAAAGGCCTTTGTTCAGCAGTGGGTGATGATGATGACTCCTTGATCCAACTTTAGAAGTAATAAAAAGGAATACCCCCAGTTCATATTTCATCAAATTCCAATTTTTCCGGAGTAAAACAAACTGTCAAACTTCCTCCGACTTTGTGTTATTACTTTTTAAATGCCCAGAACTTCTGAAGATAGAGATATTATGAGGATAACGGGAATAAAGCGTTCGCCTCGGGGATTTATAATTAATGGGCATTAATTCGAAAATCAATAATTGTTGTTACTAGTTAAGGCAGGCGCCATGCAATAGAAAGAATTAAGAATATAATATAATCAAATCAAAACATAATCGTACACAATGTAGTTTCCTATGGATTAAATAGTGCGAACAATAACTACCTAGCAGTGGCTTCTTCTAGCCACTCAGCATTTGCCACCTCACCTGCTGTCTCACCATTACAACAATGGTGAGACGCTGATTTTCAGTGACTTCTCATTGTCACTTGGAGTGACATCACTGACAGCACTTATATAACTAAATATTAACATACATTATTCGCGTTTTACAAGTTCAAATCATTAAAAAAACACACACAAATATTCACAACACAACAATAGCGATATCGTGTCCTACCCTAAGTTAGTGCACAGTGCAAAATTTTATCAAAATCCGTCCAGTTTCATTTGATCGCAGACAAAAACCATGACACGCACGTGACATAACCTTCCTTTGCTAATTGCTCTAGTCTCTATCTTTTTTTCGTATGTATGTCACCGAATTTCTCCTAAACTGGATCGATTTTGACGAAATTTTTGTTAAGTGGTGTTTAGATTTACATTTTGGTCCGCTACAAGATGTTTTGTACTATTTTGGGTACGCTAGTGCAACTATAATAAACAAAATGTCTGTTAACTGCAAATCTAACGCGAAGCTGCGGCAAAGCTAGTATATTCCTTGTCTATGTCCTTTTTGGGACGTCATCTATCTCTGTCAAATTTTATCTAAACCATAGATATTATAATATAGAAGGACTGGGCATACCTACGACAAAAAGGCTTAACATGGCTACCATTGCTAGGGTTTTGACAGCAAAACCACAAACTATATAGAGAATACTACTAAGAAAAGGGCACTCAAGATGGCGGATCAGGCACTCACTTACAGCTGTAAGTTTAAAGAAAGGGGCATCTCCTCTTATTTCCTAACGTCATGATCTAAACCCGATCAGCGGTTTAGGGTAAGCGTCCACATGCCCACACTAAACGGATCGCACTCAAGTGTCATTCTATACAAAGAATGCTACGATCCGTTGGATGCGAAGCCTGCGATGCGCACTTTGGACGCTTACCTTTTGGGGTGAACGGACATCAGTATTTTTAGAAGTAAAATAATCATCATCATACCGGGTGTTGCCCGCAGCTTCGCCCGCGTTCCCCACCATGGTTCAGGCTTTGACGTGGCGGTGGGGCTCAGTAGGGCACCTCCACAGAAGAGCCCTGTTTGTTTGTTATATCCGGGGCACCTCACCAAAGGCGGCATTGGTGGCACTCGCCGGGTTTTAGCCCAGCGGGATGCCTCAGAGCATTTCCCGGCGTTAAAGAAAAAAAAGCTTCGCCCGCGTTAACTTTGATTTACAGCCGTACACGGATTGATGATGATTATTTTTATAGCCTAAGTTACTCCTTATAACATCAGCTATGTGCCAGTGAAAGTCCCATCAAAATCAGCCCAGCCGTTTCACAGATTAGCCGGAACAAACAAACAGACAGACAAAAATTGTAAAAATTTCTATTTTTATGTAGGTATGTACTAACAGACACTCCAATTTTATTTATCTGTATAGATAACAATTTATTTTCATCACCCGAAATCTCACTGGACGTAGGCGATAAATATTACCTAGTGATTAGAATTGTTAACAACACCTTACCGTCAACGGCTGGACCCCAGGCCACCACTTCGAATTTAATATACTAGACCAATTCAACAATTTACCGGTTTTTTGTAAACCGGTTTTTACACAAAAAACGGTATTATAATAGTCTGCGATCCGATGGTCTAGTGGGTTGCGCTTGGCTTTTTGAGTAAGAGGCGATTCTGACCGGTGCCATGAAACGGTTCTTCGTCTCCGTGCACGAACATGAGAATATTTCTTGATCAATGAAGGAAATATGTCTGATGAGATTAAAAGTCTTTGAAGGTGTGAAGTTCACCCCCCTTTGGGCATATGACCTAACACTCTCCTCGCTTGATTTCGAGGAGACCAGCCAGCAGCGGGACATATTATAAGTGTTGATGATGATCCAATCATCGTAAAATGCTCTGTATTGGGATTTAGTGATGGGACAACCACTTGCTAGTCGAAATTTTATCGATTTGTTGGAGACTCTGTTTATTCTCTATTTCTCCTTTTATTGTATTTGTTAATGATTTCCCTTGGATACTTTTTGTGATGAATAGAAGCGTCCAAAGAAATGAAAGTTAGGAAGTCACTGCGAAATAATTTCACTAATCCACGTTTTGGATATTAGCGCAAGCCATCGAGCATATGACCGTAATAGAGCGAGTATGTCATGTGTTTGTATGAAAACAAATTCCGCCGTCGCAGCGACGCTGCGCCAGTTCTGCTGCGATTTTTTTATGGCATAAGGAGGCAACCGAGCAGTCGGAGCCTTATGGTGACTACCGAAGCCCATAGACATCGCACAACCAAAAGTTATGCAAATGCGTTGCCCTGCTACTCTCTATCCCCTTGAAGGGCCACCGGAAACTCACAAACCGCATGAAACGCGACAGCGTATCTGTCACTTGACGCCGATATTATGTGAACGAGAGGTACTACCCTGGTTGTGCCGGCCCAATTCGGATGCAAAGCATGACACTACCTCTTACTATTTTCGACCGTTTAGACGTACGTACACTCTTTCAATTGCTATCACGTCAATGACAAATCACTGACCAGTTTCGGAATTGTATGGCTCACGTTACTAATCTATCCGGTTATACGCCTAACCTAAAACGAAAGATAAGTCAAAGTCAAGACGGTTAGTCTCGGTGCCAGTAATTAGGGGCCATCCATAAATTACGTCACACGAATTTCAAGATATTTGGACCCCTCCCCCGTCCTTGTCACAGATGGTTACATTTATAAGACCCCCCCCTAGTGTGACGTCACATATTTTGCAATTTTTAAATAAATAAATTGATAAATAAAAAAAAACTGCTCCGAAATTAGTTTTATTTTGGTTTAAATTGTTTTTTAATTTCTTTTTTTAATTAGTTCACAGTAGGTAGTCTTATGTGACGTCACAAAATCTGGGAGCCCTAACACCCCCTTGTCACATAATGTCACACTTCGTCGGACCCCCCCCTCCCCTTAACGTGTGACGTAATTTATGGACGGCCCCTTACACTGTCCTCCTCGACAGCAAAATATACAAATTATTAAAAACCTTATTCTATTACAAACAAGCCACTTGGTAACAAACAGTAGCCCCTATTTTATTCGTGTAAATAATATGAGCGTGTTAGTTATTTTATAAGCGGTCACGAAATCGCTATTTTCTTGGATAACAATGTTAAATATGTTGATAAGATGCTTTGACCCATATTGGCTTAAAAATAAAATTAAAAATGTTAAATTTTACTAATATGTACTAGAATTAATTAAGCTATCTCCCCACCATGGTTAAGGCCTTGACGTGACCGTGGGGTTCAGTAGCCTAGGGTGAGCCCAGCACGAGGTGGCTCTTTTTACCTTTTTACCTTCTTCTTCTTTTTACCTTTTTAACAGGGGGCAAGGGGCGAGGTCGGAACATCACCCCATTGTACTATCCTGACTTTTTTTTTTAATAGAAGAGGGGGCAAACGGACAGTCGGTTCACCTGATGGTAAGTGAATAGCGACACACACAACACAGAACAACCCCTGTTCTGTGGTGCGAAACAATCCCTCTGTGGAGGTGGCGTCGGTCTCCTGAGGCACTGATTAGCCTTCGAGGTGCACTGTTTGCTCATTAGATCCGGGGCACCTCACCAAATGCCTCAGAACTAAATGATGCCTAAAGGAAAAAAAAAAGATTAAGCTATTTCTCGTATTTATCTACCGCTCTATTCCGGTTATATTCAATGATCAATGGTAAGTCGGCAGTGATACTGTTTGTCTCTTCTGAAACACGTTGCAACAAGCAGGATGGTGGTAGCAATCGCACATCCCAACCGGTAAATGTTTCCATGTAAATGATAAACAGTTAAGCGCTAATGGACAAACAGTTACAATCTGATCGTGAGAGACATGTGCCCGATTCAATGTTTAATCTACACTAATATTATGTATGTGTGTTTATCATCTTAGAAACTGGTCCGTTCTATATCACTAAGCATCAAGCATATAACCGAATAGAGTTTTAATGTGAGCCATACATTTCCGAAACTGATCAGTGATTTGTCACTGACGTAATAGCAATTCAACCAACCAGTGATCTGTATGAACGTTCCATCGGCCAATCATCCTTCAATGGCCACCAGTCGGCCAATCAGAGCGCAGAACCGGCGCAGCGTCGCAGCACACATTTGTCGGAATTTATTTTCATACAAAACACATAACATTACCACTCTATTCCGGTTATATGCTCGATGTCACTAAAGAATATTGGCTAAAATATAGTAATTGTCATTTGTGTACTGGAGATAGATAATAATATGAAAACACACGAACATATAACCTCCTCCTTTTTTGAAGTCGTTTAAATATAGTATGAACCAACGAGTCTCCACGAAATCAGGCGAGGAGGGCGTTAAGCCATAACCATAGTTCATATACGCTGGCCTAGTGGTAATGCGGGGTGAACTTCACACAAAGACTTTTAATCTCATCAGGCATGTGTTTCCTTAAGATGTTTTCCTTCACCGAGCAAGCGAATTTTATAAAAACCCATTTCAAGTTATATAGTAACTTACCTAGACCTCATAAGAGCCCGAGTCCAGACCCACTACACCATGGTCGCTCACTAGGAGATACTGGTTCGAAAATTTTACCGAAATGTTATTAGCGGTTTTGGCGTGAAAAGTAGCTCACTCACTTTTGTTGCATTTTCTTTTAAAAGGCATTTTATTATTAAAACGGAATATTTACTAGTTTTTGAATTTAATTTCGTGGAGCTCGATATTTCGACATTACTACGAATATCTTGTTCAAGAGACTAAAGTATCGATCTCCACTAAATATAAAGTTAATGTAAGTAGTGATGTGGGTAGTCTACGAAAGTCATCTAATTCGAAAAGTTCTTTCACCAATATAATATCATTTGAGGCATACATTTTAATATAATAGTGTTAACCTTGTGCGTACTAAGTGTAGCTTTACCTGGGGTACAGCCTTGGGGATCCCAAACGAGGGGTCCGAAGTGGGAAACCACATCCGTTCCTGTCGCTGTTCTAGGCATACAAATACAAAGTAATAATAAAACAACTTTATATGGATATTTTTGTAAAACCAATATTGCAGAGTATCTGAAGTCAGAAAAATCTTCCGTGTAAAAATGCGGAAAAAAACCGTGTGGTGTCGTGGGAAACCAAATAGGAACAAATAGGAACGAAGTTCCTTATTATAAAAATATTAATTTCGAGTTATATTCTAGGTATGAAGAAAATAATTATTCGGGTATACATTTTAATTATAATTTTTTATCGATAAAAATTAGAGCATTTCCCGGCGTAAATAAAAAAAACTAACCCAACCAGTCGCAGGGACTGCAGAAGTGAAAACAAAACCATTAAATTCAAATACCTATAATACAGGCTGTAAAAGATTATGACAACCTAGTGACAACCTATACAATTCAAACGGCGCACAAAATGGCCGCATGACATTGACATTTCAGTGTGTTTGACGATTGTTTATGCAAACAAATATTGCATAATCTTATATAAATATATCAAACGTCATATAAACATTAAATAGCGTCTCTTATCGGTGGTAATGGTGTCGCGAATCCAGAGATCGCATCTAAAATTATGCGTACCTCGCCTAAAGAAGTTTTTAAAAACAAAAAAGTCACCTGAGATCAATGGGATTCGAACTTGGGATTTTTTTTTCCCCTAAGCAGCACCAATAAATAACACACAGCTACGCATGTGTCAGTCAATGGTGAACTGTATATAATGGTAGTTGTATTTCAATGGTAGATTCCATTTGATTTTTTTTCTGAGTATGATGACGTTAATAAAAAAAAACGCTTTTATTTAACGTTACGGACGTTTTGTTGCCGGCTAGGGTACCCTTTCGCAACGCCCCAAAAGCAAATTTGTTCCAAAAGTTAACGGAGTGAAATTTGCTCAAACATAAACAATATCTATAAAAATCGGCACATCTTTAAAAATGAACATCACTATTTGTTTAATGTAAAACGTGCTAGAAATCAGAAATTATTATTTATTATGTTTACGTGCAAGTCGTAGACAACCTTATTCTTACATAGCAAAGTTTTCTGTCTCAACGTAATAATTATTATAACTCAAACTGAGCTTTACTCGGATATTGGCAAATCCTTCAGGAAGGCAAAGAAGAAGAAGAAGCCGTAGACAATGTGGATATCTGCGAAAAAGTTAAAAACTTGGTAAACATTCTGTTTTAAACAGTTTTAATAATAAAAAGAATCATTATAATTAAATATCTTAAGCCCTGATAATGTTCGTGAATGGACCAGATTTAAAAATTAAACACGTAGTCTAAAATAGCATAAATACTATTTTTTATCGCAAAGTAAGAGGTAGTGTCATACTTTGCAGCCAAATTGGGCCGACACGACCGGGGTGGTACCTCTCACTCACATAACACCGCAAACCGTCTCACTCACGTAAAGTGACACGAAACGCGACATAGGTGTCTATATCGCGTTTCATGCGGATTGTGAGTTTTCGGTGGCCCATTGGGAGGGATAGGGAAAGGGAGGGCAACAGCTCTGCATAACTTTTGGTTGTGCGGATGTCTATGGGCGTCGGTAGTCACCATAAGGCTGCTCGGTAATTAAAAATAAAAAAATCGGACTAAGTCAGGTATCGATATAAAACCGGTAAACATGTTCACATCACTCTGTCGCTATGTCATGTATTATAATCCATACTATCTAATACAAATTACAAATGCGAAAGTGTTACATTTTTACTATAATACTGATCGGATCGATTTTTATAACAATTCGCAGCTTAAATTTGTCGGAAGTTTTCACACAAATCACATAACATTACCGCTCTATTTCGGTTATATACTCGATGTACAGTACTTGCTATCACATTCTCACGCAGGCTAAATAACATTTGTATGTCTTTTTGGAGTCGCTTTTCGTTTCAACTCAACAATTTACTAACACCAGAAGTGTAAAATGTAGTTGGCATGTGTATGTGTGTATGTTTGTCAACACTTACATCCATTGAAGAGTCGCGTACTCGGAACATACAGACCGGTTAATTTTCATGTAGCTAGGATGCTTGAGGCTGACAGAGTAAATTACGCTCTTTATGGTATAAGGCATAAGTGGGAGCGTTTTTTAAATAAATAACGGGTCGTATTTCGACCCTCGTCCTGTAACTAAAGTATTACAAAATTGCCCAGACTCGACCCTAATTGGGCTCAAAAATGCAGTCCAATTTAAGTATTACTAAACTACTACTAACTACTAGTAAAAATATAAGGGATACCTAAAGATATTGTCTAAAGGATGTGCTAATTGGTTACACGATAAGTTGTACCTTACTCGATCATAAAAAAATCCTGAAAACAAACTAAAATAAAAACTAAGGCGAATAATTTACTAATAAAATATGTAAGTGTGCACATCACTTTTATATTTAATTTTTAATACTACAGAGAACGTGCTATTTTTTGTAATCTCAAGTCCACCAGTCCCGGTGATTTGCCTCAATAAAATATTTTTTTTTGGAAGAGTTGTCACAATATTATAAAATATTATTCCATGTAAGCAATATAACTCAACTTGTCAGACACACGATGGAAGGCAAAAACTTAATAATTGATTCAACAGCGCTAACGAATAGATAAAGGGTTGAAAACGTTCAAGGGTCTAAAATAATATTTTGCGGTTATCCATGAAGTATTTAATTTTCCCCAAAACCCCTTCTTCCTCTCCCTCGCGCCACAAACGGCCAGGAGCATTCACCTCCGCGTCGCCGTACAAGTACACTCCTATCATATTAGCCCCCGATGGTGCTTTGTCTTAGACGACGTTTTTGTTTCTTTTATCCTATAAAGTTTCATTTAGCGAGGTTTTTATACACATCCATCCGGTTAAAACCGGTTTCGAGCGGTTTATACGGGATTTATCGGGTTATGACCGGTTGTTTTTAGTTTAATCCAGTTTTATCTGGTCCTGTTGAGTCTATTCTGTTTTTTATTGTTTTATTATGATATGATGATAATCTAATAGTGTTCATGATGGTCTAATATTATATCCTTTTAGTCTACTTGTGGTTTCTTATTTTCAACTATTATAAATTCCACTTTCCTCATTAATTGGACTATCGAATGCATTTTTATACGACTAGTAGTTAAAGACTGTACCGCATCCAAATTAACAATCTTCAGCATTATCATGCATTTTTTATTTTATACCATAAACTCTTATTCATTTGGAATGTTAGGTCTGGGTTCTAATCCAGGCATCTGCTCAACGAACTACGACATCGTATGGCTCAATGTCTCGTAAGATTAAGAGGTGAAGAGTATAAAATTCGCCCGCATAAAACACAAAATAGCTCCTCGCCTGATTTCGAGCACATTTTTTGCATTATTGTGTTAAAATAAAACCATTAAAACCTTCTTTATAATAATGTGACTCATATGTCAACGAGAATTTTAAAACGCATTTAAGTAAGTGACGTTAAATCCAAGATGGCGGATTCCCGCGCGATCTTAACTGACATATTTATTTATTCAAATGAAAAGATAAAATGGCG
Organism: Helleia helle; assembly: GCA_963853865.1. Classification (NCBI taxonomy): domain Eukaryota; kingdom Metazoa; phylum Arthropoda; class Insecta; order Lepidoptera; family Lycaenidae; genus Helleia; species Helleia helle. The sequence continues at coordinate 3,038,393 of OY971437.1, forward strand.
TCGAAATGATAGAACGACGAATTGCATTTAAGAAATAATAATAATAATAATATCTATGGACGCTTTCACACCACGTCAATCTGGTCCCGTGGTAAGTTCTAGAAGAACTTGTGTTACGGGTACCAGACAACGGAAATATATTTAATACTTTTCTACTATACATATATTTAAGATTTTTATTATACAATATACATATTTAATACACATCCATGACCCAGGAACACAGAAAATATTTTTGTTCCCTGGCGGGATTCGAACCCGCAACCTCCGGCTTGAGTGCCAACGCGCCACACTGAGCCACAGAGGTCGAGAAAGATTGTTAGATTTAACCATACTGACATTTTATTATGCTCTGGTTTTCGGGTGGGAGGGTTGTGCATACCGCGCTCCCGTCTGTATGGGTACCACCATTCTTAGTTGTGTTTCGGAAGAAGGAAAGACAGTGTAATACTCCGAGACTTGCATTGTGTCTCAGGATAGTCAACGCATGCATAGCATGGAGTAAAGACACAAGAGTCATATGGGAGAAAAGGCCAGCTGAATGCTATAACAGTAATAATAACAGTTCCAAAATATATAAATATAAATAAATATATAAAAAATGTGTGTCCGCGTCTAATTTCTTTACGCACACATCTTTAGTTTCATTCGCACACGTTTATAATTTACCCTGATGCTACTGTGGTGTCGCCCTTATTTAATGTATTTCGACGGACACTTTTCACACAGGGATGACACTCCTTGTATGAGTAGGCTGGGCTTGACTCAGATGAACTTGTATTCATAAGCATTCCATCTACATACTCGTTTGCCAGATTTACGTTCCAAATAACATTTAAATAATTGGCTGTAACGGGACGCTCAGCCGAATCATGTATGTATAAATATTACTCATCGAGCATAATATATTATATTATAATTGGATAGAGTAGTAATGTAAGCCATAAAATTCCGAAACTATTCGGTGATTTGTCACTGACATAGCAATTCAACCAACCAGTGATCTGTATGAACGTTCCATCGGCCAATCATCCTTCAATGGCCACCAGTCGGCTAATCAGAGCGCAGAACCGGGCGTAGCGTCGCGGCACACATTTGTCGGAATTTGTTTTCATACAAAACACATAACATTACCGCTCTATTACGGTTATATGCTCCATGTTCGTATGTAACATTTTGCACACTTGAAATATAAAAAAAATTTTAGGTAATAAAAAAATTGCTTGGAAAAAAAAGATCCGAAAAATAAACTTAAGGGATGCTCATACATAGATACATTTATAACCTGACCAGAAATATATAAACCCTGCGTGGTGTCGCCACTGTACCTTTCTTACCTCAACACATAGTATCGTCCATACAGAAATTAGTTCCGAAATAATCCGCAATATGGCGAGGGTTTTTATTTTTCTGGTCGGGCTATAAATATATCAAGAGGGAATGATTTATTGGCTACTGTATGTCCCAATACAGACGCACTGACTAATCCTAACCTTCTTTTCCAGCCCTATCATCTGTGAGCAGCTTCCAGCAGCAGTACTTCAGGGTACCTCCCCGCAGCCTCAGGGTGCAGGAGGGGTCTGAGGCAATCCTGGAGTGTGCAGTGGCGAACCTGGCAGGACAGGTGCAGTGGGCGAAGGATGGGTTCGCACTTGGTGAGTGGTTCAATACTGGATGGGATTTTTTGACTAAGTTAGTTTAGGACTGGTAATAATTTATGGGCTGTGGACCGGCCAGTCGCTGAAATGCCTTGTTGCTGCCAACTCCAAGGCACCAAAGGCACCAACGGTGGTTTCACACTGGATAGGGGTTTGTGCCGAACCCAACATAACTGCCAGATCCCACCCAAGACTGGCGGTATGAGGCCATCCATAAATTACGTCACACGAATTTCGACTCCTCCCCAGTCTTTGTCACATTTGTAAGACTCTGCCCTCCCTCAGGTGACGCTACATATTTTCCAATTTTTACATAATATCAAGAAATTAGTTTTAAAATATTTATTAAATTCTTTTTTTTTATTAGTTTATACTTAATTCGGGTTTTAATAACAGACATTTTGATATGGAAATGTGACGTCACAAAATGAAAGGACTTCCCACCCTTTCACACAGTGTTACACTTGCTCAATCCCCTCCCTCCCCCATAGAGTATGACGTAATTTATAGATCGTCCCAATGCTAAAAAAAAGCGGCCAAGTGCTAGTCGGACTCGAATGGTTCCGTACCATTATCTATACAATATTAGACACTATAATAACCTTTTTCTTAATTACTACAATAAAACTGTTGCCGTTATATCGAGTAAAAAACGGAAAAAATCACGTTTTTGTGTAAGAGCTCCGCTTAAAACTTACCTATACATAATATATCCATTTACATATAAGGAATCCTAAAAATCAATATATTTCTTTTGTATGTAATTTAATTTGGCAATAAACATTTCTCCGTTAAACCTATATTCATCAAAGGAACTGAATTATGAAAGATATTAAAATGAAAGAATGTCTTTCCTCAAATAAAGATCATGTACAGAGGACTAAGGAAAAATAAAATATGTTTTACCGGTGGGAGGGTTACTCTGTGTCGTGCTCCTGACTCCATGGGTACCACCATCTTGCTTATTTCTCCCGTGAAACAGATATTTGAGAGAAGAGCAGGGCATAAATGAGATTCCTTGTTTTCTTTTCCGCTGGTAAATGCTCTTAGGCTTCCCGCGGGGGAGGTATGACTCCCCAAACGTATATGTGGGACTCGCTGAGGTGGATGCAGATCTACCCACTAAAACCCGGCGAGTGCCACCAATACCGGTGAGGTGCCCCGGATCTGTTGACCAACAGGGCACCTCGATGTCTAGTTTCCAAGAGACCGACGCCACCTCCACAAAGCGCTTTTCCCGCAACACAACCTACCCCTCCTAACGTCGGGACAGTGCAATGGAGTGAGTTTACCATCCTCGCCCCTTTTGCCCCTGCTCTTTTGTCTTCTTATAAGAGGGATTCAAAGAGCAGCTCCCTCGGTTCAATTGGCTTCGCCCAAGGTGCTGGGTTCACCTTAGGCAACTGAGCCCCACCGCTGCGACAAGGCTTGAACCAATGTTAACTTGTTTATGTTCATGGGTGACGCTGACCACTTACCATCAGGTGCCTCGTTTGTCCGCTTGCCTATACAACTTACATAAAAGTGTCTTTAATCATCATCATTATCATAACTGTTATCAGGCCACCTTCAACGAACGCCAAGACAGCTGAGCCAAACGCTTCTAGATTACTATCTATACATCTGTACAGATAAATAAAATTCGAGTGTCTGTTTGTAATATTAAAATAACAGCTTTCTACTAAATGCATGGATGTATACACGGTACATATACCAAAATAGCATTTATTACATTTTTTTCTGTCTGTCTGTTTGTTCCGGTTAATCTCTGAAACGGCTGGGCCGATTTTAACGGAACTTCACTGGCAGATAGCTGATGTTATGAGGAGTAACTTAGGCTATAAAAATAATCATCATCAATCCGTATACGGCTATAAATCTAAGTTAACGCGGGCAACAGCTGGTATAATAATAAAAATGACATGTTAGTTAACTCACAAATCTAGTTTTTATTGCTCTAAATAAAAGTCGTATAACTAATAAATTTATTAATAATTATAATTAATAAACATTTAGGCTAGTTACGTGTAATATAATATATTACTAAGCAGAGTAATTTAACCTTCAAAGTGTGAATAACAGTCATTCACCTATTTGAAAATATATTTAAGACTAAATTTCGCTAAAGACTAGGTTTAATGAACTTTAGATCTTCCTTAGATGTTTTAGACTGTTAAGGTTAAACTAGGGGTTGTTTGTTTTGAACCCCCGATGCAAAATAATGTTCTTTTGACCGCTGTGGCATCGTAGTTCTAAAATGAGTGAACGGATTTGAATTGGTTTTTGAAAGCAGGTTTCCTTAGACATGTTTTATCAAACATAAACGTTTCAAGGTTGTATGTTTTGTAAATGCGTTATCTACGGTTATCTACCTACACATCTTTACAGATAAATAAAATTGGAGTGTCTGTTTGTAATATTGAAATAACCGTTTTTTATTATATTAAGGTACATACCAAAATAGCATTTTTTGTCTGTCTGTTTGTGCCGGCTAATTTCTGAAACGACTAGGCCGATTTTTATGGGACTTTCACTGGCAGATAGCTAATGTCATAAGGACTAACTTAGGCTATAAAAATAATCATCATTAATCCGCGTACGGTTGTAAATCTAAGTTAACGCGGACGAAGCTGCGGGCAACAGCTAGTAAAAAAATCGTTATCTATTTTCTATGTCATAATTCTTAGCGTCGAAGGGTAATAACTTAGATTCTTATATTCCCCGGGGACTGCTAAAAGTATCGTGCAAACGAACAGCCGAGCAGTCCCCCTTTAGAGGAGGAGTCTGGCCTTTTCGCCGGGGCCAGCCTGTCGCCGAGGGTCCTGCGTTGCCTGCATGATCCGGGACTCTCATAAAAGGCGGCTGAGGGCACTTGCAGCGGTTTTAGTGGGTAACGCATCTCCAAGTGCGAACCCCACACACGGCTAGGTTTAAAACCCACCCCGGTCCTAGTTACGGTTTGGTCTGCAAATTTCCGCTGCAGAACAAAAAAAAAAAAAAGATTCTTATATTCCCGGCGTTTCTATTTAGCGTCTGTTTTTCGTTCACTAGGCCTCTATCAAAGAACGCAAAGATTATCCCCCGTACACGAAGATCCCATCTCATCGTATATAAAATCGATCCCATAATGATACGTATTTGTCTCCTAATGGTACACGAAGAGGATGGAATAGGGTGGATTTATGTTACACAGATTGGCTCAAAATTGAAATTTTGTCATCCGTATCAAACGAACGGAATTGTAGTGATTTGGGGAGGGGTTTCTAACATATTCGTTTCTGTATGTGTTTTGAGCGACATTGGTCTAGTGCAGTGATAGTGCTTGTGGGGCACGTGGCGGTGGGGCTCAGTAACCTAGGGTGAGCAGTGCACCTTGGGCGAAGGTAATTGGGCCGAGGGGGCTCTTTGTACCCCTCTTATAAGAAGAGGGGACAGAAGAGCAGGAAAGGGGTGAGGATGGGAACCTCACCCCATTGTACTGTCCCGACGTTGGGAGGGGTTGTTCTGTGGTGCTGGACAACCCCTCTGTGGAGGTGGCGTCGCTTCCTTGCGGGACTGACTAGCCGTCGAGGTGCCCTGTTTGTTTTCTAGATCCGGGGCACCTCACCAAAGGCGGCATTGGTGGCACTCGCCGGGTTTTAGTGGGTAGAGCTGCGTCCATTTACCAGCTGTCGGGCGCAGCGAGTCCCACATACCCGCGTGGGGAGACCCACTCCCCCGCGGGATGCCTCAGAGCATTTCCCGGCGTTAAAGAAAAAAAAAAGTGCAGTGATAGCGGATCAGTGGCACGAGTGCCCTTAATGGCACGCGAATCAATATTTTGGACACGCCACTACGAAGGATTAAGTAAAGACTTAATTAGATGCGCTCTTACCACACATTAGGTGCTAGAAAATGTCGCCTTTGGTGAGGTGCCTCGGATCTATTGAGCAAACAGGGCACCTCGATGGCAAGTCAGTCCCTTAAGGGACCCACATCACCTCCACAGAGAGGTCGTTCCGCATCACAGAACAACCCCTCCCAACGTCGGGACAGTGCAATAGGGTGAGGTTGGCATCCTCGCCCCTTGTCCCGCCTGCTCTTTTGTCCTCTCTTCTTATAAGAGGGGTACAAAGAGCTCCCTAGGTTCAATTTTCACTCAAGGTGCCGGGTTCACCTTAAGCTACTGAGCCCCACCGTCACGACAAGGCTTGAACCCTGGTTGGGATTATGGCTTATCCTGATTGAACTCATGTTGACGTACTGTATTAGGTCATTGTGACCACATGAGCATAACGCATACCAGATGACAGGCCACTTAGCGCCGAGTGTTGGAATGAGGCCATGCCGAACACGTATGAATAAATACTAGAAATGGAAACGGGAAAACGTGTAGAATTCACACTCATGTTCATGTTTTCTATCATGTTCATGTTCAAATTAGAACTCATGAAATTAAGCTCGTATTGAACGCATGCTAATCATGGTTCTTGATTAATCTCCTACTCATGTTCAAACTTTTACAAAAGACAGTTTATGCTTGCGTGTTTCTCCCGTCAAACAGCTTTGCTGTGTGTTGGAGAGAACAGGACAGGCAGTGTACTGGCACAGAGACTTAACATCTTATGTCTCAGGATAGGCACATTGTCTCTGCCGAGTGTCATCACCGCAATGCTCGAGGACGACGAGTCCTGGATGGCGATGATCTCCTTCTGCGAGGCAGTAATGTCCCAGAAGGTTGCCGACGAGGCCTCCCCCCGCGGGCGACGAACGGGGATGCGTAGGAGGCGCTATTTAATGCGCCTCCAGTAACGCCCATGTGCTCGTGTCGGGTTCAGGTAGGGAACCTGGGCCCAGTATGGCACGACGGTACTGATAAGTGGCGGAGTAGTCCGGCTTTCCCCGGGGCCAGTCTGTTCCTGAGGTGATCCTGTTGCCTGCAGATCCGGGACCCTCAAAAAGCGGCTTAATAGGCTCTCGCAGGTGGTTTATTAGGTAGTGCATTCCCAAGTGCGAGTCCCCACATATGTACAAGAGTCTTACCCGAGGTAAACCTGAATCTTACAAAAGCAATAACCTCTCGACGATCTCCGTGCGGTGGCCGGTCCGTGTTGGATGCGAGGCCAGGGATCGGTCGTCTGGGCGTTCATTAAAGAGGGCCTATGTTCAGCAGTGGGCGGATAAAGGCTGCTTTTTATTATGTTAGTCTGAGACTAGCCCAGGCAACTCATTCATGTGACTATCCTGAGATAAGATCTTAAGCCTCGGTGGTGCTCCCACCGTAAAAAAGATACTGATGATGATGATGATGATGATGATTATGAAAGCATAGCGCTTTTTGCTATCGCTATTTTTTGCTCAACGTTTCACCCTACCTCTGGACCAGTCAGTAAAGCCCTTACTTATGTATGCTCACGAATACATCTAAGAGATGCCTATCATAAAAAAGTCAGCTAAATTTTCATATAAGTGGAATAGTTAACCGAAATTAACTCGCTGTTCATCCAGCGCGATCAGTCATGCGTGGGACAGCCGTAGTTTCGTTTTAAATAGAGTTTTGCGGTAAAATGTCTGTTTATAGGTCAGGATAAAAATATATAAAAATGAAAAGTTTGCGAAAAATAAAAATAACATTACAAATAAATAAAGTCTGTCCGTCCGTGAAACAGCTTGGCTGTGTTTCGGAGAGAAGGACAATACAGGCATTATTTACTGGCACAAAGACACCTTACGTTAGGATAGACAGCACGTCCCCAACAAGGTCCAAGCCTTGAGGCAGTGGGGCTCAGTAGCCTAAGGTGAACCCAGCACTTTGAACGAAGCCAATATGAGCTGAGGGAGCTGCTCTTTGTACCTCTCTTATGAGAAGAGGGGACAAAAGAGCAGCGACAAGGGGTGAGGATCGGAACCTCACCTCATTGCACTGTCCTGACGTTGGGAAGGGTTGTTCTGTGGTGCGGGACAACCACTCTGTGGAGGTGGGTTCGGTCTTTGGAGGACTGACTAGCCGTTGTGGTGCTCTGTTGCTCAACATATCCGGGGCAGACAGAACTCGTCGCATTCGGACGCAGCGAGTCCCACATACCCGCGCGCCCCGTCCCCGCGGGATGTCTAAAAGCATTTCCCGGCGAAAAGAAAAAAAAGAGTTACCAACCTAATGTTTTTAGCGTTGTCACTTACCACCCCAACTTACCAACATTGTCTTTCAGCGGCCTCCTCTACCACCAACTTACCAACTTCATTTCTTCCCCAGGGTTCTCATCCATCATCCCCGGGTACCCGCGCTACACGATGTTTGGGGACCGACGGCACGGCGTGTACAACCTGAGGATAGTCAACTCGACACTGGAAGACGATGCGGAATACCAGTGCCAGGTGGGGCCGGCGCAGATGCACAAGGTCATCAGAGCCAACGCCACTCTGACCGTCATATGTGAGTACTAGAATAGGTTATTACACTACTATTTATAATCGACTAACGGCCCGGTACGTGCTTCGCTACGTATAAAGTGAAATAAAAAAAAATTGGAACATTAAATTAAAATATTCAAACAAAAAAATATATTATTAATTGCTAGCTATTTTAAAACTTAATGTTGTACTGTCAACACTGAAAAAAGTTTCAATATGACCCCAACTGAAAAAGTTTCAATTTGACAGCAAAATCTCCATTAACAAAATGATCCACCATTTATTGAATTAATAAAATGTGATAAATGAAGAACCAACCGCTCGACCGATTTTGTGCAAAATTCACATAAACCATCTACTAAATAGTCCGAACAAAGCCTAAACATTTGGTTGGGATTGGTGAGCCCGTTCTTGAGTTATAAAATTACAACGAAAAGTGGCATTGATTTTTATATATAAAGATATATATTTTAGTGTTTGAAACGTACTATCGGTTTTCAGGAAATTATCGATTTTTCGATTTTTCGATTTTATGATGACTTTATCTTGGAGTTATGAACCTACAAAAATATACACTGTATATCTTCAAATGAATGGTCTATAGGCCATAATATGTACAACAATAATCTAAATAATACTATTTAAGATCTATGAAAAATGGCTGAAAGTAGTGTATAAAATAGTTTATCGTTTTTCTTGTATATACCAGAATGCTGGCACAGGTCTAACCTAACCGGGACAGCCGAACGACGAGGTTAGAGTCCCACATAACACGGGCTCCCTCGGGCTCCCTCGGGCTCCGTGGTACCTATTAGATTTCCCCATAAAAATGGCGTCAGAAATAGATTGAATCTAAGTTTACCGGTTTCTATGAGTTAAGATTTTTTTAATCCATTAATATTTAATAAATAATATTATGACTTATTGCGAGTATTTATAATTGTCAATAGTTTTCTTCCTCACAAGAAACTTACCGTTTTTTTACACGCTTCATGTTAACGTCACCTGTATATATGTTTGTGACCGGCTTCTTTGGGCTTTTTTGGGATTTTGTCCCACTTCTAAAGACCAGATTTCGTTCAAAGTTTGTATATTTATCGAAGACATAAAATTATTCCAATATCCTGATCAGGATAATCAGGATAGCACATGCTAGGAAGGCAATAGTTACTTTTGGAGGCGGTGTCAGCCAAGGGTACATCAACAAATACGGTACCGGCTTCAAAAGTAACAATAATAACGTGGTAAACGCAAAATTTGTGCATTAGTAGAAGATTGATTATAAGTTGTAAGCACAAAAATTAAAGAAACAGTTATGTTTAGTATTTTTGAAGTCGGTTTTAATTTTTGGTAAAATGATTTTTATTTTTTAAACCATAATTTATTTGTATTGAACATGTAGATTTAACAAAATTACAGACTTTTTATGATAAATAACTGTTTACTTTAAATGGACAATTTTATTTCGCATCACGGATTTTTCATGTTAAATTTTTAAGAATATCAATATCTGAAAAAGCGTATAAATGAATTTTTGATACCAATTCGTGTGATTGGATTTGGAATGAAAACCAGTGTTGTGTGACTTGTACGAATGAAATATTATTACGTTATTTTATTTCAAAATATATATTTCATAGCAAACTCAATCTAAGTAGATTTTTTTTTTTCGGAAGGGAACTTTTCTACTAGACTTTTCTGTAGAATACATAATGTAAGTAGAATACATATTCTGATCTATTTGAAATTGGATAATTAACGCGTACTGTATGAAGCTTTTGTCAATGATATATCTATTGTTATAAAAATAAATACAATATTCCTTGGATAGGCAAACGGGCAGATGCAGCCATATGATGGTAGGTGGACAGCGTCACCCACAAGCATATACAAGTTAACGTGGAACTAGTCCAGGCAACTCATTCATCCCCATCATGGTTGAGGCCTTGTCGTGGCAGTGGGGCTGAGTAGCCTAAAGTGAACCCAGCACCTTGGGCAAAGCAAATTGAGCCGCCATACCCGCCTGGGGAGACCCACTCCCCCGCGGAATACTCCAGAGCATTTCCCGGCGTAAAAGAAAGAAAAAAAAGTCTGATTGTTGGTTAATATTATTTTTACTCATATTAAATTTATCCTCGTAAAAACTACCGCGTCTGAAGATAGTCTCAGCTTGGCAATTAACTTAGCTGCTGATTCCAAGTACCTGGCAATGGCCCAAGGTATTGAGAGGCCCAAGAGAAGCCTACTTCAGCATTGTGTGAAACGCCATTAGTACCCCGATTTTATCGATTTTTAAGTAAGTTGATTAGGTTTTGTTAGCAATCTTACCGATAAATTTATAGATTTTACCGATTTTTTTCAGTAGGTACATTTCGTTATTTTAGAGATGTTACGAGTAAAATTAATTTTTTTATCGATATTATATTAAGATTTGGCTTTATTTAACAATGTGATACCGGTACCTAAAATTAACGATTCTACCGATTTATTAGGAATATGAGTTTTTATCTTTCTTAAGTTGAACAGATTTTACCGATATTTATAAGGACTTTTTCGATTTTAAATTGCTGTTAGTCGATTTTTTTTGTATAGGTATATAATGAAAACAATGAATATTAGATATTTTTGTATAAATTGTTATATTGTTAATTACTTATGTATGTTATTGTTAAATTAGTTTGGATCCTTTCAAATACACTATGCAACGAATTATGAAATTACTAGTCTTACCTATTTTCAAAAGAATAATTCGTCATTTTCCGGAACTCTCGATCATTTCATTTTGACACGGTTATTCTTAAATTTTACCGAGTTTTGGTATCGTTAGTTTCCATTTATTGAAATCCACAGATTCTTTGTCTCGGGGAGTTAAAGTTAAATGGGTAATTCCCAGCTTAACAGTGAATACAACCATGTTTTGTAAGAGATGCTGCTTTGCAGTCGGATTGGGCCGGGGTGTACCTCTCGCTCACATTATACGGACGTAAAGTAACAGCTATGTTGTCACGTTTCGTGCGGTTTGTGAGTTTACGGTGGCCCATTAAGGGGATAGGGAAAAGGGGCAAGCATCTGCATTATCACTGCTTGTGAGGATGATTTTGAGCGTCGGTAGTCACCATAAGGCTCCGACTGCTCATTTGCTTTCGTTTACCTTAAAAAGTGTATTATGGTATTTTGAATAATATTAAACTATGATGTAAGTCCAAGGATAATGATGATAACGTCAGGCAGTCATGAAGTCAGTGTAAAGAGTTGGGAAATAAAAAAATCCCAAATAAGCAAACTGCTAAGGGCAAAACCATGTAAGTGAAACGAAAGGAAGGACGTAAAAAGGTTTTTATAAGGGCTTAACCCGAGACGAATCTGAGGGTCAGATAGGCTAGGTTTATTGAAGGGTGATCGCTAGTGATGGACTTCGATAAATGTCAGTTCTTTTAATGGGATGTGTCGATCATTTTTTGGTGTTAAAGTTATATTGAAGTTAAATTAATAAGAAATATTTACATGATTTAGTTTCACATTTAAAATTATTTCGAACGGAATATTTATCATGTTTTTAATTTTATTTTGCAGCGCTCGATATGTCATGAGGGTCTCGTGAAAAAAGCGTTCTTATCGTGAACAATGTCCTCTTTTGTAAACTTCTATGGTGGTCTAAGTTTGCTTAATATTATTTTGTTGAACATTTATGTGGTTCTTTACTTTACTAATAAAAACTTTGAGTAAATATATTATTGAAAACAGAATGAAAAACCTTACATTGTTTATAAACCTATATTTTATAATAATTATTACATGTCTTTTTATTCCCACGCCAGAGAAACAACACCAACTTATTTTGACAAACGCCAACACGGCCACTTATCGACATAATCGATAATGTTGAAATATCGACATATCGCACGCACATCACTAGAGTCCGCAATAATAGGAAGGCGACTATTTTACTGCGACCTTTTATTCAAATTCCTCGGTTCCGTATCCAATAAGGGATGTTCCAACCCCAATATGAATTATGTTATGATATTGAATTTGTTTTGCCATTTACGGTTTCGGGGTTGCGATTTACCGATTTTTGCGGCTCCAAGAATAATCATATTTAACATGTGGGGGGGATGCATTATGACACGCTCTCTGGTTGTACCACCATCTTCTTTCTCCCGTCAAACAGCTTTGCTGTGTTTCGGAGAGAAGGACAGCAGTGTAATTGGCACAGAGACTTAACATCTTATGTTTCAGGATAGATTAGATGTTGCACATCAAAAATTTTTCTCTTGCTTATTTTGAGGTCATCGCTAGTTCTTTCTTTTGTTTTTTTTTCATACCTCATCCTGAAATGCTTTTTTTTATATAGATACAAGCATGTGTCTTAGGTTTAGCCATAACAACAACTAACACTTTTGTAAACTAGAGACCATCATCTGCATGGGTACCACCGTCTTGCTTGTTTCTCCCGTGAAACGGCTTTGCTGTGTTTCGGAGAGAAGGGCAAGACAGGCAGTGTAATTACTGGCACCGAGACTTACCATCTTATGTCTCAGGATAGACAACACATAAATGAGTTGCCTGGGCTCGTTCCAGATAAACTAGTTTATGTTCATGGGCGACGTCGACCACTTACCATCAGGTGGCACGTTTGCCAGTTTGCCTATCCAAGTAACATAAAAAAATCATCACTTCATATATGTCCATTGGTTATATATATATATATATATATATTATATTAACAAACATCGAGAATATAACCGGATATGTGAGCCATAAAATTCCGAAACTGGTCAGTGAGTTGTCACTGACTCGATAGTAATTCAACCAACCTGTGTGTACGGTCCATCGGCCAATCATCCATCAATGGCCATCAGTCCAATCAGAGCGAAGAACTGGCGTCGCAGCACAAAGGCGGAATATGTTTTCATACAAAACATAACATTACCACTCTATTCCGGTTGTATGCTCGATACGGTCTACATATAAGCTTTCTTAGCGTTCATAAAACTACAGATACAGCAAGAGTTAAATTTTCATGATTATACCCGTCCCTTTCTCTACCTCTCTCGCTCGCACCCAATCTCGCCCTTATGAAATTTTCAAAACCCTTCCTAGCTTTGTCATTTTTAAATATTCACAAATTGACTTGCGAAAGGGTTGTTAATTTTGTATTATGTTTTGAGGGTAGTTTTAAACGGTTAGTGGTTAGACGTTGGGACTATTAATAGAGGTACTTTGTATAATTTTATATTGTCATCATCATCAGCTTTCCTTCGTCTACGGAAGGCTCTTCAATTTATGTCATCAGTACAATGGGGTGAGGTTCCCGTCCTGGCCCCTTGCTTGCTTTTCTATCCCCTCTTCTTATAAGTGGAGTACAAGGAGCCCCCTCGGTTCAAATAGCTTCGCCCAAGGTGCTGGACACACCTTAGGCTACTGAGCCCCACCGACACGCCAAGGAACCCTGGTGGGGAGAGCTCACTTTCTATGAGCCAACCATGATGAACCATGAGCAACAGCTAATCACTGTTTATACGTAAATAAAAGTTAATCATTGATTTATAATTTAAGAGTTGATTAACTGAATTTAGTATGGAGCTCGAAACCGCGTCGAGCGCTTTGGCAGCGAGTGAAACCACATATTTATTTAATTGAAGGGAGGGATTTATAAAAAAATATTATGACGACCGACGACGATGACATTTTCTACAAGGTTTATTATGGTGTAAGTTTTATTGTACAGAACCTGATATTACTCAAATAAAATGGGTTTTTCATCTCAATTTTGACATATCTTTGCATTTTTTTTTATACAGCAAAATATATAATCGTGTATCGAAAGACCGAAATATTATGATGAAGGAGTGTTAAATAAAATATATTTTTTTTTCAAAACTTAAATCGGCTTAGTTTCTAATTTTTTTTTTTATGTTAGTTGGATAGGCAAACTGCCAAACGTGCCACCTGATGGTAAGTGGTTGACGTCGCCCATGAACATAACCTATTTTACCTGGAACGAGCCCAGGCAACTTATTTATGTGTTGCCTATCCTTAGACATAAGATGTTAAGTCTCTGTGCCAGTAATTACACTGCCTGTCTTGCCCTTCTCTCCGAAACACAGCAAAGCTGTTTCACGGGAGAAACAAGCAAGATGGTGGTACCCATGCAGCCGGGAGCGCGGCACAGCGCTTCCCTCCCACCGGTGCAAATAAAACATAATTCAAAATACTGTTTATCTGGAAAGGCCCGCCTTAACGAGATTTTTATAACTAAGACCGTAGGCATCTAGAGATTGTGTGCTCGATGTACGATTCATATTTTATACATCCTTACGGGATTCAAACCTGCGACCCCCACAACAATCTATCAAACACTCTTACGAGAAAAACTTAACCATTTCTTTACAAAGTAACAACAAAACAATCCCCGGTGGCTATGTTGGTATGAGCTTCATTTGAGTCCGCAACAACTGGCTAAATATATTTTTACAAACTTTTAACAATAGCAAAGTTTAGCACATTATACGGTGATTTTGAATTTTTTATTAATACATATATTATAATAAACAGTTCTTAACCGACTTTATAAAAGGAGGTTCCGAATTCGACTGTGTTTTGTTATGCTTACTTTTTTCATTCTTTTATGACGACCTCTGTGACTCAATGGTTAGCGCGTTGGCGCTCAAGCCGGAGGTAGCGGGTTCGAATCCCGCCAGGGACCAAAAAAGTTTTCTGTGGGTCATGGATGTGTTAAATATGTGTAATATATAATAAAAATCTTAAATGTATGTATATACATAGTATAAAAGTATTAATTATATTTCCGTTGTCAGGTACCCGTAACACAAGTTCTTCGAGAACTTACCACGGGACCAGATTGACGTGGTGTGAAAGCGTCCATAGATATTATTATTATTATATTGTTAGTAATTATAAATTCACATCTGTGATCGCCATTTCTCGCTCGAGTCCGCTTTAGTTTGTAACATAATCATCAGGTACTACCCCATTAGTAATAAAGGCTAATAAAGAGTCGCCAGTTCAAATCCACTCCCATAAAAATGTATTTCAACCGAATTCGTGGACACGAGTGAAATTTAAATTGAAATAGTTGAAAAGCTCACAAACTCCCGACTGTGAGGTCGGTCAAGTTATTAGTAAAACTTTAATTAAAAACCATCATCAGCTAGACAGCATTTACACACCACTCGCAGCGCGTATGGCTTTTTTCCTTTAACGTTGGGAAATGCTCTAAGGCATCCCGGGGGGGAGTGGGTTTCCCAAGGCAGGTGTGTGGGACTCGCTGCGCCCGAAATGTGGTAAGGTGGACGCAGCTCTACCCACTAAAACCCGGCGAGTGCCACCAATGCCGCCTTTGGTGAGGTGCCCCGGATCTAATGAGGAAACAGGGCACCCCGACGGCTAGCCAACCTTGGTGGGGAGCGCGTATTGGTCCTCTTCTATCCTTCTTTATTCTTTTATACCCGCCTCAAGGAAGGCAACACGTGAATGACTTGCCGTCGAGGTGCCCTGTTAGCTTAACAGATCCGGGGCACCTCACCAAGACGGCATTGGTGGCACTCGCCGGGTTTTAGTGGGTAGAGCTGCGTCCATTTACCAACTATCGGGCGCAGCGAGTCCCACATACCCACCTGGGGCGACCCACTCCACAGGCGGGATGCCTCAGAGCATTTCCCGGCGTAAAAGGAAAAAAAAGGACTATCTTCAGCAGTGGACGGATAGAGGCTGATGACGAAGATGATGTTATTTTTCATCTTAAATTCTAACGTACTGGGAAATGAAAACATGATTAGTAAAATATTTCCCCGATAGATTTTCATTTCAAAGATGTGTCCATTTTTCTTTTTTTCTGCCTATTATTCCGGAACTATATGTGTTCATACTCTGAAAATTTCAGAAACGATAGTAACGCTAATTATCTATCGAAATGGGAAAAGTCATTTTATTTACTTGCGTAGTATTTTATCTGATTTATTAACCGACTTCAAAAAAGAGGAGGTTCTCAATTCGTCTGTATGTTTTTTTTTGTATGTATGTGACACGATATCTCCGCCGTTTGTGAATGGATTTCGATGGTTATTTTTTTGTTTGAAAGCTGGTGCTTCCAATTTTATTTTTATTTTTTATTTTATTTATTTAAATTTGGTCCCATATTAATTGTATTAAGATCTGACAAGCCGTTTTTTAGTTATTCCCAATAATGTCTATTTGGTTGGTTCCTTTTACCTCGACGATATGCTGATGTGCTCATTTTATTACTTGTCGATGTAACAATTGTATAGGATGCTTTGGTAGCACACCATAGTATGTCGCGGTCATCGTAAATCATCATCATCATCATCGTCGTCCTTTATCCATCCACTGCTGAACATAGGCCTCCTTCAATGAACGCCAAGACGACGAATTTCGGAATCACAAAAAATTAAGAAATAAAATCATTTTACAAAAAATTTAAACCGACTTCAAAAATACTAAACTAAAAAGTAATAAAATAACTGTGTTTCTTAGCTTTTTGTGCTTACAACTGATAATCAACTTAATCTTCTACTAATGTAAAAAAGTTATTTTATTACTTTTTAGTTTAGTATTTTTGAAGTCGGTTTTAATTTTTGTAAATTGATTTTATTATATACTTTCGGGGCTTATGCCGCGTACAACGTGTTCATTAGCGGCGCCACTATTATTCGTCTCTTTCTTGCACACGGAAGCAAATTAAGCGATCTCATCGAAACTATAGGAAGTGGGCGGAGTGAGCGTGGGAATTATTTTCGGGTGCTTCATCTTTACCACTGACCATCGGGTTTTTCGTTTGTAAGGTGCCTTAACCTAACACAAAAAGAACGAGTCCACCTTGAATTGACTCCAGACAGTAATTTCTGACCTTTTCTCCCAATACTGAGAAATCATTGGAACATTGATTTCTGTCCTAACCCAATCACCAAGAATCCGACGTGTACCAAAGCCATTTTAGGCAGCTCCTGTCGGTTACAGGTGGTAAATTCAATTGAGGTTCAATAATCTTTATTGGTACTATTTTGAATGAGAAAATACTGAAGCAGAAATCATTTCGACGACCTTTGTGGCTTAATGGTTAGCGTGTGACGCTCAAGCCGGAGATAGCGGGTTCGAATTCCGCCACGAAACAAACAAAGTTTTCTGTGATCCTGGTACATGGATGTGTTAAATATGTGTATTATATAATAAAAATCTTAAAATATATGTATAAATATTCCGTTGTAACACAAGTTCTTCGAGAACTTAACACCAGGGACCAGATTGACGTGGTGTAAAAGCGTCCATAGATATTATTATTTGAGCTATAACTATAACTATAACTCCTGTGTTATAACGAAACACTCTGTCCCTATCTTATACAGAAATACGTGTGGTATACAAAGAATATGTTGTACGAAGATGGAAAAAGTTCCATCAAGGTAATGCTTCCCGTTCCCGCGGGAATGCACCGAGTATCTTCTAATGTATATAAATACTTTTTATGAGTAATAAAATAAACTTAGTGTTTATAAATTTTATGATTTCATATGCCTTTAAAATGCCAAAAGGCTTATATAGTTTGTGTTTTTTTTTTTTAAACCTTATTTATCTTGATCCTTTGACCTTTAATCATGATCTAGATGTAAGGCTTGAAAAAAATACCTAACCAGTCATAGGGATTGCCGATAGAAGTGAAAACACAGCGACTGTATCTTTCTCGCTCGGGCAAACTCGGCGGTCCCGAGTTCACCCGATCGAGCCTTTCACCTCCGAGCGTGACGGATCAGCCTCACTCACAGCGTACATCTGTGTGTGGTGCACCAAGACATTTTTATAAGAAAATCTCTTAGCGGTAGATATTTTTTCTGATTTTTACTGGTTTTACCATAGGCTACTGAGCTCCACCGCCATAAGGTTTGACCCACGGTGAGGACTGAACATAGGCCTATCTCAATTAACGTCAAGACGGCAGATCCCTTCACACTCGCACAAACTTGTTAAATATAATCAGTAGGTCTGTGATTGTACAGCTAGTAACTGTCAGATATATTTTTTTATGTCATAGGGAGGCAACCGAGCAGTCGGAGCGTTATGGTGACTACCGACGCTCATACACATCCGCGCAACCGAAAGTTATGCAGATGCGTTGTCCTCCTTTTCCCTATCCCCCATGGGCCACCGGAAAATCATAACCGCACGAAACGCGACAGCGTAGGTGTCACTTGACGCCGGTGTTATGTGAGCGAGTATCACACCGGTCGTGCCGCCCCAATTCGGCTGCAAAGCATGGCACTACCTTTTACTTAACTAATTGTTTAACCATTGATGAAGATAATGAACACGGAACTATTAAAATCAGCTTAGAAGATACAGTGAAAGTTATGAACATATTAAATTACTATCAAGATTCGGCAACCCCCGGAATCCCCCCTCGCCCACAGAAACATCTGGAATATCTTAGCCGAAGGGGAGAAAGATAGCGGTAGGAAAGGGGAGGGTCAAGTGTCGACCGAACTATGGGACGACGGCGTGAGTCGTCTTGGCGTTCATGAAAAGAGGCCTGTTTCCTGTTAATGGAATAGACATGTGTGTTAGTATGTTTCATCGTTGCGTCTAACGTTTATCTTATTTTGATATGTCATTGATTTTGCTCGGTGACGGGCCATTTTAAACGACTTCGAAAAAGGGGTTGATTTGTTCGTAGTTTGAAACTAAATTGTTACATGAGATTTACTTAGTCAAATTCTAATATTATAAACGCGAAAGTTTGTATAGGAATGTATCGAGGTATGTTTGTTACTCTTTCACGCAAAAACTACTGAATGGATTTTGATGAAACTTTACAATAACATAGCTTATACATTAGAATAACATACATGATATAACTTATGCCTGTATTCCCACGGGAATTGAAAGTGCGCGGGTGAAACCGCGGGCGCTGCTAGTATAATATATAAAATCTCGTGTCACAGTGTTTGTGGTCTTAAGAAATATGAGATATCAAAATATTAGAATTCAAATACAGTTATAAAGTCAATGAACTTGTTAAAAATTTGTCACCAATTGTCAGAGAAACACCAGACATTAACACCCCAAAACCCATATACAGGCATGCTAAAGAACCCATGTTTGGTGGACACTTAAACAACTCAATCTATTTGATATGGTTCAAATTTAACACTAAGGTCATTGACATTATAGTAGACCTTTTTAATGTCATAAGGAGGCAACTGAGCACTCGGAGCCTTATGATGACTACCGACGCACAAAGACATCTTTTTTGAACAACGTCTTATAATTCGATGGAGCCGGCTGCACGCACGAAAATGACTCATGCGGCGTTACCTCGCGGTGAGGCGTTCCATTTTCTTATGACGTTGTCCGATTTTTTTTTCATTAACGCCGGGAAATGCTATGAGGCATCCCGCGGGGAGTGGGTCTTCCCACGCGGGTATATGGGACTCGCTGCGCCCGAAAGCTGGTAAGTGGACGCAGCTCTACCAACTAAAACACAGTGAGTGCCACCAATGCCGCTTTTGGTGAGGTGTCCCGGATCTGTTGAGCAACAGGGCACCTCGACGGCTAATCTTTCCCCAAGGGACCGACTCCATCTTCACAGAGGGGTTGTCCCACACCACAGAACAACCCATCCTCGCCCCTTATCCCCTATTATAAGAGCTGATCCCTAGGTGCTGGGTTCACCTTAGGCTATTGATCCCCGCCACGACAAGCCTTGACCATGTTGGGGACAGGTTCAGAACTGGTAATGTAGTAGATTTTGACGTTTATCCCGAGATACTATATAACCATAAACAGAAATGAGTACAATCGTACAGTTAGGTTACGGTAACCGTGGGAGGTTTTAACAATGGCCCTCGTGGGAACATGGGTTTCTATTAGAAACCGGTGCTGATGGTATCAATGGGAGCGGGATGATGATGATCAACTAAAATTAAAAACAATTAAGGTTTCCTAAATATGACGTGCCTGTTATCCATTGAATTGACTGGCCTGTTGGTCTAGTGGTTGACTGATTGCTAAACCAGAAGGTCAAGGTTCGATCCCCACCAGGACAAATGTTTGTGATGAGCATCATCATTTGTCGTGTCTGGTTATAATTTATCTATAATATGTGTTGGATGCGAGTGGCAAGATATCGGCCGTCTTGGAGTTCATTGAGGGAGTCCTATGTTTAGCTGTGGACGGATAGAGGCTGATGATGATGATGATGGTGATGATGATGTATGTATTTAGAAATATATAAGTATATATCAGTTGTGTAACCATAAGAACAGGCTCTGGCTAGTTTGGGATCAGATGCCCGTGTGTGAGTTGTCCCAACACATTATTATTATTAATAAAGGCACATAATTGCCACGCTGAGCAGGCGGATTGGCAATAGCAGAGGTTGATGAATTCGCATCGGCAGCATTGCTGCCTATCGCTGATCCGATTGATGGTGCTGCCATCACTCGGTGCGGCCTATGCTTAGTTAACTGACACCAAGCAATCGATTCGCAGTATTAGCCTTTGATGTTTGGAGGCTAAATGCCCTCTGACCACTTCTACGTCACCCTGGGCTGGGATTGGGGTAGGAGTATTCTTAAGCCACACAGCCGAATGCGAGTGGCAAGGGAGCGGTCGTCTTGGCGTTCATTGAAGGAGGACTATGTTCAGCAGTGGATAAAGGCTGATGATGATGATGATGA
Organism: Helleia helle; assembly: GCA_963853865.1. Taxonomy (NCBI): domain Eukaryota; kingdom Metazoa; phylum Arthropoda; class Insecta; order Lepidoptera; family Lycaenidae; genus Helleia; species Helleia helle. The sequence continues at coordinate 3,059,154 of OY971437.1, forward strand.
AAGATGATGAGAACATTTTGGAACCGGTGTTGTGATTGAATTTAAAAAAATACTTTTAAAATCTATAAAACATTCAATTACATTCAATAGAACAATATTACACTTAAAAAAAAATGTAAACGGACGTGTACAACAAAAGCAATCGTAACTGAATAACTGAATATTCCACAAAAAAACATTTCAATAAAAAAATCAAAACAATTAAACATTCCTTAACCAAATTCCAATAAAACAATATTCACAAACCATAAAGACATTCCACCATAAAGACATTCCACAAAAAAATATTCCAAATTTACATTGTAAAGAAAGTTCCATCTCATATCAATTCCACAGCGCGATAAATCTATTCCAGTTGCACCAAATTCCACGGTTTATGTTCCAGGATATTCTTTAATGTGCTCATTGTGGTTTCGCTGCTTTAATTTTTACTTGCGTTAGTTGTGTTTTAAATTACTTGACTTGATATCTTTTTTATTTATGTTGTGATTTATTTTATGTCTGGAATTGTTTGTTGCTGGAATTGTTTGTCCATTTTGCGCTTCTGGAATATTAAGTTTTATATGTGTTTGTTTTTTCTAAATGGGTTCTAGTTTTCTCACCGTGTCAATGGTTAGAAAATTCAACTAAACATCTTTATGAATGCGAATGTGACTTTGTTATCCCTTCACGCCTTTTTTTTCACCGGGAAATGCGCTGAGGCATCCCGCGGGGAAGTGGATCTCCTCAGGCGGGTATGTGGGACTCGCTGCGCCAAAAAGCTGGTAATTGGACGCAGCTCTACCCATAAAAACCCGGCGAGTGCCACCAATGCCGCCTTTGGTTATGAGCCCCGGATCTGTTGAGCAAACAGGGTACCGACGCCACCTCCACCCGCACCACAACAACCCCTCCCAACGTCGGGACAGTCCAATGGGGTGAGGTTCTGTCCTCGCCCCTTGCCCCCTGATCTTTTATCCCTTCTTCTTATAAGAGGGGCACAAAGAGCCCTCGGCTCAATTCGCTTCGCACAAGGTGCTGGGTTTACCTTAAGCTACTGAGCCCCACAGCGACCGCCACGACAAGGCCAGAACCATGGTGGGGATCCCTTCTCGCCTAATCCATTTAGCCGATTCGGAAAATTCTTTCACAAATGGAAAACTGCAGTATCAGTAAGTAACACAGGCTATTTATCCCCGTATTCCCACGGGAACTATGCGGGTAAAACCGCGGGAAGGTGCTCTAGTATAATAAAGGTTTCCGACACTTTGTGGTTTAGGCGTTCGATATAACAAAATGATGTAATTGTTAATCATTGGTTTGAAATTAACTTAATTATATTTCTAATTACACATTTCTTTAATTTTCCCGTGTATTGTATTGTAGTAATCTAAGTAATTAAAGGTTTTTAGTTTTTTCTAATATATCGTCTTTGTCGGGTAATTTTGAACAGTCTCCCGTCACTGATACGTTAAGATTAACCACGTTAAAGTGGTAAGGGGTAGGATGCATACGTGACGTAAGGATCTAAATGTGAATTCGAACGTTGTAATAAGTTTGCGCTGAGTTTGTTTAGTCGATTCTTCTCACTCTTGCCGGTGGTCGATTTATTGATAGATAATGTTTTAAGTAGTATGTACCAATTAAATATATATTATGTTAGTATGTGGGGGGTAATCTCCGAAACTATATATCCGACATAAAAAGTCTCTTACTTGTATTAGCTGTATGATGACATAGTGACAACAATATTCATCATCGGTCTGATGACTGTAGGTTCGAAGCTGCGGGTTACAGGTAGTATTAAATTGAAATGGCCGTCACGTCAAACAGTAAGTAAAACATTAGAATGAAGAGATCAATGACGAAATACGGAATTCCGCGAAGAAGTCGAGAACGGGGTGTGTCGTCCCGACATGACAGTGTCACGGCACATACGGCCATGGCGCGTTTTTTATGTTAGTCGGATTGGCAAACGAGCACTAGAGCCACATGATAGTTAGTCAGCGTCGCCCATGGACATGCTCTTGACGGGAGAAACACGCAAGATGGTTGTCGCTTCCCCCCCCCCCCACCGGTAAAATATGTTTACGGCTATGTTTCACATCAAAAGCATATTTTTGATAGGATTTGTCATTCGTATATGAAGGCCACGTTTCGAGGGGCTCGAAGGACCTCTGAGTCCCCTTAGCTCAAGAGATTATGTTACGGCCATTAAAGATAAACATAACAACTACTTTTGTTGACTTATTAGTTGCTCGCGATTCATAATATCATCAAATTGAAAAATCCCCTAGAATAATAAAATAAAATCAGTTAATTAAAATAAACAGCTTATACCCTAAATATTGAAATGATGACCGTGGTCGGCCGTCTTAATAGCGTTCGTTATTCCTATCAATGCATGTTATGTATGTAATGTGTAATGCGGATAAAATCTGATAATAAGGATAACGCAAAAACGCATTAGTTCCGGAGATTAACACAAACACTTCTAATTAATGTGATTGAGTATGGATCACAAGTGTCATCAATAAATGAAGATAACTTTAAAATTTTTGACAGCATAATATCCTACTAATATAGACGCGAAAGTTTGTAGGAGTGTATGTATGTTTGTTACTCTTTCACGCAAACTACTGAATGGATTTTAATGAAACTTTACAATAACATAGCTTATACATCAGAATAACATACAGGCTATAATTTATCCCTCCCTTCCACGGGATTGGGAAGTACGCGGGTGAAATATGGGCTACTAGTTTAATCACCCTTATATGTCCCACTGCTGGACTGTCTCCTCTTAGGAGGAACATAACCCACCAACCTCCCCATGCTCCTACCTACTCCTCGGTATACGGAGCGAAACGCGGGAGATGTACGGGGTACATCTGCTTATACGCTCTCTTCCCCCGTACAATTCTTCACTCCCTACAAATCAAAAGCACCCTCTTGCGAGAGTGCTTTAATACGTCCCTAGCGTCATTCTCCCCTTTGGGGCTGACGACTTCACATCACGACGGTGACGGCACGGCAGTCCGGATGTGTCGAAGTTGCAGCTACGATGTCATCTCAGTCCTTCGTTTGTGCCAACTGTGCGCGAACATCATATGGCTGAATTTGTTCTCCACGGCAGTCAGGTCCTTGTGATAAGCTGGGCCGACCTTCGTCCGCTCGATTCCTTCCATTACCGCGTTACAGTCTTCCTTATACAGGAATACATATTTTGAGGAACAGTTAAAATGATGATGTTTATGACAATGACAAAAATCTGATGATGACTTCCAAAACCCAGACGCAAATAAAACTTTTCAAATCCATATTTAAGATACGCCCAGAGCAAACTGAATCTTATCTTAGATGAAGTTAATGTCCTCCCTGGGGGAACGGGGGGGACGGGAGTTCGGGTGTACTTATAACCCCACTTAACTTGATTGTTATGGTTCCTTAATGTATCGTAGGCTCGAATGCTAAGAATTTTCTTTATAGAAGAGCAAACGAATGGTTCACCTGATGGTGAGTGATCCACAGACATAACACCAGAGGGTTAGCGGGTGTGTTGCTGGCCTGTTCTAATGTCGCAATAAAAACTAGATTACTGGGAACGATCCTAGGCAACTTAGCCATTAATTACAAGTAAGTCTCTATCTCAGTAATCAGATTATGCAGATGTGTTGCCCTCCTTTTCCCTATCCCCTCAATGGGCCGCTGAAAACTCACAAACCGCACGAAAAGCGACATAGCTGTCACTAGACGCCGTTGTTATGTGAGCGAGAGGTACCACCCTGGTCGTGCCGGCCATAGCTGTCACTAGACGCCGGTGTTATGTAAGCGAGAGGTAGCACCCTGGTCGTGCCGGCCATAGCTGTCACTAGACGCCGGTGTTATGTAAGCGAGAGGTACCACCCGGTCATGCCGGCATTCGGCTGAATAGCAGTATGGCACTACTTACAAACATTTTGCACTTATTAAATTCAAATCTTCAATATCGAGTGAAAACTTTGATAACAAAGACGGATTTCCTCCCTTATAGTCCCTTTATCTCCCCTTTTATCTCACACGAAACAATGGCACAACTAAGATGGGTGTTACTTATGTTTGCCACGTAATAAGTTATATTTATCTGGGGAAGCGAGGTTTGTGTGTTGCTCGCAACTCGTTAATTTACGACCAAAATGATGATGATAAGATTATTCTATATATACTACCGGTGGGAGGGAAGCGCTGTGCCGCGCTCCTGGCTGCATGGGTACCACCATCTTGCTTGTTTCTCCCGTGAAACAGCTTTGCTGTGTTTCGGAGAGAAGGGCAAGACAGGCAGTGTAATTACTGGCACCGAGACTTAACATCTTATGTCTCAGGATAGGCAACACATAAAGGAGTTGCCTGGGCTCGTTTCAGGTAAACTAGTTTATGTTCATGGGCGACGTCGACCACTTACCATCAGGTGGTACGTTTGCCAGTTTGCCTATCCAACTAACATAAAAAAAAAGAAAAAAAAATCTGTCATGCAAAGTCTTCAGCTCTCTTTTAAGTATAGCGTTGGTACCTGTCTAAAGAAGAAAATCAAGTCTAACTTTCATATGAAGTCATTAGGATTCATTTGTCACTAGCAGCGCCCCACGGTTTTACCCGCGTACTCCCATTCCCGTGGGAGTACAAGGATAAATTATAACCTTTATGCTATTCTGATTTGTAAGCTATAATATTATTGTAAATGAAACAAATGATTTTTTTTCCATTTAGAGGTCAGCTAAGAACGGATTTTAAGAAATTACTCCCCCTCCCCTTTGACAGAACGAAGTCTGTGCGGGCAGCTAGTTTTTTATAAGTCACTAGCAGCGCCCCTTGGTTTCACCCGCGTACTTCCCATTCCCGTAGGAGTACAGGGATAAATTATAGCTTATATGCTATCCTGATTTGTAAGCTATGTTATTGTAAAGTTTCATCATAATCCATTCAGTAGTTTTTGCGTGTAAGAGTAACAAACATACATCCATTCACCACCTTCGCGTTTATTCCGAGATTGCAGATGAACTAATATATTTTTGTCGACGAGTTGGATGCTAGTTAGTTCGTCTTGGCGTTCATTCAAAAATGGAAGTGATAATGATGAGGCATCTCGTCTGTCGTACAGTCAACTTTTTGAAAAATACTCTCAGACACTAAGCAAGGCTTAAATAATCACATGTCGTGTACGCTGAGAATTTTCAGCAAAATTTAAATGTGAAAAATGCTAGCGAATTTTATGCTTAAGGTAATTCATAGGATATTTGATTTGGACAGAATATGTTAATATAAAACGTTTTGTGGTGAATGATGGAGTTTTTTGTTAAAATAGCTTTTAGATTTCTAGACTTTGCGAAAAGAATTTATGCTAAAAGAGATTTTTGGTGAAGGCTTTTGATAAAAAAGATTTCTCATGAAGAATTTTGGTTAATATTGTTTTTGGATAAAGACTTTTTGTTAAAATATGATGTTGTTGAATTCTTTTGTTAAAATAGCTATTTAAGTAATAGCGTTTTTTTAATTGATGTTAATAGCATTTCGATGGTGATAGGTTGCTAAAATAGTTTTGTAACGAAGAATTTTTGATAACATTGCTTTTTGATGATTTTTTTTGTTAAAATTGATTTTTGATGAAGATTTTTTGTTAAAATTGATTTTTGTTAAATATTTTTTGTTAAAAATGATTTTTGATGAATAGTTTTTGTTAAAATAAATTTTGATAAAGACTTCGATAAAATAATTTTTTAATGGCGATTGTTTTACTGCATTAGTACTATTTACATTGACAAACAATATCGTCATCATCACCGTCCAGCCATCCAGGATCGGTTTCTCATCCTCCTTCTATCCCTGTCCCACCTAGTGGAATCATTTCGCGACCTCAATAATCTAAATCCCAATAATTTTGATTTAATACGCTTTTGTTAATCTTATTGTTTGTGAGGATTAACGGTATCCGATTTAGGAGGATTAGGGGATGAAATATACAGGATTCAACCATTAATACTCCTAATTAGTCATCATGTGCCATTCTTTGGGGTCTGTAGCCTTTTTTGACTCCTGACACAAAAAGTCGAATGTTTTTTTGTGTTATAATTTGAAAATTAGATGAAACGAAAACGTGATACCATAAAGCCTGCTAGAGAATACAGTGGTTCCTAAAATCCTGTTGAAGGTAGGAAGGAAGACGGTAGATGGCGTTTTTTTATAGCATAGGAGGGCAAACGAACAGTCGGAAGCCTTTTAGCAACTATTGACGCACATACACATCCGCACAACCAGAGGTTATGCAGATGAGTTGCCCTCCTTTACCCTATCCCCCAATTGGCCACTAGTAACTCACAAACCGCACGAAACGCGATATAGCTGTCACTTGACGCCGGTGTAATGTGAGCGAGAGGTACCCGGTCGTGCCAGCCCAATTCAGCTGCAAAGCAGCATGGCACCTCTTACTAGTATGCTTAAATTACTCCGGTAGATGTCAGGATGTTGTTACATAGAGACAGGTTAGGCACTAGCCCAACCATGGTTCAGGCCTTGACGTGGCGGTGAGGTTCAGTACCCTAGGGTGAGCCCAGCACCTTGGGCGAAGCTAATTGAGCCAAGGGAGCTCTTTGTACTCCTCTTATAAGAAGAGGGGACAAAGAGCAGGGGGCAAGGGGCGAAGACGGGAACTTCACACCATTGTACTGTCCCGACTTTGGGAGGGGTTGTTATGTATTGTGGGACAACCCCTCTGTGGAGGTGGCGTCGGTCCCTTGAGGGACTGACTAGGCGTCGAGGTGCCCTCTTTGCTCAACAGATCCAGGGAACCTCATCAAAGGCGGCATTGTTGGCACTCACCGGGTTTTAGTGGGTAGAACTACATCCACTTACCACGTTTCGGCGCAGCGAGTCACACATATTCGCCTGGGGAGACCGACTCGCCCGCGGGATTTGCCGGCGTTAAAGAAAAAAAAGGCACTGGTGCATCCTTCCCAATGGTCTACCGTTACGTTAACACACTGTTTCACGGGCTTCAGATTATGGCGTGCGATATGCCTATTAGTAGGCAGGAGGTAATAGGCTGATTTTAAAATAGCGTTACATTGTGATGATATAGGTCGGTGATGAGTCGTTTATGACATTGATAATCATCATTTTGTAATAGCGTTAATGATGATGATAATAATGATAATAATCCCGTTATCTGGGATTATTATCATTATTATCATCATCATCAGCATTTATCTGTCCACTGCTGAACTTAGGCCTCCCTCAATTAACGCCAAGACTACACGGACCAGTTATTCCACGGAGATCTTCCCACCTGGTTAATGGACGAAATTTCGTTTACGAAAAAGTGGCCTTCACTCTTGAACCTTATTGGCCCATCGGCTATCCGTTCTCCTGAATGTGTGACCAGCCTCTTTAACGAGCTTATTCTTTCATTCGCTAACCTTAGTTCTCTGGTGGATGTCTTGGAATATAATGACAACAAAACTACGTCTTTTTAGATTGAAGACTCAAATATAGCTATTTAAATGATGATGACTTTAGTTCCATAGTTCATTATCAACCTCTCCCCCCACTGTACAAAGGAATATGGTTTTTGGTTTTTCCTATAGCGTACGGAACCCCACTCGCGTGCCGTCAGATATTATAGTATAAACCATAATGGGGCGTGAAATTTCCAAATTGGGCTTGAGCAAGGCGGTTGACCTTTGATGGTCAAATTGGGACAGGCATTGCAATAGTTCGTATTGCCGAGATGATTCTGGAGATCATTGTTTAAATCAAACCTCATTGTGACTTTGTGGGGACTGCTTAGTAGCGGCTGGACCTCTTACGAGGAGTCTGGCCTTCGCCGGGGCCAGCCTGTCGCTGAGGTAATCCTGTTGCCTGCAGATCCGGGACCTTCCAAAAGCGTCTTAAGGCTCTCGCAGTGGTTTTAGTTAGTGGGCACACTGGGTCAGGATCTACCCGAAGATCCTGGTTGTGGATACCTTAAGGACTTCTCTGCGATATCAAAAAAAGGTTAACTAGTTCATTGGCGACGTCGACCACTTACCATCATGTGGACTGTCCGTTTTCCTATCAAACTAATACAAAAAAACTTCGCGGGTGTCGAACCCGCGACCGAACTCGAAATAGAAAAAATTTCAGAGTTTAACAAAAGTTGATGTATTCATCATATTTCGTATTTCGTATAAAATTATACGTATTATTACAAGCTTGATAAAATACTCGTATTTTTATATACATTAAATATATTCCTTATATTGTATATTATGAAAATTGTGTAGAACATTTTTTATTTTTTTAACCGACTTCAAAAAGGAGGAGGTTCTCAATTCGTCGGAAAAGTTTTTTTTACGTGTATTACATGTACATACAGGTACATTATAATGATCACAATAATTGTGACCATCGCCTGTCTGTGATAGGGGGTTACTCTGAGTTATATCCCGTAGAATTCTGACATTGATAAGCGTTGCTACTAAAAAGCTCTCCACAGAAAAATGGAAAAAAATCGACTCATTTGAGGGCAGCAAAATATGGTAGATTTTTTTATGTTTTACCTAGAAAAAGTTAAATAAATATTTACCTACTCAAGTGAACTAATACAAAAAGTGCGTCCGTACAAAGTACACAATATGTCAGAAATGAAACTTATTTGGCAAACTAATTTTTAAATCAAGTATATTTTTATACTAATCTAATGCTTTATATTTCTGAGACTTGCGATGCGACGTTCTCTCTATCTCAGTCTCTCTTTCTCGATCTTTCTCACTTGCTTGCTCCCTACTCTTACTCCATGGCTATATGCTTCATGCTATGTTCGCCCTTTCTCACTCTCTCAATCGGTCTCAATCACTCTCTCCCGTTTCTTGGACAAAAACGTAGCACATTTTCGTGACGTTACGTCCGTAAAATTTTTACCCTTATGCGCGCAAAGAAGTTTCACTTCAAAAATAATAAATATTTCAATATCACGAACAATACGTCTGCATGGATACCACCATCTTGCTTGTTTCTCTCGTCAAACGGCTTTGTGTTACGATGAGAACAAGCAGAGAACAACTGGCACCGAGACATCTTATGTCTTAGGATAGGCAACACATTAGTTGCCTTTTTTCTTTAAGGCCGGGGAATGCTCTGAGGCATCCCGCGGGGAAGTGGGTCTCCCCACGCGGGTATGTGGGATTCACTTCGTCCGAAAGCTGGTAAGTGGAAGCAGCTCTACCCACTAAAACCCGGCGAGTGCCACCAATGCTGCCTTTGGTGAAGTACCCCGGATCTAATAAACAAACAGGGCACCTCGACGGCTAGTCAGTCCCCCATGGGACCGACGCCTCCATAGAGGGGTTGTTCCGCACCACAGAACAACCCCTCCCAACGTCGGGACAGTACAATGGGGTGAGGTTCCCGTCCTCACCCCTTCCCTGCTCTTTTTTCCTCTCTTCTTATAAGAGGAGTACAAAGAGCCTCCTCGGCTCAATTCGCTTTGCCCAAGGTGCTGGGCTCACCCTAGGCTACTGAGCCCCACCGCCACGTCAAGGCCTGAACCACGGTGGGGAACACTTATCCAATCAACATCATAAAACAACCAAGCGAATAAAGGCAAAATATATATTTTAATTAAATGTGTCACAATCAAACCATTTCATTCTCGCCTTCAAACATAGCTTCATTTTTCGTAACGTCGTAAATTCCCTTCATGTTATCTCGGAGATAAGCCTGACGTTGAGTCTTTTATTTTTTCGCGAGATCCCCCGAAACGTTATTGGGGGTGTTTTCAAAATGCTTGTTTGGATATTACATGGATATTACAAATATTTTTCTCTAAATATGTCGCGCAATGTGTTCTTTGAAAGCGAATTTTCTGTACACTTTCATAGGCCAATTGATTATTATTATTTCACCCGCCAAAAGTGAAATAATTTTCTTTTAAATAATTTGCATTAGCGGTGGGAGGGATGCCCTGTGCCGCGCTCCCAACTGCATGGGTACCATCATCTTGTTTTTCCCGTCAAACAGCTTTGCTGTGTTTCGAAGAGAAGAGGACAAACAGTGTAAGCTGGCATTGAGACTACCTGGTGGTAAGTGATAAGTGACCTCCATACTACATCACTAACAGGTGCGTTGCCAGCCTTTCAAATACTACTTTTTTACGCCGGGAAATGCTCTGTTGCATCCCGCGGGGGAGTGGGTCTCCCCAGGCGGGTATGTGGGACTCGCTGCGCCAGAAAAGGTGGTAAGGTGGACGCAGCTCTACCCACTAAAACCTGGCGAATGCCACCAATGCCGCCTTTGGTGAGGTGCCCCGGATCGATTGAGCAAACAGTCCCTCTAGGGACCGACGCCACCTCCACAGAGGGGTTATCCTGCACCACAAAACAACCCCTCTCAACGGCGGGACAGTGCAATGGGGTGAGGTTCCCATCCTCGCCCTTTGTAATAAGAGCGATACAAAGAGCAGCTCCCTCGGCTCAATTTACTTCGCCCAAGGTGCTGGCCCCACCTTAGGCTACTGATCCCCACCGCCACGTCAATGCCTGAACCATATTGGGGAGTAATTACGCTGCCTGTCCTTTCCGAAACACACCAAAACTGTTTGACGTTGCAAATAAGCAAGACTGATTTTGGTGTTTTTTGGTATATGCTACAATGCTTAAGATTCGGTTCTCAAAATATTTTGTCTGTCATGTCCGTAGTATAATGAATGTATATGAAATGTAGAATTTAATAAAACATGACTTGAGCGATGTTTTTCGTCATATTACTGTTGAATTACATACTTTTTCCGTACATTTTTGTTTCGTACCGAATGATTGGATTGTATGGCAAATCCAATAACGACGTATTCGATGGGAGATCAAATTAAATTTCTGATACTGTTGTAAGGCTTCCACCTGGATTTTCGATTTTTCTTCCTCGATGATGTCATGGTTTAATATTCAATTCGATAAATATATATTTTTTCATTAGTTGTAAATAAATCCTACTGGTTATAATCGCAATAGTTTGTAAGAATGTATTGATGTATGTTGGTTGCTCTTTCACGCTAAAATTACTGAATGCCTTTTAATGAAACTTTACAATGACATAGCTACATCAGAATAACATATAGGCCATAATTAATCCCTGTACTCTTACGGGAAGAACGCGAGTAAAACCGCGGGACGCTACTAGTTGAGATATAAAATTATGCAGTCTTTACAGCAAATGTGTGAGTGCACGCATAAGTATGCATAGAACCTCCCTCCTTCACCACGCTGCATATCCGTACATTTTCATCACACCGTACTTGTGTTATAATATATCATATAATGGATTTCTGCAAAGTAACACCTGATTCTTTAAATAAATCATAAAATTCCGAAACCGGTCAGTGATTATTCACTGACGTAATAGCAATTCATCCAACCCGTGTTCTGTGGCCTATCTATCCATCAGTTTGTATGTTCATCCATCCATCAGTATGGTTTTTTGTTAAAACTTACCACATACATACCAATAACATATATGGGATGATGAAAATTTTACGTATACCACACATATCCATAAAATTTCAATACATTTTAGTATGACAAACGTCACATTACTTTCCAATGATTAATTGAGTGTTATAAATACAAATATATTGTTACATGAAAACACGACGCCATCTACTATTCAGAGAGGCCAATTTGATAATATATCTATGGACACTTTTTACATCACGTCAATCTGGTCCCGTGAAACAAGTTTATTTAATACTTTTATACTATACATATATTTAATACACATCCATAACCCAGGAACACAGATAACTTTTCGATCCCTGGCGGGATTCGCACCCGCTACCTCCGGCTTGAGCGCACACGCGCTAACCATTGAGCCACAGAGGTCGTCATGTAAATAGTAAGATAAACTACTTTATATAGATTGTTTATACAGAGACATGGAACTGACAGACCATGGTGTGGTTAGCGTCGCCTATAGTATAAACTTCAATTTCATCCACAAATGGCCCTTATGCCTCGGTGAATTAAGGGGGTAATAACTACCCTTCCCTTCTACCTAAACGTACTGGACGATATTTTCTTCTATCAATCCAAGTTTTGCTCACGTAGGAATCTGGTACCTGTTATGTTCGCAATGGTGTCTTGGTGACAGCTTAAGACCCGGTTTCCATAACAAGCGTTTAACGCGCGTTAAACGCTTGTTATGTCCATAAGTCACCAGGGTTGCATGTCTAATGAGGTCTAATTTGATCCTAATTCCGTATGGGAAATATTTTAAATATGGTAACGAATGGTTTGACGTTTAAAACTTACCGGGCACCGCCTTTAAATTATATTATATAATAGTTATTCTGAAATTTCCGAGATTGAGTAAATAATGAAACATAAAATTTTGCAAATATTCCAACAAAATAGGTAACTGCGTGTTATTTATTACACAGTAAAAAATATATATAATATGCCTATATTCTCAAAATGTTAAAATAATAAAATCATTTTATTTTTAAATTATGAACTTAATAAATAATTTATATTTCTAATAATATACCATCATCATCATAAGTCTTTGTCCGTCCACTGGTAAACATAGGCCTCGTTTAATGAACGCCGAGACGAATAATATATATTTTACTATCATTAATATTATATTATATTATTAATAATATATTAAAATGTTATAGTCAAAATCAAAACAATTCTATTAACAATATATAATTTACTTGATATTTAACAAATATTTAAATTTTAATAAAATAAAAACTATTTTGTATTTTAATTTGTAATATAATAAAAGTATAAAAAACTTAAATTTGACATCTGACGTTAACAATAACTTTAACCGGCCGATTGTGAGCGGTTAAAGTTAGTGTTAAATTATGACGTATTTTGACCATAGTCAAATGGTGCAACGCATTTTTACACTAACCGGTATTTTGACGGATCAGTTATTGTTAAAGTAAGATGGTGCAACCCACCCTAAGAATTTATCTTTGCATGAGGGCGCGTCTCCACCGCGGCACACGGAGAGGCTACGCATGTTTGTCAAGTTTGGCTTTGCAAGAAAATGTTTGTGATTGTTTCCACTGCGTGCACGCTACGCATTAATTGACTTTTCGTGCAATTGACATTTTAACACGTGCGTAGCCTCTGCGTGCCGCGGTCGAGTCGCGCCTTAAATATTAATCTTGAAAAAATAATGTTTCATTCTACAGTACTAGGCATAATTTAATATACCCGTTAGATAGTCAGAAAATGTCAGAAATAAAATCACCTTTACTTTTCTTCGTGTTATGCTTATTTGAGATTTTCTCTAGGTACCTACGTTGTTTTTATCTTTCTATAGGTGTCACGTCTCTGTCTAGACGAAAATACACAAAAAGATACATGAAAATATGTCCAGGAATAATGAATTATATTTGACACCTTTCAAGAAAATATTCGTACAAAGAGAATTCAGATAACTTTGTTAGAATAATTTATTAAATAGTAATTTATTAGATATATCTAGATATCTGTCGCCAGTTATTATGAAGTTGTGCCTGGTTTCAAGTCGAATAAAACGTTTGAATCACAGAAACATATCCAGATAGAAGAAAATAGTTCAGCAATTTGTAGGGAGACCAAGCGTCACATTTTGCGTAGATATTCTGACGTCGGAATCTGGTTTGAATGCGGTAATCCTAAATGTTAGTTGAATTTGAAAGCTATTGGCAATTGATATTTATTAAGGTTATATGCTATTTATTTTAGAAGAGAATACAGCAGAATTATACTAACGGACATAGCTTCAAAATTCCTCACCCCACCTCTGATGTCCGGATATCTTCAAAAGCTTGATTTTTACAATATTTCCTGGCTTGCATAACTATGCGCCGGCTGACACCCACTTTCCGAATCGATACGACTTAGAGACCTTTAAGAAAGCATACTCATATTTGAAAGGCAACGCCAGGTGCGATGCCTTTCAAATATAACGAAATTAAATAAAAAACAACAACGTCATGCCAACCGTCACGCCATTTGAGTCGATTTTACTGCAACTATTCCGTATATGGGGCAATGGACATATCCATGAAATCAGGCGAGGATTACGTAATAACTAACAGATGCCCTGAAAGTTTAATCTTGAAGATTTAAACCGTTCTAGCGTATATTAAGTCACTAAATAAAAATCTCATAGTGTCTCGAAAACGTGACGTGTTTTCTAATATATAAGTAGCTGTTGCTCGTTTTTGTTTCTGAATTCTTCATAAATATCATTTAATATTTTCATCACCTGCTGTGTTTCAGTACTGGCACGGAGGCTTATCTAAGTATAGATATGAATGGTTTTATGTCATTCAGCCGAGCAGTCGGAGCGTTATGGTGACTACCGACGTCCACAGACATCCGCACAACCAGAGGTTATGCAGATGCGTTGCCCTCGTGTTTCCTATCCTCCAATGGGCCGCCGGAAAGTCACGAGCCGCGCGACATAGCTGTCAATTGACGCCGATGTTAGGTGTTGCTGACTTACCAGGCACGCCATTTTGTGTAACCATCATTATGTATAATAAACCTTATTTCGTCAGCTGCACAAAGGCCATTTTTACTGAACTCCAAGACGAGCCTCGCCTATCTAAGATTTTTTTAAGCGAAGCGTCTATTGGGCGTAAGCGTATACCGATGTTTGGGCCACTCGCCGCGCTGCCACTCTGTCCGTGCTAAGCGTCAGATTTAGTACCGTGAAACGATATTTAAGGTTGAACTAGTCGACGCCGCGAACTCCAATAAAATGATTGCTATCTCACCTGACATAGTGCGCGAACATGTGTGCTAGAATGAAATGCACAATGATTCATTCCGAAAATGTCCTTTTAGCAAAACAGTTATTATAGAAAAACTAATAAGTATTTCTTTTCAAAATAAATTTATTTTATCTTTTGAATAACTAAACTATATCTGTACGGGCTTTATGTTTGAGCTTTCGTGCTCGGTATACTATTTATGTACGCCCAAAGTTGGGCTAAAATCAGTGTTGAAATACGAAAGTTTAGAAGCTTATAGTTTTTAAATGTATAATTATTTACGATTTTGGGTACATACAGTCATAGATAACGACGAGATCAATTTATATTATACTTAGTTTTTCATGGTCAACGTCAAACATTGTAGTAATTATTGTTCTGCGTTTGTATGGAAACATGAGCGGCTTTTGTAACCTTAAAGGACGCGCGCGGCATTTTTAACGCTTAGTTCCTACGCTTTATACTATAAAGGCTAGCTTCTTTAAAGCGTCCCTAGACAACATTCCGTTTTTTATTTCATAACATAGACATTTGTTGTTCTCTGAAAAATCTACGTTTTTGTGCGTTAATATTTGAAACAAAACATTTATATGTCAAAAGCATATTACTTCAATTTTTATGTCCGTGTGAAAAGTTACTCCCGGTTATTCCCGTAGGCTCCCGGGGTTCCCGTATTGATTGTACGAATCCCCATCTTGAGTGTTTGCGAAAAAACTTTGGAAAACAAACAGAGGAGCGAAGATTGATGATTTAACCTCGCGTTTATGAATACTGACATACAGGCGGGAGATTCGACAAACATTCCTGAAAATGTGTTAAATGTTAAATGTGTTAAAATATGTTAAATGTGTTAAAGGTTAAATGTTAAATGTGTTAAATGGTAAATGGGTGCTCCAATTCTGTGCAATATAAGATGAAGAACTAATGCTTTCTTTTCATTTTCAAGATGTTTAAAACAGGATATTGGCTAAGTTTTCTCATGATTTCTATACTGCCAGGCAGGATAGAATTATTCTCTGCATTATGTTATTTCCAATTAAAATCTACTCATTAAAGTGCTAGTAAAAAAAAAGTGTGTGTGTACTTATGTACACGCGTTAGAAGTTATACTACTTAAAAAAATACATAGTACAATTTCATTACACTGTAACCTTTTTGCTTATTGTGTAGTTAAAACTATATCTTCTTCCGAGGTCCTATACTGTCATATGAAAATTGCTATAGAAAATAATGTTGACCATAGCTAACTTCAGGGTGTCGGTATTTCGTGACGGTGTGCGCGCGCGTCGTAAAAATTTACTCTCATTATTTTTACCTAACGCGCCAAAAGAAGTATAACTTTAATTACAGTATGGAGGATAACTTCTGAAGCTTAAATGAATTAAAAAGGGATTTCGCAGTGTTCTCGCACGTTTATTTCGCAGAGCTCTATTTGGGGTATATCTGGACATTGTCTACAAACGCCTTGTTCAGGAAACATGGTTCATATTGAAAGTAATGTTAATCGTAGACCGTTTCTTCGTATCATCGTTAATCATCGTTATTCGTTGCATTCATGCCTGAACTTAAGTTATTATCTATTTCTACTCGTACCACCGCATTTCACACTAAAATTAATAAGTTTTACTAAAACATTGGTTTTGTATATTTACTCATATTTCTGATTGGACCTTCTATGTGGAACCTGATGTGCTGTGGAACTGCCCTTTATTATTTAATAATTATATTTTTTAATAGTAATATCTATGGACGCTTTTACACTACATCAATCTGGTCCCGTGGTAAGTAGGAGGTACTGCCATGCTGCGTTGCAGCCGAATTGGGCCGGCATGACTGAGGTGGTACCTCTCGCTCACATAACACCGGCGTTAAGTGAGCTATGCTGTCGCGTTTCGTGCAGTTTGTGAGTTTCCGGTGGCCCATAGGAAAAAGGAGGGCGGCGCATCTGCGTGGCCTTGGTTGTGCGGGTGGGTATGCTCCGATATAACGCTCCGACTGCTCGTTTGCCCCCTCATGAACAATATACCTCAACCCTCAACGGAAATATATTTAATACTTTGATACTATACATATATTTAGGATTTTTATTATATAATACACATATTTAATACACATCAATGACTCAGGAACACAGAAAAGTTTTTGTTCCCTGGCGGGATTCGAACCCACTACCTCCGGCTTGAGCGCCAACGCGCAAACCATTGAGCCGCAGAGGTCGCCTCGGTTCCAAACATGAACTAATAAAAGATTCCTTTAAGAAAAGAGTGTATTCATATTTGAAAAGTACTTTCTGCCTGCTATATCGATGCCCGTGGTCACTTCCCACCAACTAACAGCAAGTGAGCCTTAAAAATGTTACCTATCCTTGCTCGCCGTGTGTTAAAGTTAACAAGAAATCAGAACAAAGCTCTTATGCGAAAAGTTTTGACTTGAAATATCGATCAATCAATACGCTGACTTTGATATAACATAAAAACTTGATCCTAAATATCTTGGGATATAGAACATCGGTTGTAGGCTGAAAAAAAGGCTGGCTATGCGTATTATTATCGAGATAATAATACGCATAGCCAGCCTTTTTTTACTTTTACGCCGGGAAATGCTCTGAGGCATCCCGCGAGGGAGTGAGTCTCCCCAGGCGGGTATGTGAGACTCGCTGCGCCCGAAAGGTAGTAAGTGGACGCAGCTCTACTCACATAAACCCGGCAAGTCCCAGCCATGCCGCCTGGATCTATTGAGCAAACAGGGCTACGACGGCTAGTCTACCCCGATAGGGACCGACGCCACCTTCATATAGGGGTCGTCCCGCACCACAGAACAACCCCTCCCAACGTCGGGACATTCCGATGAGGTGAGGTTCCCATCCTCGCACCTTACCCCCCTTTTTTTTTTGTCCCCTCTTCTTATAATAGGGGTAGATAGAGCAGCTTCCTCGGTTCAATTTGCGTCGCCAAAAGTGCTGGGTTCCCTTAGGTAACTGAGCCCCACCGCCACCACAAGGCTTGAACCTTGGTGGGGACAATGAGTTGCCTAGGCTAGTTCTAGGTAAACTAGTTGATGTTCGTGAGTGACCTCGACCACTTACCTACCATCTGGAGGCACGTCTTTTGCCTATCCAACTAACATTTAAAAAACACGAAGCTTAAAATATAGTCCAAAATAAAGAATTGAGAGACTAAAAATGATTGAATCAAAAAACTAAAAACTTAGATTCAAATAAACAAATTCACGTGTTTGATCATGTAATTCATTAGCCCAGTCGGGCTAAAGGATAAAATAGAAACAGTAGGCTAAAAGATAAAAAGAGAAACTGCGCTAAGGAATAAAAAGAATAAACAGTACGCAGTAACTCAAAACTCGTCGGCTTATTCCGAATTTATGGGAACTCAGATAAATTTTACGACGTGGAAATTTCATTTTAACCGAAGAAAAGGATCATAAAAATCTGCTTTCCGACACACCCAAAATATTGCTTTCTGCAGTGTAGTTTTAAATATTCATAGTTTTAAAATCATCTTTCGCAACAATGAATATGTAGGAGGTATACATATTTTAAGACTTGAAATGCACGTTTTACTCCTTAGTTGTTCTAACCTTGGAAATGTATACCATTTGCTTATAAATATAGATATGCCGTGAAACAGCTTTGTGTCTTGAAAAGGTGGTGTAGTTACTGGCACCGAGACTTACATTTTTATACATAGGAGGGCAAACGAGTAGCCTAGGGCTTAGGCCATTATCGACGCTCCATATCCCTCTACCCCAATGGGCCATCAGAATCTCGCAAACCACACGAAACTCGACATCATAGCTGTCACTTGACGCCGGTGTTATAGGGAGAGGTACCACCTCGGTCGTGCCATGCCGGCCCAATTTGGCTGCAAAACATGGCACATATCTTACTACCTTATCTTTTGTCTCACAGGTGACCTTTGAATGTGTAGCCAGTTTGCCTATACTAATATAACAAATATGCAATATTTGCTGTCAATAATTTTAGGTACCCTAATTCATGACTAAGTTCTAATAATTTGCTCGTTTCGTGAAAATCTGGGTCCAACGTGGACCAATAGAAATCAAAATTAAATATTTATTAAAGTTAACACAACGCTCGCTTTCTTCAGGTTAGAATTTCCAACGAAATTCTCCGCAATCGATACTAATAAAAAGCTGACTTAACGTGAATAGTATTTAATTAATCAACTTGACATAAGTCATGATTGATGATGATGTCATTAGGATTTATGTTTACAAAGCAATTACATCATTCTTTGCTAACCCCCCCATGAGGTGGACCGACTGGTGAGGAACGCTGGAAGCTGCTGTGCTGTGTGTGCTGCAGGAGCGGTCAGGTTGGAGATCCTTGGAGACTTATATTTAGCAGTGGATGTTTATCTGATAAAAAGCTGAAGTTTGTTCATAGGATAACCACCAGAAGAACTAGTCTTATTAGAAAAATATATTTTTAATAGTTCAACATCAAGAAAGGTTATGAGCGTTTTTTTTTATTTGGGGTTAAACTGCATGGAAAAGCTAGCTTACGTATGAATACTAAGTTTGTTATAAAGATCTTTTCATCCAGTAAAGTAGATAACTGCGATTATTTTTGCTACGAGTTGAAAAATCTTCAACCATACTAGGACGATTATTTGATCCATTGTGTTTATAAGTTGAATTTATTTCGCTGGTTGTTTTCAATTTGTTTTGGTTTGAAGAGGTTGATTAAATTAATGTATAGCCTTTCCAGAAATATATAAACCCTGCGAGTTGTCGCCACTGTATCATTTTACGTCAACACATAATATCGTCCATATAGAAATTAGTTCCAAAATTTTCCGCAATATGGCGTCGGTTTTATTTTTCTGGTCAGTCTATAAATAAGTTATTTTCTAGTCTATAACTTGTATTCCTTTTAAAATTTCATTGCTACGCCTTGTGAGTAAAATCGTCTCGAATGTCGTGACGGCGAATGCATAACTCTATCGTTTCTTTTATGCCATCGTTTGTCATATATTTTTAATGCATATATTAGGTAATATAATTGATACCACTTTGTCCGGCGTTCCTTGGCTTTCTTTTTTCGTAGATGTTAACTTATTTAGTCTTGAAATATCTAATGAATGACTTATCTATTACTAGCTGTTGCCCGCAGCTTCGCCCGCGTTTCCTTACTTAACTTAACTCCTATTAGTCACATCGTGATGTTATATAGCCTAAAGCCTTCCTCGATAAATGGGATTTCTAACACGATTTTTTCAAATTAGACCAGTAGTTCCTGAGATTAGCGCGTTCAAACAAACTCTTATTATATCCGTTATATCGATTATAAGTCGACCCCAGGTCCATTAAATTGATTAGCTGATCTCAGTCAAATTGACACGCTTTAGCACACATGCTGCTAATACAGGGTATATTAGCAGTACTACTCTGTATAATATACTTCGCGGCTGCGACGTTGACAACAGGACTGTATACAGTCGCCGGATGATATTATATATTGACCATGAGTGGTTTCGGCGATTACGTACATTCAAAGATATCTTTATGTTAGTTTAGATAGCAGTACCTGGATGACCGAGCTTTGCTCGGTTTTTTTTATTTTTTTTTTATTTTTATAAAATGACATTTTCTAAAAATGATTCCTAGCTAGATCGATTTATCGCCCCCGAAACCCCTTATAAACTAGATTTCATGAAAATCGTTGGAGCCGATTCCGAGATTCCAATTATATATATATACAAGAATTGCTCATTTAAAGATATAAGATTATACAGGATGTCAATGTCTTTAAATGATGTCTTTAGTTTTATTTGTAATTTAAGGGGTTTCTAAGCTGTTTATTGACAAGTAAGACAATATCTTATGTTTTTTTACCCGCGACGGAACAGACTGTATATGCGTTTGGGGTGAGAGGCAGTTTGTGTGTGCAAACCTATTTTGCAGTTTATCTCCAAGACTAGTCCGATTTTGATGCGGTTTTCAGAGATGAGATCGGATTTGATTGGTGCATGTTATTAGATAGTATTAAGTTGATAACTCACCAGAGGGCACTGCAAGAAACGTTTTTGTGCATTCCAATGTTGCCATTTTTCTCCAAATCTACTATTCTAATTTTGATGCTATTTTCAATGATGGGTTTGGGTTTGATTGGTGCATGTTCTTAGATAGTTGTTACGATTACAACTTACCAGGGGGCGATGCAGTAAACATATTTTGTTTTGATGCGGTTTTTTCTTTTTCAATTGACTTTTAACCTTCGTAGGTTTTTTCAAAAATGTTAATTTTGCTTTTATGTACATAATCCTTCACTGGTCTAGATTATACAGGGTGAGTTAATTATTATATAAGAACTTGGGTTTATTTTTACTGTTCATTCAAATGATTTTTTTGTATCTTTTTATTTGGACATGTTTCGTGTATTTCAAATTTTATATTTCGTTATACAGTATTTATTATACAGCGTTAATTTAAAAACGCTTTTTCTTTGTTTATCTTAATCTAAAAAAACATGAAGCTCTTTTAATGTTTTAAATCCAAATATTACGTTTGGGCGTACGTTTTCTTGGATTGCTTAAATATACTTGTAATTACTTTGTAGTAAAGCAGAATTTGTGTGAAAATTGGAAACGTAAAATCTTGTCAAGCGCTAGGTTAGTCAAGATTTCAGATCCAGTGCTAGACTTAGCGCATTAAATTATTTAGTCTAAGGCATCCTGAGAACGCTTTGAGACTAGACAAAGATGGCACGAGATGATGGCATGTCATACATCTCAAATTCTTAAAGCGCTTACATGAAATGTTTTTGACGTGCTGTGACAGTAAAACCGACTCGAATGACGCGACGGAAAATGGCATGACATGTCGTGACGTGACGTTTAGGATTTAACGAATTTTGTAAATCTATAAATGTAAATCACATAAATAAAATTAGAGTCTGTTTGTAATATTAAAATAACCGCTTTTTATTAATTATGCATATGGATGTATACACGGTACATATAGCAAAATAGCGTTTTTAACAATTTTTGTCTGTCTGTCTGTTTGTTCCTTCTAATCTCTGAAATGGCTGAGCCGATTTAGATGGGACTTTCACTGGTAGATAGCTGATGTTATAAGGAGTAACTTAGCCTATAAAAATAATCATCATCAATCCGGGTACGGCTGTAAATCTAAGTTAACGCGGGCGAAGCTGCGGGCAACAGCTAGTACTAAATACATTGACGATTAATTCTTTCAATAGCGCATCTTTATGTAATAATTCTGTGCACGTGTGAACTAAACGGCTGGACCGTTTTTCATGAATTTTTGTGTGTACAAGTGGATGTGGGAATTTTAGATTCACAATTTGGTCTAACAAATGTCTTGTTCGACATCTCTCGGTTCCGACAGTTTGTTATAAAACTGCCGACAATATGATATATGATATTGATAAGGGAAAAACAAGGAAAGTCTATTTTGTTTGAAGAGCTGTTTACTGTAAGTTTGTTTGCGTCCTCAGGTAACATAATAAGGTTATAGAAAATAAAAATATTACTGGCCTAATAAATCAAAAAGTGTATTTTTACGAAAGACTAGTTATTCTGTCGGAATTACTCGTATATTTAAACACAATCCTATATGTTTCTCACCCTACTCCGACTGGAGCGATTAAGTCGAAATATTATGCATATTAACGCCGGAAAATGCGCTGAGGCATCCCGTGGGGGAATGGATCTCACCAGGCGGGTATGTGGGACTCGCTGCGCCCGAAAGGTGGTAAGGTGGACGCAGCTCTATGCACTAAAACCCGGCGAGTGCCACCAATGCCGCAAACAGGGCACCTCGACGGCTAGCCAGTCCCTCATGGGACCAATGCCACCTACACAGAGGGGTTGTCCCGCACCACAAAACAACCCCTCGCAACGTCGGGACAGTGCAATGGGGTGAGGTTCCCATCCTCACCTCTTGTCTGCGTGCTCTTTTTTCCCCTATTCTTATAAGAGGCTCGTCTCAATTTGCTTCGCGCAAGGTGCTGGGCACACCCTAGGCTACTGAGCCCCACCGCCACGACAAGGCTTTTTTGTTATGTTTGATTTTGTGAAATAGTAGTACATAATTCGTTTATCCCACAATTTAATATCGCGTGAAACCGCATGGAAAGTTAGTATAATCCCTAAAAACATGACTTCATAAAATCGATCACGAAAATGCTACGCAAATCTCAGTTCGGAATATTGATTGTATCTCAATTCTCAAGCGATGCCTTTTGTGAAGTCCTTTGTCGAAGTCTAGAATCTAGGTTGTATAATTGATTTAAATGTCTTTGTGCTTGCTTAATATGATAAAGCTGAAGACTAACTAGTCTCTTGTCGTTCATTGGGGGAGGCCTATGGCTGCTTAGTAGCGGCCGGGCAGTCATTTACGAGGAGTAGTCTTTTTTTTTCTTTAACGCCGGGAAATGCTCTGAGGCATCCCGCGGGGTCCCCCCTCGGGTATGAGGGACCCGCTGCGCCTTACAACTAGTAAGTGGAAGCAGCTCTACCCACTAAAACCCGGCGAGTGCCACCAATGCCGCCTTTGGTGAGGTGCCCCGGATCTAGTAAACAAACAGGGCACCTCGATGGCTAGTCAGTCCTGCAAGGGACCGACGCCACCTCCACAGAGGGGATGTCCCGCACCACAGAACAACCCCTTCCAACGTCGGGACAGTATAATGGGGTGAGGTTCCCGTCCTCACCCCTTGCCCCCTGCTCTTATGTCTCCTCTTCTTATAAGAGGGGTACAAAGAGCACCCTTGGCCCAATTAGCTTCGCCCAAGGTGCAGCGTTACTGAACCCCACCGCCACGACAAGGCCTGAACCATGGTGGGGACCAGGAGTAGTCTGGCTTCCTGGGCCAGCCTGTCGCTGAGGTGATCCAGTCTGTTGCCTACAAGTCCGGGGCCCTCAAAAAGCGTTGGAGTTTTAGTTAGGGTGAACAGAAGAGTAATAAATATGTTCGGACAACTCACACACGGCCATCTCATCCCAAACTAGGCAGAGCCTGTTCTCATGACAACCAGACAACTGACACATACTTATATATTTGTTAATACATACATATTATAGATAAACTACAGCCAGACACAGAACAAATAATGCTCATCACACAAACATTAGTCCTACAAAATACACTTAAAATTCTTCCTCTAAGTAAAATCTCTTACATAATTATTTCAACAATGTCTAATCTGATATAACATGCTAATTTATTCTTGAGATCACATACTTAAGTCGCTTGTATATACTAATATTGAAATTCAGATTCATCATCATCAGCCTCAACGGATCCAAGTCTTCTCTTTGTGTTCATTCAGAGAGGCCATTTTAATAATAATTAGTCGGTGTCAGCCAAGGTAGGTAGGGAGGTAGGTACATCAACGAATACGACACCGGCTCCAAAAGTAACAATAATGACGTGGTAAATGCAAAGATTGTATATTAGTGGAAGATCAAGTTGATTATAAATTGTAGGCACAAAGATTAAGGAAATTATTTTATTACTTTTTAGTTTTTTTTTAAATTTTGAAGTCGGTTTTAATTTTTGTTTAAATTTTTTTTATTTCTTAATTTTTAGTGATTGCAAAATTCGATAACTGATTTTATTTGTCTGAAATATGGGTAGAACTATTAAACGCGTTGCTCAGATTAGATAGCGCTGTATTAATGAGATGAACGTAGAAAGGGTGTAAATCATTACATTTGTTAAATGAAAAAACCGAAATGGAATTGCGTAAAACTTTATATACATGTAATCGAAAGCAATCACGGCAGATTTGCTGCTATTCGTTAAATAATTCCATTATATATAGGTATAGAACATGACCAATATATAGATATAGAATGGATATTATGATGACCTTGAAAAACTATGATGCGCTTCCAAGCCACAGTTGTTTTTTGTTCATTTAACAACGACAAGTAATAAAATTACATGACATTACATTACATTTACCGTATGAAGTAAACCCAATTAAAGCTGTAAATCGTCGAGGATTCCCCTCGACTGTGTATGGTCTCCATCATCACACCTGTAATGGCGCTTATAACCCATATGGGTACAAAGTTCTCATCAATTTAAATTAATTAAGTCCAAACACAAGGTAGCTACCGTAAACTGTTGAGGAGTTCCCTTAACTGTCCTTTGTCTTCATCATCAGACCCCTAATGACAGTCACAACCCATCTAGGTGTAAAGTTCTCATCATTACAAATTAATCAAGCCCAAACACAAGGTTACTGATGTAAATAGTTGAGGAGTTCCCTCGATTGTCTTTCGGCTCCAGCATCAGATCGACTCCAGACCTTCATTAAATTGAAGTCCATCAAAACACTTTATAAAAAAAATATCAAACGCACTAGTCGCCCCTACGATTTTCGAAAGTTCCCCTCGATTTCTCTGGGATGCCATCATCAGATCCTGGTTTCCTTATCATGGGACCATTTGGGAAGTATACCCTTTAGAACAAAAAAATAATTTTTCAAATCGGTCTAGCCATCTTCGAGTAATCAGGTAACATACATAAAAAAAAAAAAAAAAAAAAAAAGATTCCGACGAATTGATAACCTCCTCCTTTTTGAAGTCGGTTAAAAATTGTAAAAAAGGCTATTTATATGTGCCGTGTATACATCCATATGCCTTCAATAAAAAACGGTTATTTTAATATTACAAACAGACACTCCAATTTTATTTATCTGTATAGATATATAAAATTGGAGTGTCTGTTTGTACAGATACACGTATTTAATACACATCCACGACCAAGGAACATAGAAAATTTTTGCTCCCTGGCGGCATTCGAACCCGCTACCTCTGAGCCACAGTCACAGAGGTTTTAGATGGTAGCATGTTGATGATGATGTTTTGATGTTTGATTCTCATTTAAAAGTTACTCTAGTTAGTAGTTTATAAAGGAAAACAGATATTTTCTTCTTGAAGTTTATATGAAAACTTGTACGACAAAATAATATAATAAAGTTGTGACTGTTCCCGCATGGTCTGCGCAAACACGTAGGTATATGGTGTCCGTTATTTTATTTTTGGAACGAAGTTCCTTATCGCGCGTTGCGAAAGGGGGCTAGGCGGAAAAAATTAAGACCAAAAGGTGTAACGACACTTTTTGCTATAGTTGTCAGCCGTGCGGCGTGCGCGTGTTTCTCTGTCTGTCTCTCTATCTCACACTGTGTGTGTGTATGTATATGTAATTTTTTTTAATTTTTTTATACAATTCCTTCACTAATTAATCGAGAGGAACTTCGTTCCATCCAGGTGTCCCTTGACACCTCTCTTTTATTTTTATAGAAGAGGGGGCAAACGGACAGTCGGTTCACCTAATGGTAAGTGATCATCACTAACACCCGCTACACCAGAGGGTTAGTAGGTGCTTTGCCGGTCTTCCAAATATGAGTATGCTCTTTTCTTGAAGGTCCTTAAGTCGTATCGGTTCGGAAACACCGTGGGTGGCAGCTGATTCCATATATTAGTCTTGCGAGGCAGGAAATGCCGTAAAAATCTATTTGTTGTGGATTTACGAACATCGAGATGGTGAGAGTGAAATTTGGAGCTTTTTCACGATGTCCTGTGGTGGCTGCAGGTATTACTCCGAACAATCCCTCAGAACACTCCCCGTGGTAGATGCGGTAGATGATGCAGATATTATATGTCACCAGTGATATTATTTGTACTGGTCCCCACCATGGTTCAAGCCTTGTCGTGGCGGTGGGGCTCAGTAGGCTAAGGTGAACCGAGGGAACAGTTCTTTGTACAATCACCCCCTCCCCCCACAATTTGTCCCCTCTTATAAGAGGGGACAAAAGAGAAGGGGGCGAGGATGAGAATCTCACCACAGTGCACTGTCCCGACATAGTGAGGGGTTCTGTGGTGTGGGACGGCCCTTCTGTGGAGTTGGCGTCGATCCCTTGGGGGACTAGCCGTCGAGGTGCCCTATTGCTCAACAGATCTGACAGACAAATTATAGCCTGTATGTTATTCTGATGTATAAGCTATGTTATTGTAAAGTTTCATTAAAATCCATTCAGTAATTTATTCGTGAAAGAGCGACAAATGGCACTTCCCGTTTATAACAGGTATATATTAGTATGGTTAGCTTTTCTTTGCGATTTTACAGTTGACAGTCACAGGACGCCCAGATGTGGGACATCTATGTTAAAATTAACATTAATAATTAAGTAGGTAGTAAAAATCTATACATATATGACAGCGTAGTGCCATGTTCCGTCACGCCACATTACTACTCAAAACCAAAACACGTTCACACCAAAACCATACTCTTAACTTTTTTGTACAAAAAGATTTTTCAAATTGAAATATTTAAAATGTATGTTAGCAAAAGCATATATCTACTCCCAACGACAAAACAATTTATATAAAACATATTAAACACTATATTTAATGTAGCAAAAATTTGGAATCGTTTCAAAGATTTCGCCTTAATAGTATCTTCCCGCATTGCAGACCCATATAGACATTCCGGGGATAAATTCAAAAGAATTCCTTAATTGGCAGAAATGTGACACCAGTTGGAACTCTGGAACCAACTTAGTTGGCCAATCCAACTAAGTTGGTTTCAGAGTTTCTAGATTGAAACAAACTTAGATTTTTAACAGTATGCGGATTGATGATGATAATTTTCTAGCTTTTGTCATTCAGTGATATAATCCGGGTGAAAAAATTCGGTCCGTACAAAGTACACATGTCAGAAGTGAAACCTATTTGGCAAACTAAATTTTAAATCTCGTATATATTTATACTAATCTAAAGCTTTAAGAGACTTGGGATGAGACGTTCGGTCTATCTCACTCTCTCTCGATCTATCGCACTCTCTCCCTCTTCTTGGATAAAAACGTTGCACATTTTCGTGACGTTTCATCCGTAAAAAAATATTACCCTCATGCGTGTGTAATGAGTTTCTAAGACATACTCACATCTGCATTCACAAACGTCTTTATAATAGTAAAGCCACTATTTTTACTTGCAGTTTTGCCTGGGTTTAAACTATGGTTACAAGACAACCTCCATGAAACAAATCTATACAAATATTATAAAGCTGAAGAGTTTGTTTGTTTGTTTGAACGCGCTAATCTCAGGAACTACTGGTCCGATTTGAAAAATTATTTCAGCGTTAGACAGCTTATTTATCGAGGAAGGCTATAGGCTATATAACATCACGCTGTGGCATATATAATTTTGAGTAATATTGAGTAACGCGGGCGAAGCTGCAGGCAACAGCTAGTACATAATATTGTGCCAACTTTTATAGTGACCAAACGATATCTGAGTTTATGGATCTCATATACGGGTATACTTTTAATTGTTTTATTAGCTATTATTTATATTATTATATTTAGGTAGCTATTGTGACTATTTTAAACTTACACTTACATTTTTGAAGTGTAAACTTTTTAGCGCGGTACGCATATTTTAGATGAGATGAAATTTCTGGAATCGCGAAACCGTTAGGAGACGCTATTTGACGTTTGATGTATGTATATAATATGATTAAGCAAAAATTTTTTCCAACCAATCGTCAAACACACTGAAATGTCAATATCTTGCGGCCATCTTGCGCTCCGTTTAAATTGTATAGGTTGTCATAATCTTTTACAGCCTGTATTATAGGTATTAGAATTTAATTGTTTTGTTTTCACTTCTTCCGGCAGTCCCTGTAACTGGTTGGGTTAGTTTTTTTTACTATTATTTTGCGCAATATTTCGACAGTCTACGGATGCCTTGATCATAAGTCTCGTAAAAAACATTTACTAATTTTGTTTTGAAACGTCTATAAGCGCGCGCTATAAGTAAAATCCACTCATATGTCGTAACAAAAAACGGTATGACGCTTTTTTTTCTTTAACGCCGGGAAATGCTCTGAGGCATCCCGCGGGGGAGTGGGTCTTCCCACGCGGGTATGTGGGACTCGCAGAGCCCGACAGCTGGTAAATGGACGCAGCTCTACTCACTAAAACCCGGCTAGTGCCACCAATGCCGCCTTTGGTGAGGTGCCCTGGATCTAGAAAACAAATAGGGCACCTCGACGGCTAGTCAGTCCCGCAAGGGACCGACGCTACCTCCACAAAGGGGTTGTCCCGCACCACAGAATGGGGTGAGGTTCCCATCCTCACCCATTGCCCAATTAGCTTCGCCCAAGGTGCACCGCTCACCTTAGGTTACTGAGCCCCACCGCCACGAAAAGGCTTGAACCACAGAAATATATCGAGATAGAAGTAAAGAGTATATGTACCTCGCGTGGCAAAAAGACGACTCGATGGCTACATTGCTCGCCGCGAACTTTAGTATACTCCCGACCGCGGTCAGCATGCGACGTAAGGTTTTAAAAACAAAATGACTCGTTGTTCAATAATTAATTGTTCAAACACTACCAGTAAAATTGGAGCTGTTAATGGAGGTATTTCCTTTTACCAGCAAGTACTATTTGTCCTAAAAAAATCTGTTATTAATTTTAAAAACCATTTATTTTACAATTTTCATCTAACGCTAGTTTTCTATTGCGGCTTTTATTTGATGAGCCAGACTTGGCGGGCGTTCAAAACCAGCGATGTAAAATATGCTATTAAAACTGTCAGGTCACGTTGAAGACGATTTCTCATTTTTTCTGTCAAAAGTGCTGTACCTACACTGCGATTTTCTTACTCGATTAAAATCTATTTTGAAAGCAGAGGAAATTATAATTTCATTTTATATTATTATGTAGCTATAATGTAATGTATGTAAAATATAAAATAAAAATAATAAAACTTTATTTTTTAATGAAAAGCAAATATTATTGAGAAACTGGTTATGTATTGTTTTCTAACTGGTTATGGCTACTTCTATATTGCAAGTTTATTTCAGTTTTCCGAATGATCCTTATATAAAAAAGTGTGTGTGTACTTAAGTATACGCGTTAGAAGTAATACTCCTTAAAGAAAAATACATAGTACAATTTCATTACACTGTAACCTTTTTGCTTATTGTGTAGTTAAAAACTATATCTTGTTTTGACGTCTATACTGTCATTATGTGAATATTGTTATATATAATAATGTTGACTATAGCTAACTTCAGGGTGTCGGTTTTTCGTGACTCATCATTTTTCCCTAACGCGCTAATGAATTTTAACATTAACACATCTGATTTGTCTTCAAATTATAATTAATTTTAATGGCAACATTCAATGTGTTCTTTCTATTGAATAATTAATACATACGCAATTGTTCGTATTATAATACAAAGAAATAAGCGCCTGGGGAAATAATACGAGCAACGGCATAAGGCTGCGTTTGCTAAATATTTACGAAAGGGACATGTTTACTTTATTATTTACTAGTGAAAATATCAAGGTTGTTTCGGTTATATGCTTGCTGTTTTCGTACTATGTAATGAAGTGAAAGTATATGAACTTCATCCCAAGAACTAGAATTTGATTCTTAATGATTTGCATTAGAATTTACGAAAGAATTGAACACTTCACAGTGTAGTTTTCAATTCTTTCTTAAATTACACTCTAAAGTCTAAAGTGTTACTATAACGAAAGAAAGGTATGACAGATATTGCAATTTTGTTAGTTTATATAAAACAGGACTTCTGCCGTTTTTTTTCAAATGTCATAGTTTTCTAAGACCAATGTTTATCAAAATATGATCAATTTAAAAGAAGGCAAACAACATACACAAAAATCGATATATGAAAAAGACATAATATATACAAACAAACGTATTATATTAGTTCACAAGGAAATACTATGTGTTAAGAAAACAGATACTTGTGGTTCCCCTCTAATCAACTAGCTGTAACGAATAGCTGGCGTCTTTGCGAGAAATGGGGGGTTTTTTGACGTATGGGGGTAAATAACACAACTAATACCTATTCCAAAAGTAGAAATAACTAATTTCAATTGATATTATACGAAAAGGAGTTTTAAAATGGTTTTGAATGCAGTATACAAATTTAGAAACTTAGAAATTAAAATACTTCCTTATCTATACAGATAAATAAAATTGAAGTGTATGTTTGTAATATTAAAATATGTAACCACTTTTTATTGAATGCATATATGGATACACATACCAAAATAACATTTTTTACAACTTTGTCTGTTTTTTTGTTCCGGATAAACTCTGAAACGGCTTAGCCGATTTTGATTGGACTTTCACTGGCAGAGATGTATAATATAAGGAGTAACTTAGGCTATAAAAAAATCATCATCAATCCGGCTACGGCTGTAAATGTAAGTAAACGCGGGCAAAGCTGCGGGCAACAACTAGTAAGTAATCAATGGCTTGAAATTATTTAGTTTCGGTTTTTAAAATCATGAGATTTGGTAGCATCGCTTGATTAAACTCTATAACGCTCCTCGCCTGGTTTCGAGGAGACACGTTAAACAGTATATCTAAGGGCTACGTATATATGAAATACCTACATATTATAATGATAATTTTAATGTTATAACACTCCTAGCTTAATTTCGAGTACACATTTCCAACGAAACGATCCATCCCATAATTTATATTTATAAAATGTAACCATTTTTATAATACCAATTTTATTGGCGCACCTTAATTTCCAAAATGGCCGTAAAAGGGAATTAAAAGTTACCAAGGATGGTCATAAAAATTAAGACCACCTTTTTGGGTCGTGACAATATTATCACTGAATATTATCACAGTGGAGATATTACCACTCACATCCTAATTAGGCCGTTTTATTTTGGACAACGAGGAGTCCTTGTTAATGGTTAACGTCGCCTTACCAAACACGGGAGTAGCCCTGACAACTCCTGTTTATCCTGAAAAAAAGGGGCCGAAAGGGAAAAAAAATAAAGGTCGAAAGGCCAGCTAAGGCCAATTGGAAAAACCGCCCATACACATCCGCACAACCAGAGATTATGCATGCGTTTTCTTCCTCCTTTTCCCTATTCCCGGTCACCGGAAACTCACAAACCGACGAAACGCGACATAGCTGTCAGTTGTCACTTGACGCCTGTGTTATGTGAGCGAGAGGTACGGTCGTGCCGGCCCAATTCGGCACTACCTCTTACAAGAGTTCTTCTTTAACTTTTTAGACTTTATGCCTGCAGTAACAAAAGAATCAGTAAGTTAATTTTAAAGTTTTATGGGTCCTTGGATTTCACTCCTTTTTTTGGTTTATTAATTTAGGAGCTCGCAATGTTTTGTAATTATGAAAATCTTTTCGCTTTCTTTTGAACTTTTAGTCTCCTAAATATTGTTTACTTTGAGGTTTCAGTAATTTGTGTTGACAGTTCGTGAGTGGGATGGAGAAACAAATTTACCTGATAGATGCGATATGCAAGGGTTCCACCATTTCCAGCTAGCTTTTACAACCGTTAATAGAATCAGGCGTTACTTTGCGGAAATCCATTATATAAGATATTAAATTATTTTATATTAATTAGCAATTATTTTAACGATTACTAGTCGTAGAGTCTACATCCTGAGGATGCCTCGGTGTCGGGGCGAAACGTGCGTAGATTGTTTGGTGGTGGTCTTTTACTGTGGTTGTGGTGCATGTGGGGGTGGTGGTGCATGCGAGTGTACGCATATGCAGTGTGGGAAAGGAGGGCGGTGTTATATGCATGCATATGCGTGCACTCACACATTTGCTGTAAAGACTGCGTGTTTCGCGGGATAATTGCCAATTAATATAATATAATTTAATATCTTTTATAACCGTATTTGAATGATGATCATACAGCCTATGTAGCTCAGTTTTAAAATAGGTCGAGTAGTTTTTGAGTTAATTGTAACCAACAAACAAATTAATCTTTCATCTTTATATTATCAGTATAGACTTTTTTTTTTTTTTCGGATGGATCTATGCTAATGGCCCGAAGGCCCTAATGCTTCAACGGATTAGTGTGAGCCCATTCGGCTCACTTTTGATTGGGGGGTTGCCCCCCGCCTACCGTGCAGTCTGCGACCACACGGCCTCCTGGCGTCGGTTGTGGGTATAGACTATAGACAGCTTTACTGTGTTATGAAAGAAGGCAGTGTAATTACTGGCAAAATCTTAACATCTTATGTTTCAGGACGCCCTCTGTGGCTCAAGCCGGAGGCAGCGGGTTCGTATCCCGCCAGGGAACAAAAAGTTTTCTGTGTTCCTGGATCATGGATGTGTATTAAATATGTGTTATATAATAAAAATCTTAAATATATGTATAGTATAAAAGTATTAAATATATTTCCATTGTCTGGTACCCGTAACACAAGTTCTTCGTGAACTTACCACGGGACCAGATTGACGTGGTGTAAAAGCGTCCACAGATCTTATTATTATGACCATAGGGTTGACAACTTGAATGAGTTACACATGAAGCTGCAGGCATTCAAAATTCATAACATACACAACTTTCTTTATTGGTATAATTTAACCCGACGCATTTAACTGTCAAACGTTAACCATTCAATTAACTACAATTTTGAACTTTCAGTCAAGAACTGCTAATTTATTTACAGTTAATTTTAACTGTTATTGGATTTGCAGCGATTATTCATTTGTAGTTGAATGGTCAGTATAAGCGGGTCTCCTCGAAATTTGGCGAGGAGGGCTTTAAAGACGCAGATAGATTTCCTCGTTTTTGCAATAATCATCTTCAGCATGTATCCCTCCAACAATATGATATACCATGGGATTCTAGTTAAATGCGAGTGGAGGGGAAAACATTTCACGGCATCGACGGCAAATGGCTGATCTTGATAATCTATAATATATAGCTTTTACCGGTGGGAGGGAAGCGCAGTGCCACGCTCCCGGCTGCATGGGTACCACCATCTTGCTTATTTCTCCCATGAAACAGCTTTGCTGTGTTTCGGAGAGAAGGGCAAGACAGGCAGTGTAATTACTGGCACCGAGACTTAACATCTTATGTCTCAGGATAGGCCACACATAAATGAGTTGCCTGGGCTCGTTCCAGGTATACTAGTTTATGTTCATGGGCGACGTCGACCACTTACCATCAGGTGGTACGTTTGCCAGTTTGCCTATCCAACTAACATAAAAAAAA
Source organism: Helleia helle (assembly GCA_963853865.1). NCBI lineage: Eukaryota > Metazoa > Arthropoda > Insecta > Lepidoptera > Lycaenidae > Helleia > Helleia helle. The sequence goes on from OY971437.1 coordinate 3,092,974, forward strand.
AAAAACTATAATATATGCTTCTTCATCATCATTGTCAGCCTCTATCCTTATCCAGCCTCAATTAACGCCAAGATGACCGATCCCTTGCCATTCGCATCCAACAGGGACCTGCCACTGCATAGAGATCGTCTTCCCACCTGGTCAATGGCTGACACTTCGTCTACCTAAGCGTGGCCTTCACATTAGAACCTTATTGGTCCATCGGCCATCCGTTCTCCTGAGTGTGTGACCAGCCCACTGCCTTCAACGAGCTTATTCTTCGCGTGATATCGGTGACCTTAGTTCTCCGGTGGATGTCTTCGTTTCGAATCCTATCTCAAAGAACCAGCCAGCATCGCACGCTCGAGATAGACTTGTAGTGATAAAATTCATCATCAGCATTATCTAGGTCTCTATCAATGAACGCCTCAAGACCTACATTTCACACTACAATGAAATTTTTGGTCACCATAATTTTTCAACCACTTTCGCTTTCCACTAAGACTCTTTCATTAACGTCAAAACGGCCGATTCCATATTGCTTACAATCATAAAAGCATCTATATCTATACAGATAAATGAAATTGGAGTGTCTGTTTGTAACATTAAAATAACAGCTTTTTACTAAATGCATATGGAACATTATATTGTATATGATATACACGGTAGATACATATACCAAAATAACAGTTGTTTACAATTTTTGTCTGTCTGTCTGTTTGTTCTCTGAAACGGTTGAACCGATTTTGACGGGACTTTCACAGGTAGATAGCTGATGTTATAAGGAGTAACTTAGGCTATAAAAATAGTCATCATCCTTCCGAGTACGGCCGTTAATCTAAGCAACAGCTAGTATACCATGACAGGCCGCTTTCATAAACACCAAGACTGCAGATATTTACTATCCTAGCCCGAAATAATATATATCTTACAAAATCATATAAACTCTAATATATTGGTCCATTCGCCCCTTTCCATAACAAAGCCCCTCCATAAAGGGGGGATAAAAAGCTGACTTAGGCCCCAGATAAATATGATGTATTATGTTTTATGTGGTGTTTCGGGGCAGAGGCGGAGCGGGTAGAATTACCCTTTTTTGAAGTCGGTTCAAACGACGTAATTACGATCATTCATTATTTTTAAGCGAATTTCATCTATACAGATAAATAAAATTGTAGTGTCTGTTTGTAATATTAAAATGACCGCTTATTATTGAATGCATATGGAAGAATACACGGTACATATACCATAAGAGCCTTTTTTACAATTTTTGTCTGTCTGTCTGTCTGTTAGTTCCAAATAATCTCTAAAATTTCTGGACCGATTTTGACAGGACTTTCACTGGCACTAATATCTAATGATATAAGGAGTAACTTAGGCTATAAAAATAATCATCATCAATTCGCACATGGCTGAAAATCTAAGTTAACGCGGGCGAAGCTGCGGGCAACAGCTAGTTTATAATAAAACAATTTTTTACGGATTTTTATCAAAAACGGATAAGCTTAGGCGATAAATAGATAAATCATATAAATGCAAAAATTAAGTCTGGGTTAGTTGGGAATAAGGCGTTCGCTACAAGGCAATGATTATTTTTAAAAAACGAGACAAGCGCGAGTGTGCTGAGTGAGGTTTCCGCAAAACGTATTTTCTATGTAATCTAATATATATATTAGATTCTTATATATATATATATATTATTATTTATTGTTTTTTAATTTTTAATTTTTTAATTATTTATTTTCCTCAAACAATACGTTAGGTATATATATATATATATATACCTAACGTATTGTTACCTAACGTACCTGATACCTAACATATTTAACGTATATATATATATATATAATTGGAATCTCGGAATCGGCTCCAACGATTTTCATGAAATTTAGTATATAGGGGGTTTCGGAGGCGATAAATCGATCTAGCTAGGAATCATTTTTAGAAAATGTCATTTTATAAAAAAAAATACCGAGCAAAGCTCGGTCATCCGGGTACTGTAATCTAATATATAAAATTCTCGTGTCACGGTGTACGTAATTAAACTCCTCCGAAATGGCTCGACCGATTCTCATGTTGTGTGCCTATCGGGTAGGTCTGAGCATCGGTCAACATCTTTTCATACCCCTAAATGTTAAGGGTGGTCCACCCCTTAATGTTTTATTTTTCAGATATGTATTTTATTTTTTTATGCGGATAATGACGTGGCTGTAGATCTTTTTTTTATTTTTCTTTTACGCCGGGGAATGCTCTGAGGCATCCCGCCTGGGGAGTGGGTCTCCCCCGGTATATGGGACTCGCTGCGCCCGACAGATGGTAAATGGACGTAGCTCTACCCACTAAAACCCGGCGAGTGCCACCAGTGCCGTCTTGGTGAGGTGCCCCGGATCTGTTAAGCAACAGGGCACCTCGACGGCTAGTCAGCCCCGCAAGGGACCGACTTCACCTCCACAGAGGGATTCTCCCGCACCACAGAACAACCCCTCAAAACGTCGGGACAGTACAATGGGGTGAGGTTCCCATCTTCATCCCTTGCCCCCTGCTCTTTTGTCCTCTCTTATAAGAGGGGTACAAAGAGCCCCCTCGGCTCAATTGGCTTCGCCCAAGGTGCTGGGCTCACCCTAGGCTACTGAGCCCCACCGCCACGACAAGGCCTGAACCATGGTGGGGTGGCTGTAGATCTAAGGTAACGCGGGCGAAGCTGTGGGCAACAGCTAGTATAACAAAAAAATTACAGTTTTTTGGATTCATCCTTTATTTATTTTGTGAGATCTAGCTTCTTACCAGATTTCATGATTTTATGTCAATCGGAAGTATTCTGTACGTCCATTGTCCGGACAACGGACGGACAAGGGTCATGTTCTTTGTCCGTCGGTCTCGTTTCCTATATGGTATGGTCGTTTCCTACAAGTGTTTGGATTTGTCATTTTGAGCATCGTAACTAAAAAAAAACGACAAAAGAGCAACCCCCCCGTGACCATGGTTGCTGTAAAGATCCGAAGCGTCTTGTAAAAATATTAATAAACCGCGATAAAATTCGTAAAAATATATTTCATAACTAGGGCAGTAAAGTAAGAACTGTCTTTCTCTCGCTCTTTCTCTCTCTCTCGCTCTTTCTCTCTCTCTCTCTCGCTCTTTCTCTCTCTCTCTCTCTCGCTCTTTCTCTCTCTCTCTCTCGCTCTTTCTCTCTCTCTCTCGCTCTTTCTCTCTCTCTCTCACTCTTTCTCTCTCTCTCTCTCTTTCTCTCTCTCGCTCGCTCTTTATTTCTCTCTCTCGCTCTTTCTCTCTCTCTCTCTCTCCCTTTCGCTCTCCCGTGTAATTGTTGGCCAAGGCGAAGCCGGGGGTAACGAACATGTGATACAAGGCTTTTATTAACTACCCAAGGCATGTTTATATTTTCCTCCTCAACGGAGGCAACTTAGTTTACGCCCGGAAGTGCGAAAAAGATTTTCATTAAACATCAGAAAATAAATGAGCAATTCTCAAAAATTCCATTCAAATCGGTAGATGGTGTAAAAGCCGCGTCTTCACATACAGTTAAAATTAACCTCTTATAACTTGGACCACTCGAATGCTGTGTTATTTCAAGAGAAATGTTTCCATTAAGTAGCGTTCGTTGTTAGTGTCTTCTGAGCCAATCCCCCCGTTTAGTGGTAAAGGCCATCGTGGCATTGTGGTAAATGATATAAGGCGTCCACTACGAGCCTTTTGTTTTCTATTATTATCATACATTGTAAAATATTGAAAAAAATACAATTAGGTTTACCCAATGAGTTTGTTTAGCTGGTTTCCTTTATGGGTTAGCTTAAGGAGTTACAACCAATAGTAGACTCAATTTCAAACATGAAATATGATATTTTTTAAATCTTTAGTTAGAGGTAGTGCCATGCTGCTTCCCCACCATGGTTCAGGCCTTGTCGTCGCGGTGGGGCTCAGTAACCTAGGGTGAGCCGCTGCACCTTGGGCGAAGCGAATTGGGCCGAGGGGGCTCTTTGTACCCTTCTTATAAGAAGAGGGGACAGAAGAGCAGGGGGCAAGGGGTGAGGATGGGAACCACATCCCATTGTACTGTCCCGACGTTGGGAGGGATTGTGGTGCGGGACAACCCCTATGTGCAGGTGGCGTCGGTCCCTTGCGGGACTGACTAGCCGTCGAGATGCCCTGTTTGTTTATTAGATCCGGGGCACCTCACCAAAGGCGGCATTGGTGACACTCGCCGGGTTTTAGTGGGTAGAGCTGCGTCCACTTACCAGCTGTCGGGCGCAGCGAGTCCCACATACCCACTCCCCCAGGGGGAGACCCACTCCCCCGCGGGATGCATCAGAGCATTTCCCGGCGTTAAAGAAAAAAAAAGTGCCGTTTTGGGCCGGCACGACCTCACTCTCGCTCACATAGCCACCAGCGTCAACTAACAGCTACGCTGTCGCGTTTCGTGCGGTTTGTGAGTTTCCGGTGGCCCATCCTGGGGGATTAGGAAAAGTAGGGTAACGCATCTTCATAACATATGGTTGTACGGGTGTCTCTGGGCGTCGGTAGTCACCATAAGGCTTCGACTGCTCGGTTGCCTCCTTAAGACATAAAAAATATCATTTTTTTTTTTTTGACCCGAATTTTGGTACATTTTTTAAAGTAATTTGATATAAAAATGCTATGAAATTTTCTTGATTTTAAATCACAGTTTAAAAGCCCTGTAAAAGTAACAGGGCATCGCGGAACCCTTGTGGAATATAATTAACAACATCAACCCTTTGTATTTTTTGCAACACAGCTAATTAATGTTTTGTTTAACCGAAAATTCGGATAAAAACGCTTTTTTTTGGTCAATGTAGCGGTTTTTTTGCTGTGAATAATTTTGCTGTTATTATGTCAGTGCGTTGTAAGCTTTTGCTAATATTAAATAGATTTTTTTAATACTGGTCCAACAATAATATCAAGTTCACAAAGATTCATTAAAGTCGGTTCAGTTGAATTAATTACAAACAAGTGATTCGTATGTCACCGTAAAATCTATACATATAAAGATAATTTCAGTGTCTGTTTGTAATATTAAAATAACCGCTTTTTATTAATTATGCATATGGATGTATACACGGTACTTAAACCAAAATAGCATTTTTTACAATTTTTATCTGTCTGTTTGTTCCGGCTAATTTCTGAAACGGCTGGGTCGATTTTGACGGGACTTTGACTGACAGATAGCTGATGTTATAAGGAGTAACTTAGGCTATAAAAATAATCATCGTCAATCCATATACGGCTGTAAATTTAAGTTAACGCGGGCGAAGCTGCGGGGAACAGCTAGTTATGAATATAGTTATAGTATGATCTATCTCGCGAGATAAACCGGTGTTACAGATAAGCAATTTTCTAAGAAGTACATAATATAACTAAATTGTGATAAAATTACTTTCTACGTACTTTTGACTCGAGAAATGGATCTTAAGATGGTTAGAATGACTTGTCTGTCTGACTGACACTTCATTCCTCATGTCGGGAATGTCTTTTTACTGTAATAAAAACCGTAGAAATAATTTTATGACACTGGCCACATTACCCACTATCTGTTGTCCGCAGCTTCGCACGCGTTAACTTAGGTTTACAGCCGTATACGGATTGATGATGATTATTTTATAACTTAACTTAATCCTTATAACATCAGCTATCTGTCAGTACAAGTCCCATCAAAATCGGTCCAGCCGTTTCAGAGATTAGTTGGAACAAACAAACAAACAGATAGACAAAAATAGTAAAAAAATATACATCCATAATATTATGCATTTAATTAAAAGCTGTTATTTTAATATTACAAATTTATTTCTCTGTAGGTATAGAGTATATATAACCCGGAACGAACAATTTACGCAACAAAACCTTAAGTTATAATAAAATCCAAACAACAATAAAAAAAAAACAAGCAAAACACAAACAATATAAAAACAATATCCGTAAAATTCAAACAATATAAAAAAACATCAAGATTACAGTACACGCAACAAATACAGATAAAACGATAAATTGAAAAGCGAATTAACTTGCCTAATCCCACGGGATTACTTTAGCCGGATTACTTATTTACATCCCCCCATCCCTTCTCTAATTTAAGGGTACGATTAACTCTTAATCAAAATTCAGGTTTTAACGGCGAATTTGTTCTTCATTCGGTTGTTCAGACATTCGGTTTTACCGAAATGCGGCGGTTTTACCGACATTCGGTTGTACCGACATTCAGTCTTACTGACATTCGGTGGTTTTACCGAAATTCGTATAGAAGATATTGAGCGATGTGGTTGCAAATGTTGTGTTTGGACCCGAAAGATTTTGTCACGTTCTTCTACTACTGAATGGATTTTTTATATTTTCATACTACAGTTTGGTTCGACTTCAGACATGACTCTACCGGTGGGCATGTGCTCCCAACTGCATGGGTACCACTATCTTGCTTGTTTCTCCCGTCAAACAGCTTTGCGTTTCGGAGAGAGCAGGACAAGCAGTGTTATTACTGGCACCGAGATTTAACATTTTCTCAGGATAAGCAATACGTCCCCACCATGATTCAAGCCTTGTCGTGGCGGTGGTACTCAGTAGCCTAAGGTGAACCCAGCACCTTGGGCGAAGACAAGTGCACCGAGGGGGCTGCTCTTTGTATACATCTTAAAAGAAGAGGGGACAAAAGAGCAGGGGGCAAGGGGTGAGGATGGGAACCTCATCCCATTGTACTGTCCCTACGTTGGGAGGGGTTGTTCTGTGGTGCGAGACAACCCCTCTGTGGAGGTGGCGTCGGTCATTATATATATATATATTTGGGCTTGTTACACGGTATATGATATGGTTATTATAAATTTTAAATAATTATAACACAAGCAATAAATTTACCCAAGCTCATGTGATGATACTGGATATCTTACCTCGGGAAATCTTAAATAAAGTGTTGTTATGACGTTATGCTATGTACTCGAAAGAGAATATAGCGATTGGTATATTTTAGACTCTTTTACCTCGGAAAATCTCAAAGTGTTGTTATGACGTTATGTTATGTACTCGAAAGAGAATATAGCGATTGGTATATTTTAGACTCTTACCTCGGGAAATCTCAAAGTGTTGTTATGACGTTATGTTATGTACTCGAAAGAGAATATAGCGATTGGTATATTTTAGACTCTTACCTCGGAAAATCTCAAAGTGTTGTTATGACGTTATGTTATGTACTCGAAAGAGAATATAGCGATTGGTATATTTTAGACTCTTACCTCGGAAAATCTCAAAGTGTTGTTATGACGTTATGTTATGTACTCGAAAGGGAATATATTGGGATTGGTATATTGACGTGACAACGTCTTAAATTAGGTTGCGGCTGGGAGTCACTTATGAAAAAGTGTAACGCTCGGTAACGTTACGATGAGTCACCGAAACGATGTCACGTAAAATCTTCGCCCGTAAAACCGACTTTACAGGCAACCATTTTTTTTAGACCCTTACCTCGGGAAATCTCAAAGTGTTGTTATGACGTTATGTTATGTACTCGAAAGAGATATTGGGATTGGTATATTTTAGACTCTTACCTCGGGAAATCTCAAAGTGTTGTTATGACGTTATGTTGTGTACACTGTGTCTCATTTTATTTGGAAGTGTTTTAATAAAATTATTTTCTTTTACAGGTAAGTACAGAACTGAGTATGCAGTATTTAATAAACAAACAACTGGCATGTGAGTATAAATTGATCTCGTAAGGACTTCGAACTCCTGGGTTTGAGTTTTGAGCATATCAATAGTTTTTTTTAAATCTCTCAGTGCACCTTTCGCGAGGAAACCTTGGGGAAACCTTTTTGATAAAATGAAATTTAAACGCCCATTCGACTTTGCCCTCCTCCTCGCCAAAATTTCGAGGAGCATGCGTATAAGAATTTTCACCGCGTCTGAGAATTTTTCAAAAACGTGCTTAAAGTTTTACTCACATGCTCCTCGCCTGATTTCGAGGAGCATGAGTTTTTACCACGCAAACCATCCAAATATTTCAAAGTGTCATAATATTTAATGACGTCTGAGAATATCAACGACAAAAAATCTCGAATCAAATACACTAAACAAACATTAAATGTAATTGGAATACAATGCAAACGATAATGGACCCTCACCGCAGGTAATAAAGGTTCGGTTGACTTAATCTGGGACTACGCCTCTTTATATTATGGTCCAAGTATATTTGAAAACTTTAGTTTGTTCAGAACCGACACTATATCGGATTGACTTGACGCGTTCGGATCGAATCGTGTATAATTGGTACGAGAGCGCTCGGATCGGGTTGGCGCGATCGTGTATAGTGCTTTTTTTTTGTTTAACGCCGGGAAATGCTCTAAGGCATCCCGCTGGGGAGTGGGTCTCCCACCAATGCCGCCTTTGGTGAGTTGCCCAGGATCTAATGAGCAAACAGAGCACCTCGACGGCTAGTCAGCCCCTCAGGGGACCGACGCCACTTCCACAGGCTATCCCGCATCACAGAACAACACCTCCCAACGTCGGGACAGTACAATGGGGTGAGGTTCCCCTCCTTGCCCCTTGCCCCCTGCTCTTATGTCCCCTCTTCTTATAAGAGGGGTACAAAGAGCCCCTTCGGCTGAATTAGCTTCGCCCAAGGTGCTGGGCTCACCCAAGGCTACTGAGCCCCACCGCCTCGTCAAGTCCTGAACCATGGCGGGGATCGTGTATAGTGTTGGTTTCATTAGATGTGCGTCGACCAATCGCATGCTAGCTTAGCTCCTCGACAACACAGTTTGATCGGATTCTCTCGGACCAGGGTCGACAGATCTCTTGAATCTGCTAACGGTTTACTTCTGAGCTAAAACTGCATTTGTCTCCAAAAACGAAAACCATTGCTGCTACTCACATGGCTTCTTGTGTCAAGCTTCCATCCACTGGACATAGGCTTTTAATGAACGCCAAGATGTCATGTAAACTGGGATCATAACCGCATCATATCCCAATCATATTCCACATACTCGGATACATTCGCTTCTCTGCTATCCCACTACCCAGTACACTGGAATGAAATCCACCCTCGTTGCTTCCTACCATCCTGTACATTGGGATGTAATCCGTCCCGATTAATCTGCCTCGAGTAATGCCCCTGCCCTCGTGTCGGGTTCAGGATCAGGGATCAGGAATTTTAGCCCAGATAGACACGACGTTGCGGGGACTGCTTTGTGGAGGCCGAGTCCCCTCTTACGAGGAGTAGTCTGGCCTTCGCTTGGGCCAGCCTGTCGCTGAGATGATGCTGTTTCCTGCAGATCTGGGATCCTCAAATAACGTCTGAAAGCGCTCCCAGGTGGGATGTAATACGTCTCCGCTGCCTCCTATCATCCTATAAACTGAGATGAAATCGCCCCCGCTGCCTCTTGCCATCGTGTACACTGGGATGAAATCGACCCCACCGCCTCTTACCATCGTGTACACTGGGATGAAATCGCCCCCGCTCTCTCCTACCATGCTGTAAACTGGGATGAAATCGCCCCCGCTGCCTCCCATCCCGTCATTGGCGCGACATTTGGCCCGCTAATTGCTCGTGTGGCGTTCATCCCATCTGCCTTTTATTTTTAATTGGTAAATGTCCCATCGCTCTGTCATTATGTAGACAATCCCCTTATTGTTCTCTCCTTAGACCATTGTTTGTTTGTTTTGTTCTCGATTCAGGGGGTTTGTTTGTGAATTTGGGTTTTTGTTTGAATAGTTTAATTATGGAGTAAAGAATACTGGTAAAATATAAGACGAACAACTTATAACCAATAAGCTTCTTGGAACTGCGTAAGTGAAAGAGTGAAATAATTAAAAATAAATTCAATTTGATAGACTAACCCACAAATACTCAAACGAATCTCAAATTTAAGACGTACTTAAACTCATGCTACGACGTGTCAGATTCAAAGAAAAGAAGAGGGACAACACGAGTTTAAGTACGTCTTACGTACTGAGGATTTGAGCGTTACTTAGCTACCTTATATTGGTCCTGTTAATGAAATCGTTGAAAAGAATAAAATATGTACTTCTATATAAATAAGGCAATCTCCGTATAGTGGCCCGTGTTAGATGCGAGTAGCGAGGGATCGGTCGCCTTGGCGTTCTTTGATAGAGGCCTATGTTTAGAAGTGGACGGATAGAGGCTGATGATGATGACGATGATACCAATATAAAATATAGAGGTTATGTTTGTGAGTCTGAACTTAGGGGATAATCTAGGAAACTACTCATTCAATTTTAAAAATTCTTTCACGCATAATACTACATTGTCACCAACTGGCATATGTTGCAAAAAATTATCATCACTCCGGATGCGTCCGTAAACCCAAGTTAACACGGGCGAAGCTATATACAACCTAGTTTGTATGTATGGATGGTTGCTACTTTTACACGCAAAAATAACTGAATGGACTATTTTTTTATGTTCGTTAGATGGGCAAATTGGCAAACGTGCCACATGATGGTAAGTGGTCGACGTCGCCCATGAACATAAACTAGACTAGACTAATTACCTGGAACGAGCCCAGGCAACTCATTTATGTGTTGCCTATCCTGAGACATAAGATGTTAAGTCTCGGTGCCAGTAATTACACTGCCTGTCTTGCCCTTCTCTCCGAAACAAGCAAGATGATGGTACCTATGCAGCCGGGACACAGCGCTTCCCTCCCACCGGCTATAATGAAACTAAAATATAGCTTACATTTTAGAATATTCTTATAATTTATCCCTGCACTCCCACGGGAATGTACGCGGGTGAAAACTCATTTCGCAAATTAATTAAATCGCCATAAAAATCTACATTACAAATGACCTTTTTCGACGCCAAATGATTTTAATTCTGTCTTAGTTTTTTTTAATGATTTGGACAAAAGATGAACACAGAATTAAACAAAATCTGCCTTGATTTATTACTCATTCAAAATGATTTTGTTTTTTTCAGCTGAACTGAAATTCCTTGATTCAGTTCTATAATTAAAAGCAACCTAATATATCTGCAAACAGAAAATTACATAGTAAATCACTGCTGCACCCGACTTACTTATGTATGTGTAATCTGCTGAGGATCGTAAATTCCTTAGTTCACTCGCAACATTGTCTTCAAGGAATTATTTAGATTTGAGTTTCTTCTGGATGAGGTTCTATACAGTTAAGTAAGAGCTTACAGGTGAGCGTTCTGTCTTAGAAAATTTAGGCCTTTTTAAATTTTTGATTTTTCAATATGATCTTCATTTCATTAAGGTCACCGTTTTTAGAGACTTTAGACTAGAAGCATAATCTTCCTAAAGTCCTTTCAGGGCCGTCTTTCCTATTGGGCACTAGGCAGGTGACCCCGCGAACCATGGGGTCCTATTATTACTAACGGAATATGATTGAGTATTATTTTAGTCCAAAAATCAGGCTCACAGATCTCACAATTGTCGTTTACGTCAGGGGCCCCATTATCCTAGTGCCCAGGGCCCCCTATAGGTAAAAGAGAGCATAGAGTTTTTAATGGTTGAAGATGACCTTAAACTAGTTTGAGGTCAAAATCTAGAATCCACTACTACTTCCTTTTTATAGCACATAACACATGATGTCTGCTTATTTTAAAAGTATTGGACAGCGTAAATGATAAACCTTATATCTAGTTATGTAATAGTTTTCCCTTTCTATCTTTTAGCATTTTCTTCCGTTTATTATTTTGATAAATTTGGGTTTTCTATTCTTTTGATTAACTCTAATTATTCTAACGAGAGATCTTATGAGAAACTAGCTGTTGCCCGCAGCTTCGCCCGCGTAAACGTATATTTATAGCCGTACCCGGATTGATGATGATATTTTTATAGCCTAAGTTACTCCTTAACATCAGCTATCTGCCAGTGAAAGTCCCATCTAAATCGGCCCAACCGTTTCAGAGATTATCCAGAACAAACAGACAGACACAAAAAATGAGATAAATGCTATTTTGGTATATGTACCGTATATACATTCATATGCATTTAGTAAAAAGCTGTTATTTTAATATTACAAACAGACACTCCAATTTTATTTATCTGTATAGATGTATAGATAAGCGAAACTGATCCAGGTTTCAATTTTATTCAAATAATCACTGATCTGTTTTCTTTTAATCTTCATTCATCTTCTTTCTTTCCTTTCTTTCTTCTTTTATTAATACATCATCACCTCGGAAATTATTAGCGTTGTCTTTTTATACTTCAGTCACTGCACTTTTAATCAGAATATCCAGGTAAAGTCTTAGTATTATTTTAAAATTTAAATCTCGCTGATGGTTCAGAGTACGCCCCAATTCCTCTTATTAGGGGCAGCTTAGGAGTAACGAGCTTATGTAGATTACATTTTGAATTATACTTAAATAAGATTCGTGACCCAGTTGGATTAAGAACACATTAGATTCTGATGGCGTGTCGTAACATCGACTCGAATGGCGTGACAGCGAATGGCATGGTGTTGTGATTCTACGCCGCTCTCATCCTTTGTGCGAGTGTGTACTATATTTAAACATAAAATTCGATCTTAGGATATTGGTTTTTATTAAATATGAATTCTGATATTGTATTGTAATGAATTTCAATATTGTTTCTTATAAATACATCTGCCGGGTGCCCCGTGATGGTTTTTTCTCGGTTTGTGATCATAATAATCTTTATTTGCTAGAATATGGTAACAAAATTAGTATTTACTAAATTTGGTAAATTTTTAGAACACATATTGTGCTCAAGGTATGCAAATTTTAGTATTTTTAGATCTAAATACAATGTTTTAATATCAAAGTTAGGCTATGCACACATCATTCAATAAACAGTCATATTATTGTAAGTTGTTTACTGAGGAACAAAATATTCATAATATATCAATAAGTACTCACTCACTCAGTAGAACGGATGGCCGATGGCCCAATAAGGTTCTAGAGTGGAGGCCACGTTTAGGTAAATGAAGTGTTGGTCGGTCATTAACCAGGTGGGAAGATTGCGTGCGGTGGCCGGTCCGTGTTGGATGTGGCAAGGGATGCCATCTTGGGATTCATTGAGGGAAGCCTTGGTTCAGCAGTGGACGGATAGAAAATAATTGATTCCTAATTATAATCTCCAAAGGAATCATATAAAGTAATGACAGTGTTATGATCACGGAATTGTAGACGAATTCAAGACGCACCATTAGCTGTTTCACATCAAAACTCTAAAAAAGGAAAACTTGTTCTTGGCGAGAATAATCTATGGGTACTATAGAGCGAAATTAAAATATTAAGGATATTTAAGAAAACAACTCTTGAACCAGGTCAAGAATGATTCATTCGAATGTTTTATTTTAAAAATTTGGCCTTTGAGAATCCAGAGCAAGATCTAAGGGGTTCTTATTTTGGAAAATCTTTTAAATTTCGAATTGAATAGAGAAAAATAATATAAACGTTGGAACATGGACGAATGAAATGGTATAAGAGGTCTTTGGTGTGATTTTACTCTCGTACCTTAAAAAAAAACAGTGTAAGTAAATTCAGTTTTAAGGATCTTGAGGTATTAAAACCAATAGAAAAAAGTAAATGACGTAATTATATGAACATGGCCTATGTTCGTATCCCTCAATGAACGCTAAGACGGTCGATTGTGCATTTTCTTTTACCGGTACAAGAAAAGCTAACATACTTTTTTAAAATACTGCCAAGTACGATTTTTTTAAAGTTGGATAGGAATGGAAGACGATCTGGTAATATGTGGTTAACGTCGCCCATGAACATAAACACATGACTCGCAAATATGCCTATCCTGGCATCCGTTCAGTCGTTAACGATTGCCGAGTTTAACGAGTCGTTAATCGTAGAGTCTACATCCTGAGGATGCCTCGGTGTCGGGGCGAAACGTGCGTAGATTGTGTGGTGGTGGTATTTTACTGTGGTTGTGGTGCATGTAGGGTGGTGGTGCATGCGAGTGTACGCATATGCAGTGTGGGAAAGGAGGGCGGTGCTATATGCATGCATATGCGTGCACTCACACATTTGCAGTAAAGACTGCGTGTTTTGCGGGATTATTGCTAATCAAATTATAATTTAATCTTATAAGTATCGGTAAGTCTCGATGCCATTGCCTCTTTTGCCCTTGTTCTGAAAACACATTAAAGCTCTTTCATGGAAGAAAAGCAGGATAGTGGTATTTGAGAGGAGGCCGCCGACGAGGCCTTCCCCCATGGGTGACGAACGGGAGTGCGCAGGAGGTACTACTTAATGCGCCTCCAGTAACGCCCCTGTGCTCGTGTCGGGTTCAGGATGGGAACCTGGGCTCAGTATGACACGACGTCGCGGGGGCTGCCTAGGCAGCCGGGTAGTCCCCCCCTTAAGAGGAGTAGTCTGGCCTTCGCCGGGGCCAGCCTGTCGCTGAGGTGATCCTGTTGAATGCCTATCTCGCTCGCAGTGGTTTTAGTTTACGGGTAGGGCACTCCCAGGTGCGAGTCCCACATAGGGTCAGGATCTACCCGAGATCCTGGCTACATGCGTAAAAAGCATTTCCCTGCGATAACAAAAAAAAAAGGATAGTGATATTTATGCATACGTCAAACCCCTTAGCACTAGGAAAATTTTGTTAAATATAAAAATGTGAAGTGTAAGGTTGGGTCCACTTTCAGCCGGAGTGGACAATCTCCGTGGTTCTAGGTGGATGTGAGATCGTCTTGGCGTTCAAAGTTATCCAGATAAAAACGTTGATCATTAGTAAGTGGGAGATTAAGCATTAAACCCGACGATTCATAAAATAATGAAATTGGCCTTTGAAATTATCAAAATGTCCAGCGGGGAAGTTTACGTACACTTCTTATCGATTTATAATTTGCTAATTTCGCCGACCCAAATTACAGAAATATTGGAGACTATTTGGAGTTGAAATGTTTAACCTTCAAGGATTCGATCAAATTTATAAATATATTAAAGATCTCCGCGTCGAAGCATTTAGATGCGGCATGAGATCGGCTGTCTTTAAAATGGTAGCAGTAGACGAAAAGACTTTAAACCACTATATAGAACCGATACGACTTAGAGACTATCAAGAAAATAGCATAGACTATTTGAAAGGCAACGCATTTGGACGAAAAAACATTGAAGATGACACCAAAATTGTGCAAGTTCAAATAACGTTACACCCAGTATGTGGAACCATACCAGCATATCCGAACCGATACGACTTAGAGACTATCAAGAAAATAGCATAGACTATTTGAAAGGCAACGCATTTGGACGAAAAAACATTGAAGATGACAGCCAAAATTGTGCAAGTTCAAATAACGTTACAACCAGTATATGGAAACACACCAGCATATCCGAACCGATACGACTTAGGGACTATCAAGAAAAGAGCATCATAGTATATTTGAAAAGCAACGCATCTGGACGAAAAAACATTGAATATGACAGCCAAAATTGTGCAAGTTCAAATAACTTTACAACCAATATATGGGAACACACCAGCATATCCGAACCGATACGATTCAGGGACTATCAAGAAAGGAGCAGTCTATTTGAAAGGCAACGCATCTACTAATCCTCTGGTGTCTATGGATGTCGGTGACTGAGATGAACTGTCTGTCCGTTTGCCCGCTCTTCTATAAAAAAAACATAAATGATCTTGTCTTTAGGTATAGAAATGTAATATCGGTCCGTAATAATACCTAAACTACAAATTTTAATGAATTGTACACTGCAGTTTGGTCTAACTTGAGGGAATAGCTTTAGAAAGGATAGCTAGCGCTGTTTGTGGCACAAACTGTATAGGGCATTAGTTTCTACAAATTTTCTTCCGTAATCTGTCTTAGATATAAAATATTACTGCCTCAACAAATCTTCATGTTAGTGGACAATTATAAATCAGAACAGATGATAAGATGCCAATATACGATATTAATATAGACAAGTAGAATCATTGAACTATTTAAAAGTTAATATTTTTTATTTTGTGGAGTTTAATATTTCGAAATGATCTGCAAATGCCTTGACAAATCATGGTACCTAATTATTTATATTATTATTGTTAAAGGTGTTTATTTGTGAATTTCAATAGGGAAGACAGATTCAGAATACCGAGTATGTAGAATACCGTGATTAGTTTGTGTGAAGGTCCGTCAAGATATAGATGCTCAAAGTCCAAAAAGACACTGTCAGTAGAGTGTGTCGTGGTGAACAAGTGCGTCCGTGTGCCGAAACTAGTTGAAACGAAGAAGAAAGCCGGTAGACAGATTTTTCTAATCTGTCGCCATCTACCAGCACCGTACATCAGTCTCCCCGTGATCATAGCGATTGAAACATTGCCGAAATATCGGGACCGCAATAAATCTTTAAACATGGTAAGCACCCGTAATAATATAAATAGTGATCGCGTTAGTATAAAGTCCTTTTTTTGTAGATGGGCGGCGCTGCGTCACGATCTGACGTCAGTTATCGGAGGGGACTTGTCTTTGCCGAGCATCATCACCGCGATGCTCCGCAATGACGAGTCCTGGACGGCGATGGTCTCCTTCTGAGAGGCAATAATGTCCCAGAAGGAGGCCGATGAGCGGTTGAGAGAGGAGGCCGCCGACGAGGCCTCCCACCGCAGGCGACGAACAGGGGTGCGTAGGAGGCGCTACTTAATGCGCCTCCAGTAACGCCCCTGTGCTCGTGTCGGGCCGAGGCTGGGGTTAACCTGGGTCCAAACAGGCACGACGTCGTCGGGGACTGCTAAAAGTATCGTGAAAACGAACGGCCGAGCAGTCCTTTCGAGAAGGCCTGCTCGGCCGAGTCTGGCCTCTCGCCGGGGTCAGCCTGTCGCCGAGGGTCCTGTGTTGCCTGCAAGATCTGGGACCCTCAAAAGGCGGCGGATTGCGCTTGAACAGTTTTTGTGGGTAACGACACTGCCCAAGTGCGAACCCCACACACGACTAGGTTTAAAACCAACCCTGGTCCTAGCTATGGTTTGGGCTGCAAATCTCCGCTGCTGACTAAAAAAAAATGGTATTATCCTTTTTAATAGAGAAAACAACCGAATTAAAATGAAACTTAAAATCGGGACACCCCATCTAAGTCCCTCAGTTCTATACAATCTTTACGTTTAATACATCGTCCAAGATTAATGCTGTAATGGCTGAATAAATTGTATCATAAAGCAAGGAACACATTTCGCAAATGTTGCGGATTACGCCATGTGCTGCCAAGTCATGGTTATGAAGACCGTATAATGCTGAGATTATCGTTAGATATAAAGGACAGGTGGAAGTAAAAAATGGGCCATTATATATAAATGTCGCGTGTGTTATTGCTGCAGTAATATATATATTAATAGTCGAAACTTACTGTAAATCCAAAAGGTTTAACATCAACATAAAATTTTAATAAAAGTCTTTTGAAGCGCTTTTTATCCAGACCAGAAATATAGAAACCCGGGGTGGTGGCGCCACTGTATCTTATACGTCAACTCATAGTATCGTCCATACATAAATTAGTTCCAAAATTTTCCGCAATATGGCGAGGGTTCTTATTTTTCTGGTCAGGCTATACTTTTTGGCACATTCTTTACTAATTACTTTTTAGTGAAATGCGCACCAAATATAATTGTGCCTCCTTGTGCTTTTTGTGTTTGAGCGGTGTTTGTTTCGTGCGGTTTGTGAGTTTCCGGTCTCTGGTTGTGCGGTGTATGGGCGTAGATGGTAGCCAAAACGTTTTGACTACTCGTTTGTGCAAATGCTATAAAAAAAATCAATAACCTCACGGATAATCCTTGGTTGGAATCGGTGTTCTTTTGTGAAGACTTGTGGTTTATCAAATCTAATATAATGGCGAGCTTTGTCTAGACTATCTTCACAGATGGCAGACTTAGTGTAGCGACGGTGTTATAATTTAATTAAAATAATCATCATCAGACACGATATGACTATAAATCTGAGTTAAAATCTAAATAAGCTTTAAATTTACTTCTAAGTAAAAAAGTCTTATAAAATTGAATACTAGCTAAATCATTCTAGTTCCATCACAGTACAATCACCAAAGGGATTCTCTGAAGACGTGCCTAAGCTAAGGGTTCAGTTTAAGTTAATTTTTAACTAAAGTTGTAAACTACGAACTCGTTCTGCTCGATGTTCCTAAGTTTTTGTATTTAAAACATTACCGGGCGTCCTAAGACCGAGTTATAAAGCTTATGTACAGGCGGACTGAAAAATATTTTATTGGGATATTATTTTACTTAATACTTACGAACATGAGGCTGCGTTAACGTGGTGTGATTGTTCATAAATATATTTATATGTGTTTTAACCTCCGATACAAAATGGGTGTGTAACCCATTTTGTATCCCACTAACCTAACCCAACTCAGCATGAATGTCCGATTGAAATAATTGAATCTTCTCGACACAATATATTTCGGTAGCGTAACGCCCTTCACAAAGTATACTGGTAAAATGCATCCCAAGACCGCCATTGGCGTTCTTTTATACCCAATCTAATTATTATACATATCGCCATAATATTACAAATAATTATTGTAAATACATCATAAATTACTAGAATTATTAACCACGTATATTTCGATTAATTAATGTTATACTTTAATTATTAATCAATAGTATCTTCATGAAGTGCACATCTTTTTAGCCACCGGAAGTATATAACTTCAATTACTTTAATTGATGCAGTTAGATAGGTAAACGGCGTCACATACGGCTGGTGTTGCCAGTGGTTTGTAATAGTGTTTAAGTTTGACCGCTGTGTTTGTCTGGAGCCCCGTAACCCCTAATTGAAAACAGCACCTAGTGGTTCTTAGACATATTTCGTCAAAATCGGCTCAGCTGTTTGAAAGGTCTGCTCTTTTGGAGCAGGTTTTTGAAGCGTGGTTTTTGAAGTGTAAACTTCTTTTAGCGCGATACGCATATTTTTAGAGGAGATAAAATCTTTAAACTCGCGACACCGCACACGAAACGCTGGAGACACAGTAAGATTATGCAATATTTATTTTGCTAATTGTGCTGCTTCTAAATTATGTCATACGGCCATTTTGTGCGCCGTTTAAATTGTATAGGTTGTCATAATCTTTAACAGCCTGTATTATAGGTATTTGAATTTAATTGTTTTGTTTTCACTTCTATCGGCAGTCCCCGTGACTTGGGTTGGGTTATTGTGATTTTTTACTTTTAAGTTATTATATTCTAATGTTACACCAGTTCTCACGAACAACGATATTGCATTAACGTGGCCGTGGTGTAAACATGTAAATATTTTTTCTTCATGTTTCATTAAAATATTGTCTCAACAAAGGCTTTCGTAGTTCTAATTTTGAGAGGTTAGTTCTTCTTGAGAAATCCTTAAAAGCCACGGCTAATGTTTTTTTCTTTTTAACCGACTTTAAAAAGGAGGAGGTTATCAATTCGTCGGAATCTTTTTTTTTTTTTATTTTTATGTATGTTACCTGATTACTCGAAGATGGCTAGACCGATTTGAAAAATTCTTTTTTTGTTCTAAAGGGTATACTTCCCAAATGGTCCCATGATAAGGAAACCAGGAAGGATCTGATGATGGCATCCCAGAGAAATCGAGGGGAACTTTCGAAAATCGTAGGGGCGACTAGAGCGTTTGATATTTTTTTTATAAAGTGTTTTGAAGGACTTCAATTTAATGAAGGTCTGGAGTCTATCTGATGCTGGAGCCGAAAGACAATCGAGGGAACTCCTCAACTATTTACATCAGTAACCTTGTGTTTGGGCTTGATTAATTTGTAATGATGAGAAATTTACACCTAGATGGGTTGTGACTGTCATTAGGGGTCTGATGATGAAGACAAAGGACAGTTAAGGGAACTCCTCAACAGTTTACAGTAGCTACCTTGTGTTTGGACTTAATTAATTTAAATTGATGAGAACTTTGTACCCATATGGGTTATAAGCGCCATTACAGGTGTGATGATGGAGACCATACACAGTCGAGGGGAATCCTCGACGATTTACAGCTTTAATTGGGCTTACTTCATACGGTAAATAATAATATTATGCCAAAATCATGTAATTTTATTACTTGTCGTTGTTAAATGAACAAAAAACAACTGTGGCTTGGAAGCGCATCATAGTTTTTCAAGGTCATCATAATATCCATTCTATATCTATATATTAGTGATGTTCTATACCTATATATAATGGAATTATTTAACGAATAGCAGCAAATCTGCCGTAATTGCTTTCGATTACATGTATATAAAGTTTTACGCAATTCCATTTCGGTTTTTTCATTTGTTATGTAATGACTTAAACCCTTTCTACGTTCATCTCATTAATACAGCGCTATCTAATCTGAGCAACGCGTTTAATAGTTCTACCCATATTTCAGACAAATAAAATCAGTTATCGAATTTTGCAATCACTAAAAATTAAGAAATAAAAAAAATTTAAACAAAAATTAAAACCGTCTTCAAAATTAAAAAAAAACTAAAAAGTAATAAAATAATTTCCTTAATCTTTGTGCCTACAATTTATAATCAACTTGATCTTCTACTAATATACAATCTTTGCATTTACCACGTCATTATTGTTACTTTTGAAGCCGGTGTCCTATTTGTTGATGTATCTCCTAACCTACCTACCTTGGCTGACACCGACTCCAAAAGTAACAATAATGACGTGGTAAACGCAAAGATTGTATATTAGTAGAAGAACAAGTTGATTATAAATTGTAGGCACAAAGATTAAGGAAATTATTTTATTACTTTTTAGTTTTTTTTTAATTTTGAAGACGGTTTTAATTTTTTAGTTTGTGCATTTTAATACGATTATCTTTTTTCCGATCACACAGCTATGTATGCACAGAAAATAGTTCTACATTGATTTTATCCCTTTTCTTCCTTCTTCGAGTTCCTCAGTTCCTCACTGCTGAGGGTCATGACCTGCTGCATCACTTTCTTATCTTTCTCCATCTGTTTTATCTGTCTTTATCCCAGCGCTCTTTGTTCTAAATGAAGTCATCTGTCAGAGAACTAAAGTAGACATCGCGAAGGATTAATACTAAAATGGCATTGGGCCAGTAACAATTGATGGCTGATGGCCAACGAGGAGCCATTCGGGAGGGAGGGATGATGTGGGCTAGGGATGGGATAATTCTAATGGATCTGTTACTTAAAGAAACCTGGCGGGATGGGATCGGCCTTGGATACAATAGCCCTTTAACCTGGACTTATTTACATACGCCGGGAAATGTTCTTAGGTATCCTGCAGGGGTGGGGGGACTCCCCAGGCGGGTACCTATGTGAGACTCGCCAAAGACAGCATTGATCGGCGGCATCTATTGAGCAACAGGCACCTCGACGACAACTACGAAACATATCAACATCATCAGCTTCTATCCGTTCTCCGTCAATGAACGCCAAGGCCACCGATCCCTCGCCACTCGCATCTAACACGGGCCGGCACTGCCCGGAGATCGTCTTCCCACCTGGTTATTAGCCGACCAACTTCGTCTACGTAAACGCGGCCTCCACTCTTGAACCGTTGAAACTGAATAGAACTCAACTTTCCTATAAATGCCTATAAATTAAATTACTAAAAATCAATAAATCGAGCTTTTCATTCACCAAAAGCATGACAGACTCCACGTTTATTTCAAGATATTCCCGGATATTCTAAGATGATTCACGCCACAATTTTCGATGCTATCGCTGTCACTGAAATATCGCACAACCGGGCGTAATGATCCGTGTATTGTTCGAATGGATTGTTTGTTTTGTATACTTTAAAGCGCTTTTGATAAATACAGGATTTTAAAGTTGAATTTTGATAAACAAGTTTGTATTTTTTTGTAGGTTGAATTTTAAAAACAAGTTTGGATTTTTATACAAGTTGAATAATCGAAATGGTTGTGTAAGTACACACAAACGAATTATATACAGCGTAGTACATACGCTATATATAATTCTCTTGTAGATTAAAATTTTAAGATAAAGTTTTCTTTATGTTAAAGTTAAATTGTTGTCAAACGACTAAAATTCTATTAAACTGTTATTTTTATGAAGGTTGAATAGACAAATTTTTAAAAATAGTGAAATTTGAATATTAGACCAGTCAAGAGGAATTTTTCTATTTTATTACAATTTAAGGTCTATTATTATAAATTAGTCCGTCAGACTGATCCATAACCGATCCCGATCACTAAATATTTATATAATTTAAATTAATATTTATTGAAAGTTTGAATTTATTCAAACTCCTAAAAAAACATTCCCTCAATTCGCCCAGCGGACTGTACAAGTATCATTTTGAAGCTTAAAGTTTTAGCGTAATATTAAATATACTAAAACAAAATTAATATTCATATTGTAGGGGAATGTTGTAAAATTATTTCTGTGTACATTTAGTTTGAGCAGTGGGTTGCTTTTAGACAGCTTTTTTGAGTTGATATCCTAAATAATGTTTTCAATGCGTATTTTAGTTTTGTTTGTTACGCTCTCACGTCTAAACCAATGTATATTGAAAAATATTTCGTGAAAATAAAGTTTAATTATCAGTGAGTAACATAGGCTATATTTTATCCCCTCCACTATGGTTCAGGCCTTGTCTCAGGGCTCAAAAGCCTAGGGTTAGCACCTTGGGCGAAACGAATTGAGCCGACGGGGCTCTGTGTACCCCTCTTATAAGAAGAGGGGGCAAAAGGGGCAAGGGGCGAGGACGGGAACCTCACCCCATTGTACTGTCCCGACGTTGGGAGGGGCTGTTCTGTGGAGCGCGACAACCCGGGTCTTTGAAGGTGGCGGCGCGCGCGGCGGTCCCTTGCGGGACTGACTAGCCGTCGAGGTGCCCTGTTTGCTCAACAGATCCAGGGCACCTCACCAAAAGCGGCATTGGTGGCACTCATCGGGTTCTAGTGGTTAGAGCTGCGACCACTTACCAGCTTTCGGGTGCAGCGAGTCCCACATACCCGCCTAGGGAGACCCACTTCCCCGCGGGATGCCTCAGAGCATTTCCCGGCGTTAAATTATAAAAAAGCTATATTTTATCCCCGTCTCAGTATATTGGAATTCTCTTGATCATTTATTCATCTTCATCTTATACACTTCAATACTGACTGGCCTGTTGGTCCAGTGGTTGACTGACTACTAAACCAAAAGGTCGTGGGTTCGATCTCCACCCAGGACAAAATATGTTTGTGTGATGAGTATGATCATTAGTTCTGTCTGGGTGTTATTTATCTATAATATGTATGTATTAAGAAATATATAAGTATGTATCAGTTGTCTGGTTGCCATAAGAACATCTGCCTAGTTTGGGATCAGATGGCCGTGTGTGAGTTGTCCCAAAATATTTATTATTATTACTTTGATCAATCCAGTATTACTTTTCCACCCACTGCACATAGATCTCTATCACTGAACTCCAAAACGCCGCATAAACTCTACCAACTTACAAATGTCTAGCCATTTTCATCACCATCAGAAACTCTCTTTTGCTAGACCTATATGTATCTATCACTGAACGCCAAATCCGATCAATGGTATACCAACTTTAATTATAATGAAACAATTTTTACAGATTTTATCGCGGTTTATTAAGATTTTTACAAGCCCGACGTTTCGGATACTTTACAACAACCATGGTCACGGGAATAAGGTGACAGATGTCCTAACATTACAAAGTTATTCGAAACTACCCTATGATACATCAATATTTTAATTATTGTTGGCTTGTAAAAAATCTTAATATACCACGATAAAATCCGTAAAAATTGTTTCATTATAATGAGTGAAAATCGCGTAAACATTAGAAAACAATATACCAAGTTTAAGTTTAAATATCATAACAGGGCCGCCAACGCACCTGCTGCTCCTCTGGTTTTCTGTACTTATATGGATTTTGGTTAGTTACCACCAGGAGAACCAATCTTTTGCCCCCTCTTATAAATTTATAAAAAACTAGCTGTTGCCTGCAGCTTCGCCCGCGTTATTCAACTCCTATAAGTCACAGTGTGATGTTATATAACCTTATAGCCTTCCTCGATAAATGGGCTATCTAACACTGAAAGAATTTTTCAAATCGGACCAGTAGTTCCTGAGATTAGCGCGTTCAAACAAACAAACTCTTCAGCTTTATAATATTAGTATAGATTTATAAGTCTTATAAAAATGCCGTTGAAATGTCTAAATATTGTAGTAGTCAATTCTTCACACTAGCTTATAAACTTACTACACAATGAATACGAACGAGCGTACTTGTCACCTCATGCCATGTGCTACTAAATCCCCGAAGAGCAAACGTGAGCGGGTTAGCAAGTGGGATTAGGTGGTTATGAGGTCAAAGTTTTTTGAATAGGTCTCGAGCCTTCTCACGTGTAGAGGCTTACATTAAATAATCCAAATCGACACCTTAAAAAAATATTGTATATTTTACTGGAAATAAAACGAAAACGGACCTATACGTCGGAAGAATCTGCATTTGTTTTTCTTTAACGCCAGAAAATGCTCTGAGGCATTCCGCCGGGGAGTGGGTCTCCCCAGGCGGGTATGTGGAACCTGGTCCACCTGGTTGATGGCCAATCAACACTTCGTCTACCTATATGCGGCCTCCACTATTGAACCT
This sequence comes from Helleia helle, assembly GCA_963853865.1. Classification (NCBI taxonomy): domain Eukaryota; kingdom Metazoa; phylum Arthropoda; class Insecta; order Lepidoptera; family Lycaenidae; genus Helleia; species Helleia helle. The sequence continues at coordinate 3,117,519 of OY971437.1, forward strand.
TATTGACCCACTTACTTGACAAAGTTATGAGAAACATGTTAAAGCTTAACCAAGTGGGAAGACGATCTCAGTTCAGTGGCCGGTCCGTGTTAAATGCAAGTGGCAAGGGATCGGCCATCTTGACTTTTATTGAGAGAGGCCTATGTTCAGTAGAGGACGGATAGAGGCTGATGATGATTATGATGATGTTAGTTTGATAAAAAAATCGGTTGTCTGTAAAGTCGGTTTACTGACGATAGTTGAACGTGACAACGTCATAAGAAAATGGAACGCCTCACAGCGAGGTAACGCCGCATGCGTCATCACATACGTTATGTTTTTTCGTTCTTGCAGCCGGCGCCATCGAATTATAAGACGTTGTCACGTCGAAAAGTGTTTTGCCGGTGAGAGAGGTACTTGTGTAACAATACTCTTACAAACAACAGGACGGGCAGTATAATTACTGGCTTAACTTACATAGGCTAGACAACCATATGACCCCTACCATGGTTCAGGCCTTGACGTGGCGGTGGGGCTAAGCTAATTGAGCCGAGGGGTTCTTTGTACCCCTCTTATAAGAAGAGGAGACAAGGGGCGTGGACGGGAACCCCACCCCATCGTACTGTCACGATGTTGGGAGGAGTTGTTCTGTGGTTCAGGACAACCCCTCTTTAGAGGTGGCGTCGGTCCCCCGAGGGACTGACTAGCCGTCGTGGTGCCCTGTTTGCTCATTAGATCCGGGGCAACTAACCAAAGGCGGCATTGTTGGCACTCGCCGGGTTTTAATGGTTAGAGCTGCGTCCACTTTACAAGATTTCGGGCGCAGCGAGTCCCACACACCCGCGTGGGGGAGAACCACTACCCTGTGGGATGCCTCAGAGCATTTCCCGGCGTTAAAGAAAAAAAGACAACGATATGACTACTTAGGTCAGATTTCCTGGGTCTACTAAAATCACCGTTTTAAAGTTACCGTCAGTTTCGACAAACCACGTTTCCAACTTTTGAAAAAATATTATAGAACAAAATCCAACTTGTAAAAATAATAATGATACAATACAATACCTTATTTTACAATATGAAAAATTCCATTACAGTCAATATTCAGGTATAATTGATGACTAAATTCTACGATACTCCAATTATTGTCGGTTCAATACGCTGAAGAACTGTACATACAAATTACAGTTGGTTCACGTCTTTGTGATACGCTGAAGCGAATTATAATACTAATATTGACTACGAAACATTTCATCATCATTATCAGCCTCTATACGTCCAATATTGAACATAGGCCTCCCTCAATGAACGTAAAGACGGCCGACGAAACATACAAATATAAAACCAACTTATGAGTTATATTTTTTTACGGTTTTCATAATTATTTTTCGGGAGCACTGCTGTAAAATATCCGAAATATGTAAAAGTCTTAATAAACCGCTAAATCTGTAAAAAGTTGTTGCTTCCATGTAGAAGTAATTTACTAATTACTCATACAATGTATCAATTTCAGACATCATATTGGATCTAGATTTAAGGAGCTATTCCCGCCTTAAGTAAGTTACTAATTTTACTTACATGCCAATATATAAATATTTTTTTTTGTAAATGTGGACTGATTAACAGTCCTTAAATTAGGCATCATGATGATGTCTAATGCTGCTCGGTGTTGACAAGTCCTGGACGGCGATGGTTTCCTTCTGCGAGGCAGTAATGTCCCAGAAGGAGGCCGACGAGCGGGTGAGAGAGGAGGCCGCCAACGTGGCCTCCCCCCGCGGGTGACGAACGGTGGTGCGCAGGAGGCGCTACTTAATGCGCCTCCAGTAACGCCCCTGTGCTCGTGTCGGGTTCAGGATGGGAACCTGGGCCCAGTATGACACGACGTCACGGGGACTGCCTAAGCAGCCGGGCAGTCCCCCCTTAAGAGGAGTAGTCTGGCCTTCGCCGGGGCCAGCCTGTCGCTGAGGTGATCCTGTTGAATGCCTATCCGGGACCCTCAAATGAAAGCGGCTGAAGGCGCTCGCAGTGGTTTTAGTTTACGGGTAGGGCACTCCCAGGTGCGAGTCCCACATAGGGTCAGGATCTACCCGAGATCCTGAATACATGCGTAAAGAGCATTTCCCTGCGATAACAAAAAAAAAGGCATCATGAAATAAGTTATTGATTTCATACAAAATATATAAATAAATATGAATCGCTGAATGTCTGTACGCACATAATTTCAGAACCACAGGACCAAATTAGATAATTATTTTTATGTTGTGCTGGTCATCGTTAGGACAAGATTTATAGGATGATGACGCTGAACATTTGGGTAAGTTGGTTATCAATTTATCTCCAGTGATTGGACCACGCACATGCAGTCACAATGCGTTCGTTACTGCGTCCTGGCTCCACGCCAGGAACACAACGGATGAGGATTATTCTTACCTCTCGACAATAGTCGCTGAGCCGCCATTGAGTTTCGTGGCATTGATCCGCTTAATTATACAGTTTTTATCACTCTTATGAGTGAATAGAATTAAAACGCTTAAAGGCAAAGCTGCGGGGACTAGCTGTTTCCCGCAGCTTTGCCTGCGTTAACTCAGATTTACAGTCATACCCGGATTGATGGTGATTATTTTATAACCTAAGTTCCAGTAATATCAGCTTTCTGACTGTGAAAGTTCCATCAAAAGAGGCCCAACCGTTATATTTTGAATCGATTAGCCAAAACAAACAGACAGACAGAAATTGTAAAATATGTTATTTAGGTGTATGTAGATACCGTGTATACATCATATAATTTAATAAAAAGCGGTTATTTTAATATTCCAAACAGACAGTCCAATTTTATTTATCTGTATAGATATACAATGACATCTTAAAAATGCGAGCCGGTTCCCGAGTTTTTCCAGACATCTCAATTACCATAATATTATATACCTACATAATATTTACCGGTGGGAGGGATGCGGTGTGCCGCGCTCCCGATTACATGGGTACCACCATCTTGCTTGCTTCTCCCGTGAAACAGCTTTGCTGTGGTTCGGAGAGAAGGGCAAGACAGGCAGTGTAATTACCGGCACAGAGACTTAATATCTTATGTCTCAGGATAGACAACACATGAATAGGCCTGGGCTGGTTTCAGATAAACGTTCATGGGCGACACTTACCATCAGGTTTACATAGGCAATAGGATAGCCTAGAAGCATAAAAACAATAAGCTTTACAAACAAACAACGTTTAGTTTATAACTCCTATATTCAAATATTTTTTTATATGAATCTACCATTCAGATTCCCGGGTCGGCGTGCTGTCCGACACTCTCTCCTGGAGTTGTCATATAAGTCTGCAGTACAGCAATTATGTCGCGATATAAAGTCTAAAACCTAGTTAGTTCATTTTAACGTAATCTTTTTTGATAAACAGTTCTTTAATTTTTACATATTTAGTTTACATTACCTATAGCAATATAGAATTGTTAGAAAATAGGCCTATTAGATAGGTACCATTTCTGTAAATCATCATTTCTATACGTCCACTACTGAGAAGAAGCCACCCTCAATGAACGCCAAGAAGATCCCTTGCCACTCGCATGTAACACGGGCCTCCGCACGGAGATCGTTTTCCCACCTCATTAATGGCCGCCTAACACTTCGTCTAACTTATATTATATTAAATAGAACATGACAAAAATAAGCAATTTGACATTGACAAATCAAGGTCTGACCAACACGATAATCATGAATAAGCAAACCCTGGAACGATAAATAACACACAATCACAATTCCAGCGGCGCGACCATGAGAGCGTCACAAAGCCTTTTACGATCGATCGCCGCAGATACACGCAGACCGAGTCAAACTGGAAGGGATGTTGCTACAAATAGCAGTATTCGAATTTAAATTCTTATGTCAACTCAAAATTAAAAACATGGGGCTCGTATTTCAATCTAAATCTATTTGATACCGACAAAAATCATCACCGCATTCAACTAGGAAGATTTGTTTTAATTCGCTTATAAAAATAAGAAATATCTTATTTTTAATATCTTATAAAAATAAGAAATATCTTATTTTTATAAGCGATGGACGTATGGGTACGGCCTTAATCTGGTTCGTGTTGGATCTTGACCGATGCATCTAAAATAGGAATTTCAAAATCCCGGGCACCTGACTGAACATGACATTAAAGTCTAGTAAGCTTCAGAGAAACCGATGGAAACATGCATCCATGGTATTTGTTTGATAAAAAAAGTGCGTGCGTACAAAGTACACATGTCAGAAGTGAATCTAATTTGACAAACTAATTTGCAAATCTCGTTTATATTTATACTAATCTAAAGCTTTAAATTTCCGAGACTTTCGATGCGACGTTCGCTCTATCTCAAACTCTCTCTCGATCTTTCTCCCTCGCTTACTCTCACTCCATGGCTATGTGTTTCATGCTACGTTCGCCTTTCTCACTCTCTTTCAATCGGTCTCCAAATCGGTAAACAACCGTTGCACATTTTCGTGACGTTTCATCCGTAAAAAAATTGTTTTCTTAACTCAGAACACAGTATTACTAAATTAAACTTTATATCGGTTGCTTCTTATTTAGTAATAGCTGATAAAGAATAGTAAAATCAGAGCACAATTATTTAGTTGGCTCCTATTTTTATCTTCCTTAGAATTTATTTTCCCGTGATTAATGGATAAAAAAGTAAGTACTTAACTATTTATTGCTATCCTGTCTCTTTTACTTCCTCATCATTTTTGAACTTTTGATTCATGTTCGAAGTTGAGTCACTGTTTTGAGACTAGCGTTTTTATCATTGTCTTTTTTGATTTGATTTTTTTTAAATAAAAAATATGTTTGTGTCTGTGGCACTGGAGTATGTTATAATAATAATTTTTTGGGACAACTCACACACGGCCAACAACCAGACAACTAATACATAGGTACTTATATTTTTAAATACATATAGATAAATTACACCCAGACACAGAATAAATGATCATGTTCATCACACAGACATTTGTCCTGGGCGGGGATCGAACCCACTATCTTCTGGCTTAGCAGTCATAGTGACTAACAACTAGACCAACAGAAAAATGTGTTTCCAGCATTGAGTGGGTACTGATTTAAAAAATCTGTACATTTTAGCTAATTTCAAGAAAAAAAAACCTATAAGTCCCAAACAATCTTATCAGACCCATTTTGAAGATAATTTTATATCCACGGGGAATAAGTATAAACGCTTTCACAATTTATAATTGGCATTTGAAATTTCAAATTGCGTGAATTTCAAAACAATAAAGTTTCACACAATCTTCCGGTTTCGCTTTACCTTCAATTTTAAGAAATACCAAATTAGAAGTTTATCATCGAGTTTCTTGTCTCTTTATAACGTTCGTTTCATCTAACTAATGACGATGAATGGTGTCAAAGTGAAATAAATGGTTCAGAAATTGTGAAAACTCACTCTTTTTTTGCACCGGGAAATGCTCTGAGGCATCCCGCTGGGGAGGGTAGGACTCCACAGGCGGGGATGTGGGACTCGATCTGGTAAGGTGGTCATCGAAACGGTAAGATGTATGCAGTTCTAGCCACTATAACCCGGCGAGTGCCACAAATTCCGCCTTTGGTGAGGTGCCCCGGATCTGTTGAACAAACGTCCCTTAAGGGGCAGACACCACCTCCACAGACAGGTCGTCCCGCACTACAGAACACTCTCAATGTCGGGACTGTGCAATGGGGTGAGATTCCCATCCTCGTCCCTTGTCCCCCTCTGCTCTTTTGTCCCCTCTTCTTATAAGAGGGGTACAAAGAGCAGCTCCAAGACTTATTTTTCGGCAAAGTAACATTATGAAGAGTTTATCAGTAGTTATTAATTACTATTAAAGTACTAAGTACTTTATTAGTCACTTTACGATATCGTAGCATATTGTTTTAAACTAACGCCATCACTATTCATATTTAAATAAATATTGTTACGGGTGCTTACCACGTTATAATTTTATTGTTTCAATGGCCATGACCAGAAAGAGGTAAGAGAGGTCAGTGGGTAGACAGATTTCTCTGATCTGTCGTCATCTACCAGCACCGTACAGTCTCCCCGTGATCATGGCGATTGACACATTGCCGAAATATTGGGACCTCAATAAAACTATAAACGCCATTATTTAAATGATATCGTAGCACTGTTAACAGTTTATTAGTAATTTATTTCATGGCCGACTGAAGTGGTCAGGCTACTGGACCCAGCGGGTTCAAATCCCGCCAAGTGAAGATAATAATTGTGTGATGAATACACTGCGCTGATATAATTTTTTAAATTTATTTTCGTATCTAGTACTAGTGACACAGTTTGTAATGTTTACCACGGGGCTAGGTGAATGTGGTGTGATTGTTGGTTAATATTTAAATTATATTAAATATATTTAAATTATATTAAATATATTAATATATATTTAAATATATTTTTTCTACAGTACCGTATCGTTATAAGTTCATAAGCAGAACTGCAATACCTTAGCACTGTAACAAATGTGTTACAGTGTATTGCAGTTATGCTTATGAACTTCAGTAATGTAGCACTGCTACGGTGCTACGTTTTTCAAGTAAACTTCGAGTATTACTGTCTTTGTTTTTCTTTCGAGTTCACTATTTTTGATGTAGGTTACAATGATTCTATCCTTGTCTTTGTTCTTCCGTTTTATATTATTCCTTTTTTATGGAAGTGACACTAATAAATACTTCCAGTGCCCTATATCAGTGTTGTATTTTTTCGCGCTTGCAATTGAGTTACCCTGAACGATGCCCTCGGGATATACGGGACAGCAAACATAGTATATCAAGCATTCTATATCACATATTGTCAAATACATCTAACCTACTGGAATACAACATTATCATTCCTATATCGCCGCATACATACAGTTCCTTTTTTTTTTAACGCCGGGAAATGCTCTGAGGCATCCCGCGGGGGAGTGGGTCTCCCCACGCGGGTATGTGGGACTCGCTGCGCCCAACAGCTGGTAAGTGGACGCAGCTCTACCCACTAAAACCCGGCGAGTGCCACCAATACCGCTTTTGGTGAGGTGTCCCGGATCTAATAAACAAACAGGGCACCTCGACGACTAGTCAGTCCCGCAAGGGACCGACGCCACCTTCACAGAGGGGTTGTCCCGCACCACAGAACAACATCTCCCAACGTCGGGACAGTACAAGGGGGTGAGGTTCCCATCCTCGCCCCTTGTCCTCTCTTCTTATAAGAGGAGTACAAAGAGCCCCCTCGTCTCAATTAGCTTCGCCCAAGGTGGTGGGCTCACCTTAGGCTACTGAGCCCCACCGCCATGACAAGGCCTGAACCATGGTGGGGATACATACAGTTCTGAAGGAATCGTTTTGAGTACGCAAAACCCACTTCTATCATAGCAATTAATGAAATCCATTTATTAAAAGTATATTTCTGAACGTCAATTGAATCTACCACCGGTTCCAAGGCGATCCCACTGATAACCGGCGAAACAAACTCAGTGGAACTAATTAATTCAAATAATAGGTATTAAATCTTACATGTTGTTATCCTGAAATGCCTGGGAATAGGGCATTCCCAAGGTATCTTCCATAAAATCTTTTACTTTATGAACCCGCCCCAAGCGAAGGTCAAAACGACAAAATGTAATAATTAAATGACCTCAATAAAACCTTTGAAATTAAATATTGGGTGTATTAAAATGTAAGTCTTTGTGGGTCTGACAGAGGTCTAAAGCCCTTTCATTGAAAATTCCTTTACAAGGCAATAACGCGATTTTGAAAATGTTTTATCTAATAACCCTTCGGACCCTTCGCTGTTGTCCACAGCTTCCAGTTTTTATACACATGTGTACAACTGATGATTAAAAGCTTTTTAAGATCATCATCATCAACACCTCCCGTCCGATATAGGTCTTTAGGCTTTTTAGGCAGACCAAAATGATTCTGCTGACATTTTTTTTATTTTAATACGAGAATTGTCGGGTTTACTGTTTAAATGGTACCTCTCGCTCACATAACACCGGCGTCAAGTGACAGCTATGTCGCGTTTCGTGCGGTTTGTGAGTTTCCAGTGGCCTATTGGGGGGATAGGGAAAAGGAGGGCAACGGATCTGCTAACTTCTGTTTGTGCGGATGTGTATGGGCGTTGGTAGTCACTGCTCGTGCCTCCTTATGATATAAAATCCACTTAATAATTATCATCAACGTTTTCCACTTTTTTCTTTGAAGCCAAAAGTATCCAAATTCACAGCCAACTAATACCACGGAGATTGCCCTGTCTTGTTAGTGGTTAGTGAGTGCCTTCAGCTGCTTGTCAGTCCCTGCACACGATCACCACAGCGACACGCTGGTCCCCGCGAAGACCAGACTCGTAAGGCTGCTAATCAGCAGTCCCTGCGACGTCGTGTCTCGAACCCTTTTATTCTTCCTATCACATTTCAACACCTTGATAATCATTATACGTTCATCATTATCATTATACGAAGTGAGTATGATTTCAAATCCTTACGCACAAAGAGAGGTGTAACAAGTCCCGCTATGTGTGTTTATGGCACTCTAACTCGTAAATCGATTTTGATGCTCTATTTGTATCTGAAAGCAGGTCTCTTAGTAGTAGTCTTTAGACATATTTTATCAAAATTGATTCAGCTGTTCTAAGGTTATTAGATCTCTTTTACTGGACTGTTTTTTTTAAGTATAACTTACCACTAATGCTGTTATATAATCACTAGCTGTTGCCCGCAGCTTCGCCCGCGTTATTTTATATTTACGGACGTATCCGTACCGATGATGATCATTTTTCTACTTTTTTTGTTATATCTCTAAAGGGAATAAGGCGGCGTTTTGAAAGTAAGCTCCAAGCGGCTTAAATTTTTCCGACTTTTACTTTCTTGTGAGTTAATCTTAAAAGATAGACATACTGTCACGGACTTTTTTTAGATCATTTAAAGAGAAATAATTCTTTCACACATATTTTTTGTGTATCTTGAACCGTTTTCGCAGCGCACGCAACGGAAGCCCTCAAAGATGAATAATTTTCCCCGTTTTTTACACATTTTCCACTGTTTCTTCGCTCCTATTAGTCGCAGCGTGATGTTATATAACCTATAGCCTTCCTCGATAAATGGTCTATCCAACACAAAAAGAATTTTTAATTCGAACCAGTAGTTCCTGAGATTAGCGCGTTCAAAAAAACAAACTCTTCAGCTTTATAATATTAGTATAGATGTACAGAACCCTCCCCATAAATACACCTCGCACACTCCCTTAAAAAACTACTAAACGATCAATAGCATTAACTTCAAACTGCATTTTGCCAAGTCCCCCAGATATACATCAGCCGTAACTGCGGATACTTGGCAGCGCAAGAATGTATTGTTTAATTTTTAGTTTTATTCACTTGGCTCAGAACTAATCCTTGGCAGTATGGCAAGCGGTTTGGGAACGTTTATGCCCTAGCTGGTACCCGGTTATACCTAAATACAATGTCTCAATGATTGGATTGTTAAACGTAAAATATATTTTAAATACGTGTAATTAAATTGAAAAATTTAATTAAAATAGGCTCGGCCTCTTGAGTGAGAGCCGAGAGGTCCGTGTTCGATCCTGACCCCCCTGTGATGCCTAGAAATGGGCTTTTTCTTAATTTCTACGCGCATCTGAACATGAGACCATCGTTTGCTCACCGAAGGAAACATCGTGAGGAAACCTGCATGATGATATTAAAAGTGTTTGAAGGTGTGTGAAGTTTACCAACCCGCATTGGGCCAGCGCATCTGTGAACAATGGCCCAAAACCCTCCTCACCTTATTTCGAGGAGGAGACCCGTGCCCAGCAGTGGGACATATAAGGGTTGATATTATTATATATATTATATTAGGTTGGTTACGATTTTTACCAGTTGTGTCGTCCGCATGTACCACAATCTTGAATATTTATACCGACTTCCTGTGTTTCGGAGAGAATAGGACAGGCAGTGTATTTACTAACACCGAAACTTTATGGATATAGCCAGGATCTTCGGGTAGATCCTGACTCTATGTGGGACTTGCACCTGGGAGTGCCCTACCTTAAAGTAAAACTGCGGCGAGCACCTTCAGCAGCTTTTTGAGGGTCCCGGATCTGCAGGCAACAGGATCATCTCAGCGACTGGCTGCCCCCGGCGAAGGGGCCGTAAGGCGTCGTATGGGGGGACTGCCCGGCCGCAACTAAGCAGTACCTGCGACGTTGTGTCCTACTGGGCTCAAGTTCCCATCCTGACCCGACACGCGCACAGGGACGGCGCTTAAGTAGCACCTACTATGCACCCTCGTTCGTCGTCCTGGGGGTAGGCCTCGTAGGCGGCCTCCTCTCACCCGCTCGTTGGCTTCCTTCTGGGACATTACTGTATCACCCCGGTCGTATCGGCCCAGTTTGGCTGCAAAGCATGGCACTACCTCTACCAACGTGTTGCCTATCTTGAGACATAAGATTTTAATGCTGAATTTAACAAAAAATATATATTTTCGCCCAGTTAACCTAATTCTCCAGTTTTATTAACATTAGCCATTTTCCATATTTTCAAAAATTCCCGTGTCCTCCTTTAAATGTTCTTTAAACTATTTCGTATAAAATTTTGCATTCAAATCTAGTTTTATAGGTTATCTTACCGAAAATCTTAATCGAAATTTAAAATAGTGCGTGTTTATTTTTTATATACATATATGGATGCGACTTCTTGGCGTTCATTGTGAGTGGCCTATATTTTTTATTTTTACTTTAACGCCGGGAAATGCTCTGAGGCATCCCGCGGGGGAGTGGGTCTCCCCACGTGGGTATGTGGTACTCACTGCGCCTGAAAAGCTGGTAAGTGGACGCAGCTCTACCCACTAAAACCCGGCGAGTACCCCCAATGCCACCTTTGGTGAGGTGCCCCGGATCTAGTAAACAAACAGGGCACCTCGACGACTAGTCAGTCTCTCAGAGGACCGACGCCACCTCCACAGAGGGGTTGTCCCGCACCACAAAACAACCCCTGCCAACGTCGGGACAGTACAATGGGGTGAGGTTCCCCTCCTCACCCCTGCCCCCTGCTCTTTTGTCCCCTCTTCTTATAAGAGGCGTACAAAGAGCCCCCTAGCTCAATAAGCTTAGCCTAAGGTGCTGGGCTCACCTTAGGCTACTAAACCCCACCGCCACGTCAAGGCCTGAACCATGGTGGGGATATTTTTAAATCTAGACAGTCTAGTGTAATACCGAATTGAAATTGCTGTTCTGCCAGGCTTTTCCAATTCGTACTCGAAGTCAGACAGGAATTCTGTATAGAACTAATTACAACGGGGAATGTCGGACAGCGGAATTGCTGCTGTAGTTGTGAATTTGTTTTTACAACTAGGTATCATCACCATTTACGAATTTTATCGCGGTTTATTAGTTTAGCATTCCCGACGTTTCGGATACTTTACAGCAATGGTCGTAAGCTATCTTAGTCCTAGGCCTAGTGGGAATTGGCTCGGTCTCTTGAGTGAGAGCCAAGAGGTCCGGGTTCTATCCTGACCCCCCTGTGTTGTGACCTCTCACTCACGTGACACCGTTGTCAAGTGACAGCTATGTCACGTTTCGTGCGGTTTGTAAGTTTCCGGTGGACCATTGGGGGGCATAGGGAGAAGGAGGGCAACACATCTGCATAATCTCATAAAGTTGTGCAGATGTGTACAGGCGTCAGTAGTCTAAAGCTTCTACTGCACGTTTGCCTTCCTATACTATAAAAAACACACCTGACGGCAAGTGATGTCCAGGACTAACCCAAGCGTTAGTTAATAGTCTAAAACTTGAAATAGGGGTAGTACGAAGCATTCCAAACTCGAAGGAAACCCCTAAACTTGGGATAACTTGGCGAAAGTTAGCGCCTTGGTAAATAAAAGTTGCGGAACCACGTTTTAATTAGGCCCGGCCTTATCTCACTTCGACAGGCCTCAGGGTGAGGGGTGAGGGGTGGGGGAGAAAGTCAATAATTACCTTTTCTCACGGTCAGAAGTTAGACAGGGTGGGATATTTCGATAGGCGGATCCGGGAGCGTTTTAGAGCTATTAAGAATATAATTTACTGGATATTGCCCGCAGCTTCGCCTGCGTTAACTTATTTTTTTTTATAGAAGAGGGGGCAAACGGACAGTTGGTTCACCTGATTGTAAGTGATAGCGACATCCACTGACACCCGCTACACCAGAGTGTAAGCAGGTGCGTTGCCGGCCTTTCAAATAGGTGTATGATCTTTTCTTTCCCTAAGTCGTAACGGTTCGGAAACACCGTAAGAGGCAGCTGATTCCATATATTCGTTGTGCGAGGCAGGAAATGCCGTAAAAATCGAGATGTTGTGAATTTACGAACATCGAGATGGTGTGGGTGAAATTTGGAGCTTTTATGCGATGTCCGTTGGTGGAATTCTGCTGCAGGTATTATTCCGAACAATTCCTCAGAACACTCCCCGTGGTAGATGCGGTACAAGATGCAAAGCGCTCCGACATCTCTACGCTGCGCCAAAGAATCAAGCCGATTAAAGATAACCTTTCTATCGACGATTCTACGATATTTACAACCGCATACGTGATGGTGATTACTTTAATAGTGTTTGTAGCATTTGACGCCCCTAAATCTAAGCAAACTCATATGACAAACAACAATATAATCTGAAGGGTAGTAAATTTATGCCTCCGTTAAAAGATTATCTTAAGGTTAATAAATAAACGAGAGTTAAATGTGTGTACTTCCCATCGACCAATCATCCATCAATGGCCACCAGTCGGCCAATCAGAGCGCAGAACCGGCGCAGCATCGCAGCACAAAGACGGATTTTGTTTTCATACAAACCACATAACTTAAACGTTATATTCCGGTTATATCGATGTTGCCTATCAAACTAACATGAAAAAAGAAGTATTTAATTACTTGACATGTGTGACGTTAACCATACGCTTGCTTATCTTTCGAAAGTATGTTATACAATTTCATTAGATGCTTAAAACTTTAAGACTTCGGAACTCTAAAGTCTAAACTTGCCCGCAGCGTTAGCCTCTACGAAATAAATTCTCTAAGCACCCAATGTGTTTTAAATTTAATCACTTGTTTATTTAGTTTGAGATTTTCTATTTCGTTGGCTACATTTTTTCCTTTTTCACCTTTATTTATCACAAATTCAAATAACGAAACGGAACCCTATATTATCCTATGTCCGTCTGTCTATCTGCCAACCCCAAAACCTATATATATCCCATTAACATAGAATTTTGAAATTTATTATTATGTATGTTAATATTAAATACGTGTTGGATGCGAGTGGCAAGGGATCGGCCATCTTGGCGTTCATTGAGGGAGGCCTAAGTTCAGCAGTGGACGGATAGAGGCTGATGATGATGATGATGATAATGATGTTAATATTTAGTTATGTAAGTGCTGTCAGTGATGTCACTCCAAGTGAGTGACAATGAGGAGTCACAGAAAATCAGCGTCTCACCATTGCTGTAATGGTGTGGCAAATGCTCAGGTGGCTAGAAGTAGCCACTGCTATAGTCTGCGGTAGTCATAGTTTGCAATAATTAATCCATGGGAAACTACGATGTGTACGATTATGTTTTTATCTTTGTTGTGGACATTAAAATATCATTCTTTCTTTCTTTCTTTCAAATTTGGTAAAGGGCTATCCGTAAATTATGTCACATGAATTTCATAATTTTTTGACCCCTCCCCCGTCCTTGTCACAGATTGTCACGTTTGGGAAACTCCTCAAGTGTGACGTGATATATTTTTTCAATTTTTACCTATGCAAATTAAAGCGCGGTTCCGAAACTAGTTTTATTTTGTTTTAAATTATTATTATTTCGTCGTTTTTTATAGTTCAAAATTTGTGTGTTAATAATTTAGACATATTCGTTGTAAAAAAAAATGAAAAAAAGTCTTAGACCTTCCATCCCTTGTCACACAATGTCACACTGTTGACCACCCACTTCTCCCTCCCTCATAATTTATGGACGACTCCTAAAAATCTAGAGCCCACTACATAAGCAACATCAAAAACTATTCTTAACCCTGAGCGCGAGAGTTTTTTTTTTTTTAGTAAGAACAGGACAGATTATAATTACTGGCACTGAGACTTACGAATAGTCCCGGGTTAAGTTTTGTTCATGGGCGACGCTGATCACTTCTGTTGTCAGTTGTATTCAGCTTTCCTTTATCGAATTTCGATAAAACGCGAATCCTAAGCTCCATTATTGTTAGCTGATATTATTTTAAAAGACAAAAGGGTCTGTAAGACCCCTATTGTATGAAGGTTGGGTTTCTCCCTATCCGATCTCTGATTATGATATTATTTATGTTATTTTATCAGAATTATAAACAATGTCAGAATCAGAATTATTATGAAATATAGTCAGAATTATCAACGTCAGAATCATAATCAGCGGAGTGTACACAGTCATATAATGACGCACTTACACACCTCCCGTGACTTACTGTTAAGTTAAGTTGTTTCATTGTAATCAGCCTGTTAATTTAGAGTCGTTATGGCCGAGTAGCGGGTTCGAATACCAAGGGCACTTGTAACTTGGTGATTATTTTGATATTCATTATTAGAGTTATTGCCTTGAGAGTGGATCGAAATACGGGAATCGCCTAGTATCGTATGTAAAATAAAATCAGGCAAGGAGGGTGTTGGGCTTATCCGATCGGTATTCACCGATGCGCTGGTCCAATGCGGGTTGGTGAATTAGACACACCTTCAAATACTATTAATCTAATTAGACATGCAGGTTTCCTCACGATGTTTCTTTCACCGATGAGCAAGCGATGGTCTCATGTTCAGGTGCACGTAGAAATTTAGAAAAACTCAAGAGGCCGAGCCTTCCACTAGACCATCGTCGCTAATATTTTTCCCCTTGTATCTAAATATTTCCACTGCGTAGTAACCCTAGCTCCAAGAAATCAGGGCTATGTTGACGTTGTGTACAAATGCATCTAGAAGTTACATTTAGTTTGTCCTAAGAATTGAGTCACAAAAAAACTATTCCATGGGTCCCCAAAGTTAAACAAAAGAAGTTTTAGTTGACGAGCCCTGGCCGCGACAAAAAGGACGCAGAACAGTTACCTTTGTGGGTGGCCAGGGCAGCTCAACCGAGGGCCGCTGGCAATATCCTGTTACTTTATTGTATAGGTGGTGGCAATTTGAATTTTGAATTTTTTTCTACGGTTCTATTTCTCTTTTTTTATTATTTAATAGTCAAGTAAAATTATCAAAGTTACGCATAAAAGTATATTATTGAACATCAAATTTATGTCACTACAAATCAAGGGTTTTCAGATTTTTTGTGAGACTTAGTTTCTTTACAAACATGGTTCTATGTCAGTCGGAAGCATCCAAGGAAAAAGTTGTCAGAGAAAATGAACTAATTTATCTCAGACCGAAAGTTTTGCCACGATCAACATAAAAATTTATTATTCACAAATTTTAAGATTAGCTGAATCGTACCCTGCTTCATAATCGTGGAGTCCGCCATGTCAAAATGGTGACATTTGCTTTAAATTGCCAGGATGAGTCAGCAAGTGACATTGCGAAGCTTCAAGGTAATACCGACTGATCTCCGTGGTTTTACTAACGCTACAAAAGTTGCCGTCTTACCACTGCCTGAAAATGTAAAACATGTATGTAATTCAATAAATTGAAGTCTATAACGAAGAGGGAATAAAATAAAGAATCGTGCCCATTGCTGTCACGGCCAGCCCAATTGATGTTATACATTATAAAATATAGATTTTATCAAAACGCTTATTTTGCTCGTTTCTAGCAAAGTACGCAAACACGTCAAAACCAAAATATATAAAACCAATTTTACTTCGTACTAATATTTGACATGAAGTGAGATGACGATACTTACTCAATATGTGCGAGCGAGATATATATTCGATATTTATTTAGTAATATAAAATGCATAGATAAAGCACACAAACCGCGAAAATCTCTTCGTATATTAAATGCTGCGTCTATTTTTTATGATACGTTGATGGCCATCGATTTTGTATTCTAATAAACGCCTTCAGTAAGCGAGGTAAATTTTATACGCAAATGGACAAAATATCCGCAAATCAGCCATTTTTGTTAAAACAAATTCAAACAGCCTAATATAGAAGTGCAGGGAATTGAATGCCTACTAATCGGTCAAAATATGCCAATTATGATAATAATCTACCGAATATAAAAATATAGATACGCAAATCAAGACTTATTAAAACGGCTTCAATATCCCCAAACGCGCATTATCAATTTTCCCGAATATCTGCAGAGTATTCGCAAACGTCTTAAACGCATAAAATGACAGCTGTCAAACAGATAGAATAATACAGCTCGGCTATATTGACTGGTGTCAAACTAATATAACCACTGACATGTGTTCAAATAGCCGCAAACGATTATTAGCAGAGCATTTACTCTCCAGTAAACATTAACATTCTGACATTGGCAAATCCTCATGGGAGTCATTATACAAGAAAAAGACGAACCGCGAATGCGTGTTTTATACGGCAGTGTCAAATTTTTTTTTCTATCACATGATTAAATGAGAAAGATTGCTAATTTTAAGTCGTTGAAAAGATCAGCTTCTCTTGCTTAGGCCATTTTTTCACGTTGGGAAATGCCTTTTGCATACCACCAGGCCTACCTGGTGGTTATGTGGGATTTGCACCCACTAAAACCCAAAGATGACTCCCAGGACATTTTAGGGAACCCTACAGCTTGGGACCCTAGTGCCACACCCCGATGCAACGTCCGCAGCCCCTCATAGTAGCGATTTTTGCCTCAGCGCAACTTGGTGCGCTAGTTACGCCGCCTAGGCCTCCTGCGGCGGATTGAGAGCTGGTCGACAGAGTTTTCTCGCTTCCGCTCTGCCGTCGTACTTAGGCCCTGATGAAAGAACTTAACCTTAGACGCACGTTTAAAGTATTAATTTCTAAATTAAATTAATTCAGTTCATAACTTCTAACATGTGGTCATCTAAATATACCTATGATAAGCGAGCAACCAATATTAGGCGCCTTCTCAACAAAAATATGACGCAAATATGCATGCATATACATTCGCTAAAACATCAGCAAAAATCTTCAAAAACATCTGCAAAAAAACCCGAAAAAATCCCCAAAAAGTCATCATAAATATCCAAAAAAAAATCTGCAAAAATCCACAATGAAGATCCGAAACAAGAAAAAACGCACATTTTACAGAATTAGTTACCAGTTAGTTAGTAGTACCGCTAAAAGGGTACAACTATCCCAACCGGTTTAATTTCAATTATCCTAATATAATTGAAATTTTCTCTACAATTGAACATTATAAACTGGAATTACTGACCTCCTTCCCTACCTCCTCTGGATTCCCTCTTGGGGATAACTAAAATAACTAGTGTGATTGGGGATTTAGTGGAAAAAACGTGAGGAAACCGTGTATGATAAGATTAGAAGCGTAAAATGTTGGGTCATAGGTGATCTATTTTAATACCTTCCTGATGCGAAGTTGGCCTAGCATGCTATCTTATCGTTTAGTAACGGGAAGAGATATAACGTTTTTTTTTTTTCAATTTTTACCAAACTTCTTTTACCTTCCTGCTTATTTCTTCCGTGAAACAATTTTGATGACTTTTGGAAAAACGGACTGGAATTGATCGTGCCGTTCATGAAGATGTTTAGCGGTACAGATGACGTTAGCAATGATCCCTAACTGAGCACCATTATCATACAACTAATAAGTAGATAATTAGTAAACAATCACACCACGTTTATCTAGCCCCATGGTAATTTCATTAAAACTTGTTTTACGTATACTAGGAATGGAAATAAAAATATATAACATGTAAATACACATCCATGACCCGGTGCAGACATCTTATTTATCATAGAAATTATATGCACTTGGAGGCATTTGAACCAGCGACCGATTCGACAAAGTCAGTCAGTCATAGATGATGATGATGTTTGACGAAACTTATAAAACCTCTTTGTTACAGCGCCCCCCAATGCGGTGGAGATCATCAATCACCCCCATAACTCGAAGCTGGAGGTGAAGGAGGGTGATGACGTGGTCCTCGAGTGCCAGGTGAAGAACGCAAAGCCGGCAGCCAAGGTGGTCTGGTACAGGGGCAACCAGGAGCTGAAGGGAGACAAAGGTAAGGAACTTGTTTATGTTCATCGGCGACGCTGACCATTTGCCATCAGGTGGCTCGGCTAGTTTGTCTATCCAAAAAAAACGTCTACGTCCCCGAGCGATATCGAGTGATGCTGAGTAGACCCGATTCATAGGCGAACTGATTGTGCAGGTTATATCGATACATAGGCAACCCGATTTAGAGTTTCATAGCAATTCATTGGCGTCCCGATTCAGCGTTTCATAACGATTCCTAGGTGACTCGATTCAGAGTTTCATAGCGACTCATAGGTGACCTGATTCAGAGATTCATAGCGACTCATAGGTGACCTGATTCAGAGATTCATAGCGACTCATAGGTGACCTGATTCAGAGATTCATAGCGACTCATAGGCGACCCGATTCTGCGTTTGATAGCGATTCCTAGGCGACTCAATTCAGAGTTTCATAGCGACTCGTAGATGACCCGATTCAGAGTTTCATAGCGACTCATAGGTGACCTGATTCAGAGATTCATAGCGACTCATAGGTGACCTGATTCAGAGATTCATAGCGACTCATAGGTGACCTGATTCAGAGATTCATAGCGACTCATAGGTGACCTGATTCAGAGATTCATAGCGACTCATAGGTGACCTGATTCAGAGATTCATAGCGACTCATAGGCGACCCGATTCAGAGTTTCATAGCGACTCGTAGATGACCCGATTCAGAGTTTCATAGCGACTCATAGGTGACCTGATTCAGAGATTCATAGCGACTCATAGGTGACCTGATTCAGAGATTCATAGCGACTCATAGGTGACCTGATTCAGAGATTCATAGCGACTCATAGGCGACCCGATTCAGAGTTTCATAGCGACTCGTAGATGACCCGATTCAGAGTTTCATAGCTATTCATAGGCGACTCGATTCAGAAGGTCATAGCGATTCATAATAATAATAATAATAAATCATTTATTCTCAGGCACTATATGGCCCATAGATATACACATATTATACCTTACACGCTAACATACATATATTATATTACACAAGGGTTAGTATAAAACCTTAAAATTATGTTAGTAAACTCTCGCTACGTCTTCGTGCGTTCCGGTGGTACTGTTCCGCGGAAGCGACGGAACACCACATCCTGAGGCCAGAAGTCTTCTCGTAAAACTTCCTGCAGGTAGCAGGTCGGTACTCGCACCACACACGCCTTGAAGTTGACGTTGCGGCGCGACTCCAACTCCTGCACCCTCGGACAGTACTGCAACTTCCGGCGCACGTATTCCGCGATGTTCTCCGCCTTTGTGGTGTAATGAAGGCGGGAGATATACACCGGCGTATTCGGCTTGGCGGCACGCACGAGCAGATTGAATAAGTGACCCGATTCAGCGTTTCATAGCGACTCATAGGCGACACGATTTAGAGTTTCATAGCGACTCCTAGGCGACACGATTTAGAGTTTCATAGTGCCTCATAGGTGACCCAATTCAGGGAATTTTAGTGAATCATAATCGAACCAAGAGCGCTTGTTATTGAATTGAGTAAACCCGACCACAATTAAACGAGCTATAACGAATTATATCGCGGTATATAAAGAAATTTACATTTCCGACGCTTAGGATACAACCAGTTTTGGACCTCGGTAAGACTAGAAGTAGAAGTAAGAGAAGAATTTCTTTTTCGCTTTTTTACTAGTTTTATCGCGATTTATTAAGGTTGAACAAGTCGCTCATCTTTCCATACAAACGCAGAACAGTAATTACTACAATGTTTGACGTTAACCATGAAAAACTAAGTATAATATAAATTGATCTTGTCGTTATCTATGTGTGTATGTACCCAAAATCGTAAAAAAAATATACATTAAAAAAATACAACCTTCTAAACTTTCGTATTTTAACACTAATTTTAGCCCAACTTTGGGCGTAAATAAATAGTATACCGAGCACGAAAGCTCAAAAATAAAGCCCATACAGATATAGTTTAGTTATTCAAAAGTTGAAATAAATTTATTTTTAAAAGATACACTTATTAGTTTTTCTATGATAACTGTTTTGCTAAAAGGACATTTTCGGAATGAATCATTGTGCACGCATGTTCGCGCCTTATGTCACGTGAGATAGCAATCATTTAGTTAGAGTTCGCGCCGTCGACTAGTTGAACCTTAAGATCACATTCCGTGGTCCTAGAGGGTTCTGAATTTGGACCTCGATCCGACTGGTCACTTTTTCTCAAGCAAATCTTTGCCAATTTTCCCGCATAGGTTCAAGATTTTCACTTGAAGAACGACAATTTTTATGTCAGTCGGAGACTGGCACACGTATCTGGCACGTTAGTGTCGCCCATATTTAATATAGATAATTTATGTAAATTTTTTTTCGGTTTTTCCCGTCTCGGCGTTCGTTAAGAGACCGATGCTGACGGAAAAGTTGAAAATCATGTATGTAATATCACGGCGTGTGGTCGCGAGATACGTAATTAAATATAAAAATATATTTCCCCGATGAAAAGTTTCCGTTCTGATGCATCTCGTTGATTGGCCTATACAAGTGGCGCGACCTAAATTAGTATCGAATTTTATAATGGTGGATCGACGTCGCCCATACGGGTTAGTTTTGGTGGGCTGGTCATATAATACGGATAGTATTTTAATACTTTAATCGGGACTACATTTAATTAAAATAGCTACTAATTTTTTTTACAACGACAAAACTTGATAACAAATGTTTAATTTAGTTTCATTTTTATTACCTTTTTTCTGACTCTTTTTTTTTTACGTTATTGTTGGGGAAGGACGGACCTTCAATATGACAAGACCCTTACAGGCAGTGAGCCTGTAAGGGTCTTGTCATATTGAAGGATGTTGTCTGTCTGTCAGTCTGTCAAACCAAAACATAAAGTCATGAAATTTGGTAAGAAGCTAGGTCCCACAACATAATTTTAGGAAATAATTTGGAAACCGTAAATTTGTTGTTACATAACATACAAAAAAAAATCCCTTAGCGCGCGGGAAAACTCGCGCTTGTCGGCTTTTTTTAGGGAATGAAAATGCATGAATGGGATCATAAATTGATCTGTTCCGATTGCTATTAAAGCGTTTTTTATAGTTTTTTGAAATATTATTTATTTATAGACTTTTAGTATCGAATTTGTTAAATAAATTTTATTTGGATTTAATTTTTTTCACTCGCATGCAGGTAGTGACATGTTGCTTTGCAACTGAATTAGGCCGGCACGACCGGGGTGCTACCTCTCGCTCACATAACAGTGGCCCATTGTAGGGGATAGGGAAAAGGAGGCCAACGCATCTGCATAATCTCTGGTTGTGCGGATGTGTATGGGCGTCGATAGTCGCCAAACGGCTTCGACTGCTTGTTTGTCCTCCTATGTTATAAAACAGACAATTTTATTTATTTGTATATACGTCACTCAGTGAAATAGCATACTGCAGATAGGTACGATTGTTTAATTCGGTTGACGAGTTTCTATAATCCTTCCTTATTTCTTACATTCAAGAAAAGAGCACACTCATATTTGAAAGGCCGGCAACACACCTGCTAATAGTGTAGCAGGTGTCTGTGGATCTCGCTTTCACTTACCATTAGGTGAACCGACTGTCCGTTTGCCCCCTTTTCTAAAAAAAATCAAACTAACAATATGTTTGTTAGTTTATTATGTATAATATCATCGCCGTTGCTAAGCAGGGGTCTCCTCGAAATCACGCGAGGAGGGTGTTGACTGTTGGGCCATGAAATGACCCAATGAAAAATGAATCAATCAATGGCAAAGGGAATCTATCTATAGACTAAAACAGCAGTTCAGTTTTGAATAAGCAACAAATAATATAATTATTGAATTTTATAATACAATAACAATTATACCGAAGGGTGACATATTATATAACGATTCTATAAAAACATGGCGTCATAAAACGGTCGTTACCATCAATTACCGAAGCCCCAGGGTGCTTCGCCCCGGTACGGTGACCCTCGGGGTTCCCTGGGAATTGGGGAATTAAATTTTATAATTATACTTTTTCTTTATGTTTCCCGCTTGATTCACAATTGATTTACAACTGTTTCCGGATAAATCATAGTTTTATATCCTATGTCACTGTGATAGCGTAGATTTACTGGGAACATATTTTTTAAAAGTTTGAATAAGTATATCCAAAACTAGCTAGCATCGCCCGCGTTAACTTGCTTAACTTCACTCCTGTTAGTTACATCGTGATGTTTTGTAGCCTATAGCCTTCCTCGATAAATGGGCTGTCTAACACTGAAAGAATTTTTCAAATCGGAGCAGTTCCTGAGATTAGCGCGTTCAAACAAACAAACTCTTCAGCTTTATAATATTAGTATAGATAACTGTTCTGTAAGAGCTAGTGCCATGCTGCTTTGCAGCCGAATTGGGCCGATACGAACAGTGTACCTCTCGCTCACATAACACCGGCGTCAAGTGACAGCTATGTCGCGTTTTATGCGGCTTATGAGTGAAGGTGGCCCATTGGGAGAATAAGGAAAAGGAGGGTAACGCATCTGCATAATCTCTGATTGTGCGGCTTTTTAATGTTAGTTGGATAGGCAACTGGCAAACGTACCACCTGATGGTAAGTGGTCAACGTCGCCCATGAACATAAACTAGTTTACCTGGAACGAGCCCAGGCAACTCATTTATGTGTTGCCTATCCTGAGACATAAGATGTTAAGTCTCGGTGCCAGTAATTACACTACCTGTCTTGCCCTTCTCTCCGAAACAAGAAGAAGAAAACAGCAAAGCTGTTTCACGGCAGAAACAAGCAAGATGGTGCTACCCATGCAGCCGGGAGCGTGACACAGCGCTTCCCTCCCACTGGATGTGTATGGTCGTCGATAGTCGCCATAAGGCTTCGATTGCTCCTTCGCCCTCCCATGCTATACTTTTCTTCATAATAACAGACATTTTTATAGATATAGCAGTTTATGTGTTAGATCAAGGTAGGCTAATCACGCGCCCCACCATGTTTCAGGCCTTGTCGTGGCGGTGGGGCTTAGTAGCCTAGGGTGAGCCCAGCACCTTGGGCGAAGCCAATTGAGCCGAGGGGGCTCTTTGTACCCCTCTTATAAGAAGAGGGGACAAAAGAGCAGGGTGCAAGGGGTGAGGATGGGAACTTCACCCCATTGTACTGTCCCGGCGTAGGGAGGGGTTGTTCTGTACTGCTGGACAACCCCTCTGTGGAGGTGGCGTCGGTCCCTTGCGGGGCTGACTAGCCGTCGAGGTGCCCTGTTAGCTTAACAGATCCGGGGCACCTCACCAAGGCGGCACTGGTGGCACTCGCCGGGTTTTAGTGGGTGGACCTGCGTCCACTTACCATCTTTCAGGCGCAGCGAGTCCCACATACCCACCTGGAGAGAACCACTCCCCAGGCGGGATGCCTCAGAGCATTTCCCGGCGTAAAAGAAAAAAAAAAAAGGTTAATCACGCGACTCCATAAAAATACCTAACTTCGAGAACGTAATATTTATAAACCGCGTTAACAGTACAGGTTGTTTTAACCCGCTATGCAAAATAGAAGATATACGTTCGTATATTTCTATAACATCGTATCTCTTAAACCGGCGAATTGATTTGGATGCGGTTTTTAATCTTAAATTAGGTGTCCTAGATGATTCTTAGACATCTTATCAAAATTCTGTCGTTTCAAGTTTATTTTTTTTATATTACCCAACAATCGCACCACGTTAACCTAGCCCCGTAAGTTCCTAAGGACTTGTGTTACGGGTACTAGGAACGAAAATAAATTCAAGATATTTTTATGAATACATACAAATTATCTGCACTGCGGGATTCGAACCCGCGACGGCGTCGTAAAGTGTCCAGTAGCACTCGACCGGCCGACCGACATTTCTTTTGCTATTTGGTTTTTAAGTATAACCTTTTTGCGTCGTTTTAGTTATACGGAACCACTGATGTAAATATCTCTCGCGCTTCGTTCCTGATATCTCCGGGATTGTATTTTTTATATAATTTTATTGCCTACCCTCCCTGAGGTTTGTGGCTGATTTGATGACTCTGTGGCCGAAGTCTGGATAACGTCATTGGGATCATCATCATCATCAGAGTTATCATCACTTAGGGACCTTCAAGGAAAGAGGCTAAGTCTTCTGGTGTCGGTATTTTATAGGATCACTTGTGACCAACGAGCATACAACCGGAATAGAGCGGTAATGGTGTCTTGTATGAAAACAAATCCGACTGATGGCCGTTGGGACGTACATACAAATCACTGGTTGGTCGAATTGCTATTACGTCAGTGACAAATCACTGACCAGTTTCGGAATTTTTTGGCTCACATCACTACTCTATCCGGATTTATGCTCTACGCTTACCACCAACCAGAGCCACCAACCGCTGTCCGTTTGTCCCCTCTTCTATAAAATAATAGTCTTAGTTGCGAGTACCAGTGAGGTGATGAAGATATTGCCCAGTAGTTTGTTGGTGTAGTCTAAGTCATTTAT
Source organism: Helleia helle (assembly GCA_963853865.1). Lineage (NCBI taxonomy): Eukaryota > Metazoa > Arthropoda > Insecta > Lepidoptera > Lycaenidae > Helleia > Helleia helle. The sequence continues at coordinate 3,142,148 of OY971437.1, forward strand.
TACGATGATAGAGAAAAATATTCCACACAAAAAATCATATAAAGGGACCGTACAAATAATTTCCGCCTGTCTCTAGCAGGGCGGTCCGAAATGGTTCAAGCAAAACTGTTTGAAAATTCAATTATGTACTAACACCTTTTCACGCGGATTTGCGTTTAGATATACAGTTTTCAGGGACCTAGGGTCTTATAATATGTATGATACGGGTTTACTATAGAAGGCGCCTGCTGTGTTTCATAAAGAAGGACAGACAGACAGTGTTGGTGCCACCAAGACTTAACTTATAGGATGGACAACCAGGTGAACATGATGGGCAACGCTGATTTACCATCAGGTGCGGCCGGTATTCTATTCAGTTAAAAACTCGAGTAATTCGGCTCCACTCGGCTATCATCGCAATGTGTCGCATTGAATCGGGTTTACTCGGCTTCACTCGGTATCGCTCGGGTCGATCCGAATCGGGTTTTCTCGGATTCACTCGGCAATAATTGCAGGCGGGTCTCGTATTGAATCGGGTTTTCTCGGCTCCACTCCATGTCAGTATGTCTATCGAACCGTCCCTCTAAACCAAACGTATAATTCTGCCATCATCAAAAAATCTGCTAAACAATGATACACCTTGCGAGTACGACTCGAACTAAAACAGTTTTTATCTCTAACCATTACTTGTCTAACATAACTTTGACATAAGTTTCAAACAATCTCGTGCTCTCTGAAGGGTAGTTTATTAAATTGCCGAAATCGAGACTTACCCCAGCGGGGGTAGTTTTATGAATGTATGAGGGAACATTTAATAGTTGTCATCACAGTGTACTAAACTTAATTCTGGTCTTCATCATCCGTCATCTAGCATATAACCGGATAGAATGCGAGCCATAGAATTCAGAAACTGCTCAGTGATTTGTCACTGATGTAATAGCAATTCAACCAACCAGTGATCTGTGTGTACGTCCACTCGGCCAATCATCCATCGATAGCCATCACTCGGCCAATCAGCGTCGCAGCACATTGTCGGAATTAGTTTTCATACAAAACATAACATTACCGCTCTATTACGGTTGTATGCTCGATGTCTTCCGCCTACGTTTACACGTTTCATCATCAGCCCCTTTTCGTCCACTGCTGAACATGAGCCCCACTCAATGAACGTCAAGACCATGCTCTAACTATATTACCTATCAAATATTTTTATTATTATTTGGGCATTTTCTACGAGAGTTTTATGAACAATAATGATATTCCCGTAGAACTCAGTGGAATAAAAATTGAAAACATTTCTTTTGAAAAAATTTAATAGACATATCATTACATAATTTTACGCAATAAAATCAAAAACTACTAGATGGATTTTCATGCTATTATCAACATGAGATACAGTAATTTCTGAGGCAGGTTATAGTATATAATTTACCAAGATTTTGTATGGATTGATAAATAATTGAGAATAATTATTTTAAGAGTCGAAAAAAATTAAGCCGCTTGGTAACATCCAAAACGCTGTCTTATTTCCTTTAGACATATAACAAAAAAGCAGAAAAATGGTCATCAGTCCGGATGCAACAGCTAGTCTTAATACAAAATGATAAGTGTTAAAATGTTTCCTGTATTTTTTGTTTCAGTTGCCAGCGAGGAGGTGAGGGAGATCGAGAGTCCCAACGGACACCCGAAGGCCACTCGATACACGACCATATCCAGGTATATATCATCTATGTTCTAGCACTGTCGAGCTAGTTATATTAGTCAATTTTAAACGTGTGAGAGCAATTATGCACATACAAGCATTCATGTATACAAACACAATACCCTATTACTTCACCAGCGCCATTGTGGACGTTTTTTGGACTTGTTATTTTTTAACTTTTCTTCCTTAAGATTGTACTTCTTGTTTCTAGTCTCCTTGTATCATAGACATAATAATATAGAAGGACTAGGCATACCTACGAAAAAAAGGTGTATATCTACAACTCAAATCGGCACTTAACATGGCTACCATTGCTAGGGTTTTGACAGCAAAACCACAAACTATATAGAGAATACTTCTATGAAAAGGGCACTCAAGATGGCGGATCAGGCACTCACTTACAGCTGTAAGTTTAAAGAAAGGGGCATCTCCTCTTATTTCCTAACTTCATGCCATGTATAAACCATAATACGGAATACAAAATGGCCGCCGTTCATGAGACATTTCTCAAAGTGACAGATATTCTTGGCGCGAAATTAGTTTCCAAATAATAATCTGTTGCGGGTCTTTATGCAAAGCATCGTTTTTAAATCAAACTTTATTGTTGGACGAAAAGGGGTATTTATGTAAAATTGGGTCTCCAAGGATTCCATTTTTAAACACGCGTTGGAAAAGGGTCTCTAAGCAATTTGGGATTTTAAGTATATTTTAATAATGTGTTAAAATTGAATTAATTTTACAGTTATAATGCTTATAGATGTGTTTGTTTAAGCACACGAAAATATGATAATTTGTATACCGAATACGAATTATTACGATTTAATTTTAGGTCTTTACCCAAAGAGGGTAAATGAGCATTACCCCTAACAAATATAAGAATAGGGTATTGTCTACTGTACCTCTTCTACAAATAAATCTAATTTTCATCATCATCATCATCAGCCATTATCTGTCCAGTCCTTCAATGAACGCGAATCTCATTTAAAAGTAATTTTTTGACCAAAGATTTGAAAGTTGCATGCATCAAAGATGTGAAGGCTTTACAAGCAAAGTCACGCGCGAAACTCCTAAATATGTCAAAACGCTTAAATGGAAAACCCGGTTTCTGTCCTTTGTACGAAACTCCAACAAAATTATACATTTTAAATGACAAAGTTACCGTATTTCCGTGTAGCGACATACGGACAAATATAGGATATTTGTGTTGTTCAACTTTAGATTCAATGGGCGATGAAAATATGTGAATTTTCATTAATGCACTAATATACAAAAGCTGTTTGCTTGACCGGCGTATCTGTGAAACTAATACGAAAAAATATTTTTGTTTCGTACACTTATATAAGGTTATTTGTTTTATGGGAAAATATTTGTGGGGGTTGGAACCGGGGGAATGAAAAGGAACCGGGGTACAGACAAATAGGTCGTGTAGCTTGGGTATCTAGATGGGTCGTGGGTTCGACATCGATACATAAATATTGGTGAAAAGTGTGCAAATTTTATTGATCATCATCATCCTCTATCCGTCCACTGCTGAACATAGGCCTCCCTCAATGAACGCCAAGACGGCCCGGCCACTGCACGGAGATCGTCTTCCCACCTGGTTAATGGTGGACCAACACTTCGTGTACCTAAACGCGGCTTTCTTCTCTCTCTCGTTACGTCTCCTTCTGCGACATCACGCCCACGAAGAATTAGCATCTGCCATGCGCTCTCACCGAAAGTCATCACTCGGACCACAGCGAGCGACAGGTCCACAGGTCCACAGGTCCACTCCAACCTCCGCAATTAGGGGTCAACCTCTGCCCAAGCTGGGCACTCCGCCTGGGTGTGGTCATTTTGACACCCGGGGAAGCCTAGGACACCCTAGTAAAACTAGTTTTAACATAAAAAGAAAATACGAAATAGATATATAAAATAGTTTGTACTTCGTGTAGGTTTATAAGGGCTTTTTGATGTGACAACATCTTATAATTCGATGGAGCCGGCTGCACGTACAAAAAAACATGACGCATGCGGCGTTACCTCGCTGCGAGGCGTTCCATTTTCTTATGTCGTTGTCACGTTCAACTATCGTCAGTAAACCGACTTTACAGACAACCGATTTTTTTCTGTAGTTAAATGTGAATTTCGAATCCGCAACCGCCAGAATTAAAAACTATAACGCCACTTCTACATCGCGTAACTCTGCATGAACATGGGCACAAAAGTTGGGCAGGAAGTTGGGGATTTATGTCCGAAACAGGAACTTGTGTCTACTGTCATTTTTGTTTGAAATCTAGAAATTGTATATTTGATTTAATCTAGTCTAGAATTTTGTCTCAACCTGTTTATTTATACCGTGACACAGCTTTGCTGTGGAAAGAAGGACATACAGTTTTTAATATCATAGGTGGGCAAACGAGCATACACATCCGCACAACCAGAGGTTATGCAGATGCCCCCTCCTTTTCCTTATCCACCCAATGGGTCACCAGAAACTTACAAACCACACGAAACGCGACAGAGATGTCACTTAACGCCGGTGTTATGTGAGCGAGAGGTACCCAGGTCGTGCCGGCCCAATTCGGCTGCAAAGCATGGCACTACTTCTTACTAACATTCTAGCACAGAGACTTACCTTCCGTCTCAGGATAGGCAATGACTTGCCTGAACTAATCCAGAATGATATGTTCATGGGTGACTCTAACCACTCACAATCAAGTGACTCACCTGCCAAATTGCCTTTCAACTGAAAAAAATTCGGCTTCGCTTACTTTAATAGTATATTAATGATTCTAAAAATATGAGCTTATCATTTTCAAAATCTATCTTTAAACCAAATTTCATCAAAATCGGTTCATCATACGAAATATTCAAGTCGTAACACTATCTCTAAAATCCCCCAAAATCCCGCAATCCATTGTTAAATCGTATTAACACCATAATCCCATTCCGTTGTAATCCAAGTTGTAATCCAAGTTTTAATTGATGTAGGTATTTCCCACCAAAATATGTTTCATTACGCCATTTTCATTTCAAGTTGCACCTACGCCTTTCTTACAGCTGAGTTTGTTTCGCCGGTTCTCGATGGGCTCGCGATTCAGTTAATGAGTTACTTTATCGGTACTATTACGAAAAAAAAATTGTATTTTCATAGCAAACGGAACGTATGAATGAATGAATAATTAATGCCGCGGGGGAAGGCGGACTCCCCAGGCGGGTATGTGGAACTCACTGCGCCCGATAGGTGGTAAGCCAAATACCAATGCCGCCTTTGGTGAGGTGCCCCGGATCTGTTCAGCAGCTTCGACGGTTTGTCAGTCCCCCAAGGGACCGACGCCACATCCACAGAGGGATTGTCCTGCACCCCAGAACAACCCCTCCCAACGTCGGAACAGTGCAATTGGTGGCATTGGTGGCACTCGCCGGGTTTTAGTGGGTAGAGTAACTAGAGTTCCGTCCACTAAACATTCTTTCGGGCGCGGCGGGTCCCACATACCCGGCCTGGGGAGTCCGCCCTCCACCGCGGGATGCTTCAAAGCATTTCCCGGCGTAAAAGAAAAAAATAAGTTCGTATAAAAATAATGATGACGTTATGTTGAAGGGCAGGACAATTCTTGCCGCGTTATTCTATATTAACCGTGTACCCAATTAGTAAATTAAGTATAACCTAAAATTCACGAATAGAGTAAATTAAATTAAACGCTTCGCAAAGCGTTGGGAGAATTGTATTATGCCATTTCTAATTATGTTCACTCTACCGCCACCGTTGCCTATACTTCCATTATCTTCCATAATTGTCTATCTTTTTATGTTAGTTGGATAGGCAACCTGGCAAACGTGCCACCTGATGGTAAGTGGTCGACGTCGCCCATGAACATAAACTAGTTTACCTGGAACGAGCCCAGGCAACTCATCTATGTGTTGTCTATCCTGGGACATAAGATGTTAAGTCTCGGTGCCAGTAATTACACTGCCGTCCTGTTCTCTCCGAACAGCAAAGCTGTTTGACGAGAGAAGCAAGATGGTGGTACCCATGCAGCTGGTAGCGTCACACATCGCATCCCTACCACTGATATGAAGTTGTTGATAAAAATACATAAGAGTTATTTTGCTGGTAATCAAATGCTAATGTCAAATCTATTGGTTCCATAGGTTTGAGGTGGTCATGCACGCCTGGATGTGGAACATCTGTGTTGATATTAGGATTCATAGTAGGGCCGTCCACGTCACAGTTGGTCATATTTGTGAGACCCCCCCCCCGCTGTGTGACGTCACATATTTTGCAATTGTTACACGTAGAAATTAGTTTTAAAATTTAAATTATTTTTAAATTATTTTTCTTTATCAGTTTATAATTCTTGTTTAAATAAAGACATTTTGATTTGGAAATGTGGCGTCACAAACTCACACAATGTCACATAATGTCACACTTGATCGACCCCCTCCCGCCCCTTTAAAGTGTGACGTAATTGCAATGACGTCACGGCATACGAATCGATTTTACAGCACTGCGCACATGGATTTTTCTATAAAAAAATAATGATACTGCTTTATTAGATTCGTATAGTCACTCTTTTTTATGTAGTGTTCAGGACTACAGGTTCGAATCCCGCCTTACATGTTGAACTGATTCATTTTTTTTATATTAATAAAAATACGTATATTAAACAAGTTATGACCACAACCTGGTCCTAGACGAAGTTAACGTGCTATAGAATCCCAGTCAAGTGGATGTAAGCTTTTGTTTCGACCTTTTGAACTAATTACAAGCTTTTAGCTGATAGCTTTCATTTCTGTGCCATTTTAAGCTCTATCCTCTTTTCCCAGGGTCCACTTTAAGGCGAGCGCTGATGATGATTACGCGGATTTCACATGCGAGGCAAGGCACGACTCTCTACAGAGAGACTCTCCTATGCGCAGCACGGTGCAACTCAGCGTCCTTTGTGAGTACTGCCTTTTATATTTCATTGTTTCTGCCCTTTTCATTGGTATCTTTATGCCGTGCGTTTTGAATTTTAGGTATGTTGTGTCTTTCATATTTCATTGTTTCTGTCCTTTTAGAATGTTTCGTTTGCGTTTTGAATTTTAGGTATATTGTGTTTCTGTCCTACTTATTTTATGTAATGAAGTTTTATGGAAATGATGAATTAAAAATGATTTTATATTAATGTAAATATATTTGTATGACTATTTTTACACTATTCCTAGGTTTTACAATGCTTTTATATAAAATGTATATGATTTACCCCCTTTTTCTTTTATTTATGGTAACTTAAGAAGTTCTATTGTACTTGGAACATCGAGCATACGGAATAGAGCGCTAATGTTATGTGTTTTATATGAAAATAAATTCCGCCTTTGTGCTGCGATGCTGCGCCGGTTCTGCGCTCTGATTAGCCGGCGTTATGTTAAAAGTTAGAATTGGGAATATTATTTGACCGGATATGACTGTTGCTTAAACCAGCGGTCGCAGATACGAATCCCGCCATGGACCATTTGTATGAAGAATATAGATGACCCCGGTCATGTATATAATATTATGTACTTATAAATTTACTTGCAGTCCCGACAGTTGTACTGTAAAATATTTTGCAGTGGACCGAATTGCAAATCTAAACAATTCTCGAATAACACTCAAAAATTTCATCAAAATCGGTCCAGCCGTTTAACAGTTCAGTGACATACATACAGAAGAATTATATATACAAAGATTTGTTTCTACAATCCGTAACCCAAGTTTGACTAGGCTTATGTTGTGATTATTTTAAACATAAAAAAGTCCGTGCGTACAAAGTACACAATATGTCAGAAGTGAAACTTATTTGGTAAACTTTAAAAGCTAAAGCTTTCAATTTCCGAGACTTGCGATGCGATGTTCGCTCTATCTCAATCTCTCTCGATCTTTCACTCGCTTGCTCCCTACTTACTCCATGGCTATGTGCTTCATGCTACGTTCGCCCTTTCTCATTCTCTCTCAATCGGTCTCAATCACTCTCTTCCTCTTCTTGGACAAAAACGTTGCATATTTTCGTGACGTTTCCACCGTAAAAAATTACCCTCATGCGCGCAAAGAAGTTTCACTTCAAAATGTCACGCGACCACAGATATATGACAATATACCGTCACGACTACTACTAATATAGAACTAATAGTATAAACTAGGTTACCGCACCCGGTGTCTCCCGCGTAGTCTATACTTCAGTTTATTTAGGACATACCCCATACCGCGATTTCGCTTATTTTTGGTTGATATAGTTCTAGGTAATTTTATGGGTCACATTAGTACTCTATTCGGTTATATGCTCGATGTTAATCACTAAGAAGATTTGAGAAAAGAAACTGAAGCATTCTTCGTCATCCATTTCAATACAAATATATGAACCGGCGAAACAAACTCGTTCAATAAGACTTATAGCTTTATCTCCGTTATCTCTCGTCGTTCATTGAATTATGGATGGAAACTGAATGATGATGACGATCATCATCAGCCTCTATCCGTCCACTGCTGAACATAGGCCTCCCTCAAAGAACGCCAAGACGACTGATCCCTCGCTATTCGTGAAAAATGATGACGATAGTGATAGTAATTTGATGATAACAATGATAACATGATAATAATGATAAGATGATAACTATGATAATGATAAAAATGATAATGATGATAGGATGATAATGATTGTTGATAACAGATCCTGGAAGCGCTGAATTGTTTAATTTCGTACAAGCGAAAACAATGGTTTGAGGCAGAGTTTAACTGTAACTTTCACTGCAGTTAACGTTTAACTGACGTTTGTTTTTAATTAATACTTATATAACTGTTTGATGTTTACTTGATGAGTTTAAACTTTAAAAGTGTGAAGTCAAACATGCTGGTTTAAGCTCCTCGCTTAATTTCGAGGAGACCGCAAAGAAAGAAGTGAGGAAAGCCTCGCCTAGTTTCGAGGAGACCCCAAAGATCGCTAACATTAATCGAGCGCATACTAATACTTCCTCGATTAATTTCGAGGAGACCGAAAAGAAAGAGGTGAAAAAAGCCTCGCCTAGTTTCGAGGAGACCGCAAAGAAAGCCAACATTGTTTGAACGCATACTAATACTTCCCTCGCCTAATTTCGAGGAGATAGAAAATCCAACATTGTTTGAACGCATACTAATGCTTTCCTCGCCTAATTTCGAGGAAGCCCGGTAAGATGATAGTGACGTAGTGATAACAATAATCCAAATTGTTCCTAAGATTGTCAATCCCGAATTCAATATACAATAAAGATAAATCTCTTTATCCCCAGCTTAACGAAAAGTACAGAAAAACGTTTATACCAATTGAAAATATACACGCTACTTCGTGAGCCACGATGGTCTAGTGGGTGTGAGGTCCTTGAGTGAGAGGTCCGGGTTCGATCCTGACCCCTGTGATGTCTTAAATGGGTTTTCTTAATTTCTACGTGTACTTGAACATGACACCATCGCTTGGTTGAAGGAAACATCGTGACCATGTCTGATGAGATTTAAAAGTCTTAGAAGGTGTGTGAAGTTCACCCCGCATTGGGGCAGCGCATATGAACCACCTGCCATGGTTCAAGCCTTGTGTCGGTGGGGCTCAGTAGCCTAGGGTGAGCCCAGCACCTTGGGCGAAGCCAATTGAGGCGAGGGGGCTCTTTGTACCCCTCTTATAAGAAGAGGATGGGAACCTCACCCTATTGTATTGTCCCGACGTTGGGAGGGGTTGTTTTGTGGTGCGGGACAACCCCTCTGTGGAGGTGGCGTCGGTCCCTTGCGGGTCTGACTAGCCGTCGAGGTGCCCTGTTAGCTTAACAGATCCGGGGCACCTCACCAAGACGGCACTGGTGGCACTCGCCGGGTTTTAGTGGGTAGAGCTGCGTCCATTTACCATCTTTCGCACGCAGCGAGTCCCACATACCTGGGGAGACCCACTCCCCAGGCGGGATGCCTCAGAGCATTTCCCGCCGTACAAGAAAAAAAAAAGCGCATATAAACCACCCGCCATGGTTCAAGCCTTGTGTCGGTGGGGCTCAGTAGCCTAAGGTGTGAAGCCAATTGAACCGAAGGGGCTGCTCTTTGTACCTCTTTTGTAAGAAGAGGCGATAAAAGAGCAGGGGGGACCAGGAGCGAGGATGGGGGAACCTCACCTCATTGCAATGTCTCGACGTTGGGTGGTGTTGACGGGGTGAGACGTTGGGGGGGGACTGTGGTGCGGGACAACCGTAGAGGTGTCCTTTTGCTCAACAGATCCGGGGTACCTCACCAAAGGCTGCATTCGTGCCACTCGCCGGGTTTTATTGGGTAGAGCTGCGTCTACTTACCACCTTTCGGGCGCAGCTAATCCCACGTACCCGAGAGGTAAGACCCACTCCCCCGTGGGATGCCTCAGATCATTTCCCGGCGTTAAGGGAAAAAAATATGAACCACACGCTATGGTTCAAACCTTGTGGCGGTGGGGCTCAGTAGCCTAAGGTGAACCCTGGGACGAAGCTAAGTAAACCGAAGGGGCTGCTCTTTGTACCCCTCTTATAAAAAGAGGGGTCAAAAGTGCAGGCGGGGACAAGGGGTGAGGTTGTGATGGGGGATGATTAGTACCCCGTAGTACTAGTACTGTCCGACGTTGGGTGGGGTTGTTCTGTGGTACGGGACAACCCTTCTGTGGAGGTGGCATTGGTCCCTTGGGGGACTGACTAGCAGTCGAGGTACCGGGCGCAGAGTGTCCCACATACCCGCCTGGGGATTTCTCCCTCACATTGAGCGAGAGGTACCACCCCGGTCGTGCCGGCCCAATTCGGCTGCAAAGTAGCATGACACTACCTCTTACAAAAATTATGCAATACCTAACAACATCCCCGTAACCACTGCGACGTGATATTTTTTGTAAAATTAAAATTTTCCGCTAATTATGAACACCCCATCGAACCAAAAAATGAATTAAATTGAACGTAAAGAACTTCTTTCGGAATTAATTCAATTATTTTTATTCAGTTGAGCGTTCTAATTGTAGAGGTTTATTAATATCAGTGGGTGCCATGTAATGTCAAGCCAATGGAAATATTTACCGGTAGAGTGGGAGGGGGGGGGGGGTAGGCGCCCGAGTACCACAATCCTGCTTGTTCCTCCCGTGAAATAGCTTTGCTTTAGAGACTTCTTACCTATCTCTCTGGATAGGCAAGAATGTGGTTTTTTTTTCGCCGGGAAATTCGAGGCATCTCGCTGCGCCCGAAAGATGTTAAGGAGGACGCAGCACTACCCACTATAACCCGAGTCATACGACCAATGATGTCCCGGATCTGTTGAGCATCAGGGCACCTCGAAGGCTAGTCAGTCCCCCAAGGGATCCCGCACCACAGAACAACCCCTTCCAACGTCGAGACAGTACAATGGGTAGCCCCATTGTTGGTTACCATTCTCGCCCCTTGTCTGTCTTTTGTTACGTCTTATAAGGGTACAAAGAGCAGCTCCCTCGGTTCAATTTGCTTCGCCCAAGGTGCTGGGTTCACCTTAGGCTACTGAGCCGCAAAGCCACGACAAGGCTTGAACTGTGGTGGGGATCTCTTATTTTACCTTATTATCACAGTCACACCCGGAATATGTAAAACGTCTTACATTAAAATAATGCGTGACATGACTTCAGTCACGACATTCGAATCGATTTTACAGCCAGGGCGCGAAATATGTGACGATTTAACATTTCGCCGTAATGAAACGGGTCCCGTGTCACGGCGTAAAGTCAACTTGCAAGCGGGACAGCAAATATTGGTGTGAGTCCCAAAATCGAAAATTAATTATGCATACGGCATCTACTCGCGGCCGTTGTTGGCTTTGGATCATCATCATCATCATCAGTCTAAATATACCATGTCAAAGAACTAGCTGTTGCCCGCAGCGTCGCTTATATTTACATCCGTATACGGATTTTTCTTTGGTGGATTCGAGAATGGTTTAGATTTACCACCGGTTCCAAGGCGAGTCCACTGAGAAGAACCGGCGAAACAAACTCAGTGGATCTAATCTTTTCAAATATTTTATAACGAATTTCACATGTTATTATCCTGAAATGCCTGCGTGGAACGCCTTATTCCCAGGGTGTGGTATCTTCCATGAAATCTTTTACTTTATAATATCCTTTACCACACAAACGCTCTTTAACAACTTTTTTGATTTTTTTAATGGAGAGCTTTGAACGTTTTCTGGGATCCTATTGTAAAAGTGTTAAAATACAAACTACCTTTAAAAAAATTGCTTACTTTTGTGACTCTAATCACTGGTACATCTAACCTGTGCCTATTCCGTATATCCCTACTATGGATTACTAATTTACAGAATTCATTTATGTTTTTCCGGACATTTAGTAAATCTAAGATGTATTGAGACGCGACAGTCAAAGTATAAAAACTATAATGACCTTCAATATTTTTTTAAGGATAGGACAACGTTTGTCGGGTTTAGTTTTTTATGTTAGTTAGACAGGCAAACTGGCAAACGTGCCACCTGATGGTAAGCGGTCGACGTCGCCCATGAACATAAACTAGTTTACCTGGAACGAGCCCAGGCAACTCATCTATGTGTTGCCTATCCTGAGACATAAGATGTTATGTCTCGGTGCCAGTCATTACACTGCCTGTCTTGCCCTTCCCTCCGAAACACAGCAAAGCTGTTTCACGGGAGAAACAAGCAATTAGTAGTAGCTTGTATATAAATATCAGATATGTTGGCGTCAATAAATTTACTATTACTATTTGTCCACGGTGTGTTATTGTTCGACAAATTTCTGAAAATATTCCCTCCTTAATTGCTCTGCCCCCATGCTCATGTTACTGGAGGGATGTGCGTATGTCGATGTATTTTTTAACTTTCCGATGTTAGACATCTATTCCCGTTTTATGCCGTGACGCTGTAATGGCGTGATGAACGATCATCTTAGATTGTGATTGATTATAAATTCTTATATTAACACTAGCTGTTGCCCGCAGCTTCGCTCGCGATAATTTTTGTCCAAAAAATTTAAAAAAATCGGGTGAGCCATCCTTAACTCCAAAAAAATTTAGTTACAAACATATTGTCATACCTACTGAATATACATATTAAGTTTCATCAAAATCAGTCAAGCCGTTTCGGAGGAGTAGAACACTAAAACACACTCACACACACACACACACACACACACACACACACACACACACACACACACACACACACACACACACAGGTGTGTCACTGACGCAAGAATTTTATATTGTATTGTGTAAGAAACTGATACCGGTTTTACCCGGGAAGGAAACATTCCTTCACCGTCCCCTTTTTTTTTTTTTTTTTCGCAGGGATCTATGCTAATGGCCCGAAGGCCCTAATGCTTCATCGGATTAGTGTGAGCCCATTCGGCTCACTTTTGATTTATAAAGTGGGGGGTTGCCCCCCGCCTACCGTGCAGTCTACGACCACACGGCCTCCTGGCGTCGGTTGTGTCACCGTCCCCACCACAGTTCAAGCCTTATGGCGGTGGGGCTTAGTAGCCTAAGGTGAACCCAGCACCTTAGGCGAAGACAATTGAAACGACGGGGCTGCTCATTGTACCCCTCTTATAAGGTGACAAGGGGCGAGGATGGGAACCTCACCCCATTGTTCTGTGGTGCGGGACAACCTCTCTGTGGCGTCGGTCTCTTGAGGGACTGACTAGCCGTCGAGGTGCCCAGTTAGCTCAACAGACCCCACCATCCCTATAGACAACAGGCAGGTTATGCAGTGTAAATAATTTATGTCTCAAGATAGGCAACACAACATGTGCTGCGCTCAGCGCCGTCTTCACACTGGGCACTCTAGGCACGTGCCCAGGGCCCCACGATCCATGGGGCCCTATTATTTCTATCAGAATATTATTGTAATACCTAGTACTGCATTTATTACCAGGTTTATTCTTCTCTAGTCCAAAAATCAGACTCACAGATCTTAAAATTGTTTTGTTCGTCGGGGCCCATTATCCTACTGCCCAGGGCCCCCAACTGGTTAAAGGGGACATAGGCTGCGCTATTCTCGAGTGTATTCGGCTTTTATCACTTACCAGTAGGTAACTCTTCACTTTGCCCTGGTTTTTTATGTTAGTCATTGCAAAGAACAGGTGCCGACGGAAAATGCAAGGAAAGCTGTAGAAACCAGCTAGTATACTTTAACTATTCGCCTGTTCGAATTGAAGTTGAAGTACGCGAGGGTTCAGCACGTTGATTAGATACATCACAAACCAAGCGCCTAATTTAAACTAATATCTCGGTTAATTATTCCGAAATGAGGAGACTATATTAATCTTCAATAATTGCTACCCCTCTCCCCCTTAACAGTCCCCCCCAACCTTCACCTCCTTAGCGCGGATTACATGACGCGATTACGCGATAACCCTTCATTTTTATCCACCGTTTAGTCATATATATTGATACTTACACCAGTAAAACTAAAATATTATAAATTAACTTCTAAAAGGAATTTCGTCTCTTCTTCTTCTTCGAAGGTTTGATTAGAAAAATTCGAATAATCTTTAAGAAAATATAGCTATGAAGATCTAATAATTTCCTTCGATTACAAAAGTAACATGCTTAAAAGCCTTAAAGTTTTACATATATACATCAGATGGACCGACGTCCTGTACAAACCATTTTAAGTGGACCGAATTGCAATATACCATTCTTGAATCCACTTGGTCACTCTTCGGGTTTCCTGGATCCAATCGTTTAATTATAAAACTTTAAGTTGTAAAGACTTAAATTTCGTTTTGATACAGTAAATCTTCAAAATTATTCAAAAGAAATATTAAGTCGATATAAACGTTTACCCTCCCTATCGCTTGAACGGGGTGAATAAAAATATAAGAACAAAAATGGAGGGAACAAAAATATTGTTCGTACGGGTAACATTATATTCACTCAATGTGTTAAAACCGACGCCTTTTTGGAGTTTCGTTATACAATATCAAAATATTTCTCTTTTTACAATTCGTTACAAATAACTATTACATCAATACAACCAAAGTTCGACTTTCGCGTGTGCTTAATCTATAATCATCAGCATCATCAGCCTATGTGCCTCACTCAATGAACGCTAAGATGGCAAAATCTTTATATTCACAACCGACGCCAGGAGACCGTGTGGTCGCAGACTGCACGGTTGGCGGGGGGCAACCCCCCACTTTTATAAACCAAAAGTGAGCCGAATGGGCTCACACTAATCCGATGTAGCATTAGGGCCTTCGGGCTGGTAGCATAGATCCATCCGAAAAAAAAAGAAAATCTTTATATTGTATAAATTAAAGTCGCTTTTCGTGTTGGTCTATCTGTTTTTTTTTTTTTTTTTTTTTTTATGTTAGTTGGATAGGCAAACTGGCAAACGTACCACCTGATGGTAAGTGGTCGACGTCGCCCATGAACATAAACTAGTTTACCTGGAACGACCCCAGGCAACTCATGTATGTGTTGCCTATCCTGAGACATAAGATGTTAAGTCTCGGTGCCAGTAATTACACTGCCTGTCTTGCCCTTCTCTCCGAAACACAGCAAAGCTGTTTCACGGGAGAAACAAGCAAGATGGTGGTACCCATGCAGCCGGGAGCGCGGCACAGCGCTTCCCTCCCACCGGTATCTGTTCATCGATATTTTCTAAATTACTCGACGGATTTTGATGCGGTTTTCACTGTCGGCTTCGTTATGAACTAGGGCAGATTCCTAGGCACATGTGCTCGTGTCGGGTTCAGATGGGCAGTATGATGTCGAGGGATCTGCTTAGTAGCGGTCGGGCAGTCCCCCCTTACGAGGAGTAGTCTGGCCTTCGCAGGGACCAGCCTGTCGCTGAGGTGCTCCTGTTGCCTGCAAACCCGAGACCCTCAAAAAGCGGGTGAAGGCACTAGCAGTTTTAGTTATGTTAGGGCACACCCAGGTGCGAGTCCCACATAGGGTCAGGATCTACCCGAGATCCTGGCTACATGCGTAAAAAGCATTTTCCTGCAATATAAAAAAAAATCCTTAGTATTAAATAAAACAGTTTATTGGCCAACCACAAAGCAATAAAAAACCGGCCAAGTGCTAGTCGGACCCGCGCACAAAGGGTTCCGTACCATTACATAATATACAACATGAGACACTTTTTATAATAAAACACTAGAAATTCGCGTAAACATTAGAAAACAATATGAGACACTTTAACAAAAATTAAGGTTTATGTTTATGGAATTAAATGTTTTTTTTAACCGACTTCAAAAAGGAGGACGTTATCAATTCGTCGGAATCTTTTTTATATACATATTTGAGTTGACTGGTGGCATGAAAGGTAAATTGCGGTTTACGATTTATGACGTATAAAAAAACTACTAACTAGATCTTGTTTAAACCAATTTTCGGTGGAAGTTTGCATGGTAATGTACATCATATATTTTTTTTAGTTTTTCATTCTCTTATTTTAGAAGTTAGAGGGGGGGGACACACACATTTTTCCACTTTGGAAGTGTCTCTCGCGCAAACTATTCAGTTTAGAATAAAATGGTATTAGAAACCTCAATATCATTTTTGAAGACCTATCCATAGATACCCCCCCCCACACGGATGGGTTTGATGAAAATATTTTTTTTTGAGTTTTAGTTCTAAGTATGGGGACCCCCAAAATTTATTGCTTTTATCTACTTATGTGTCAAAATCTTAATGCGATTCACAGAATACATCTACTTACCAAGTTTCAACAGTATAGCTCTAGTAGTTTCGGAAGAAAGTGGCTGTGACTTACGGACGGACAGACAGACAGACAGACATGACGAATCTATAAAGGTTCCGTTTTTTTGCCATTTGGCTACGGAACCCTAAAAAAACCACAACAAAGAGAGCGAAAACATTATCCATAAAATCATAAAAAACATTCATAACACATAAAAAATATTTCATAAAAATAAAATTTGAATGATAAAAATGTTTTATTTAATTCATAAATAAAAACAATATCATAAATTGTCATAAATTCCATAAATCCTACATAATCGTTCATGAATGTCTTCAAGTTATAACCGCATGGGTTATTCTAAACGTTTTATATATTGTGATATGAAAACTTTTCACCCCAATCCGACCAAGCCGAGTCAATGAGATATTATAGTTTATATTAGTTTTTGTTGTGTAATGCCATACCACCTGCGTATTTCAAAAGCTTTGCTGTGATTTGGAAAGGAAATCGAAAAATTCCTGCGTCTAGTTTACTACCTACGTAATTTAGGGTCATTTGCAACCCCACTGGGAAATGGGGAAAAATGAAAGCATTTCTTTTGATTTGAATTGATATGATTGTGTCGTTATCTTCATCTGAGCCTACCCCAAAGAACGCCAAGATTATACAGCTCTTAAATGGCCTACTGGCCTCCCTAGCTACATTGAGGCCCGTAGTCGGCCTATCCCATATCACGTCAAGACGGTTGAAAATGGCCTGCTTCAAGTCTACACATGGCTTCCAGTAAACTTTATATATGACTAGGTCAGCATGAGATCAAATTGTTGTTCTTTAGAGCAAACTCGCTGACAAACATACATAAGCTTACAACTTGATTGTATGGACTCTTAAGTCCGTGTGCCTCTCACACCGACTTGTAACAATATAATAAATTAATATGATTTATTTATTAAAGCTAGTTTACCTGTAACAAAAAACCTCCTAAAAACTTCATAGTAAATGAACTATCGATTGCAAAAACATTTTTTTCTTCAAAACTGACTATTAGTTTCGGAGTTGAGGATCAAGGAAACAACGCCACCTCTACAGAAGGGTTGTCCCGCACCACAGAATAGAAAAGAACGTCGGAACAGTGCAATAGGGTGAGTTTCCCATCCTCGCCGCTTGACCTTCTCTTTTGTCTCCTATATATATAAGAGGGGTACAAAGAGAAGCTCCCTCGGCTCAATTGGCTTGGCCCAAGGTGCTGTATTCACTTTAGGCTACTGAGCCCCACTGCCACAAGGCTTGAACCATCGTGTGGAACATCGAATCCCTACTCTTTCAATAAAAAAACTTGATCAAATTCAGTAATATAAAAAATATACCATGAAAATACTGTATACATTTTTACGATGCATCAATAAAACTGAATATTTTTGAATGTTGAAGAAAAAATATTGCATATAAAAATGAAAATTTAATTTACTTGCTGTAACATTTTATTGAATGTACATTTTTTATTTAATACTAGCTGAAGCCCGCAGCTTCGCCCGCGTTAACTTAGATTTACAGCTGTATGTTGATGATGATTACTTTATAGCCTAAATTACTTCTTGTAGCCAGTGAAAGTCACGTAAGAATCGGCCCAGCCGTTTTATTATCCGGAGCAAACAGACAGACAGACAAAATATTAAAAAAATGTCATTTTGGTATATGTAACGTGTATACATCAATATGCAATTAGTAATAAGCAGTTATTTTAATATTACAAACAGACACTCCAATTTTATTTACTTATCTGTATAAATGAATCTTTTGTAGCTATACCGTCTTGGCGTTCGTTAAGTGAGGCTTATTGGTTTCCCCACCATGGTTCAGGCCTTGACGTGGCGGTGGGGCTCAGTAGCTTAGGGTGAGCCCAACACCTTGGGCGAAGCTAATTGAGTCGAGGGGGCTCTTTGTACTCCTCTTATAAGAAGAGGGACAAAAGAGCAGGAGACAAGGGGTGAGGATGGGAACCTCACCCCATTGTACTGTCCCGACGTTGGGAGGGTTGTTCTGTGGTGCGGGACAACCGTCGGGACAACAAGCCGTCGAGGTGCCCTGTTATCTTAACAGATCCGGGGCACCTCACCAAGGCGGCATTGGTGGCACTCGCCGGGTTTTAGTGGGTAGAGTTGCGTCCATTTACCACCTTTCGGGCGCAGCGAGTCCTACATACCCGCCTGGGGAGACCCGCTCCCCAGGCGGGATGCCTCAGAGCATTTCCCGGCGTAAAAGTAAAGGTTAAATAAGATGTATTTTTCTGTTGTTTTATTTCATCATCATCATCATCAGCCTCTATCCGTCCACTGCTGATCATAGGCCTCCCTCAATGAACGCCAATTTTGTTTACTAAGAGTAATTACAGGAAAGTCTCAATATTAGGTATAAATGTTTACCTTCATATGTATGATTGTTTATAAGACCCTGGGGTCGAAACTGAATCCTCATTAAGAATAATGTTTGTAACGAAATCTCTTCCATTTTGTGAATACTCTATTAGGTATATTTTGTAAGATGTAGTGCCATGCTGCTTTACAGCCGAATTGGGCCGGCATGACCAGGCCTGATTCGGCTGAAAACCAAAAGTTATGCAGGTGCGTTGACCTCCTTTTCGCTATCTCCTCCAATGGGCCACCGGAAACTCACAAACCGCACAAAACACGACAGCATAGCCGTCACTTGACGCCGGTGGTATGTCAGCTAGAGGTACAACCCCGATCGTGCCGGCACAATTCGACTGCAAAGCAGCATGGCACTACCTCTTACTAAATGTCTAGAAGTGGACGGAAAAGGGTCTAGAACATTCTAGCTCGTATCGGTGTGAAGACAGTATATTCAGTATGTCACACATATGGCTTCGTATATTCTGTGTTATATATACTTAGTGAGATTTTAGAAGTTATTGTTAAAATACAATACTGATGAATAATAAGTCGAATTTGCACTTCCTCGAAAATAGTCGAGGAGACGTTTGAGTTTCCAATGAGATATAGGTTGAATTAAAACACTTTGCTTTTATGAATATTAATTTGACTTTTCACCTTCTCGAAAATAGTGGAAGCGACAAGCTACATGGGACTTTTAAAGATAAATCTTATAATTAAGATAATTAAAACGAAGTGTGATACTTCCTCGAATATTTTCGAGGCTTGTAAGCCATGTATTGAACCGGTTACCAGTCGGTCCAAGACTTAAATAATCTCTATATCATTATTCTATCTTTTAATAAATTTACAAAACTTCTATTATACATTTAATAAAAATACATAAATAAATACTTATAAAAATAAATTTTATTAAAACTCAACATTGTTTATATACATTTCAATCAAAACAGATCACATAATGCAACATTTAACGAATTCCAATCGTAATAGAACTTTTTTCAAACGAACTCCGGTAATAACGAACTATTCAAAAAAAGAACTCCAATCGTAAAGAGAACTTTTAAAATTTGTGAATTGACATCAAAGGTGTAATAATATTTAAAACATATCGTATCTCAATTAAGCTAAGGGAGTGTTATAGTAGGTACAGGTGTTGGGAAAAGTGCTAAGTATGTTATTGTTTTTAGGGTTCTATTCCTCATAACCAAACGGTCCGTCTGTCTCTCTGTCAAACTAAAACCGTATAGAGTACTCTCGTTGTCAAGGAATCATGAAAAAAATCGGTTGTCTGTAAAGTCGGTTTACGGACGATAGTGGAACGTGACAACGTCATAAGAAAATGGAACGCCTCAGAGCGAGGTAACGCCGCATGCGTCATGTTTTTTCGTTCGTGCGGCCGGCTCCATCGAATTATAAGACGTTGTCACGTCAAAATCATTATACCTCTATTGTTCGCAATATTAATATAGCTATGTGAAACTAAGTTGTGTTTGATTATGTTTTTAGCTTTGTTGTGGACAATAATATATTTTTCTTTCTTTCTTTCGAAAAAGGTAAGAAGCTAGGTCTCATAGAATAAGTAGCGGATAAAATCTGATAACCACATTAAAAACCTACCTGTTGTCTGTAAAGGCCGACTTTACATCAGAAGAAATAAGAAAGAAATTTATGCATTTATAGGTTTACTAGTAAAAATTTTCATTTTAATCGACCCACACCGGAAGTGAACGAAGGGTAAACTAACATAGTTAACTTCATTATAACTGATAGGGCACTCAGTTTAAAACGCGGTTTAACCGTGTACAAATTTCGGTCAGTAACTTGATATATTATACGTAATTTACTTTATCAATTTCGAATTTATGTTTTTTAGTGCTATGAGGTGCTGTGGTGGGGTATTTCGTGATGTGGCGTTCATTGAGAGAGTATAGGGCAACGCATTTGCATAACCTCTGGTTGTGCAGATGTCTATGAGCGTCGGTAGTCACCATGGCTCCGACTGCTAGGCTGCCTCCTATGACATAAAAAAAATTGACGCCAATGATGATGATAAACATTATGGGGTTGGGGAATAATAGATGCTCATAGAGAAGAGTTTTAAAGCTTTAATATGCTGAAATAGTAGTTATTTTTACATTTAATGACATCTAAAGGAAGCTGTTTTGGAAGTTTAAGGTGGATCCGCGGAGTCTAATCATATCATATAGCCTAGGCCCTAGACGTATCCCCATCATGGTTCAAGCCTTGTCGTGGCGGTGGGGTTCTATAGCCTAATCGGGGAACCTCACCAAAGGCGGCATTGGTGTCACTCGCCGGGTTTTAGTGGGTAGAGCTGCGTCAACCTTACCTTCTTTCGGGCTCAGCCAGTCCCACATACCCGCCTGGGGAGTACCTCACTCCCCCGCGGGATGCCTCAGAGCATTTCCTGGCGGAAAAGAAAAAAAGACCCTAGACTTATCCGAATAAACTTCAAAATAGCTATTTTATTTTAAGACTAGCTGTTGCCTGCAGCTTCGCCCGCGTTTCTCAACTCCTATATGTCAGCGTGACGTTATATAGCCTATAGCCTTCCTCGATAAATGGGCTGTCAAACACTGAAATAATTTTTCAAATCGGACCAGTAGTTCCTGAGATTAACGCGTTCAAACAAACAAACAAACTCTTCAGCTTTATAATATTAGTATATATTGGGTTCATAAAAAATATAAAACACTTATAGTATTACTCCGCTGTCCGTCTGTCCGTCGAACGAAAACCTCACTCACTCACAGCATAGGTGAAAAAAGAAATCTAAAAACAGTTAATTTGTATATTTTAAATTAAAATACTTTTTCACGGAACCCTCAGCGCGATTCGGACTCGCTCTTGTTTGTTTTTTCCCAGCCATGTGAAGTTCTGGGTAAGTATCGCAATCTATCATCTTGATAATACTTTTTATCGAATTAATCATTTTAAGAGGACGCATTGGAAATTTCAATTTATTTCAGTTATTCCAAAACGAATGAAAATATAAATTGGTGACCTAATAGTTCATGATAAAAACCTTATTTTGTTACAATACATGATTAGGCAACTTTTGTAATAGAGAGAAATATATCAAACATACCTCTTTTTAAAAAGAGATTCATATCTTATAGGCAAACGGGATCGGCTTACGAAGAAAGTTTAAGCCTCTTATCTTTCTTCGTAAATGAATCTAGGTATACATGTTCTTTAAAATTATAGAAAGAATTTCTCCAATTATAGTTTTTCACGCAATAAAATATTGCTCGCGCACGTATGGAGAGCCTCACCCGCTCAGGACGCTCAGTCCCCTCTGGCGCGTCTCCGGTATTAAAATTATTATTTAACAATGCGTCGCCTTAAAGTAAAATCGGGGAGAACAGCTAGTGTTTCTATATACTTAGTGAAAATAATTCCATTATATACAGGCGTAGTTCTCGAGTATCATTCCGACCTATGTTCTTTAGAACTTTCCAACTTCTAAATGAGGCGCTGGGTAATTGTTTGAACTTCCGAGATAGACAATTTGGAAAACTTCGAACGTATATAAGAATCAAAGATAGTTGAGATAGGCACAAAGAAAGAGAGCTCTTTCAAAGTATTTCTTTTTAAAGAATGTGGCTTGTAACGATTTTCTGCGCGACTGTAATTTTGTGGTTGAAAGATTTTAATCTTTTAAAAGAAGCCCTTTATTATATTATTTAAAGTATTCACAAAGAATTTATTAAAAAGATTATAATTAAAATCCCTTTTTTAATATACAAAGTTGAACAAGGTACCTAATTATTATAATGGAGAGATCAAAGAATTTTTAAGGAAATATTTTTATAACACACGCGAACGAAAGTACAAGAATTACTTGTGTATTTAAGTGATGTTATTTTAGCGGTAGCAGGTTCGATTCCCGTTGAGGGTATATTCGTGCTTTTTTATGCTTATGTTCTGTAAAGGAATCCGATCATATTTTACCAGTGGGGTACCATCCTTCTACAGTATTTTTGAAGTTAAAGTTGCGCGCATGAGTAAATTAAATTAATTTTTACGGATTTATTTTACGGATTATTTTACGGATACGGAGCAAGTAAATTTTTTACGGATGAAACGTCACAAAAATGTGCGACGTTTTTGTCCAAGAAGAGGGATAGAGTGATTGATCGACCTCTGTAGCTCAATGGTTAGAGCGTTGGTGCTCAAGCCGGAGGTAGCAGGTTCGAATCCTGCCAGGGAACAAAAAGTTTTCTGTGTTTCTGGGTCATGGATGTGTATTAAATAAATTATGTGTATTATATAATAAAAATCTTAAATATATTATGTATAGTAAAAGTATTAAATATATTTCCGTTGTCTGGTACCCGTAACACAAGTTCTTCGAGAACTTACCATGGGACCAGATTGACGTGGTGTCAAGTGTCCATAGATATTATTATTATTAAGTAACAAAAATTTAGTGTTAGTGCACTTCTAAAGACTTAACTTTTGTCCACAGACCCACCTGGCGCCCCCTACATCGAGGGCTACGCTGAGGGCGAGACGGTCAGGCGGGGGCAGAGCCTGGAGCTGGTCTGCCGGAGCCGAGGGGGCAACCCCCCCGCACAGCTCATCTGGTACAAGAACGGGGAGCAGATACGGATGGCATACAGGTATTTATGCAAGTTTTTCTGGATAGTAAAAGTCAGTAGTGTAAGTCAAAAGGCAAAGTCAGTAGTCAAATGTTAGTTGGATAGGCAAACTGGCAAACGTGCCGCCTGATGGTAAGTGGTCGACGTCGCCCATGAACATAAACTAGTTTACCTGGAACGAGCCCAGGCAACTCACCCATGTGTTGCCTATCCTGAGACATAAGATGTTAAGTCTCGGTGCCAGTAATTACACTGCCTGTCTTGCCCTTCTCTCCGAAACACAGCAAAGGTGTTTCACGGGAGAAACAAGCAAGATGGTCCATGCAGCCGGGAGCGCGGCACAGTGCTTCCCTCCCACCGGTAATCTACAGTCAAAGTCATTTTTTTATAATTATACTTACATACTTTGTATTGTTGTTGACAATGTGAGCGACGCTGGTCTAGTGGGTATGGGCTCATGAGTGAGAGGTCCGGGTTCGATCCTGACTCCTGTGATGCTTTGAAATTTCTATGTGCACCTGAACATGAGACCATCGCTTGCTCACCGATAAAGGAAACATAATGTAACATGCCCGATGAGATTAAAAGTCTTTGAAGGTGTGTGAAGTTCCAACTGCAGCGCATCGGTGAACTATGGCCCAACACCCTCCCCTTATTTCGAGGAGGAGACCCGTGCCCAGCCGTGTATATGTCCAAGGGTTGATATTATTATTTATTATATTATAATTGAGAATGACCAAGTCATCTGAAAATGATACTCAATTGGCTAACAAGATTTTGATTGGAATTATGGATTTCAAACTTGGGCTCACACTGGGTCTAGTTGAAAATGCCCAATAGCATTAGACTGAAGGGAATAAAGATGATGAATGGTCAATAAATTAAGAAATTAGATGCTCTGATGATTAGTGCAATGCGGTTATGCAAATATTATATTTGCAGATGTTTCCTAATTATACAAAAAGTGAACTTTGATGAAACTGTGTTTTGGTAAACGGTTGAAAATGTGATATTCTAAGCCCTTTCCTGAGCTTTTTATATCAAATTCCATCAAAATTTGATGAGCCGTTTATATAAATAGAAGTCTGCAATTTTCCCGAACGAATATTTTTTGACCTTAACCTGAAGAATCGCCCTAGGGCCTAGGGTGATCGCTAATCACCCGTAACAAAGAAAAAAAATTAGAGATAAGATTTTTATTTTAGGGCAGGTAAACCCGCAGGATACGGCATTAAACTTATGGAACCCTCAGTGTATCCACTAGTCCGCTTGAAACAAAAACTTCCACAAACCCCTAAATAAAATTCCCAAGGATTCCTATTATAAATCAAACTCGCCTCAATATAAAATTCGTATAAAACAATAATATCAACGATTAAAAGATGGGGATGAATAACGCCCGCAAACACACCTCCCCCGTAACCCCCCAAACCCCCGACACCCGCAAACCCCTCCCAGACGATTCGGGGATCGTATTAAACTGGCAACAGATAGGGCGTGTGTCCCCATGATAAATGTGGCTATGTGTAGTGATGTGACATCGATTATCGATAAAATAAATAATTACAACTATTTAAAAAGAAACAACTTTTACGGATTTTTACCGGTTTATTAATATTTTCACACGACGTTTCGGATACTTTGTCGGTCACGGCGGGACGGATGTAGATATTTCATTATAATGAGTGAAATTTGCGTAAACATTAGAAAATAACTATTTTAACTATAATCATTATCAGCCTGCTGACATGTCAATGAAGAGATGCACGATCCAGGCATACAACCAGGACTTACAAATATTTCATTAATTTAAAGTACTCAACTACATAATGGCAATCACTTTAGAATGAATGAGAAAATAAAAACCACACAAGTGATGTAGGTAACTTGCGCACCTTATGCCTTCCTTGTGTGTGCTATCCTGATTATCCTGATCAGGATATTGGAATTATTTTATCAAATTATTATATTGTCATCGGTCCTCGATAAATCTACAAAGTTTGAATGAAAACTGGCCGTTTGAAGCGGTCGTGAATCGCGCCCCAAGAAGTCGGTTACAAAAATACAAATATACAAACATACCGGTGAAGCTAATATAAAGCGTGTAAAAAACCGAACCAATCATAGAGAGTGCCGATGGAAGTGAAGACAAAATAATTTTTTGATAATACAGTTACAATACAGTTTTTATACTGAAGACAACCATGATCGTTAAAAAAATGTTCAACTAAAGTATGGTTTTGGTTTTAGTTTCATAACACTGGCGTCAAGTGATAGCAATGCCGTCGCGTTTCATGTGGTTTGTGAGTTTTCGGTGGCCCATTGGGGGATAGGGAAAAGGAGGGCAACGCAACATAACTTTTGGTTGTGTGGATGTCTGTGGGCGTCGGTAGTCACCATAAGGCTCCAGCTGCTCGGTTGTCTCCTAATGACTTAAAAAAAGTTTTGAGTATTAACACTCAAAGACATTTAAGTTCTTCTTTTAACATTCATTCTCTTCAGTGCTTAAATTTTATTGTATTGATGGCGGTTATACATTTTTTTCAATCTATATTTATTTAGGGGTTTTTTTATTCTAGAGGATTATACATTTTAATATGTCATAATTAGTATACAGTATAATATATAGGTACAATATACTTCAAATATATATATCTTAACTAATTTTCCGTATAACTTTAAACTGTCCAACTTCCATGAACTCACTATGTAGTTATCGACATTCAGCTTGTACGTCACTAATAAAATTGTATTAAGACGCCTACCGACGGAAGCTGATTTATGGGCGACGCTAACGCTCTAGTGATGTTCTTACCGTCCACATTTTGATGATACAACTTTTGACATTCCCGGTGTTTCGGATGACTCTTAATAATCCAAAAAAATACGTAAGAAGTTGTTTTACTATGAATTCCCTTTAATAAACTTTATTAAGTGAATTGATATATAAGGACTTAAAGCATAAAATAAATAAATATGTTTTATCTATACTAACTATCAGCCTGTATAATATGTTCAACATCAAGACGGCGAATCCATACCGATCATCTAGTTTTCTCCATAATTTCAATTCATGTTGAAAGTGTCAAACTTGCTTGTATGTAAAGTCGATTTACGGACGATAATTCACATAAACCGAACGCTTAGGCCGATCGTGCCTTTCTATCGCTTGTTTCTCGCTCTCGCTTGCACGCTCGGCTAATGCGGAACGTGACACTATTTATCGTGCGGTGACACTGTGGTGACGAAA
This sequence comes from Helleia helle, assembly GCA_963853865.1. Lineage (NCBI taxonomy): Eukaryota > Metazoa > Arthropoda > Insecta > Lepidoptera > Lycaenidae > Helleia > Helleia helle. The sequence continues at coordinate 3,168,786 of OY971437.1, forward strand.
CTTTCGTGCATTCCATTCATCGGCTTATACTTAAGACGTTATTTATTATTTTTAATATAATAAATTTTCACTTATTCTACCAGCTTTTCCCTCGGTTTCACCTACAAAATTGCCTTCCATTTCAATAAAGTTTCAAATGCAACAATTTTCAAGTCCAACTAACTAGTTCTGGAGTTTTTCAAACAAACATACTCTTTAGCTTTATAAGCACCCATAATCTTATTAAAAAGTCAAAGCATGTATAAATAAAACTTAAACTTAACAAACAAAAAGAAAATCTTAAATAACACAAGGTTATTTCAATGAAATCTTAAAGCTACGAATACAAAGACCTAAGTGTACTCATAATTACAATCAGATAAAATTCTGCCCCAATGAAATTCAAGCCCTCAATATAAAAATATCAAAGGCTTATATATTATTTGCCCTTAACTAATTAATATCAGAAATCTACATTCAGAGAGCCTCGTCGAAAACCTATGGAAGCTTTGTACCTTATGTTTTTATGTAGGTATTGCAAAGTTAAGAGTTTATCGCAAAAACCATTATTTAAATCTTTGTATAATAAAGGCGAAAGTTTGTAAGTTTGTATGTTTGTTGAATTGGCTGAAAGTTGATACCCTGGATTAGGAAGGCTATAAAAATAATCATCATCAATCCGGACACGGTTTAAGCCTTGTGCTGGTGGGGCTCAGTAGCATAAGGTGAACCCAGCACCTTGGGCGAAGCAAATTGAGCCGAGGGAGCTGCTTTTTGTACCCCTCTTAAGAAGAAGGGACAAAAGGTCAGGGGGTGACAACAGGATGGGAACCTCACCCCATTGTAATATCCCGACGTTGGGAGGGGTTGTTTTGTGGTACGGGTTAACCCCTCTATGGAGATGGCGTCGGTTCCTTGGGGACTGACTATTCGTCAAGATGCCCTGGTTGCTCAACAGATCCGGTGCACCTCACCAAAGGCGGCATTGGTAGCACGCGCCGAGTTGCCTCAGAGCATTTCAGAGAAGCTGTGAAGTAGTACTATATAAAAATATTTATTATTACATGTAAATATAATACTATTATAACTGTATATTATATTTTTACCAATATTTTACGACATTTTATCGACATATTATTTCGACACTGTGAACCTCACTTAAATCGTTTTAATATTAAAATCAATCTTCTTCAGTCGTGGTCCTCAAGTCTGGGGGTCGTGACCTTCTATCCATGACTTTTATGATGTTACCTTTCCTATTTCCAACCACCATCGTATATCGCATCGTAGATGGTAATCTGATGAGATTACCATCGCGACGCGCGTGGCGGATTGGGGGATCCACCGCGCGCGCCATAGGTCCGGGCTACTAGGCACCCTTATGTGTTCAGGGTGCCTTAAGGCCTTAACTGGAGTAGGAGGGGACGCCACCCCCCTGCCTCCAAAGGAGAGTGCCTCTAGGCACACCGTCGCTGGTGCGGACGACCATAGTTCCCGCATGACGAGGATAACACCGCCGGGATAAATTCTTGTGGGTAGAGCTGCGTCCAGCTGACCATATTTCGGGCGCATCGAGTACCACATACCCGCCAGGGGAATCCCCCTCCTCAGCGGGATGCCTAAGAGCATCTCCCGGCAAAAAAAATCTGTCACCTCAGTCCTCCCGTGACCATGGTTGCTATAAAGTATCCGCAACGTCGGGCTTGTAAAAAACTTAATAAACCGCGATTTTTTTTATTATAATGAGTGAAATTCGCGTAAACATTAGAAAACAAAAACTAGTTAATTTTTTCGACACAGCTCCACCCTATCATATTGGAGGATTCCTATCTGTATTTTTATCGACACAGCTCCACCCTATAATATTGGAAGATTCCTACCTGTATTTTTATCGACACAGCTCCACCCTATAATATTGGAGGATTCCTACCTGTATTTTTATCGACACAGCTTCATCCTATAATATTGGAGGATTCCTACCTGTACCCGCCAGGGGAATCCCCCTCCTCAGCGGGATGCCTAAGAGCATCTCCCGGCAAAAAAAATCTGTCACCTCAGTCCTCCCGTGACCATGGTTGCTACTAAAGTATCCGCAACGTCGGGCTTGTAAAATTAATAAACCGCGATTTTTTTTATTATAATATTGAGGATTCCTAAACATTAGAAAACAAAAACTAGTTATTTTTTCGACACAGCTCCACCCTATCATATTGGAGGATTCCTACCTGTATTTTTATCGACACAGCTCCACCCTATAATATTGGAGGATTCCTACCTGTATTTTTATCGACACAGCTCCACCCTATAATATTGGAGGATTCCTACCTGTATTTTTATCGACACAGCTCCACCCTATAATATTGGAGGATTCCTACCTGTATTTTTTCCGTCGATTGATGTTCCTGTCAGTTGACATGTATTAGGAATAATTTTATCCCCAGGGATCGTGTGTAATTTCGTCTCGTCGTCGTTGTATGGGTATCGGATTCGTATCGCACAAAAAAAACTTTGTCTTATTTTTATAACAAATATACACATCTCTACCGAGTCGTGGATGTTGTTATGGTCTCGCGCAGTCTTGGCGTTTGTCAAAAGAGGCGTATTCCCGAAAGTAGTTCGTCCAAGTTGATCAGCTATCATAATATCTTTCATTGGTATTAGTAGACAGTCTATCAGTGTTAGAGGTGGTGCCATGCTTTGCAGCCGATTAGACCGGCACGACCGGGGCGGTACCTCTCGCTCACATAACAAGTGACAGCTATGCTGTCTCGTTTCGTGCGGTTTGTGAGTTTCCGGTGGCCCATTGAGGGGGATAGGGAAAGGGAGGGCACCGTATCTATATAATCTTTGGGTGTATGGACGTCGATAGTCGCCCAGCGGCTTCGACTGCTCGTTTGCCCTCCTATGTTATAAAAAAAATATATGATACCTTATCAATCTTGATTATATTAATTAATCATTGTGAACCGTCTTTGCGTTCATTGAAGTGGGCCTAATATGGGCTGTTATTGATAGTTTTTTCCCACCTTTCAATAAGAATAGTAAATAAAACTCAACTATTCCTGACTTACATAACATCTGATAGGATAAAATAGGATATTGAGATGACAGGGATAGGATTTAGGGATGAGGGTGAGATTACACGGCTTGTGGTTTAGGAAATTGAGACCTTTACTTTTTTTTAGAGATTCAGAGGTAGCGGGTTCGAATCCAGTTCAATATTAACTAATATTATAAAGGGGAAAGTGTATTTTTTTTACGAAAAAAAAATGTGGACTGATCTAAAATACTTTCACCATTATACCCAACCCGACGCCAGGAGGCCGTGTGGTCGAAGACTTCACGGTTGGCGGGGGGCGATCCCCCACTAATAATAAACCATAAGTGAGCCAAATCGGCACACAATAATCCGATGAAGCATTAGGGCCTTTTGGCCACTATCATAGATCATTCCGAAAAAAAACCATTATAGTGTTATTACTGAGTAGCTATATAATATATATATCTCTCTTTCTCTCACTTTCTCTCCCTATTTAAAAGCCTTGCTCTTGTCGGTGGCCAGCAAGTCGCCAATTCTTCCTTCTCCGCTAATCCCTTCACCTCCTGATACGACCACTACCATCCTTTATCCCTTTCTTCTTATCTCTTTCCCTCAATCTCTTCTTCATATTCTCCCATGATATTTCTTACAAACGAGCCATGGAATCTTTGGAGTATGGAATGCAAAAAATATATATAAAATCATACCTCTTTTAATGTCAAGCTAGTTATGAATAAGTGCGTGTATGTGTGTATGTGTTATATGCGGTCCTGAACAAAAGTTCTTACAAGCTGAATGAGGTTAACGAGGTGTGATTGTTCATGAATAGTCTATAAAACTTAGGGACCTTCAAGAAAAGAGCATACTCCTATTTGAAAGTCCGGTAACGCACTTGCTAGCCCTCTGGTGTAGGGGGTGTCAGTGGATGTCGCTATCACTTACCATCGGGTGAACCGACTGTCCGTTTGCCCCCTCTTCTATAAAAAAAGTCTAAAAAATATTTTGCAATTTATAGTAAAATTGAGGAAGGATGTTTAAATGTATTTTTTTAACTAAGACAAAAACATGGGTGACTTCATCATCATGAGCCTCTATCCGTCCACCGCTGATAGGCCTCCAACAATGAACGCCAAGACCGATCCCTTGCCATGCCACACGCCACTTCATCGTCTTTGATGACGATGGCTATAAAAGTTAAAATATACGAACTACTAAAAAACTTATCAACTTGCTGTTGATTTATATCTTTACCTTACAAAGCATTTTCTTAGAAATACAGTTCCATTAGAATAAGCCAGGAAATTAAATTGAATGGATTTATTGATTGAGGGGTCGCTGAGGGGTTACCCCCATGATGGAAGGCTTTTTAGGGGGGAGGACCTAAAGAAATATGTTTTTTATTAGATTATAGGTTTATCGTCTAGTCTTGTGGTTAAATGGCACAGTGGTAGTGGATTCGAATCCTGCAAAGGAAACCGGTTGATCTCCAATTTTAAGGGACGGTCTCCGCGTGGTCTCAATTGGATAGCGGGGATTGGTCATGGCGTCCATTGAAGGAGGCCTAAAGAGTTCATTTAGAAAAAAACAGAAAAGGCGGATGTGTTCCTTAGATTACCTCTCACATACGAACTCACAAATATTTATGTATTTATTTGTGTTTTCTCAAGTGAAACGAATTTCTTTTTTACATTTGTCATTCTAGTTGAGGTTATTTTATAGAAAAATACAATATAAACTGATATATGGAATTGATATCGTACCAATAAAATATATTTTTGTCCGTCAATTGAATCTACCACCGGTTCCAATGCCCACTAAGAAAAACCGGCGAAACAAACTCAGTGAAACTATGAAATGAAAAGAAAAAACCTAATCTATATATAGGAACTGCCGATAGAAGTGAAAACTTATGTCATATTTTAGTTAATCAGTAGAAAGTACTCTCACATATATGGTGAAAAATAATTCTCATTTATTGCGCTATTATACGTAATTATTGCAATTATTTGACATAATAAAGTTTACACTTTGACAGGCTTCATAATTTATGGACCCTTTTGCAAAACCTTTCGTGTAAGTAAACACAGTGACACAGTACTCAGCAGAGCAGCTGTCTGTATCTTACTCACTCGGGCGCACTCGGCGATACCGAGTTCACCCAATCGAGCCTTTCACCTCCGAGCGTGACGGATCAGCCTCACTCACAGTCTACAAAAATCTGTGTACGGCGCGTTTTCACTTCAAAAACGTTTATTAAAATGATGACAAAAACGATGATGATGAATACTTCGATGATGATGATGTTGAAAGGCGTGACGTTACCTCGGTCGCAATTAAGGTCTAAAGGACCCTTAAACTTAAATCGTGTGCCCTAAACGCTTACAAGAGCGAAAAATTCATTCGCAACGGGGTTAAAATAAAAAATGTTGGAAACCATAAATTTCAAATGCTATAAACGTCTAGGCCTCACTTAATGAACGCTAAGATGGTTGGCGTGATACTACAAAGTAACCTAACTTTCCTCGAATTGAGGTATCAGATGCAACAAATGTGACTGGGATTTCATAAGTGCGAACAAACAAACAGACATATTTCTTATATTAGAATAGATTTGCTAAATCCTCCCCACCATGGTTCAGGCCTTGACGTGGCGGTGGGGCTCATTAGCCTAGGGTGAGCCCAGCACCTTGAACGAAGCTAATTGAGCCGAGGTGGCTCTTTGTACCCCTCTTATAAGAAGAGGGGACAAAAGAGCAGGGGGCAAGGGGCAAGGATGGGAACCTCACCCCATTGCACTGTCCCGACGTTGGGAGGGGTTGTTCTGTGGTGCGGGACAACCCCTCTGTGGAGGTGGCGTCGGTCCCTTGGGGGACTGACTAGCCGTCGAGGTGCCCTGTTTTCTCACTAGATCCGGGGCACCTCATCAAAGGCGGCATTGGTGGCACTCGCCGGGACTTAGTCGGTAGTTTACGGGCGCAGCAAGTCCCACATACCTCCTCATGCCTCAGAGCATGTCCCGGCGTTAAAGAACAAAAAAAAGATTTGCTAAATCCTAAATACTCAAGAGTTAGCATATGTGTAATGTTTATAATTTTGTATGTAGGAGGCAATCTTTGAATCTTCTCATCCGATATTTTTATAACTGAGGGCAAACGAGCAGTCGAAGCCTTTACGACTATCGACGTCCATACACATCCGCACAACCAAAAGTTACGCAGATGCGTTGCCCTCCTATCCCCTCCTCCCAATGAACCACCGGTAACTCACAAACCGCACGAAACGCGACAGCATAGCTCTCACTTGACGCCCTTATTATGTGAACGAGAGGTACAACCCTGGTCGTGCGGCCCCAATTCGGCTGCATAGCAACATGGCTCTACCTTGCACTAAAGCTACATGTTAAGCTTACTATTATTTTTATTAGATTTTTTGTTGTTTTGTCGTGTATTAAGATTGCGAGTAAAGTTTTCATCTAAACACCATTTTCAGTACGTTAACAATATAACTCGGAAAATAGCATACAAAAGATATTTAAATAAATGAACTAGCTCGGTCGTAAAACTGTCAGCGCGTTTATCGATAAAACGGTGTTATTTCACTAGTAATATATTATGTAGTATTGTTATAATATATGGTTCAGGATCCAGGGTTCATTTTTGCACTTGATTACTATTAAGCTAATTTTTGGTGAGGAGCTATTTTGATGAGACGCCCAACAATTTCCTGTTTGAAAATTGGGGCTGGTTGGCAAAAAAACCCAAGTTGGAATCTCACCGATCTCAGGTTTTTTTTTTTATTTTTTTTTACGCCGGGAAATGCTCTGATTTTTATCGATAAAGAGTCATAATAAAAATGTATACCCAAATAATTATTTTCTTTATACCTCGAATAGAAGTTGATATTAATATTTGTATAATAAGGAACTTCGTTCCTATCTGGTATCCCACGACACCACCCGGATTTTTTATTAGGTTTTCTAATAGTTTCATCAATATCGGTTCAGCCATTTACAAGCTGTTTTGTTAATATCTTTATTTGATTAATAGATAATAAAAACATGACCTCATATCTCTCCACTGCTGGACTCTATTAATGAACGCCGAGATGGCCGAAAGTACTTTGTGAATATTCACCTTGTCACATGGTTAGTGTCAGTGAGTTACGGGTAGTATTGACGTCTTTAGCTGGATTCGAACCCGCGTCCGTCGATGAAATACACACATACTATCTATAGTAAAATTGTATAATCTCATATTACAAAATATAACCTGGTATACGCAAAATATAAAATAATCCAGTCATACGAAAAATTGTATTAAATGGGCGAAAAGGAAAAGATGATAAACGACCCCGGATTAGGGGGTTCGATTCCCGGGTTAAGCCGCGCGAATGTTATATTATCCTATACTACACTAATACTTCCCCGCGGTTTCGCCCGTGTTTACTTTTACCTGTATTTGGATGATGATTATACTCAGTAGGTACTACTCAGTGATCATTATCATCACCACCATCACCATCATCATCAACATCATCGCCATCATCACCACCAACATTTTTTTGATAAAATCCTTCTTACATAAAACTTATTTAAATGATTCCTCTTTAGGCCTCAAGACACACTAGACGGGCTACGGGTTCCAATCCCGGCAAGTTGTGTCTGTTTGACCATGAAATTCACAACAATCATTATTATCCACTAAAGGCCTCTGTCAATAAACGCCAAGACGGCTGTCCTAGTGCTAGCCAATAAAAATCTATCACAGACCGAGTATATTAAAAAGCGATGGCCTTTGAAGTTTGTAGAGACGGGCACAAGTTAAAGGCGGAAGCGATTTTATATTTCCCAAAATGGTTTTCGGTGCCATATTTTATTTTCAATACAAATATCAAACTGACACATCAGCAAACTCTGTAAAACCTGGTTCGCAAGACCGTTTAATAAGCTTTCGTTTAATTCCGACGTCGGCGTGAGTTCCCAGTTCCGTATGCTCAATTAGATTCGTTAAACGCTCAACGTTGAAAATCCAACAGTGCTTGGTAAAAAAGCGCCGCGCTTTAAAATCGCTTTTGTGTGAACAACATATGGGTATCCATTTGTGTCAAGAAGACCCCAACCTACGAAGTATGTATTTTCCACCCGCTACCGCCTATACCTTGCGACGTAGAGATTTCCTTTGTAAGCGCACACCGAGAGCAGATCACTCGGCCAGTTTATATGAATTGACTTCTACTAACTCTGTTAGACTTTTATTATATAAACTAAAGCTTAAAGGAAATAAATTTTTGAAGTGTAACTTCTTTACCGCTGTGGTTTAAAAATTATATGAAAAAAAAGATTCCGACGAATTGAGAACCTCCTCCTTTTTGAAGTCGGTTAACAAATAATAGAAAGAGACAAAATATGATTTGGCTTGCGATAGAATGGGATAGAATTCGTGTATACATGTTTCCTATAGTATTTGTCATCCTGGACGGTAGATAGCGTTATATGTTGAAAGTGGCCCGGTAGATGGCAGCAGCGTTTATTTTAAATTAAATAAAATAGACTATATTTATCTCATTCGCTCCTAGTTACTTCCGAAGTTGCACTTCTGCCATGTGTGAATTGCAATTTTTTAAAAAATTATCTATTTAGTTTTATTTGTGTATTATCAAATACTTTTTTAATTACAACAGCATAGCATATTTTTATAGCATAGGAAGGAGCAGTCGAAGCCTTTTGGCGACTATCGACGACCATACACATCCTCACAACCAGAGATTATACAGATGTGTTGACCTCCTTTTCCCCATCCCCCCCAATAGGCAACCGGAAACTCACAACCCGCATGAAACGCGACAGCGCCGGTGCTATGTGAGCGAGAGGTACTGTTACGGGGTGGGTTTTTATGAAATAAAAACTTGAATTAACTCCTCTTTATTGCCAAAGACTAAAGATACAACAAGACTTGTGCTTTTAAAACATTGTGCCCACAACGAAGCCTAAACCCGATCTGTCCAATCTTTGCATCATCTTCTTCAAGATGACTCTGCTATGTGCGCAAAAAGGAATAATACACGTTTTGGAAACGAGGACGGCTACTCAGCGATATTATTTAGGATTGTGTTATTAACTGAGAAACGAGACGTGCTGCTCAGCGACATTATTTAGATCTTACTAGGGCTGTAATATAGCAATACTGACTAGGGCTGTTACCGCCCCGGCTGAATTCGGGTAAATAACAGCATGGCACTACCTCTTACGGTGTTTCTTTCACCAATGAGCAAGCGATGTTCAGGTGCTACGTGCACCTCAACATCGCTTGCTGAAATTTATAAAATGCCATTTTATCATCACAGGGGTCAGGATCGAACCTGGACCTCTCAATAAAGAGAGCGAGCCCATATCCCACTGGAATATCGTCGCTCACTCTCTCACTCATCAATAAAGCCATAAAACCCGCGATATATCCATTATTGGAGACCATAATCCTGAAGTGCTTAAAAGGCTTCGATAAGGCTGTTATAGAATAAACTAAGGCTCCAGATATCCTGTTGTGGTATATGTATCATATAAACTAGTTATTTCCTGTGGGTTCAACCGCCGTATTCAAGTTTTTTTAGAGGGGGCAAGCGGACAGTCTTTCACCTAATGGTAAGTGGCAGGCGACATCCACACACCCGCTACATCATAGCCCTGCCCTTCGAATATGAGTATGATGGCCTGCGTGGCAGTAAAATCGCAGAAGGAGGCTGACGAGCGAGTGAGAACCGAAGCTGCTGAAGAGGCCTCTCCCCGCGGACGCCGTACGGGGGTGCGTAGAAGACGCTACGTGATGCGCTAACAGTAATAACCCTGTGCTCGTGTCGGCTTCAGGATGTGAACCTGGGCCCAGTATGACACGACGTAGTAGGGACTGCTTAGTAGTGACCGGGCAGTCCTCCTTCACGAGAAGTAGTCTGGCCTTTCGCCGGGCCAGCTTGTGGCTGAGGTTGTTGTCTGCAGATCCGGGACGCTCAAAAAGCGGCTAAAGGCACTTACAGTGGTTTTAGTTTATACACATCCCAAGTGTGAGTCCCATATAGGGTCAGGAACCACCCAGGCTACATGCATAAAGCATTTCCCTGCGTCATAAAAAATGCTTGTTTAACATTAAAAACCGATATACAGAGTGTTTTTTTTAAGTGGGACAGTATGGGGAAATCCTAAAGTATAAGAGATACAAGGAAACTGTCTTAGGAAACATTAGGTACTTTTTTGTGAAAAAAAAATTGGTATAGTCAAAATTTTGGTCAAGTGTGAGTTGTCCCTAAAAATGATTAATTTTTATGAAATTTTTTTTTGACGCACATCTACTCAGTTTCATGAGGGGATCATTTTATTGTATGGGAAGAAAAAAATTCTTTGCCATTAAAATTTACCATGGAACATTGAATAGTCAAAAATATCAGGAAATATTAAACATGGCTGTGGATTTAGTAGATATGGCAATTCCATTAAATAATTTGAATAATATCATCTACCAACAAGACGGCGCCCCTGCCCACAATAGTATCGCTACTAAACAGTTTTTAAATGAACATTTTCTTGATCGCTGGATGGGCACAAATGGCCCTATTAAATGGCCACCACGTTCACCCGATCCAACGGTGTTAAACCGTTGGATTTTTTCATTTGGGGGTACCTTAAAGGTCGAATTTATGCAGATACTTACAACTCGGTACAAGAGTTAAAAGACGCAGTGCATTATCATTTGAACAACATACATCACAACGCCTTGTCTAAAGCTACCAGAGGTGTTCTGAAACGCGCTCGTGCCTGCATTCGACAAGAGGGAGGCCACTTTGAACATTTACTTTAATGTAAAATTATTTTATTAAATTTACCTAACTTCTGCTGCCCCGATTTTTTTCTTCCCATACAATAAAATGATCCCCTCATGAAACTGAGTAGATGTGCGTCAAAAAAAAATTTCATCAAAATTAATCATTTTTAGGGACAACTCACACTTGACCAAAATTTTGACTATACCAATTTTTTTTTCACAAAAAAGTACCTAATGTTTCCTAAGACAGTTTCCCTGTATCTCTTATACTTTAGGATTTCCCCATACTGTCCCACTTAAAAAAAAACACACTGTATAAAGGGAACCCATCGGTCTATCGATGCATGCTATCACTAGGTGAATCGCCAGTCCGTTTGCCACCTCTGCGATAAAAAATCCAAAATCCAACGTTTTACCCCTTAATTGCAATTTAATTTAAACTTTATACACTCCACATAAAAACCTTACGACATGAAATTTACGAGCAAAGTTCTGAAACTATATTTGCAAGTAATACTTCAGAAGTATTATCTTTCCTATGAAGATTTATTATCTCAACTAGAAACCAATTTGAATTGTTCGTTTCTATTTTATGAGAATTGAATGTCATGCTCGGTCAGTAGGCAAAGCAATCTCTTGACTGAATATCTTTGGACGTCTTCAAAATAGTTTTTTATGTTACTTTATAGTCAACTAATAATAAAAAAAACTCACTCGACCAGAAAAGAAGTGTTGTATATTTAGGGAGACGTATTGATATATATCATTTTGGCATCAGTATTTAAGATAGTGTTTAATTTTAATTAACCATGAGGTCGCAAAACAGAGGTGCATAGAAAGATTTTTATCGGAGGCTTGAATACGAACCATCGTACGAACGATTCATTAAAAGAACATTTTGAATGGGGAGAAATTGTCGACGTCGTTGTAATGAAGGATACCAAAACCAAGCGGTCAAGAGGGTTTGGATTCATTACATACTCAAGGCTCACATGGTTGAAGTCGAGCAAAACAATAGGCCACATTGTATAGAAACTAAACAGCGAAGCAAGAGCAACAGTGAAGAAGCTATTTATTGGATGAATCAAAGACGATCACTTAGAAGATCAACTCCGAGAATATTTATCAAGTTATGGGAATGTTCAGAACCTTAGCATAGTTACAGACTAAAAAAAAGCACAAGTTCAGACGTGCCACGCGATGGTAAGTGGGCAGCGTCGCCTGTAAACATATACCTTTACCTGGAACTAGCCCAAGCAACTCATTCATCCCCACCATAGATCAGGCCTTGTCGTGGCAGTGGGGCTCAGTAGCCTAGGGTGAGCCAAGCACCTTGGGCGAAGTTAATTGAGCCGAGGAGGCTCTTTGTACCCCTCTTATAGGAAGAGGGGACAAAAGAGCAGGGGCCAGGGGTGGGGACGGGAACCTCACCTCACTGTACTGTCACGAGTTTTAGTGGGTAAATCTGCGTCCACTTACCAGCTTTCGGGCGCAGTGAGCCCCACATACCCGCCTGGAGAGACCCTCCCCCCCGGGATGCCGTAGAGCTTTTCCCGGCGTTAAAGAAAAAAAGGCAACTCATTCACGTGTTCTTGATGAGTGTTCTTCAAATCTGAGATTTCTTGGGCAGTGGGTAGGACGCATAAGAAGAACAAAGAGTGGGCTAATGGAAATTCTGGGGGGCAAGTTAATACGGAGGCGGAGGTTCTACCACCTCAGGTATGGAGTGATCTCTATGTAATTTAATTAGATACGGTTAATGGTCTCGACATTCATTTAAACAGCAGCAGCAGTAGACGGAGAAAGGTTGATAATGATGAAATAATTTAATAAAATTTTAATACTTATATTTAATTATTTACCAACTTTAATAAGGTCTAACCAAAATATTGATATATCGTCCTTCAGTCCTTCCGTGATCATTTAAAGTATCCAAAACGTCGGGCTTTTAAAAATCTTAATAATAAACCTCGGTAAAATACGTAAAAGTTGTTTCACTATGTATAGGAAGTTTTTTTTATGTGTTTAGGGACAGTTGAATGTGGCCAATATGTGGTGATAACTTCCTTCAACAATTTCATGAGTCCATTTTTGACCGCTCAGCTCCAAGTGTTTCCTACTCGACTTTCAAATACAAAAGTGACCTATAGGAAAAAATACCTACATAGATTCTTATTAAATTTGTAAGAGACACCACAAATTAGTTAGAAACAACATCATAGCATCTAAAAAATAATAAAATCAAACCATCAGCCACCAAAATTGCTAAATTTTAAAATATGAATCACATTTTACAGAAACAACAATTAGAATTAACAATAGAATACAGAAACAACAGATTAGCAATAACACAACATTATAGAAACAACAGACGACATTATCAGAGACAACAGATAATATTGTGAAAGCATTATATCACAGACAGTTTATTTTTCCCTCGCAGTTGAGATTAAGTTATAAATAACCTCTGAGATAAATTTAAAGGAAAATTTATTGTGTGTCAAGTTAGAAGTGATGGCGTTTTCTTTTCAACACTCCACTTGTGTCGTCGATTTTAACCTACTTTTGTCTTTACAAGATCAAGAAAAATAGTTTAAGCATTTCTGCGTATACTAATTATTGAAGTGAAAACTTCTTTAGGGCGGTAGGCATATTTTTAGATGAGATAAAATCTCTGGAATCGCGACACCATTACCACCTGTATGAGACGTTATTTGACGTTTATATGACGTTTGATTTATTTATATAAGATTATGCAATATTTGTTTACTTAACCAATCGTCAAACACACTGAAATGTCAATGTCATGCGGCCATTTTGTGCGCCGTTTAAATTGTATAGGTTGTCATAATCTTTTTAGCCTGTATTATAGGTATTTGAATTTAATTGTTTTGTTTTCACTTCTATCGGCAGTCCCTGTGACTGGTTGGGTTAGTATGAATGCAATGTTCTATACTTTCTGTAATGCGTGTAATAGTGTTTCTTCTTCCATCCATCCATCCATCAAAATCCATCTTGTTTTAGCATTATTCTTGCTTTAATTTGCTTAAGCTATCCTACAATATTTTAAGGACTTCTCGATAAGTTAGATGATTACAACGCGCCTAGCGTTTACAATCGCTACTACTACTATTTGTACCACATAAATTCCTGTACCTAGCGTTTAGTATACTTGTTAGTTATAATGAGAACATCGTGTTAGGCTTTTTATCGTCGCCATTTTGTGAGCTAAGCTTTTACTATCCTTTTCTATCTTTTTTCATCTGTCTATCTTTTTTTTCTTATTTGCTCGCCTTGTCTTACCTTGGGTTCTTTGTCTTAATATATTTCATCTGTTCTATCGTGTATTACTTCTCTGTCTGTCGCACATATTCTTACATTGCTTTTTCTTGAGTCATCTCCAGTCCCTTCCTGTTTTGAAATTCTTTTCTGTGCGTTCTTCCTATATTTCTGTTCTATTTTGTATTATCCTTTTCTCTTTTCATCTCCTATTCGCATATCATTCCTATCTATGCATAGATCTATATTATTCCTTTCTCTCGCACTCTTTATAAAGAATCTTGCTATCGCATATCCTTGTTCTTTGTCTGTTTTATTTGCTCATCATTTCTAAAGAAATATGTTTATTATCTAGTCGTCTAAATGTCTTTTATAGTTTCTATATTGAAAACAAAATAACACCTATCTGTTTGTATATTAATAGTGAAGTTCATCTGTATTTCGTTCATTACTTAAAGTATTATTATTTTAAAAGATGCCTGGTTTTTTGAAGATATTTAACTACCTGAGTATTCATATAAATTCCCTTTTTACCTTCACTTTAAAAGGGTTTTTTTTTTAGTTTTAGGTCTTTAAACAATCTTGCCAAAAAGTTTCAATTTCATTTAGTCAGGTTGCAACTGTTATATATTTGTATCACCAATTCCAAATAGTCCAAAGCTAAACTACTCGCCTAAGTCCTAAGTCTAGGATTTTAAACGGGATAACTCCTGGAACTCCTAACTCTACTCCTCCTTTCTCTAAAATCGATTTGGCTTAAAGATTCATCTAAATGCAATAACATAGCTGTGCAACGCGGTTTTACTTGTTTGTTTAATCATCAGCCTGCTACCATCCATGAACGCCGAGACCGATGACATATGAAATTGCTTGATAGTTTTCGAATGTATGTCTGTTACATCGAGGACGTTAAACTCTTGAATTAATTTCGATAATAATATTTAGTGATACAAAAAGGTGATGTTTATTTGTATGTGGGAGGTTATCTCCGAAATAAAACACCTTTCGCCAGGATACGTTGTCACTGGGTGACAATATAAAAATGATCATCGTACGAATACATCAGAGTTAATTCTAGAGCGTCTGGATAACAAATGATTAGTTAGTTGTAAGTTTGATAGACAAACGGACAGATGAGCCGACAACAACATGATAGTAATTACAACTTTTTTGTTTCTTTTCCGTCCGATGTGAGACTCGTTGCGCCCAAAAGGTGGACGCAGCTGTACCCGTTAAACCCGGCGGCCACCAATGCCGCCTTTGGTCAGATGCCTCGGATCTGTTGACCAAGGCACCTCGATGGCTAATCAGTCTCACTAAGGAACCGACGCCACCTCCACAGTTGTCCCGCTACACAGAACAACCGCTACCAACGTCGGGACAGAGCAATGGGTTGAGATTCCCATCCTCGCTCCTTGTCCTTCCCTACTCATTTGTCCCCTCTTCTAAGAGGGGTAGGGGGTTTTTCTCTACATTTATTGTTTGTTTTTACTCATTTATATTGATGTTTTCATTCACCTTGTTAAAAGTTAATATACGTATAAAATAAAAATAAAAAAAAACATAAAATCTTACAGTTGCATGTCTATCCGTAAAAGCTCATTAAGTTATCAATATGTAAAATGTGAAGTACAATAATGTGTGTGGCCATGTGGTATTCCTTGGTAATTAAACCCAAGACGCTCCCACGGTGGGCGGAACCCGTGACGGGGGGTCATGGTCTGTCCGTTCATTTTTATAGCTGGTTCCCGCAACCCCTCAAAAAAACCCAGACCATCGCGAGTTTAACGCGCGAGATTTCGGAAAAAGGGGTCTATTAATCAGGTGACGCTGGAATTTCGGGGAAAGTCACGAAATATCACAAGGGGGAGGGGGTGTAAGAAGATATCACGTGTTTTGAAGCGAAAACTTCTTTAGGCGCGGTACGCATATTTTTAGATGAGATCTCTGGCTTCGCGACACCGTTACCACCGTTAGGAGACGCTATTTGACGCTTATATGACGTTTGGTTTATTTATATCAGATTATGCTATATTTATATATATATATATATATATATATTATTTTTTTACATAACCAATCGTCAAACACTGAAATGTCAATGTCATGCGGCCATTTTGTGCGCCGTTTAAATTGTATAGGTTGTCATAATCTATTACAGCCTGTATTATACCTATGTATTTGAATTTAATCGTTTTGTTTTCACTTCTATCGGCAGTCCCTGTGACTGGTTGGGTTAGTTATTTTTTCCGTCAAACGCGCGATTTCTAAATCGAAAAGTGGCGTGTAATGTGACGTTGATTCGCCGTTGCCAAGCAGCAGACGAAGTCACCGAGTGCCGCCGGGTTCGGCTTGCTACTTGCCAGTTGCCAGTTAATCTTCTTTTCATCTAGACATTTTTATAATGGTCCGTAATTATATAAGTCCTATGATCAACCACTCACTATCCTTTTTTTAATTTTCTTTTACGCATCCCGCCTGGGGATTGGGTCGCCCCAAGTGGGTATGTGGGACTCGCTGCGCCCGAAAGATGGTAAATGAACGCAGCTCTACCCACTAAAACTCGGCGAGTGCCACCAGTGCCGCCATGGTGAGGTGCCCCGGATCTGTTAAGCTAACAGGGCACCTCGACGGCTAGTCAGCCCCGCAAGGGACCGACGCCACCCCCACAGAGGGGTTATCCCGCACCACAGAACAACCCCTTCCAACGTCGGGACAGTACAATGGGGGTGAGGTTGTCCCCTCTTCTTATAAGAGGGGTACAAAGAGCCCCCTTGGCTCAATTAGCTTCGCCCAAGGTGCTGGGCTCACCCTAGGCTACTGAGCCCCACCGCCGCGACAAGGCCTGTACCATATGGTGGGGAACCACTCACTATCCTTAACCTGACCTCATTACATCAAGCATATAATCGGATAGAGTAGTACTGTGACCCATAAAAATCCGAAACTGATCAGTGACGTAATAAAAATTTAACCAACCAGAGATCTGTATACATCCCATCGGCTAATCATCAATTAATGGCCATTAGTCGGCTAATCAAAACGCAGAACCAGCGCAGTGTCGCAGCACTTTGTCGGAATGTGTTTTCATACAAAACTATTCCGGTTATGTGAGCTCTATAAGTGGCAAGTGCATCCACTTGCCCCCAGGAACTGTACCCCCTTAATTCTAGGCACTAGGTGATAGGCACTTGCGAGGATACCACTTAAAATTATACCACCGTGCATTTTTTTTGTAAGAGGTAGTGCCATCCTGTTTTTCAGCCGAATCGGGCTGGCACGACTGGGGCCTATTGGGGAGGGAGATAGGGAAAAGGAGAGAAAACACATCTGCATAATCTCTGGTTGTGCGGATGTGTATGGGCATTGATAATCGCCAAAAGGCTTCGACTGCTCGTTTGCCCTCCTATGATATAAGAAAACTCACAAGCGAACAACCCGTTGAGTCTACAGAGATTCCACTGAGTTTGTTTCGCCAGTTCTTCAGTGCACTAGATTTTTGCTCAATTCAGTTAACATAATATAAAAACACCCTATGCGCCTTAATATTGAAATAAAAAACAAAATGGCTTCACGGTACACTACGCGGGTCTACGCGATCCCGTTAACCCCATCCGGGTATTTTCATCCCTATTTCCCCGGGATAGAGGAGGATAAACGTCTTGGGATATTGAAATTTAATGGTAATGTTGGGTGTAATGGGGAACTGAAAACATGTTCGAATCCAGATAGAATTTGTGAGACGATTGTCTAATTATAATAATTATTTATCTTCATCATCGACAGCCTTTATCCGTCCCCTGCAAAACCTTTTTATTATGAAACTAAAAAAAAATTATGTTTGGATAGGCAAACTGGCAAACGTGCCACCTGATGGTAAGTGGTCGGCATCGCCCATGAACATAAACTAGTATACCTGGAACGAGCCCAGGCAACTCACCCATGTGTTGCCTATCCTGAGACATAAGATGTTAAGTCTCGGTGCCAGTAATTACACTGCCTGTCTTGCCCTTCTCTCCGAAACACAGCAAAGCTATTTCACGGGAGAAACAAGCAAGATACATACATCTATACAGATAAATAAAATTGGAGTGTCTGAGTGTAAAATTAATATTTATTATATCAATCCTTATATTATGTCCCACTGCTGGGCACGGGTCTCCTCGAAATCAGGCGAGGAGGGTTTTGGGCCATAGTTCACCGATGCACGGAACCAATGCGGGCTGGTGAACTTCACTCACCTTCAAAGACCTGCATTTTTCCTCACGATGTTTCCTTCACCGGTGAGCAACCGATGGTCTCATGTTCAGGTGCACATTGAAATTTAGAAAAACCCATTTCTAGGCATCACAGACGTCTGGATCAAATCCGTACCTCTCGGATCTTACTCTATAGGCCATACCCAATAGGCCATCTTCGCTCAGTGTAAAATTCTTTCATTATAATGAGTGAAATTCGCGTAAACATTAGAAAACAATATTATATAAGGCTATATTTCTCTCTGTAGTACTTCCCACGGGAATGGCAGTTAGCGGGTGAAACCGCGGGTTGGGGCAATGTATAACATTTTGACTTAGACTTTACTTCATCAATTCAATTGGTGACTAGTTGCTTATGGACTCCTCTGGTTGATCACCTACCAACAGGTGATCAAAGCTTTTTTATGACCTTCTCTATCTCGTCTATAATATATGTATAGAATTCGACGCTAAACATTCACAAAGATTTTCGACTGATATGTACACATTATCAGAATTTTACTTTTGTGCTAATCACTTACAACCAGGTGTTTAAAGTTCGACCACTTTCAGGACCAGCGGCAGGATGTCGGAGAACGTGCTTTCGTTCAAGGCGGATGCGTCAGACAACAAGGCCAGGTACTCTTGCGAGGCCAAGAATGTGATGATCAGCACCACCCTGAAGGCGGAGATCGATTTGACCGTGCTATGTAAGTAAATTCAGTAAAGTAAGTAAAAAGGAAAGTTAGTAAAAAAGTTAAGTGAATAAAAAGTAAAGTGAGTAAAAAGTAAAGTGAGTAAAAAAGTTAAGTGAGTAAAAAAAAGGTAACTTAGTAGTAATGTAGGTACAATATGACGTGTAACTATGGGATGCGGTTATAATTATCAATGATGCAACTACCTTGTTTCCAATATGGTGTCATGTGTCTTTCCCCTGTATGATGCAGCTACCTTGTCTTTAGAACTGCAAGGGTGACTGTGGGATACCATATATATATGCTTTCCAGAGATGGCTATTTTTTAAGATGTAGAATAAATGGTTTCCACTAAGGTTCTATACGTTTTGTCTGTTGTAGGATGCATAAACCATGCATCCTACAACAGACAAAACGTATAGAACCTTATTGATTTAGGTTTTATAAATATTGTTTTAGGTAACAGAATTTTGGTTAAAATACAGCCTTCCTTCTTGCCACTTTCATATTTATTTCACTCTGCAGGATGCATCGACCTTGTTTCTACTGGGTTGATAGGTTTTTAGTGTATCTACATTGTTCCCATTCAAATATCAGAATCTATAGGATGCAACTACCTTGTTTTTACTGAGATTCTATTAATATATTATTATGAAGTTTTATAGCTTGTGTCAGCTGTTTGTTATCTTGTGATACAGATTGTTTCTAAACATGAATGTGTAATCTCGTAGGATACGTCAATCTTGTTTCCTTTCTTACAAGTCTACTCATATTTTACATAACAGTCCCATCTAGTGGGGGGTCAAAATATGAAAAAATTAATAGAGAAGTTCAGAACGTCTTCAATTTCCGTACCACGAAAGTTGAAATCGATTTTCAGATACGAGTCGAAGTTTTAATAGATTCGAAATATTAATAGATTTGAAGAAACTACTATAATAATGAAATTATCAAACAAATTGCGTTTTCTAAGCACATGTGTCGCATTTCCTAGAAATTAAGCGAGGATAGTTGACAGCACACTGCAAAGACTTAATAATTTAGTAACATTTAATTATTTAGTAAGAGGATAATAGAGAAATAAGAGATAGTAGAGAAAAAGTGATTGGAGTAATAAAAATCTGAAGGTAACCAAGGCAGCCATGCTGCTTTGCTGCCGAATTGGGCCGGCACGACGACCCCTCGCTCATATAACACCGGCATCAAGTGGCAGGTATGCTGTCGCGTTTCGTGCGGTTTGTGAGTCTCCGATGGCCCATTTTGATAGGGAAAAGGAGGGCAATATAACTTTTGGTTGTGCGGATGTCTATGGGTGTCGGTAGTCACCATAAGGCTCCGACTTCTAGGTTGCCTCCTTGTAACAAAAAAATCCTAATAACTTTGAGGTGGCAGAACAAAGTTTACCGGGCTACTAAAACCATTAATTTTTTGATTAGATTAGATTTAGATTAGATTAGACAGAACTTAGATTGATTTAAAATAAATATTTACTCTGTCCAAAGTACAGTATGAACTCGTCAATACAAGTGCCCATTGAACATTGTCCCCGGGGGCATCCCCAGGTGAATGCCCAAACGAAAGTGGTTTGTTGATATAAAGGACAGGACCGGACTAAGCTACCACCAGATGAAGAGAATATTCCAGGATCAGACAGGTACCGAAAGCTGACCTCCAAACTTCAATATGAAGATAGTATCATGAAGTTTTTTTTGTTTTTTTTTATGTTTAGTTGGATAGGCAAACTGGCAAACGTGCCACCTGATGGTAAGTGGTCGACGTCGCCCATGAACATAAACTAGTTTACCTGGAACGAGCCCAGGCAACTCATCTATGTGTTGCCTATCCTGAGACATAAGATGTTAAGTCTGTGCCAGTAATTACACTGCCTGTCTTGCCCTTCTCTCCGAAACACAGCAAAGCTGTTTGACGGGAGAAACAAGCAAGATGGCGGTTCCCATGCAGCCGGGAACGCGGCACAGCGCTTCCCTCCCACCGGTAATGATGATGATTGAACATTATAGAATTTTCTAGAATTCCTTACGGACCATACGTCTTACGTTTATGGAGAAATCGGTACCCAAAAAGTATTTTCGGGCCCTAAGGGAGACACAACTTTGCGAGGATTGGTCTTAAGGGATAAATAATAATTACAAGGGATAGATTAAATACCAAGTTTATATTACCCTAGTGTGTGGCTTTACCCGCATCAAAGTAAAAGAAGATGATATGTTGCTGCTTGTTTGATAGGCAGAATCATAGAGAAGTTCATCTTAGACTAGACTAGACCACTCATGACACGCTGGTCCAAGCCTTGTCGTGGCGGTGGGGCTCAGTAGCCTAAGGTGAACCTAGCACCTTGGGCGAAGCGAATTGAACCGAGGGAGCTGCTCTTTGTAGACCTCTTATAAGAAGAGGAGACACAAGAGCCGGGGGACAAGGGGCGAGAATGGGAACCTCATCCCATTGTACTGTCCCGACGTTGGGAGGGCTTGTTCTTAGGTGCGGGACAACTCCTCTGTGGTGGTGGCGTCGGTCCCTTGCGGGGATGACTAGGCGTCGAGGTGCCCTGTTAGCTCAACAGATCCGGGGCACCTCAACAAAGGCGGCATTGGTGGCACTTGCCGAGTTTTAGTGGGTAGATCTGCGTCCACCTTACCACCTTGCGGGCACAGCGAATCCCACATACCCGCGTGGGGAGACCCACTTCCCAGGTGGGATGCCTCAGAGCATTTCCCGGCGTAAATAAAAAAAAGGCCACTCATGACCTGTGTCGGGTGGTCAGGAGAGAGCTGACGCCATCTAAAACCCGGTGAGTGCCACCAATGCCGATTTGGTGAGGTGCCCCGGATCTTTTGAGCTAACAGGGCACCTCGACAGCTAGTCAGTCCCTGTCCAGGGGACAGACGCCACCTCCACAGAGGGGTTGTCTCGCTCCACAGAACAACCCCTCCCAACGTCGGTACAGTATAATAGGGTGAGGTTCGCCCGAGATGCTGGGCTCACCGTTGGCTAAGACCCCCCCCCCCCCCCTACCGCCACGACAAGGCCTGAACCATGGTGAGGGGCCTACCCCTATACCTACCCAAGTAACATAAATAAATGTTCGCGTGCGATAAAAACAAGATGGTGGCCAGAGTTTAAAGGCATTACTTCACAAACACTGAGATAGCAAATCTTCCTAAATGGCGCATTCTATCCATGGCTTTAGATCCGCCTTTTTCAAATATGTCCAAAGTTTTGTGCACTAGGGATGCAACCTTATCGATATTTAGAATTAACTCGATAAGGTACTTTTAAGGAGAAAGTCGATTATTTTAGCCAGGGATTACGTATCTGGAACTTCTAATTTAGATGAAATAATTTATTCGGACTTCAAGTTGGTTTGGACATAATAATTTTAAGCTTATTGCATTTTTATTTACGTATTAAACTGCTGTATGTTTTGGGTGAAAATGAATTTATTTTAATTGGATTTTAAGTAGTTACATTCCAAATGAATGTATTTTACACACACGACTATTAGTAAAATATATTAGAAAAAAATGAGGGATATATCAATATTTTTAAAAACATATCCTGCTCCGGTGGGAGGGATGCGCTGTGCCGCGCTTTCGGTTGCATGTACTGCCATCTTGCTTGTTTCTCCCGCCAAACAGCTTTACTGTGTCGGAGAGAGCAGGACAGGTGGTGTAATTACTGGCACCGAGACTTAACATCTTATGCC
The DNA here is from genome assembly GCA_963853865.1 of Helleia helle. Taxonomy (NCBI): domain Eukaryota; kingdom Metazoa; phylum Arthropoda; class Insecta; order Lepidoptera; family Lycaenidae; genus Helleia; species Helleia helle. The sequence continues at coordinate 3,191,549 of OY971437.1, forward strand.
TCAGAATAGGCAACACATAAATAAGTTGCCTGGGCTAATTGCAAATAAACGAGTTTATGTTCATTGGCGACGTCGACCACTTACGATCAAGTGGCTCGTCTGCCAGTTTGCCTAGGTAACTTATACAAGGTTGATAAAAGCGAGAGGCATTAAATTAAACCACATGTACTATGTACCATTTTCAGGCTACACACTAAAACTTAGACCAATAGAATCAATAGTTTAGTCACAGGATATTTTTAAAGTTTTAAAGCCACTCCGCTTTATTCGACCCGGTGAGACGCAACGTGCTGTGCGTCGCACTGCCTTTTAGATTCGAAGGTCAGTGGACATTTTACAAAGGATGTTTACGCTTTACTTTGGCTATTCTCGTATTTAAGTTCTTTAAAAAAGGTTTTTTTTATTTATCTCATAAACTGTTTTTAATAGTTTCGGATTAACCGTAAGCATGTGTAGTATATGTGGTTTAATTTAATGCCTCTCGCTTTTATCAACCTTGTATAGAAAACACATCCACCTTATACTTATTTTACCCTGTCTATAACTGGGTTCAAAATTATAATCTTCGATGTGTGTTAACGTTGAATAGTTTTAGTTGAATAGGCAAAATACCTTAACCAACTGATGCTAGTATAGCTCATGGGACGTGACCCTTCTGTTTTTGCGTTGCCTAAGAAGTCGGATGTGCCAGTATTTTCATTTTTCACTGCTTTTTTTCTGCAGCAAAACTGTTTTTTATAAAGTTATACTTCTTTTGGCGCATTGGGAAAAATGATGAGAGTAAAGTTTTACGGTGCGCGCGCACACCGTCACAAAAACCGACACCCTGAAGTTAGCTATAGCTAACATTATTTTATATAACAATTTTCATATGACAGTATAGACCGCAGAAGAAGATATAGTTTTTGACTATAAGCAGTGTAATGAAATTGTACTATGTATTTTTCTTTAAGGAGTATAACTTCTAACGCGTGTACATAAGTAAACACACTTTTTATTCTTTTGGAGCGAAGCAGTATTTCATGCCTTTCCACCGCTTACAAATTATACAAGGTGCAGGTCCGGTCTCACACGGAATACTGCCCTCACCTTTGAGCTGTAGCACCTCAATACCAGCTCCTCCTATTTGATCGTGTTCAAAGGTGGCTTGAATCGTCGATGACATGGTTCACTCCGATCGGCTTGATTCTTTGGCCCTGCGTAGATATCGGATCACTTTGTATCTTCTACCGCATCTACCACGCGGAGGGTTCTGAGGAATTGTTCAGACTAACCTGCACCAGAATTCCACCTCCGAACGTCACGTCGAAATTCAAAATTTTCACCCACACGACCTCCGGACATCTACAACAGCTTTGCAGCATTTCTTGCCTCGCACACCATATGGAAGCTTTCAGCTACGGTATTTCAGAACCGTAAGTTACCCCAATCTTAAGTCGTATACTCAGGGACCTACAAGAAAAAAGCATACTCATATTTGAAAGGCTGGCAACGAATCTGCTAATCTTCTGATGTGTTTTTGGGTGTCATTGATCACTTGACAACAACAAACATCCTATTGTCCGTTTTCCCCTCTTCTAAACGAGGAAAAGGGACGATATTTCGGATTTGTCCACAAATGCCTTGTTCTCAGAAAAGCTCACGTAAAAACCTCAGTGGTACATGTTTTTTTTATGTTACTTGGATAAGTAAACTGGCAAACGTGCCACCTGATGGTAAGTGGTCGACGTCGCCCATTAACATAAACTAGTTTACCTGGAACAAGCCCAGGCAACTCATCTATGTGTTGCCTATCCTGAGACAAGATGTTAAGTCTCGGTGCCAGTAATTACACTGCCTGTTTTGCCCTTCTCTCCGAAACACAGCAGATCTGTTTCACGGGAGAAACAAGCACAGCGCTTCCCTCCCACCGGTAAAAACACATCACTCCAACTGAAAATTTATTTCAAGATATCGATAACAATGTCCCATCACCACAAAGTATTTTGCTTAAAGAGCACAACCGAAGTTTCCAAGTGACAATAGTCGGAGCCTTCTACTGAATATCGGAACATAATGTTAGTTTAAACTGTGTTTGATCTTGTTAACTAAATATCAGCGTAAGTTTACAATATCTAAAATTATTACGCGTTATAGACGTGACTTGATTGTTTTACGGCCTACCTTATTCAGGGATAGCATTCTGATGATGAAATAAGTTTTGTAATCAGTCCAGTAGCGTGTTCATTCGTTACTAACATACAAACAACTTTTCTTCTATATATTAGTGTAATTATGATTATTATCAATATTTTTTCATCCACTGGACATAAGCCTCTTTCGAGGAACGCCAAGACGATCCCCATAACTTTTATATAGCATAGGAAGCCAAACGAGCAGTCGAAGCCTTTTGACGACTATCGACGCCCATAAATATTCACACAACCAGAGATTATGCACCAATGAGCCACCGGAAACTCACAAACCACACGAAACACGACAGCTATGCTGTCACTTGACGCCGGTGTTATGAGCGAGAGTAACCACCCCGGTTGTGTCGGCCCAATTCGGCTGCAAAGCAGCATGGCACTACCTCTTACTCTTGTCTGATCCTAAATCTGGAACACATCAAAACTTTTTCATTATCCTAACTATATTATAAAAGTGAGTCTGTTTGTTACGCTTTCACGCCTAAGTCAGAAAACCGCAGTTCCTATTCTCACTGGTATAGGAACTATGAACCCGCGTGTTGTTGCTTTAGAAATAGATAAAACTAGCCCTTATATTAATGACTCAAGAAATACGGAGTCGTCTGGCAAAATAGGTATCAAGGTGGTTTATAATACATCACTTAGAAGACTTACCATGTGTCAGTAGTCTTTTCCTTCCAGAAGACCGTGTGCCGTTCCGCAAAATTACATAAGCTATAACCTCTAATTGTCTGAATGTACGAAAACATTAAAATGTCACGACGGTTCTAGTAACTTACGTCAATAGAAACTTTTAATTCCGCCATTGCAGTGGGGTTTATTTTTTCAGAAACTTCGAGATTCCTCCAGGCGTTACCTTTTGATTCCGGCTTTCGATTGGAAAATTTTAAGCTCCGATGTTTCGAATGGAAAAAATTGAACGATATTCCATTAGTATAATCCCCACATTGTTTCAATTTTGCTAAAATTTGTAAATGTTTGAGAATTTAATATTTTCTATTCAATGAATTTGTAGATATTTTCTGGAATTTATATTTTTCATGGTCCAGTAAATACTTTGACATTAAGATCGATAAATATTAAGATTTCCAATATTTAATTTAAAAAGAATTAAATATATTTTATTACTCCATTCAGGACTCCATAAGTCGTCGACGATTCATTCTCGTTAAATGTGATTTATAGTATTTCTTTGTTTATCTGTCATAATTAAAACATTGCTTTCCTACAAAAAACATGGAACTTAAGTAACCGACTTCAACAAAAAGAAGGAGGTTCTCAATTCGATCGGTTTTTTCTTTATGTATGTGCACCGATTTATCCGTCAATTGTGGACCGATTCCTTTTTTTCTTTGAAAGGGTATACGTCCAAATGGTCCCATGATAAGGAAACTAGGGTCTGATGATGGCATCCCAGAGAAATCGAGGGAAACTTTCGAAAATTGTAGGAGCGACTAGTGCGTTTATTATATTTTTTAGTAAGCATTTTAAAGCACCATAATTTAATGAATGTCTAGAGTCGATCTGATGCTAGTGCTGAAAGACAGTCGAGGGAACTCCTCGACGATTTACTTCAGTAACCTTGTGTTTGGGCTTGATTAATAATTAGTATTGATGACTTTACACCTAGATGGGTTGTAACTGCAATTGGGGGTCTGATGATGAAGACGAAGAATAGTTAAGGGAACTCCTAAATAGTTTACAGCTACCATGTGATTGGACTTAATTAATTTATACTTATGAAAACTTTGCACCCGTGGGTGATACGTGCCATTACAGGTCTGATGATGAAGACCATAGACATAGACAGTCGAGGTCACTCCTCGACGATTTACAGCTTTTGTTGGTCTTACTTCATAGGTTCAATATGCCAAAATGTCTTTCTCTGTCTGTCTTTCTTTAATGAATCACTAAAAATTAAGAAATAAAAAAATTTAATAAAAAATTATAACCAACTTCAAAAAATAAAATAACTAAAAAGTAATAAAATAAACGCGTTTCTTTAATTTTTGTGTCTACAACTAATAATCATCTTGTACTTCTACTAATGTACAATTTTTGCGTTTACCACGTCATTATTGTTACTTTTGGAGTCGGTGTCATCCAAGATAGGTAGATACCTACAGCAACAAATACAACACCGATGACGGACGACGGTGACGTATTGAAGTTAGCTGACACCGACTCCAAAAGTAGCAATAACGACGTGGTAAACGCAAAGTTTGTACATTAGTAGAAGTACAAGATGATTATTAGTTGTAGACACAAAAATTAAAGAAACGCGTTTATTTTATTACTTTTTAGTTATTTTATTTTTTGAAGTCGGTTATAGTTTTTTATTAAAAAAAAAATTCCATAAAGTTATGATATTCCAGAGTGACCAAAATTGTCCATGAAAGTTTCACAATTTGGAATGCTCATTATAATCTTTGTCCAGTCGCTCCATCCCACGTGACTATCTCCGGACCATCTGAAGCGAGGGTCGGGGATCCGGTGCCACTCAGCTGCAGCACAGCCCCATCAAACCCCGCTGCTGACATCAAATGGATGGTTCTGGGGAAGCATCATAAAGAAGCCAGCAATAGAACCGTGATTTCTCCTGAAGGTAAGTTTTTGTATTTCTATGCTGGTCTTTAATATTGTAGATTGTTCGATTTAGAAAGAATATATTGGTCTTTGTTAGTTGATATACTGGTATAGCAATCTGATGGTACGTGGCAAACGTCGCCTATGAACATGAACAAATTCAAGGGTTCCCTTTTAGGGACTTACTTAACTCTTACAAAAATACAAATATAGGCAAAATTAACTTCTGTATCTTCTACCGCTATCCAGCCTATATCTGTTCTATGACCTACGTGAACTATAGGTCTGATAGTAGCATCTCTGTAATTGAACTAAAACTAAAGGGCATAGCTTCTGGTTGTTAATAGTGTAGCTTTCTAAAAGGAACTATGGACAAAAAGGTCCGCACCATATATATCTATTCATTTAATCAAAAACCATCCACAGCTTGGCCTCATTTCAGTAGTATAAGATAAAGCCCTAAGACTGTATTTAGCCTGAATTTAGATCATAGATTAAGCTCACGGACGGTTTGTTCATTAACTACATACCTATTTCAACTAATGAGGTTGCTGCATTCCAGAATTCGGGAAGTGTTGGGATAAACGGGCTTAGTGTTCCAGGATAGACTAAATATTGATTGTTTTGAACATTAAGTATGGAAAAACATGTCCAATACTTGGATTTAAAAGGGAGGAATTTGGAGGATTTGATCCGGACATGTGTATTCCTAGAGTTGTTAAACTAATGAATGGAATGAGGTTTATAAAAAGGAGGAATACACTAGAATTGTTAATCTATCTACATGGCTTTATATTTCTCAACAATATCGATATGATTTGAGGTTTCTTTGAGTGTACTATTCCAAACTTTTTGCGTATAATTAATGTATTTTTTAAGGTTTGGCTTCTTAAACGTCAATGATCATGATATTTGGATGCAGAATCACCAATTGCATATCGACAACTAAAATACTTTATTTGTATACCACAATTCAACAATATTACAATCACATACATACATCATCATCATCATCGACCCTTCTATGTGCTACTGCTGCACGGGTTTCATCCTCAAAATAACAATATTAGGAAAAGCTCTGCAAGATATATTTAGATGTTATCGTTTTTACAGGTGGTTGGATAACCACATCCAACATCACGGTGGTGGTGGCTCCAGATCGTCGATCCATCGTGGTGGTATGTCACGGCATCAACGGCCAGCTCACTGAGAACGTGGTAGCGACACACACCATCAACGTACTATGTGAGTATTTTTTTTATGTCATAAGGCAACCGAGCAGTCGGAGCCTTATGGTGACTACCGACGCCCATAGACATCCGCACAACCAAAAGTTATGCATATAACTTTGTTGAGTTTGTTACTTAAGCCGGACCGATGATGATTACTATTAATATGTCACTCAGTGATAGCATTGTACAAGCGAAAGAATTTTTTCAATCGGATGAATTATTTTGAAAATTACCTACATGCGGAGCTTTACCGCCAAAGAGCGTGATTTTAATAAGGGCATAACAATGAAATTACTCGCACCGCAACTTTCTTAATATGCCAGGATATATACGAATGAGTTGCCTTGGCTATTTTAGAACCTTTTGCCTCACAAGTAATGTTTTAAGAGTGCTATACTCTCGACATGTAAAAAAAAGCAGTTTTGTTAAGACTAAAATTGATTTTTTGGTAGTTATATCGCACTTATATATTAATATGAGGGTACTTATATCGAGTGAAATAATCTTTACTGCATATAAAATATATTTCAATAACAATTATTTTATTTAACATAGTAAATAATGTGTTTCTGTGTCTGTATGTGGCTGGAAACTTGGTTGAAATACTGTCTAACCGGATTTTTTTTAATTTATTTAACAATTTATGTACACTAGGATAGTTACAAAGAAATAACAAATACAAATAATACAGGTACAAAGGCACTACTTATCCCATGATGGAATCTCTTCCAGTAGTCCTACCATATAATATATTATAGTCTAAAGAAACACAGCGTAGACTTTCTCGATGAATATGAGCGTTCAATTTACTGTCGTATAATTATTATTTTTATTAAAAAGTACAGACAACTAACAAATGTGCATTTATATCAGACTGTTCGTTGCTAAGCAACTGAGAGCATTTTACAAATAATCAATTTTATTGTGGAAAATGAGATTATGAGGCGTACAATTTTGAATTTTTCAGCCTTTTTTTGTTTATTCTCAGATTATTTTTTGATATAAATGTCTCTTTAAGAAATGTTCTTGATGCTAACGAGGCACACCACAAATATGCGAAAATTTAATTCTAATAACCGCTGTTGACATGTTCCTAATAGTACCAACAGTCGATAATACTGTGATGATGATGAATTCAATTTCATTTGAAGTGTCCGTATGTATATATATATATATTGAATATTAATTATTATAATAAAACACCAACCCCTATATGTCCTACTGCTGGGCATGGGTCTCCTCCTCGAAATCATGCGTGGAGGGTGTTGGCCTATTGTGTTTGTGTGTTCATCGATGCGCTGCCCCAATGTGGGTTGGTGAATTTCGCATACCTTCAAATATTTTAATATCATCAGGCATACCGGTGAACAAGCACGTATAAATTTATAAAAACCCATTTCAAGGCATCACAGGGATGAGGATCGAACCCGGACCTCTTACTCAAGAGACCGAGCTCATACTCATTAGACCAGTGTCGTTCACAATATTAATTATTAGAGATTGGTTATTTCAGCTCGTAACTGGAAGCGTTCATATTGAATTGTGCCACAAAATTATTGAAAATACTACAAAGTTCAGTTGATATCACTACCATATTTACAAGCTCATCTGGTCTAAAGATTATTAATTCTTCACAATATATATAACATTTTGAGTTAATAATCAACATAACTGCATATTTGTTTTGGATATTTTGTTTTGCTTATCGTTCGTTTTATAGGAATTCATTTAAGTTTCATCTATTTGTTTTTATTTTAATCTATCTATCTATCTATCTGTCTATATTTTATATATAATAATAAAAATCATTTTTAATGTCCATGTAACCTGTTATTTCAATAAGTCCTTCATTAGAGCCCTTACCTTCATTCTTTAATATAAAATCTACATTAATTAATATTGATGTAAATTCAGGGTAACTCAAACATTAGCTTTATTCACTCTTCCATGTAAACTCTCATGCCACTTGTAACACACCTACGTTCTCGTAATAAACTTAAAAGCAACAAAGTTTTCTCTCCACGTATTTCTATACTGGAAGTTCGGTCGAAATTTAACCTTATTTCATTGAAGTTTAATTGTGTCTATTTTGTTATAAAATCTCTTTCATTCTTTTTGTCTCTGTTAAAATATATAGTTTGGCTTCAAAGCGCTTAGGAAATGTTCAAAAATTATCGATTGGGGGAATGCTCTATTCTGCGGGTACCAACCATTGTTTCTACTATGAAACAGCTTTGCTGGGTTAGAAATGAAGGGCAGGACAGTCAGGTCAACACGTGAACTAGTAGCAAGGCCTAGTTTTAGGTTTAGGTTTAGGTAACTCTATCTTCCTTAACGATGGTGACTATTTATCATCACGTGGCTCGTGTGCCAAATATTATCGAACGTAAAAAAAATCGAAAACCGACTTCAGTAGCTCCAGATATTAGCGTGTTGAAACTAAATATTAGTATAGGTATAGATTGACTTTCTGTGTGTGTAGTGTAATATCAACATTGTACATAAGTTATTCAACCCTTATTGCCTGCCACATTATTAATACATATGTTTTAATGTTATTTCCGTATTCACAGTAAGATAGGGTAGACTTCGCTCTGGCGTTCTATCAAATGCCAGTATTAGGGTTTCTGAGCACGATTTCAACTCCCGTTAATGTAAAGTCCTGCGGTCATTTCGTCAGATGATGTGACGCTGAATTGGGTTTGGTATTTTATTAATGTACGCCCTGTTGCTGCTGTTTACATGGATTTGGATATTTTGTTCATGTTTATAATGTGATTTATTGCCTAGGTATTTTTAAGCAGATCTTTTATGTATACTTCTATTATTTAGTGATGATCGTTAAATAATAGAGAACAGGTGATGAGAGTTATAAAATCTTAAGGTAAGAAGCAGTGCCGTGCTGATTTGTAAGCGAATCGGGCTGACAAGACCTCTCGCTCACTTAAAACCGGCATAAAGTGACAGGTACGCTGTCGCGTTTCGTGCGGTTTGTGAGGGATGTGTACTGACGATAGTTGAACGTGACAACTTCATAAGAAAATGGAACGCCTTACAGCGAGATAACGCCGCACGCGTCATGTTTTTTCGTACTTGCAGCCGGCTCCATCGAATTATAAGACGTTGTCACGTCAAAAGCTTAGACGGATGCTACAAAAAATCTGCTGCTGTCTGCTCCAGATATCACGTTCTCTTATATTTTGTCTTTTTACATGGTTTTCTAATGTTACGCGAATTGTACTCATTATAATGAAACAACTTAACGGATCATATTGCTGTACAGTACCCGAAACATCAGGCAAAACTTAATAAACCAGGATAAAATCCGTAAAAGTTGTTTAACCACGGTAACATTATCCCATAATTTAATTGAAAAATCATCGTCATTATCGACCCTTTTCTGCTGGACTGCTAGATTAGGCCCTTTCAATGTACGCCAAGACGTCCTATACTTCGTCTCAGACACTAATTATTATATGTTTCAGTGGCATTCGATCCCACCAGGATTTTTATTCGAAGCCAATACATTTGAACGTAAAATCTAGCCCAAAACATTCACGTATATCGTCAGCCGATGGTTCCTCAAACGATCTGTTTGTTTTCTCTAACTGAAAGGATTGGGCCGGATTTTTAGCTGAAAGACTTCACTTAGCTGATTGCTGTGTCAATACATTGTAATATATTAGCTATCCGGAGTAAGTCATGGTTACATTCTTTAACCAATTCTCAGGGTTTATTGGAAGACTGAAAGACTGACTGAAGACTTAAAACCCCTTCCTGTGAAATACATAGACTTCTTAAATAATTTGAAAATAAAAGGGAACGATTACATTCTCGTCGTACTCGAAATATTCCTGCGGTAAATCCATAGGCGTTTTGTTTTATTATTTAAGATTTTGCTTTCATTTATTAGTTTTCATAAGTTTTATTAAAGTGTGCAGAATTTTTGATAATAAAGCCTCCAAAAGTGACAGTATTATTAAAAAATCGATTGATCCATTTTCGAATTTCTTGATTACAAATGAGTTTCTCCTCTTTATTAGTACATAGCGTCATCATAATCATCATCATCATCATTAACATTTCCAGCCCATTTCCGCCCACTCTCAATGAATGCCAAAACGACCATTTTAGTATTTTTATAAAAGAAAACCGTACCTCATATTTGGCTTTGTTCCATCCTGATTCCAGTTGAAAATACCCTTACCTGTTATTTGTAAAGCGGGAAAAATGTTTTCGCGTCGAGACAAGCGGAAACATGTAATGAAAGGATCCAAACTATTTCCTAATATGACATTTTCTCTTTATACACTTGTATGAGTTAATTTTATATAAAGGGAATTTAATATAACGTTGGCTAGTAATTACTTTCTTTGATATCATTTCATATTTTGCTTTTATATGTATTCATTTATCTATTTATTTACTATATATTCTGCGTTGGTCGCTGCTTATTTATATGGGAAACAACTTCGATGTGGTTTAAAAGGACAGGCTTACTGGCACCGAATATTTCTTAGGTCTTCATTTCTTAGGATAGGCACTAAGTTATTGACTAGTTCCAGGTCAACCTATTTATATTTGTGGGCGACGCTAGCTACTCACCATTGTGCTCAACTGTCAGTTTGCCTAAAGAACATAAAAGCAGGAAATATATATTTTCTATTGATGTAGTTATTAAGATGTCTTTACTATCGTTTAGACTTTTGAAAGCTGTTTCCAATTCTCATTTTGATAAAATATGTTGTGTGTGTTCAAGTGGGTTCGAGAATGGTTTAAATTCACAATTCGGTCGAGCAAAATGTTTTGTCCGGTCCGCTAGTATTTATGCTATTTATTATTATACCATAATTTGAATCTGAATCAATTTACAGGTTAATACTAAAGTATTAAATTCAATTCGAGTTGGTCTCGCTCGCACAAACACCTCTTTTTATTTAAAAATTGAACCTTACGTTGCGTAGATAGAGTTTATTTTTTCAGTATTATCTTCCATCTTGCTCACTCTTCAGCATCTTTCTATCCTTGTCTCACAGTTGAGTGTGTGAAGCTAACCGACTTTATTAATAGGTAATGAAATAAATTAACTTTATCTAGATCCTTCCAGATGACCTGGCTCTTAAATTCCCATTTAGACGTTGTAGAATGAAAAAGTTTTCTTTTTCTTGTTTAGTGGTTTATCGCCATGATCAGTGATGTTACTTCACCTTTTATTATATAACACGACAGACATTGTACAAATGTAACTTATACACATCGTTTTGTCCTGAAGAATTAATTTTTTTTTAATGTCATAAGGACGCAACCGAGCAGTCGGAGCCTTATGGTGACTAACGACGCCCATAGACATCCGCACAACCGAAAGTTAAGCTCTCCTTTTCTAAATCCCCCAATGGACCACTGGAAACTCACAAAACGCGACATAGCTGTCACTTGACGCCAGTGTTATGTGAGTGACAGGTACCACCCCGGTCGTGCCGGCCCAATTCGGCTGAAAAGCATATCACTACCTCTTACATAACATACACAAAGATTCTTCTCTGTTTGTCACTGAAATTGTTCTAAACGGCTTGACCGATTTTGATGAAATTTGTCGCGTGTGTTTAAGTGGATTTGAGAATGGTTTAGATTCCTAATTCAGTCCACTACAAAATGTTACACAACGTTAGTCGGGTCGACTAGTATTTTTATCTTATAACACTGGGAACATAAGAACCACCATATTCCAAAAGAGACCCTATTTTCTCCAAGCCTCGGCTATAGTTCTACTTTCCTATCCCATCCCCCATAAAACACTCCCTGGTACCAAGCCCTGTCATGTTTGGTACCTAGATGCAGCAAGACAGTTTCAGCATCGTTTAAGCATATTGTAGCTTAGTTGTTATCTGTCGGTGATTTATCATGTAATTACCGGTTGGCGTAATTCAGAGGCGCCAGCGTGTTGATAATAAGTTATACATTACAAGATGGTTCTATACTGACTAGAGGAGATACCGGTGGCGGATTTGGAGACCGATCCCGGAACCGCAGCAACAACAACTCTGACTTGTAAAATTGTCATGATTTTATTTTAGTCATGAGGTTTTATGTGATAGACAAACTGACAGATGTGCCTGATGGTTGCTAAAGATTGACAAGCTCTCTCCTACTTTCATTTTGATTCAAATATATTTATATGAAACCCTTATTTCTTGATCTTATTAATTTCAAAAATACCGATTTCTAACTAGAACATCTTTTGCCTTATACTTCTTCGCCTGATTTCCAGCAGTACCTGCTCTCATCAAAATTGCAACTTATAGTGCCTTTGTGAAATGCTCATATTCCTCGCGTGGTTTCGAGGACATCACAAACATTTCTATGGTAGTTTCCTCGAAAAAAGTCGAGGAGAGCTGTACCCCTCAGTATCATAACCTAAATTTCGAGGTGATCAACGACTTTAAACGTGATATTCGAATCCGCAACTGCTTCTCCCTTGCGGCGCATCATTAGCGCTCGCAAAAAGACACGATATGAATAGGAAGCGATACTTTCCGAGTTATGTATATAAAAACTCGTTTGTCCGTTCTTAAATATTTCCTATATCTCACTAAAACGGTTTAGAACCACCGCCCGCTTCTCCGTCAGATCAGAGATATAACTGGGGAGAATATAAAATTCTAACTTTATGTTAGTTGAATAGGCAAAATAACCAGTAGTCAAAGTAGCCTTTAAACTATACTATAGCAAATTGAACCGACGGTGCTTCTCTTTGTACCTCTCTATTAGAAGAGGGGACAAAAGAGCAGAGGGGACAAGGGGCGAGCATGGGAACATCACCCCATTGTGCTGTCCCGACGTTGGGAGGGTATGATCTGTGGTACGGGACCAACCCTCTGTGGAGGTGGTGTCGGACCCTTGAAGGACTGACTTGCTACCAGTGCCCTGTTTGGAGCATTGGTGGCACTCGCCGGGTTTTAGTGCGTCCACCTTACCATTTTTCAGACGCAGCGAGTCCCACATACCCGCCTGGGGAGTTCCCCCCTCCCCATCGGAATGGCTCAGAGCATTTCCCGGCGTAAAAGAAAAAATAAGTTATCTAAGTCAAGCTGTCGACTATTATAAAATTAATGTCAACATAACTTTGAAGTGACGCTTAGGTCATATCTGAGTTGCCAACTGCAGTTAAAGTTTGTTGTCTTAATTATTATCTGTCCCTAAAGTGTTAACATTAAACGAGCGGAAAGTTAAATTGTTATTATATAAATAAACGACACCACGACTTCAAATATTTATACTAACGAACCCGACAGACGTCATGCAGTGAAAACTAAAGGGGACCGAATTTCAATTTAAGTCATGATCGAATCCACTTGACACACAAACGATTTCATCAAAATCAGTCTAGCCGCTTACAAGGAGTTCACTGGCTTTTTTTTATGTTACTTGGATAAGCAAACTGGCAAACGTGCCACCTGATGGTAAGTGGTCGACGTCGCCCATGAACATAAACTAGTTTACCTGGAACGAGCCCAGGCAACTCATCTATGTGTTGCCTATCCTGAGACATAAGATGTTAAGTCTCGGTGCCAGTAAATACACTGCCTGTCTTGCCCTTCTTTCCGAAACACAGCAAAGCTGTTTCACGGGAGAAACAAGCAAGATGGTGGTACCCATGCAGCCGGGAGCGCGGCACAGCGCTTCCCTCCCACCGGTATATCAATGTAATTTATTCCGGAGCTGAACGGAATTCCAACTGATTATTCGGTTTTATTTTATTGTTTGTTTCTGTAGGTCTGTCTGGACCCCACCATGGTTCAGGCCTTGACGTGACGGTGGGGCTCTGTAGCCTAGGGTGAGCCCAGCACCTTGGGCGAAGCTAATTGAGCCGAGGGGGCTCTTTGTACCCCTCTTATAAGAAGAGGGGGCAAGAGGCAAGGACAGGAACCTCACCCCATTGTACTGTCCCGACGTTGGGAGGGGTTGTTGTGTGGTGCGGGACAACCCCCTGTGAAGGTGGTGTGTGTCCCTTGGGGGATTGACTAGCCGTCAAGGTACCCTGTTTGCTCATTAGATCCGGGGCACCTCATCAAGGCGGCATTGGTGCACTCGCCGGGTTTTAGTGGGTAGAGCTGCGTCCACTTACTACCTTTCGGGCGCAGCGAGTCCTACATACCCGCGTGGGGAGACCCACTCCCCCGCGGGAAGCCTCAGAGCATTTCCCGGCGTTAAATAAAATAAAATGTCTGTCTGGAAATACAAGACTTTCCTATAGAAAAGCAAGATTCTACAATAATGAGACTATTAAATTCAGGAAGAATTTCTCAAATCCAATTGATTCTGAAATTAGAGAGTTGCCCTTATCTTTACTTATATTATAAATGTGAATGTGTAAGTTTGTTTATTACGCTTTCACGCGAACTACTTAACCGATCATCATGAAACTTGGTAGGATACTTTTTTATAAAAAAAACTAAAATCTTATCCTGCGCAGACGAAGTCGCAGGAACCAGCTAGTCTTATATAATTCTGTAATTTCACTGAACTCCGAAACGGCTGGACTGATTTTAATGATGATCTGTGTGTGTGTTCAAGATTCAAATCCAAGATTTATATACACTACAAAATGTTTAGGCCTACGTCTGTACACCCGCTAGTATTAGTGGAGATTTCTGCAAACCTAAAGTCCATATGACATTTAAACCTAAATCTAGGTCATATTGATCGATAAAAGGTCCCTATCGCTATCACGTCTCGTTCATTAAAGCTATGAACAGGGCGAGGGAATTAATTGTCCAACTGAATTACGACCCCTAAAGTTGTTAATGTGACGTCTTTTTGGATTTTACTGTGAAGTTTGAACTGAACAAACTGACTATATTCTGACAAAATTGATTTTTAAACTGTAAATAATTTGTAGTGAAAATAATATATTATTTAGTCCTACATAAGTGTATGGGTGACTATCGATCCCACCATGGTTCAGGCCTTGTCGTGCCGGTGGGGCTCAGTAACCTAGGGTGAGCGGTGCACCTTGGGCGAAGTTAATTGGGCCTTTCTTTCTTCTTTGTACCCCTCTTATAAGAAGAGGGGACAGAAGAGCAGGGGGCAAGGGGTGAGGATGGGAACCTCACCCCATTGTACTGTCCCGACGTTGGAAGGGGTTGTTCTGTGGTGCGGGTCAACCCCTCTGTGGAGGTGGCGTCGGTCCCTTGCGGGACTGACTAGCCGTCGGTGCCCTGTTTGTTTTCTAGATCCGGGGCACCTCAGCAAAGGCGGCATTGGTGGCACTCGCCGGGTTTTAGTGGGTAGAGCTGCGTCCATTTACCAGCTGTCGGGCGAGTCCCACATACCCGCGTGGGGAGACCCACTCGCCCGCGGGATGCCTCAGAGCATTTCCCGGCGTTAAAGAAAAAAAAAGAAATGGGTGACTATCGACGCCTATTCACATCCGCACAACCAAAGATAATGCAGATGCGTTGTTCTCCTGTTCCCTAACCCCCCTAATGGGCCACGGGAAACCAACCGCACGAAACGCGACAGCATAGCTGTCACTTGACACTCTTAAACGGTACAGACTTGTATTTAGTTTTAAATGGTTTGGAACCTACGAATTTAGTGTAAACCATATCCCTAAAACCCACAAAACTAGGGGTTTTTTATGTTAGTTGGATAGGCAAACTGGCAAACGTACCACCTGATGGTAAGTGGTCGACGTCGCCCATGAACATAAACTAGTATACCTAGAACGAGCCCAGGCAACTCATTTGTGTGTTGCCTATCCTGAGACATAAGATGTTAAGTCTCGGTGCCAGTAATTACACTGCCTGTCTTGCCCTTCTCTCCGAAACACAGCAAAGCTGTTTCACGGGAAAAATAAGCAAGGCGGCACAGCGCTTCCCTCCCACCGATACCCATTCATTGTGACATCAAAAACGGTCTATTGTACAAAATGGACTCGTGTTCAAACAAAAACCTTATGAAAACTAACATTCCCCATCACAATCCGCGACAACAGTTGTTACCATTAATATTACATTTGATGGTATGTTGGCTTTTTGCTCGCATAGTTCAAACAAGATGGCGTATTTATGTTAGACAAAGGTTTTTGTTTGCTGACAAATTAAATTTGAGAACTTGATATTTAGCTAGCTGTCTACATTAACCGTGTGCAATAAGATTAATATATAATATAATATATAAATAAATAATAATATCAACCCTTATGTCCCACTGTCTCCACGAAATCAGGCAAGGTTTTTTAGGCCAAAGTTCACAGATGGTCCAATGCGGGTTCGTGAACTTCCCACACCTTCGAAGACTTAATCTCATGAGGCATGTGTTTGCTCATGATGTTTCCTTCACCGGTGAGCAAGCTCTCATGGTCAGGTGCACGTAATTTAGAAAAACTCATATCTAGGCATCACAGGGGGTCAGGATCGAACCTGGACCTCGCGGCTCTCACTCAAGAGACCGAGCCCATACCCACTAGGCCATCGTCGCTCAGTCGTCATTGCTTTGCAATTCTTTATTTACTGATAAGTGATAATTGTAATGACTTCTTTACTTCAATTAACGTCTAGATAATCTTAATTCCTGGCTTGAAGCTTCTGGTATTATCTGATCTATGAAACAAATGAAATGACCCCTAACTGTTGTTAATAATCATGTCAATCATAAATGAGATGATACCAGAGTATCATCACATTTATGAGACAAATGAGATGACCCCTAAACTGTTCTTAATAATAATGAGACAGCTTCTGGTATCATCCGATCTATGACACAAATGAAATTACTCCTATCAGTTGTCAATAACCATGAGACCGCTTCTGGTATCATCTCATCTATGAGACAAATGAAATGACCCCTTACAATTATCAATAATCATGAGACTAAGCCCGCACCTAGAGGCTAGAAGGTTCCATGCTTTTATTGTCACATAAAGTGACGAACAATAGTTTCAAAATAGTTATAGCTCTATACTTGATAAGAGAGCATACTTGCCTTTGTTAAAGGAAGATCTAATTGTTACGTCATGTTGTAATTTTTCTGTGATATCAAAAAAAGAGAGTCACGTTGACTACATATTGCCCACGATTACTCCTGTCCACTCGGTATACGAAGCTCCCGAAAGAAGCACGGGTATTTTCTTTGCTCCCTAATTATTAAATACCACCAACATGTTATCAATGCTTCGATTCTTGAGTTTCATACAGAAATGGTCCTCGGTTTCGACGGTGGCAGTTAGTTAGACGCAGCTGCGTTATTCTTCTCTTTTTCTGCTCACTGTTATTTTGACCTACCCATATCGCATCATGTAGCTGTCATTTCCCTTTTAATTAACTGAAAAACAACACAAATACCCCATTATGCCGGTTATTGAAACGTTATACCGAAAATTAATAACATTACCAAAACTATTGTGCTTTGTTCATCAACAAAAGCCGCCAAACAATGTTGTTTGATCCTCAACATAGTTAGCCACTCGATACGTCTCAAGTTACGGCCCGAAATGATCAAAATGAGCGCATAGGTGAGCAATTGGAGCTCCCAATTTATTAGCAATGTTGGAAATATGTGGGATATGAAGGGTCTATTAGGACCAATTAAGCGTTGAGAGATGTTATACGTTGCCAAATTTTTAATATCTACCTAAAAAGACCAACATTTTGATATTCGGCTTGATGGACCAACTTTTTAATGCATCCGGCTAAAAGGACCAACTTTTTATATTTGCCGCTAGAAGCACCAATGTTTTTAATACTATATCTATATATTTTCCGGTGTGTTTAGCTTAAGGACTGCGAAAGCTGCTTCTGTAATCACCAACTATTACCCCCACTTGTCTTGTCTGTCTGGATGAATTTTTTTATGTGATTTTAAACTGACTTACTGACGAACTGAAACTGAAATTTCGATAATAGCTTAGAAGTACATGACAATGCACGAAGATATAAAAAAAACTAATATTCGATTACAAAAATATAGCACATTAATTATAATGTTAATGACTTCATTATTGTAATTATTTTTATATATTTTTTTATTACATATATGCTATATTGCTATTGCTATAACCGTTAAAATGTCCTTATCTTAATATTTGGAGATAATGTGAAGCACTAATTCGATCCAAGGATTGTAATTAAAATAATGGAAACAATACAATAAGGGTGGCTATAAACGCGCGACTACATAAAATCGTAAAACTTTTATCATCGTAATTAAACTTAATAAATACGTTTTCGAGGTAACGACGTATATACAATTTAAGTCTTCAAAGGAAAAAAGGTTTTTAGACTTACCTATAGATACATACTACACAATGATAAAGGATTATACAAGTGAAAGATAAACTAATCATTCACGTGCTATTTTAACAAGATGACCAATTTTACTAAAAACAGCGTGACAGGAGAAAATATGGCCGGTGGGCCAAAAAAGTTCCGGAGTGGCTTTTTCTTTGAAAATGATGATAAATTATCCAACTGATTTTCATGAAATTTATATATTATGTTCTGGAAGCCCTTAAAAAGATGATCGACTTCGAACCTTATAAACATTAAGCAATTCAGGCTAGATTGGACCTAAGATCTATAATGTTCTTTTCCAGAAATACTTACTTCTACTTCCAACTAGAAGAAGATCAGACCAGCCTAGTACAACCTTAAATATATTAAATATCTATACAGATAAATAAAATTGGAGTATCTGTTTTTAGTATTAAAATATCGAGCATATAATCGAAATAGAGCCCGTTATGTGTTTTGTATGCGCTTCTGCGCTCTGATTGGGCGACTGATGACCGTTGTTGGAAGATTGGCCGACATGACGTACCTACTGGTTTCTTGAATTGCTATCACGTCAGTGACAAATCACTGACCAGTTTCGAAATTTCATGGCTCATACACAGATTTTACACACACGGTACATATACCAAAAAATTTTTTTTTTAATTTCTGTCTGTCTGTTTGTTCCGGCTAATCTTATCTTTGAAACAGTTCAGCTGATTTTGATGGGATTTTCACGGATAGATAGCTGATGTTAAAAGGATTAATTTAGACTATAAAAATAATCATCATCAATCCGGGTACGGCTGTAAATCTAACTTAAAAATAAGCTCAATAGTGTAAAATCATAACACTGTAAATTATACTTCTATCAAAGAATTGCTGAAAACTGTCGCAAGGACGCCCTTGTTCAGATCCCCTAACTAATATTAGGCTGGCGTTTGTTTGTACTTTACAGTAATTACAGTAACGCCGTTAATTATCACGTTACAGTCCCGGTAATTCGATTATATTGCTGAGATGATCTCAAATTGCTGAGTCGACAAGAGTTTTAGTAATAAGTACTTATTTCATTACTTGGTGGGACTTGGATACCAGTAGAATACTCCCTTACTTGAATACTCTTTATTACGAAGTTGGAAAAGATTATTAAAGAGCGCTTGTAAAGGATACTATAAACTGAAGTCCCATGCTGCTATGCAGCCGAATTGGACCGGCACGACCGGGGTGGTATCTCTCGCTCACATAATACCGGCGTCAAGTGACAGCTATGCTGTAGCGTTTCGTGCTGATCGTGAGTTTCCGAGGGGCGACGCATCTGCATAACTTTTGGTTGTGCGGATGTATGGGCGTTAGTCACCGTAAGGCTCCGACTGCTCGGTTGCGTCCTTATGACATAAAAAGCTTTAAATTTCCGAGACTTGCGATGCGACGTTCGCTCTAGAGTCTAGATCTTTCTCACTCGCTTGGTCCCTACTCTTTCTCCATGGCTATGTGCTTCATACGTTCGCCCTTTTTCACTCTCTCTCAATTTCAATCCCTCTTCTTGTACAAACCGTTGCACATTGTCGTGACGTTTCATCCGTAATAAATTTACCCTCATGCGCGCAAAGAAGTTTCGCTTCAAAAATATAAAAAAGGTCTAAATTTATTTCAATAAACTTGCTTTAATGATATTTAAAATGTAAACTTTAATATCTTCATCCTCATTCCGCAGATAAGTCGCGCCCGTTAAAATTTATTCGCTTGTTTCGCAGTTAATGTGCAACGTTTCCTGTACTATGCATTATATTAACTATCTGTCCGATATACTTAGCTTTTTGCTTTAAAGATAGGACTTAATATTTTTTATACAAAACCAACAAAACTCCGTTACTGTCACAGAGATATCTTTTGAACCCACATCTGGTCGACTGCTTTGTTCTCTCCTCGCTTTATTTCAAAAGTGCATAAACTAGCTAATGGTAAATAAAGCTTAATACCCTCCTCGCATAATTTCGAGGAGGAGGAAAAACATCATCGATGATTGTCTTATACATCTAATAAGCAAATATAAAAAATACCCTGGTCACCCGATTTCGAGGCGAACAGTGTCCTTTTTATGTTCGTTTGATAGTCAAACTGGCAGACGTTTCACTTTATGGTAAGTGGTCGACGTCGCCCATGAACATAAACTTGTTTACGTGGAACTAGCCCAGGCAACTCATTTATGTGTTGTCTATCCTGAGACATAAGATGTTAAGTCTCCAGCACTAATAACACTGCCTGTCTTGCCCTTCTCTCCGAAACACAGCAAAGCTGTTTGACGGGAGAAACAAGCAAGATGGTGGTACCCATGCAGCGATTCCTTCCCACCGCTAAGAATGTCTTGATGAGCTACCAGCCTTAAACTATACATTACATAAGTTTCAAATTCCCTCGCCTTACTTCCAGGATCCAGTTTCTATAGCTCATGTTTGAATGTCCACAGACCCACCATCAGCCCCCATCATCACCGGCTACGTTCCTGGTACCACCTTGGCTGCGGGCACAGTACAGAAGCTGGCCTGCATATCTACTGGAGGAAACCCGCTGGCGACACTTTCGTGGTTTAAGAACGACAAAAAGGTACGTTTTTAAAAGCTTGAGGCTCTAGGTAGAGGCCAGCAAGAATCTAAACTGCTTCTCTTTCTGCTAGTTCTACTAGACCTAATTAGCCAGGAACCTTGGTCTTTAAAAGCTCTTCACATTGGAAGACCTATTGGGACAGGAAGCCAGGGTATTCCAGGCTCTTCTGGACCTCTTTCATCCAGAAAACTTGACAGATTCCATCTGCAAACCTCAACAACGGATTTTAAGATTTGGAAAATGTAATAACTATGGAAATTTTCGGTCGAGAAAATAATGCCAAGCATGTAACAATAACAATGAGCTGGTTGTCTGTCAGTGTTGTGGAGAGTGCTCGCCAAACGTAGAGCCCTTAGGCTTGTTGAAGCGACGGATGCGAAATTGCAGTTGGATGAGAAAAGACAAAGAACATAAATTGGTTTCGAACAGACTTTCGCCCAGCCGTTGACATAACTATACAGATATTCATCATACATAACTACATAAGGTCATGTTGCTGACCCCCAAATGTTTTGTTCCCAGATCCATTCAACCTCGAAGACCAACGACAAGTCGGTCTCTTCTGAGATCTCCATCTTCACCAACGTCACCGACAACCAGGCGCAGTACCGTTGTGAGGCGACAAACAGCGCCACGGAGATTCCACTCTTCGAGACTGTCACCTTGAACGTCCACTGTGAGTAGCAGCTTCTGACCTTTGTGGTCTTAGCACACCAGCTTTAATGTCCGCAGTATCACAGGTTGCTTAAGTTGCACTGACTTTAAGGTCCTGAATATCACCTATAAAGATAATATTAGCTTTAAGGCCCGGAGTATCACAGGTTGTTTAAGTAACACCAGCTTTAAGGGACAGAGTATCACAGGTTGAATAAGTAGCACTGGCTTTAAGGCCCTGATTATCACCTATGACTTTAGTAATACCAGCTTTCTGGCCATGAGTAGAACCATAGCATATTATCTTTATTAGAGTACCAGCATCAGAAATATCCCACATCACCAGAATTGTACCTATATCCTACCTTCCTTTACCTAACCTTTGTGCATCACATTTTAGTAAAACTGGTAAGGTTCTGAGAAAGTAAGAAGTAGTTCCGGATTTGAAAAAAAGCTAGTGGCGATTGAATTGGTTTATTGCTATTTTGGCCTTTGTTCAGTGGACGGATAGAGGCTGATGATAATGATGATGATTGCTATTTTGCGATGGTTATATATTGTGATGATGTCATTAGTTGGCGACTTGTGTTCTGGTTTATCTTTGTGTAGGACATCCTCATGTCTGACCACCTTACAAAATTCTTGAACTGGTTGGCAGTAGCCAACATAGCCCATAGATCGTCCCGCCATTTCAGACATTCAATCTATCTGGATAATGCAACCATTTCAGCGTAAACATTCCAAAAAATACATTAGCCATATTAGCCTGGCCTCTAAAGAGATTTAAAAAAGATTGGGAAGCTTCCTTGCAGCTTTTGAATGAGCTTTCAAAGAAGCTTCAATTAAATTGTAAAAGTTTTTAACTTCGCAATCGACACATAGTTCCTCATTACACGATGAGAGAAATTAAAATCTTTTTTGCAGTCTTTCATTTAACGGTCGTCTACCCCCTCCCTCCCCTTTCCCCCTTTTCATATGCACCGTCAAACAAACAACAAAGCGCCACTTAGGGGGGAACGAGTTAATAGTTTTTGCTGAAGTATTTTGCAACTTAGCAAAAATCAGTGTGGAAATTTAAATACCAATGAATTGTCAAATGGGTTTTGGTTCACGTAATCTAACAAAAGGAAGCTGAATAAATTGGACTGTGCAATTTTTGCAGTTTGAGGGATGCGTATCATTCCTTTTTCTTACAAACAACTTATTTTTTATAAGCATCTTTGCGAGAATTCGGAAAGAAGGACGGGCAGAGTGATTGCTAGCATCGAGACTTAGAACGTCCCAGGATAAGCAACGCCCCACCACGGTTCAGGCCTTGATTTGGCAGTGGGGCTCAGTAGCCTAAGGTGAGCCCAGCACCTTGGGCGAAGCTAATTAAGCCGAGGGGGCTCTTTGTACCCCTCTTATAAGAAGAAGGAATAATGGGCGAGGACGGGAACCTCACCCCATTGTATTGTCCCGACGTTGGGCGGGGTTGTTCTGTGGTGCGGGGCAACCCCTCTGTGGATGTGGCGTCGGTCCCCTGAGGAGCTGACTAGTCGTCGAGGTACCCTGTTTGCCGGGGCACCTCACCAAAGGTGGCACTAGTGGCACTCGCCGGGTTTTAGTGGGTAGAGCTGCGTTCACTTACCAGCTTTCAGGCGCCGCGAGTCCCACATACCCGCCTGGGAAGACCCACTCCCCCGCGGGATGCCTCAGAGCATTTTCTGGCGTAAAAGAAAATAAAAGGATAAGCAATCCATGAATGAGTCTATTTGTTATATTCTATACTCCTATTGGTTATACTATACTTGTTTCGGTTGGTATCTTGATCAGCTAGTCTGTCTGTTTAGTTAACTTATCCTACTAATAGGTAAAAATGCAGCCCCAGATCATAAGCTCTTGAAAGAATAGGCAAAATTCTGCCATCAGATTTTGAGTCTTTTCATGATAATTTAGGCAAACACCCAATTCTAACCACACACTTTGGGCAAAGGTCAGGAATTATCCTGAAGTTTAAAAACCTGCTAATCGCCAATATTTGAGACAACATCTTATAACTCAGGATAGGGCAACATAAATGAGTTGCCTGGGCTAGTTCCAGGTATACTAGTTTATGTTCATGGGCGACGTCGACCACTTACCATCAGGTGGTACGTTTGCCAGTTTGCCTATCCAACTAACATAAAAAATAACAATCTTAAGAACTATGGACTTTTAGGGAGAAATTCCATCACCGTCTAACACATACCTTTTATCCATATGGGCAAACCGAAGGGCATAAAATAACTAGCCCTTACCAAATGTTTGACTTTGAAATATTTTGTCATCAGTCGCTCCTGAAGCTGTGAAGGTGCGAGCTGAACCAGAAGAGCTGAAGCCGGGAATCGAAGCGACGCTGTACTGCGACGCCGCCTCCAGTAACCCACCAGCCACGCTGTCGTGGTGGAGGGATGGTATCCCTGTGCAAGGTAAATTAAAACTTTATTTCTATATTAAAACTCGAAAGATTGTACAAACCATTTTAGAGTGGACGGAATTCTAAGTCTTAACCATTCTCGAATCCACTTCAACAAACAAAAAGTTTCATTATAAACGGTCCAGCCGTTTAGGAGTTCAGGGATATACACACGCAAAAAAATAGGTGGGAAGGAAGCGCTGTGCCGCGCTCCCGGCTGCATGGGTACCACCATCTTGCTTGTTTCTCCCGTGAAACAGCTGTGCTGTGTTTCGGAGGGAAGGGCAAGACAGGCAGTGTCATTACTGGCACCGAGACTCAACATCTTGTCTCAGGATAGGCAACACATAAATGAGTTGCCGGGGCTCGTTCCAGGTAAACTGGTTTATGTTCATGGGCGACGTCGACCACTTACCACCAGATGGCACGTTTGCCAGTTTGCCTATCCAAACTAACATAAAAAAAAAAAAAACTCGTGTCACGGTGTACGTAATTGAACTCCTCCGAAACGGCTCGACCGATTTTCGTGAATCTTAGCGTGCATATCGGCTAGGGTGGAGAATCGGACAACATTTTTCATCCCCCTAAGTGTCCCCCTAAGGGGTGGTCCAGCCCAATTTTTTTTCATTTTTTTGAAATAAGTTAACGCTGGCGAAGCTGCGGGCATCAGCTAGTTTATATATATAAAGATTAATTAAAGTGTTTTTCGCTGTTTCGCGGAGCTCTTTTTGAGCGTGTACAATCGCGTTTGGTGAAAATAAATAGCCTATGTGTCTTCTGATGTATAAGCTATATTATTGCAAAGTTGCATTAAAATCCATTCAGTAGTTTTTGCGTGAAAGAGTAACAAACATCCATAAATACAAGCTTCCGCGTTTATTATATGACTAGCTGGTCATATAATAAACGCCCGCGACTTCGTCTGCGCAGGATAAGATTTTAGTTTTTTTCATAAAAAGTATCCTATGTTACTTCTAACACCTCCAAGAATATGTATGTACAGAAATAATATTTTTATAATATCTATGAGGTGATTTTATATAGAAGCATGATTTTAGCATCAATTTTTTATATCGATTGCCAAATAAGCGGTGGGATGCGCGATGCCGCGCTCCCGGCTGCATGGATACCATCACCTTGCCTGTTTCTCCCGTGAAATAGCCTTGCTGTGTTTCGGAGAGAACAGCGGGCTTAGTCTTGACTCTCGACTCTTGACCTGTCAATCGGTACTCTTGTCGACGTATCGACTTCGAAAGCGAGTTTGGGATCGAAAGACGAATTTCCACAGTTCAACGTCAAAATATTGCCAAGAGTGCGAAAAATGTACGAGATTGAGAAATACCAATTTCAATTAGTTGCATAAAATTCCACTGTGATCGTGTCAAATCGTGCGCTAGTGTAGCGTACAAAGTAACGATTGACAAGTTCTCGATCCCAATCCTAAATTTCAATACGATCGAGTGTAAGAGTAAGCCCGCTGGACAGGCAGTGTAATTACTGGCACAGAGACTTAACATCTTAACAGATCCGGGGCACCTCACCAAGGCGGCACTGGTGGCACTCGCCTGGTTTTAGTGGGTAGAGCTGCGTCCATTCACCATCTTTCGGGCGCAGCGAGTCCCACATACTCACCTGGGGAGACCCACTCCCAGGGGATGGGTCTTTCACTGGCATATAGCTGATGTTATAGGGAGTAACTTAGGCTATACAATAATCATCATCAATCCGCGTACGGCTGTAAATCTAAGTTAACGCGGGCGAAGCTGTGGGCACCATTTTTAATATTTTCGCCGTTATCTGTAGAAATTAGAATTTCTTTTGAAAGACTTCTTTCTTAGCGCTTGACAGCTATTTGATATCTTTAGATTAGAACTGTATTTATTCTAGACTTTACAAAGGATGACCAAGATTACATCTCTTGATCATCGCTAGATATGATATGAGTACAGCACTATAGTTTATTGTATGATTGTAGTAAATTAAATCTAGTTATATGTATCTGTGATATTTTAATATTGTGTTTCTTAAACTATTTGCTGTTGTCTCTAGTGTGTAGTCAAAGAAACGATTTTCTTTCTTTCTTCTTTCTTTCTTTCATGGTTTTACTTGGCTCTACTTAAACTATTAATTACTGTTTCCACATGTTTATGCGATTTTTTCTCTTATTATTATGAAAATTTTAGTAAATTTTTCATAATAATAAGAGAAATTGTTAGAAGTTTTTATTACGCAATCTTTAAACGCGATATAATCGTCTTTAATCTTGATACACACACACACACACACACACACACACATACTACAATAACTTCAACCAAATCATACATACCTTCTTTGTTTTTCTGGATTGGTCTAGAAAATTGGTTTAGTCTAGGACAGCGTTTCCCATTTGGTGGATCGAGACGCGGTACCGGGCCACGAAACAAATACCAGGTCGCACCATTGCCTCCTTATTTGAAACAAATACTAGGAGAGCTTAACTGACGAGACTAGAATAAATAATGTAAAAGAAACAAAAACCCGACAAAATAACATTTGAATTTGGCGCCAAAAATCCGCCATTTTGTTTTTTATTTTATTTTGATATAGGAACTTAATGTCACTCATAGTAAAAACGAATCTAACGACACTTCTCAAGCTAACACCATCGAATCGTTCAGCCTGCAAAGCGTGCCAAATAATTATACATACATGCATACTCTCGAAAAACATAACCCTCCTTCTGGCGCAATCGCGTAAAAATAAGCAGCTTTATGCTTCTCATTAATTATTTTAATACATCCATAAGTATTTGCAATAAATGTGCTTTATTTTACCTAATATATCAGGGGGTTTAAAAACTTAAGTAGATCACGAAGGTGTACGAAATTTACCGAGCCATAACAAAATACAGTTTGGGAAACGCTGGTCTAGAAGACCTTTAGAAAGTCTTTGAGGAATACAAATAGGCATAGACTAGAAAATCTGAAGTTTTGGATACTAAAGCACGCGTATTCCAGGTCTTCCGATGCAACTGAAGAAGGGCCTGCATGGAGGGACAGTCTCCACGATTGAACTCAAGCTGAACATTACCAAGGAGCTGAACGGGGCGGTGTACACCTGTCAAGCCATGAATGAAGCATTGCAGAGGAGCGTTCATGATGCACTCACACTTAAAGTATTATGTAAGTCTCTGCTCTTTTTTCACTCTTTTTTATGTTAGTTGGATAGGCAAACTGGCAAACGTACCACCTGATGGTAAGTGGTCGACGTCGCCCATGAACATAAACTAGTTTACCTGGAACGAGCCCAGGCAACTCATTTATGTGTTGCCTATCCTGAGACATAAGATGTTAAGTCTCGGTGCCAGTAATTACACTGCCTGTCTTGCCCTTCTCTCAAACACAGCGAAGCTGTTTCACGGGAGAAACAAGCAAGATGGTGGTACCCATGCAGCCGGGAGCGCGTCACAGCGCTTCCCTCCCACCGGTTATCAACTTTAAACCTATGGCTTTCAATGCAAACGTCCCATCCTTCATCGGCGACATCGTCATACCGGAGGCTAATGTCTCTCTGAATACTGACCTCGCATTTTCTGTAAAATTAGAGTTTCTGTAAAGACGATAACTCATGTATTCTTTTTTCACCGGGAAATGCTCTTAGGGATCCCTCGGGGGAGTGGGTCTCCCCACGCGGGTATGCGGGACTCGCTGCGCCCGAAAGGTGGTAAGTGGACGCAGCTCTACCCACTTAAATCGGCGAGTGCCACCAATGCCGTCTTTGGTGAGGTGTCCCGGATCTGTTGAGCTACAAGGCACCTCGACGTGCATATTGTATCTCTTTGTTGTCTGTCCGTCTATCTGTTAAACTAAACCTATACTTTCCACTGACTGATATAGAATCATAGACTTGGGTAAGAACCTGGGTCTCACAGCAAAGGAAAAATCTGAAAATTTTATGTTATAATAATAATAATATTATATTAATAATATCTTTGGACGCTTTCACACCACGTCAATCTGGTCCCGTGGTAAGTTCTCGAAGAACTTGTGTTACGGGTACCAGACAACGGAAATATATTTAATACTTTTATACTATACATATATTTAAGATTTGTATTATATAATACACATATTTAATACACATCCATGACCCAGGAACACAGAAAATATTTTTGTTCCCTGGCGGGATTCGAACCCGCAACCTCCGGCTTGAGCGCCAACGCCCTTACCACTGAGCCACAGAGGTCGTCAAAGTATTATTACGTTTGTTTTTTTAAAAATAACCTTTACGTCTAGACGCTCCCATCTTCGACGAGTCGACCCAGTACACTGCTGTTGGGGTGGAGAACGAACCGCTGGTTATCATGCTGAGAGCTGAAGGGAACCCTGGGAGCATCACCTACACCTGGACCAAGGATGGCCTGCCCATCACGCAGTCGTCGTATAGCACGTCAAGTAAGCTCTTTAAGTGGAGGGGGGTCGACCAAGTGTGACATTGTGTGACAAGGGGTGGGAGTCCTAGATTTTGTGACGTCATATTTCCACATCCACACGTCTGTTATTAAAAATCGAATTATAAACAAATAAAGAAAAAGAAATTCAATGTGTAAAATTTCCAAAATATGTGACGTCACACTAGGATAAATGTAACCAACTGTGACAACGACGGGGGAGGGGGTCAAAATATCTTGAAATTCGTGTGAGGTAATTTACGGATGGTCTTGAAGAAGATTCAACGCTAAGTACCACTACCACGTGGAGTTGGAGACGAGAAGAATCGGCCTTCTTGCCATTCATTGAAAGAATAGGTTATATGGATGTAGTGCATGAACAGTATGGCTCTAAGGAGCTAAACTGGCAGATTGTAAGAGGTAGTGCCATGCTTTGCAGGCGAATTGGGCCGGCACGACCGGGGTGGTACCTCGCTCACATAACACCAGCGTCAAGTGACAGCTGTGTCGCGTTTGATGTGGTTTGTGAGTTTCCGGTGGCCCATTGGGAGGATAGGGAAAAGGAGGGCAATGCATCTGCATAACTTTTGGTTGTGCGGATGTCTGTGCTGCCGTCCACTAACTAAAAGGCCGTTAAGCCACAGTTGGTCGTTTTTCACTTTTTAATGTAGTCTTAAACAACTTTCGATGCTCTATCTTTTGGTGTAAGAATCATTTTTCTATGATTTATAGTTTTAGAGATACAGAAATTTGCTGAGCAGTTAAACCACATAAATTTCGTTACTCCCTTAATTAAAAAGCGGCCAAGCCACAATACTTCTCTAGAAAGACGTTAACATACTTTAACGGCAAATTTATGTATCATTTTTTCTAAATTTACTTAACTAAAAGTACGTTATCTAGTCATGCTTGACTAAAAAGCAGCTAAGCATCTTTAACTACCTTCATGTATTGTGTCATACAAATAACCATCTGAACATCGTGCCTTAACTATAAAGCAGTTATAAAGAAAAACTACACTAGAAAGCAGTTATACGCCAATAGCGGCTTTTAAGTTATGTATTGAAAATAGTATTAGCTAAATATCAATCGCTAGAGAGCAGCTAAACGACAATACTAGACTAAAAAGAAGTTAAACGCTTGTGCTTTGCGTAACGCAAATAGCGTAATAAAATAGGCTGAGCTGGTCAAACGCAAACGGTTTGACCAGCTCAGGCTATAATTCCTTCCTTTTCATTTCGGTGCTCGTAGAGATATTATTACGGAACATATTGAATCTTCCAATCCCGCTGCACCGCACTATCGTCGTGAACACGCTCCTCATCGTCGTTATTTGCCCAGAGAAATTAATATTACGTTTATGTATTCTGACTTTTGTTCGAAATATCCAGAATACAGAGTAGGCTATGAGTTATACCGATCACATCTAAAGAGTCTAAACATATCGTTCGCTCGACTAGGAAATGAGGAATGCGAAATATGCGAATCTTACAGATTACATAGTCTTTATACAAACCATAATGTTCGCACGCAAACTATACCTGATTGTAATGGATGTTCGACATGCCCATGTCGAACATCCATTACAATCAGGTATAGGTATTTGCCCAAAACACCATGACAAGTATAAAAAGGCAAGAGAATTAAATGATTTACACAAAACTTTGGAACAGACTACTCAACAGATATATTTTAGTAGCGACTTAGAAAAAGTAATTATTTTACCACGACTAGATAAGTTTAAATCCGTAATTTTTTGTCGATTTTGATGAGGAATATGTGTCTCAACCGAAAGGAATAGATGAGGAGAGAAAGATTAATCTTTTAACAAAGTTATCGCCAATATACCTAAATATAAGATGGTATTTTGGCAAAATTTACCGATCATTGAAGGATATAATATATCTGAATTGAACCAGAAGAAAAACAAAAGCAACGTAATTTTATAAACTAGGATATGTAGTAAACATAAAGACTGAAAAAGTGCCTTTAGAATAATGTTGTTTTTTAAAATATTTTATTAAATATTTTTGTTTACTTTATTACTTCATTTTAATATTATACTACACGAGTTTTACTAGGTATATAAATTGGTTATTTATCTAATCTGATTTACTCATTTTGTTAAAGTTTTTAATTAGTATTTACCTAAGCATAAAAAATGGTCAAATTTATATTTTTTATATAAACTCTAATATTTAATTGATTATGACGTTATGTGTTACGCACAATTAGATTATTTCAACTTTGCAATTATTGATCTCTGATTGTGATATGTTTATTTCATAAGTGCATAGGAATTTGAATTATTTTATTATATAAATCGATTTTTACGGCATTTCCTGCCTCGCACGACTAATATATGGAATCAGCTGCCTCCTACGGTGTTTCCGAACCGATACGACTTTAGGGACGTTCAAGAAAAGAGTATACTGATATCTGAAAGGCCGGCAACTCACCTGCTAATCCACTGGTGTAGCGGGTGTCTGTAGATGTCGCTCTTCACTTACCATCAGGTGAACCGACTATCCGTTTACCCACTCATCTACATAAAAAAAACCAATGTGTGCCATAAAACTTTCAAAAACGATACTTACATGTTTTGGGTATTTTTATAAAATAATTATAATATAATTTTTCCTATTGTTTCGCGAATACTGATTAATTATTATTAAAGATGTAATTGCGATCTCATTACTCAATAAGATTTGTAAAAGTTTGATTTAACTTTTTATTTAACGTTTGATTTAGTTTTTTTATAAATTTTATATTATTTAATTGATAATAAGCTATTTGTTAAGTTCCTACACAATTGAATTAGACGTACTGATTGTCTATTCTTTTTTATTAATAAATAAAGTTCTGATTTTCATAAAATAGTTTTTAACTTCTCAACTTTTTACCGGCAAGTGCTTATTTAAAAGGCAGTTAATTGCGAGCGAGATGTCTTTAACTGCCTTCTAGTTAAGCAATAGGAGAATCAGAATAAAAATATGTTTTACAATACCGAGCTTAAAAGCGTTTAAAATCCCATAACTGCTTTCTAAGTAAGCAAAGTTAGTCTTTTAAGTGTTAGTTACTAGGCTACAAGTCTGTTAAAATCCTTTAACTGCTTTATAACTAAGTATATTTTGATAACTTTTACTAAAATGACAAGACATGGCAGCTACTAGATATTGCTTTACTATAACGCAGTTAAGGTATGGTTAGCGGCCTTATAGTGCAGTATATTATGTAAAAATGAAAAAAAATGCTTAGCTAAAAGTTAGAAAATGAATTTAAATAAAATGTGATTAATATAAATGAATGAAATATATCACATATTGTACACAAAGACTATGCCAACGTATATAACTTGCAACCTTGTTCCTAGGTAGCATACTTTTCAAGAGACATCAATTCCCACTTATTTTTGCGTTTTCTCGAAAACTACTTTTTGCACTTAGCTGCCTTTTAGTTAGTGGACGGCAGTGTGAGCGTCGGTAGTCACCATAAGGCCCCGACTGTTCGGTTGCCTACTTATGGCATAAAAAACGCAATCGAATCTCTGACTTACTACTACTACTCAGGACTAGTAGTTAATATAGTAACTAAATTACTGACTACAGGCCAAACACACCTGCTTGAAATCCTAAAGAAATAAACCCTCGATTTATAGAGTTGATACGTAAGAAGTAATTTTCTAACTTAGCCTACATTCTAAAATAAAAAAGCAATTAGGTAAATTAAAAAACAAAAAACCCGACTGCAATTGAATTTGGCGCCAAAAGTCCGTCATTTTGTTTTTTTATATATTTTGATATACCCTCACAGTAAATACGAATCTAACGACACCTCTCAAGCTAGAATCCATCGAGCCGTTCAGGCTGCGGAGAGTGCCAAACAATTATACATACATACATACTCTCGAAAAACATAACTCTTCTCCTGACGCAGTCGGGTAATGAAGAACTACTATTACTAATTAGTTAGAAGATTTGGCAAAAAACACGTGGTATATTTGCTTTTCTCTCGAAAGCTTAAAAAACATACAAACAATCCCAATTATTTACAACAATCATTAATTCGAATTTGAAAGTCAATGATACCCAAAATATTTCCAGGGTCGTCTTTATACAATTCATAATTTTTATTCATACCAAGGGCCTCTCATTAAAATGCGCTCGAAGGCTATTCTTGGGATTTCATTTGATTAAAAATATATATGTAATTCGTCTGAGGTGACTTTGAGTTAAATATGAAGTCATGGCAATGTTAGGTTTGGTATTACATAAATGGAAGGTTTTCCGATGTGGCAGAGAAAACAATATTATTGGTCAATTGAATAATTATTAAATGGGGATAATTTTAGCTATATAAAACCTATTTTTCCAGGCGGGAAGACGATTTCCGTGCGGTGGTCCTTGTTGGATACGAGTGGCCAGGGATCGGCCGTCTTGACGTTCATTGAGGGAGGCCTATGCTCAACAATGGACGGATAGAGGCTGATGATGATAGCCTATAAAAATATGGACTCACACTTCATATTTGATATAGCTAAGAGTTTTTTAAAGAAGTCCTAGTTTTTTTATATCATAGGAGGGATATATACATATATATCATTATGCAGATGCGTTGCCTCATTAACTTATGAAATTTCTTTGTGCAGACGACAGAATAATCTCGGAGGGAAGCATGCTGAACATGACTCGCCTGACCAGACATGACGCGGGCATATACACCTGCGAGGCGGTCAACTCCCAGGGAGCGGCTACCGTCAACATCACCGTCAACATTCATTGTGAGTACCACCAACATACCAACTTTTACCACCACCTACCAGTTTCTACCACCGTCTACCGCCACCTACCACTTTCGGTCCGGGTTCGAATCCATGCACCTATCGAATGTATGTATGACTTTGAAAAGGTCCAGATTCGAATCCGTTTTGTTTTCTAATTGTCAATCTTCACGTAAACACATAACAAATATTTTTTCTATTATTCAAAACTATTTGTGTCGAATAAATGTTTCTTTCTTTCTTTCAAAACAATACATGTTTCCCTGCGAGGTTCTTGTCAATAGAAACATCTTATCAAATACCCTTAATTAAAGAGGATGTTGACACGTTACGAATTCATGTAAAGTTATATTTTACGCATTAAAGACAGTACTTATTTGAAAGCCTATAATAACATTTACAAAGTCTATTTATTAAATTAAATTAAAATACGCCCGATGACGTCACTGACCAGTAAACAAACTGTCACAGCCGTCTTATCCAAGTTAAAAGTATCACCGGCGTACTGCAAGGAGCATAATATTATGATAGACTGTGCTTTCATAGAGCACGAGTATGTTTATCGGTCTGTGACGTCATGGTTATATGACAGCTTGGAGCGTTTTAGCGGGAATTTTAAAAACTATTTTTATTTACGTCTTTTTTATTATAATTGAACATATTTCTTCATTAAAGTATTTTTTCGTGTCTATATAGGGTATATCCAAGGTATATCTATAAAATAAAATCATTAAAAAAATTAGTCAACAACCCTATTGTATATTTTCAAAATATACACGGAAGCCTGTATGTCATTAAGAAGGTATGTCATAATGCTTCCATTGCAGTTGCTGCCAGCATCAAATCAGCCGCCCAGATCGGCATCGCCAACCCCAACGATGACGCCGTCCTGACCTGCTCCGCCACTGGTAAGATAAATGTTATATAGCTTAGACAATACACGGACTGGTGATAATTATTAATTAAACATGCAACAGGATGATGATGACGTGCAAATACAATTTGAAAAATTAACTCGCCTTAAGGCGCGGCTCCACCGCGGCGCATGCACAGGCTACGTACATATTGTGTTAAAATGTCAATTGCAAGAAAAATCAATTAATGCGTAGCTTGTCCGTGGGTTGCAATTGAAACAATCACATATACATTTTCTTGCAAAGTGAAACTTGACAAACGTGCGTAGGCTCTCCGTGCGCCGCGGTGGAGCTGCACCTTTATAGTGAAATATTTTTTCAAAACGGACTAGTTTCGAAGTTTACCCCCTACATACAAACTTATGTCATTGCCGACCTCTTTTCGTCCGCTGGACAGGCCTCTATCAATGAACGCCAAGACGGCTCTAACGTCGACTACAATGGCCGTGGTGGCCAATTATTCTAAATAATTCCCTTTTTTAGGAAACCCCCTGACAGCAGACCACATAACATGGGTGAGGAAAGACTACGACATATCCCCCCACTCCATCACATACGAGGCGAGGAACCAAACCAGCTACCTTCGAATCGAGCGAGCGAGTAGGGAAGACGTGGGCAACTTCGAGTGCGTGGTCAACAACGGCATAGGTGGGGAAGTGCGGCAGGAAGTCATGATGATTGTGAAGTTCAAACCCGAAATGGACACTTCGTCAATCCTGGCAAAATCTGCCACGAACGCCGGACAAGTCGGTCGCCTTACATGCAGGTTAGCTTCAAGTAAAGCAATAATTTTGTTAAGTTCTGCGTTCTGATTGGCCGACTGATGGCCATTGATGGATAATTGGGCGATGGAACGTTCACGGATCACTGGTCGGTTGAATTACTGTTGTGTCAGTGACAAATCACTGACCGGTTTCGGAATTTTATGGCTAACATTACTACTCTATCCGGTTATATATTCGATGGATTTCTTATTGGTGTTTACCCACGGCGCAAAATGGGTAGTTATGCGTTTAAGCACTAGCTTAATCAAATGACCGGATTTGGATGCTTTTTATTTGAAAGCAGCATTCCTAGTGGTGGTTCTTAGATACGTTTTATCAAAATCTGTTCAGCCGTGCGTTGGGGGTTTGCAAAGTGAAAAAAACCGCATCCATATCGTTTCAGAGCCACAGATATGGCGGTAATTCATAACACATCTGTGCGTCGGGTTTATAATGACTTGAAAAGCTTTCGATTTCAAAAGCTGCCTGATTTATAAAGCTTTTATTGATTACAAGGTTTAGCAGCTTTTGGTAATTAACATTTATGAAAGCACGCGTATTAGTAAACCGGTGTTAATTTGTTAATACACCGATACGTATTGGTGGTTTTATTCGCGTTATAATTATATTATTTTTTTATTATACATATTTTTAATGTTACAATACATGTTAACCTTAAACTAGCCCAGACAACCCTAGGTCCCCACCATGGTTCAGGCCTTGTCGTGGCGGTGGGGCTCAGTAGCCTAGGGTGAGCGGTGCACCTTGGGCGAAGCTTATTGGGCCGAGGGGGCTCTTTGTACCCCTCTTATAAGAAGAGGGGACAGAAGAGCAGGGGGCAAGGGGTGAGGATGGGAACCTCACCCCATTGTACTGTCCCGACGTTGGGAGGGGTTGTTCTGTGGTGCGGGACAACACCTCTGTGGAGGTGGCGTCGGTCCCATGCGGGACTGACTAGCCGTCGACGTGCCCTGTTTGTTTTCTAGATCCGGGGCACCTCACCAAAGGAGGCATTGGTGGCACTCGCCGGGTTTTAGTGGGTAGAGCTGCGTCCATTTACCAGCTGTCGGGCACAGCGAGTTCCGCGCGCGAGGGAGACCCACTCCCCCGCGGGATGCCTCAGAGCATTTCCCGGCGTTAAAGAAAAAAAAACAAAAAAAAAAGGACAACCCTAGGTCATAAATTATTTTGTTGTTGCGTTGTTAAAGTAACCCTTGGTATATGACAGATGCAAAGCGGCACCATCACCCAACTTCACTTGGTCAAAGGCTGGTACCAAGTTACCAGTGAACACATCCACCAAGTACTTCGCTGAGCTGCGCCGCACCGACCCCATCACGTACGAGTCCGTGCTGCTGGTCAACGACGTGGGGACCCAGGACTATGGAGCTTATGAATGTGGGGCGAGGAACGAGCTGGGGTTCAGCACCACCACCGTGAAACTGGACGTGACTAGTGCACCTGGTGAGTCTTTTTGAGACAAACTGGCAGACTTGTGATGGGAAGTGGTCGACGTCGCCCGTGAACATAAAATAGTATACCTGGAACGAGCCCAGGCAAGTGGCAACTCATTCATGTGCCTATCCTGAGACATAAGTTAAGTCTCGGTGCCAGTAATTACACTGCCTGTCTTGCCCTTCTCTCCGAAACACAGCAAAGCTGTTTCACGGGAGAAACAAGCAAGGTGGTACCCATGCGGCCGGGAGCGCGGTGCAGCGCTTCCCTCCCACCGGTTATATTATCATATTTGTGTAACTATGTTATAATAGTAAAATTTATAAATGAAAAGATTCAAGATTGCATTATAGTGTATTTATATAAAAGCTTGTTTTTACTGTATCAACGAGTTCGTATACATCAGTAACCCGCAAATACAAAACATTTTTTTGCATCAATTGCTTTATATTTGTATTAAAATATCAAATGATTTCATAGATACAAACTTGTATGTAAGTGACATATTTTTAAGCCATGCGACGACCACACTGGTGTGAGTCCTTAACTAGTGTAAGTAATCGACGACGCGATGCGAGAGTGGAAATGGCCTTTACTCCAGCATACGTGCGCCTGCAGACAGCCCGTCGAAGATTGGTCTAGACTCTAGTATAACCGCGATATATTAAGTTGTCTGTTACGTTACCGGGGCTTGGTTACTAATTTGTATATTAGACCTTTTAAAGATCGGAATAAAAAATATAGTTTCTTAAAGGATTTTTAAAAGTTGATATAAGCCCATACCTACGGAAATGAGCGGTAATGATAAGTGTTTTGTATGTAAACAAATTTCGACAAATTTGTGCTGCGACGCTGCGCTTGTTCTGCGCTCTGATTGGCCGACTGATGGGACGTACATAGGAATCACTGGTTGGTTGAATTGCTACTACGTCAGTGACAAATCACTGACCGGTTTCGGAATTTTATGCCGCACATTACTACTCTTATCAGCTTATATACTCGATGTAAGCGGCAGACGAAGTAAATAAATCTGCTTATCAAGTCGTCAAACAGCTTAGCTTAGAAGGGCAAGACAGGCGGGAATTACTGACCTTTTGCCTATCCAGCTAAAAAAGCGAGATTCTAGAATTTTCTGATATACTAGAAATTGAACAGAAACGAATATAAGTTCTAGAAAACTAGAAATATTATACCTTTTTTGATTGTATTTGTATTCACAGTACGCTCTGATATGGAGATAATATAAATAACCTGAAATGCAATATTGTTGGAGTGTATTCCATATGTTGTGCTTGTAAGGTTTTGATACATTATATACAAATACATATAGACAATTGAGGGTCTGACATGCACTGAGGGTTCCGTAAAAATATTTATATATATAATTCATCTGTGCGTGTGTATTCAACTCTTCCTAAACGACTTTTTTATGTCATAAGGAGGCAACCGAGCAGTCGGAGCCTTATGGTGACTACCGACGCCCATAAACATCCGCACAACCAAAGGCTATGCAGATGCGTCGCCCTCCTTTTCCCTATCGCCCCAATGGGCCACCGGAAATTCACACACCGCACGAAGCGAGACAGTATAGCTGTCACTTGACGCCGTGTTAAGTGAGCGAGAGGTACCACCTCGGTAGGTAGGTAGCATGACACTACCACTTGCAGCTGGACCGATTTTGATAGAAATGTGTGTTCACATGGATTCGAGAATGGTGTTCACAATTCCACCAAAATGTTAGGTACAGAAAGTCTGTCGGGACTAGGGTACGCAGCTATTTTCATGTAATGGTGTTCGAGATGCCTTTTATTATTTCTTTCTTTCTTTAACGCCGGGAAATGCTCTGAGGCATCCCGCGGGGGAGTGGGTCTCCCCACGCGGGTATGTGGGACTCGCTGCGCCCGACAGCTGGTAAGTGGACGCAGCTCGACCCACTAAAACCCGGCGAGTGCCACCAATGCCGCCTTTGCTGAAGTGCCCCGGATCTAATAAACAAACAGGGCACTTCGGCTAGTCAGTCCCGCAAGGACTCTTCTTATAAGAGGGGTACAAAGAGCCCCCTCGGCTCAATTCGCTTCGCCCACGGTGCTGGGCTCACCATAGGCTACTGAGCCCCATCGCCAAGCCAAGGCCTTAACCATGGTGGGGATGTTCTAGTTGCCCAGGCTAGTCTAGTGTTATCTCGTTTATGTTCATTCGATACTGACCACTTACCATTATGTGGCTTGTCTGCCCGTTTGTCTTGGACAAAACAGTGATCTTATAATAATAATAATAAATAATAAATAATAATAATTTTATTTGCCAGATTGTGGGTACATAACAAGGTAACAATAATTCAGTACAATCCCTTACACAATCGACTATCACCGACAGTGTTCAAATATTTAAAGTTAAATTAATACATTTAAAGTTAAAGACCTAAATATATAATTAACGCATTATTAAACATTTCAATTGCAAAAAAAATTTAAAATTATAATTAAATTGAAGAAATTAAATTACAAGATTAGAAAATTGTAAATTGAAATTAAATTATTACATCATGAAGTCAAATTACTCAATATTATGGTTTATAATGTTTATAATATGAAGTCACAGTTAAATTAAAAATAAAGCGGTCCAATTAATTAGTTGCTTAATACGTCATTGTCATTAAGATATTCTTTTACACTATAATAATTTCTTTGGTTAAGAAATTCAAAAATTTCTCGCTTGAATTTTATTAGCGGCAGATTTTTTTACAGTCTGGAAGTTTATTAAACAAAGTAATAGCCATGCGTGATGAATTGTCTGAAAAGACATATTATAAGGGTTACGCTTTGTGATTTTGAGGATCACTAAAGTATATTCATCAACTTGTATGAATAATCATTAAACCACGTCAAAAAAAGCCCCCGTTAGTGAACATCAAGATCACTCGTTTTGATGAACGGATCACGGAACCCTAAAACGAGTAAGATCAAAATGTTGTCTCGGGAGTCGAGACGCAATATTATACGTGAGGAAAATATATATTTAAATTATCATTTTTAAAATGCTCACCGTGTTCCCCACACGCTTTGGGGTTCCGTTCAATAGCAACGGAACCCGGTTACTCGGTTGACCATCCGTCTGTCTGTCTTTTGGTTGTTGGTTAGGCAAACTGGCGTGGCAAGCGTCGTCCATAAAAAAAGTGCGTCCGTACAAAGTACACAAGTCAGAAGTGAAACTTATTTGGCAAACTAATTTTGAAATCTCGATTATATTTATACTAATCTAAAGCTTTCAATTTCCGAGAGCTTCATGCTGCGTTCGCCCTTTCTCTCTCTCAATCGGTGTCCCAATCACTTTCTCCCTTTTCTTGAACAAACGTTGCACATTTCCGCGACGTGTTATTCGTAAAAAATTTACCCTCATGCGCGCAAAGAAGTTTCACTTCAAAAGGCCAAGTTAATCTGAGACTATCCCAGGTAACTAATTCAAGTGTCATCCTGAACCATAAGATGTTAAGTCTCTGTGCCAGTAATTACACTGCCTGTCTTGTTCTCTCTGAAGCACAGCAAAGCTGTTTCGCCATTGTTTTCTGCTGAATTCGTTCGCATATCTGAGATTTTTTTTTTCCGTTTTAGTAGAAATAATGACATGTTGACACTTTCTGGCAGATAATATCTCATAGCCGATCGATTTTATGTCATATGTCTATATCCAGTATATATGTATTTCGGAGAGGTCCAAGACGTCAGTCGAGATGGACCGATTACTTGGGAAGAACAAAACATGGATATGACAGGCAAAAGACAAAGGAGATTAGTAAAAAAAAGTGATTGGTAGAAAAAGGGAGATTGGTAGAAAAAATACTCGGCAGCAATAACGGGCTGTTGATTGTGATGTACAACGTCAATATGTTTCAGATCCGGTCCAATCGATCGCCGTGACTAACGTGACACACAACTCCGTCACGCTGTCTTGGTCCGCGGGCTTCGATGGTGGGCTACCGTCGTGGTACAGGATACGGTACAGGTACGTAGCTAGGATAGATTTGTGGGATTCCGTGATGCATTTACCATCTTACTCTTACTGTGTTGCGAAAAGACTTGTCTTCTTTTCTGCTCTTCCCTTTCTTTTTCTCTTCTCTTCTCTTCTTCTAAGATCACCCGTCAGGATAACCTCTGATAGTCTAGTGCCAGCGAGTATACGAATGGTCATTCTATTTAGTTTTATTTTGTACCTATATGTTAAATGGGCTCATATTTTTTATATCAAATGGTAGTTATTTTACGCCTGAAATAACAGGGACATCACAAGTGGGAAGGCGGGTATGTGGGACTCGCTACGCCCGAAAGATGGTAAGGTGGACGCCGCTCTACCCACTAAAATCGGCGAGTGCCACCAATGCCGCCTTTGGTGAGGTGCCACGGATCTGTTGAGCAACAGAGCACCTCGACGGCTAGTCAGTCTCCAAGAGACCGACGCCACCTCCACCACCACACGAGGGGTTGTCCCGCACCACAGAACAACCCCTCCCAACGTTGGGACAGTACCTTCAGTGGGGTGAGGTTCCTATCCTCGCCCCTTGTCCCCCCCTGCTCTTTGGTCCCCTCTTATGGGAGGGGTACAAAGAGCAGCCCCTCTGTCCAATTTGCTTCGCACAATGTGCTGGGTTCACCTTAGGCTACTGAGCCCCACCGCCACGACAAGGTTTGTACCGTGGTGGGAGATGGTAGCTTATTTAAGTTGTGCTTCTGATTTCTATGCGTTTTTTTGCTATAATTAATTCGTACAGGGTATCTTGCCTTTCTCCAGGTCCTCTAAAGTCATATTGGTTTCTTTCTCTTGCCGAGTCCAAAATATCTCACTAGTTGCTCCTTCCAGGAAAATCTACGACGATTCATACAAATACGAAGATGTGTCTCCGAGGAACGCTACCACATTCACCGTCCACGGCTTGGAGAGGAGCACCGACTACGTGTTCTCCGTGATGGTTATAAACAAGATAGGCCAGAGCAAGTACCGCCCTGATGACACCAAGGCCACCACGTTGAGTGAGTACCACGGTCCTACATCAACTTAGTCCAGACCAAGTCATCATCATTATCATCATCATCAACATCATCACCATCATCATCATCATCATCATTATCATCATCATCATCCTTTCTCCGTCCACTGCTGGACATCTATCCATGTATGCTCAAGTATATTTGGACATATATACCATATTTGGCAGGGTACTGGCTCAGAAACGTCTCAGAATGGACATTACCCTGCGATGACAAAAAAAAAGTGCGGGCGACGCTGATCACTTACCATTAGGTGGCACGTCTGTTTCCAATCCAATAAAGTAAAAAATGGGATTCGAACCCGCGACAGTCCACTGCCCAAATGAACAACAATAACGCCAACCTTTATACCTTCATGAATGCCAAAATTACTTGATAACTATCCATTAAAGAAATACGACTTGAAATTAAGAACTTAGCTAGACATAACATGAAGCTATTTAAGCCTGTAGTAATGTAGGCTTAGGTCTTGAAGAGGCCTAGGTTTCAGCCGTGTCTGTGGTCTGACATGGTCTGTGGTCTGTGGTCTGACATGGTCTGTGGTCTGACATGGTCTGTGGTCTGTGGTCTGACATGGTCTGTGGTCTGTGGTCTGACATGGTCTGTGGTCTGTGGTCTGACATGGTCCTTTCTGCAAACAGTTTACCCGACCATGCCAACGCTCTTAGAACATATCGTGAAAACCTTAAGGAAAACTCTTTGAAGATAGGATGGGAACCTTGAACTTATACCTTCCTCGCCTAATTTCGAGGAGTCGCGCTTACCAATAGGACGCATATATATTACTAGCTGTTGTCTGCAGCTTCGCCCGCGTTACTCAACTCCTATAAGTCGCAGCGTGATGTTATATAGCCTTCCTCGATAAATGGGCTGTATAACACTGAAAGAATTTTTCAAATCGGACCAGTAGTTCCTGAGATTAGCGCGTTCAAACAAACTCTTCAGCTTTATAATATTAGTATAGATACAAATATTTTGTATATTAAATTATAACATAATGCAAATAAACTCAATAGACAAACACGTAATATTAATTATTCAATTTAATTATTCATTACCAATTGAATTATTAATGAACAATAAAAATAAATAATTGCATCAAAATGCTAAACAGAACGGATAACATCGTGATTACAATTAGAATGGCGTTTCATTAATTATGAACTGAATAAACCAAATATCGAACTAAATATATTATGCAAATTGTTGCATTAAAATTAATTATTCATAAATTTATTCAATGAATAATTCGATAAAAATTATTATATATTTTTACGGATTTTATTGAGGCTTGTGTGAAGTGTTGCGGGTACTTGAGTTACCTTGGTCATTTGAACTAATGCTATGAGTACTTATAGATTGAATAATTTTAATTAGTACAGTCTACATCAACAATACAAGTCATATTATCTAAAATATATAGTGTCAAGTGTTATACTGAGTTGTATATGCATTGTTGGCCACGGGTCTCCTCGAAATTAATCGAGGAAGGTAGAGTTCACCTGCACTTCAATGATTTATATTATGCTACATTTCCCTTCCTCACTATTTCTACATATTTATTAGATCAACAGTATTTTTACAAAGCCAGAGTATACTTAGAATAAAAAGTGATAT
Organism: Helleia helle; assembly: GCA_963853865.1. Classification (NCBI taxonomy): domain Eukaryota; kingdom Metazoa; phylum Arthropoda; class Insecta; order Lepidoptera; family Lycaenidae; genus Helleia; species Helleia helle. The sequence goes on from OY971437.1 coordinate 3,234,530, forward strand.
TTTTTAATGCTGCCCAGACACGATCCCGTCATCAGTACAGTCGAGTTCGGAAGAGTATAATTCGTACCACGTGCCGGGCGTCCTCATTATAACAGGCACCATTGTTGGCACAGCACTTATCCTCTTGAATGTACTGTTGGTTGGGTTTTGTCTACACAGACGGACAAACAAACGGATAAGAGGTTTGCGTTACGATGCTCTTTGTGTGAGCGTACAAATGAATTTTTAAATTTAGAATCATTTTTCGGAATCTTAATCGAATAATTATTCAAAATGGAAATTGAATAATTATTAAAAATAGAAATTTAATAATCATTCAAAATGGAAATTGAGTACTTAATTATTAGAATTAATAATTTAATTATTCACGTGTACGCTTGCAGTTGTTTTTAGTTTTTCTTTTTTTTTCGTTTTTAGCTTCATCCGAAGTAGGCGAGTTGAATGTAGTGTCTACGGAATACGTAGAAACGGCGGACATGTCCAAGTCCGTCATAGTGTACGTGTCCGTAACCGGCGCCATCTTGGTTGTAATTAATGCCGCTTTGGTTGCTTTCTTTGTTTTAAAACGTCGCTCGAGACGATTGAAAGGTGGGTTTTTTATTCGTTGCTTTTTTTCATTCTATTCTTCAATGTTTAGTTTAAGATTAGGTTAATTATATTTTTTTATTAATTGTTTTACCTTAAGGGTGAATTTCATAAATTCGACAATAGCCTTAGTAAATAAAGGAGATTTTTTGTCCTAGTGAAAAGTGTATGGAAAAAAACTTGTATGGAATATATTATTAAAACTAAAGGTTTGATGAAATTACCCTTAGGACGAAAAAGGTGTGTAACTCGGGACCAAAGTAGCTAAAATAGAATTTCTAATGTTGCTTTTGGATTAAACTGTGTAAAAATTTCATGATTATTGTAAAGAGTATTTTATGCAACTTGTTCTCATTGGTTCCGTCTTACATTATTACGTCATGAAGACGCACTTTTTTATTATTAACGTCTTTGTGAAATTATATTTGCCATAGTAATTACATAAGACAAAATATGATTAAAATCTCCTCTATAACTTAAGCTTTAAATGATTTCATCGATAATATGCACTTGTGTTTTCCTACACTGTATAATAATTTAATATTTTATGCGCATATTGTAACAAAAATATACTTAACAATTTTAAATGCCCAATCGTTACAGGCTTACCAACATTCACAAATAATTTTAATGCGCGGATAAAATAATGTTTTCGAATAATTAAATATTATGTCCAAACATTAAAATTTACCATCCAATCATTTAAAACTTATTTTTCGCGCGATAACTAATTATAATTAATCACTTCGAATAATTTGTTTGACTTTGAATAATTTAATAGTGGAATAATGATTCATACTTCAACATGTTATGAATAATTATTCACACTTGAACCATTACGAATAATTATTTATTTGAACAGAGCAAGCGGGTCAGTCGTCGAAATCTGCGACGATCGAAATGTACGCGCCTTCGTCGTACAATGACACGATGACGGGGGAGACCCTCAGCTCTGTGTCGGAGAAGTCGGAGACGTACTCCCAGGACGGGGACGACAGGCAGCCGCCTCCTATACCGGAGGTGCCGAGCATGCCGAATCGGCACATGATGAATCAGGTAATTAAAGTTTTTATTAGGTCATCATCACGAATATTTCAGGACTTTCCATAAAACTAGACCTGATCAGCGATGAAACGAAAATGGGATTGACAAAACTTGCCATGATTCGGAAACAAGGGCAGGATGTCAATATAAGGGTGCGGCTCCACCGCGGCGCACGGAGAAACGCACGTTTTAAAATTCCGTTTTTCAAGAAATATATGTTACTGTTTCCACTGCAACCCACGGCCATGATTCGCTTTATTTGATATTTTCTTGCAATTGACATTTTAATATAGCTCTTCGTGCCCCGCGGTGGAGCCGCACCTTTAATACTATCACCGCGACTCTCTTACATGGCACATAGCTGCCATTTGGTATTAACATTGACTTACCATTGGGTGGGACGACGATCTCCGTGCAGTGGCCGTGTTGGATGCGAGTGGCGAGGGATCGGTCGTCTTGGCGTTCATTGAAGGAGGCCTATGTTCAGCAGTGGACGGATAGGGGCTGATGATGATGAACCATTAGATAGTTTGCATATCTAACTTTCAAAAAATTTAATCTCTATCGAGACATTTACATTTTATACTTCTTAATGCACACATTTTCTAAATAAAGATAGTATTATACCTGTGTAAAATAATTAACGCATACTATTTCTTCACTAGACGGACGCATACCTGATGGATGAGCAAGGGCTGGTGATCCCTCCTCCCCTGGACTACCCGCCCCCCAACTACGCCCCCTACGAGGACCACGCGTGCACCTTGCCTCACCCCCATAGGCACAAGGACATCTCAGGCCACAGCACGCTGGGTAGGAGCGCAGGTGAGATTAAATAAAATACCTGGTATACCCCTTATAAACCCCCAGTATACCCCTTATGAAACCCCCAGTATACCCCTGATGAAACCCCCAGTATACCCCTTAGGAAACCTCCAGTATACCCCTTATGAAACCCCCAGTATACCCCCTGATTAAACCCCCAGTATACCCCTTAGGAAACCCCCAGTATACCCCTTATGAAACCCTCAGTATACCCCCTGATTAAACCCCCAGTATACCCCTTATGAAACCCCCAGTATACCCCTTATGAAACCCCCAGTATACCCCTGACGAAAGCCCCAGTATACCCCTTATGAAACCCCCAGTATACCCCCTGCTTAAACCCACAGTATACCCCTTATGAAACCCCCAGTATACCCCTGACGAAACCCCTAGTATACCACTTATGAAACCCCCAGTATACCCCCTGATTAAACCCCCAGTATATTCTTGATGAAATAACTAGTGTTATTCCTGATAAAACCCTGGTATATTCTCAATCACTCTCTCCCTCTTCTTGGACAAAAACGTTGCACATTTTCGTGACGATCCGTAAAAATTTTACCCTCATGCGCGCAAAGAAGTTTCACTTAAATGATGATAAAATCTGTAAAAATTTCAATCATAGTCGCGTTTTTTATTTTATGCTTATTAAAATTATTTATCAGTATACTTGGTTTTGCTGCATTACCGGGTTTCCCTGGCAACGGCACGCCCCGGTGAAATGTATGCTAATTTTAACATATACAGCGTGTACACATGGCTGGGGGTTTTAGGGGTCCGTGGGCGTAATACTCATTAGATAGCGGACCCGACAGAGGTACAAAATATGTTGGTAACTGAATTGTGAAACTAAATCTCGAACACACAAATTTCATCAAAATCGGTCCAGATGAAAACAATAATTTCCAATTTTATTGACTCTCTCTCTTTTTATTGACTCTCTCTTTTTCTCTCTATTGAGTCTTCGTTTTATAGTACGTAGGTACTCGTACGAAATCATAATATAAACTAGCTGTTGTCCGCAGCGTCGCCCGCGTTAACTTAGATTTACAGCCGTACGCGGATTGATAATAATTATTTTTATAGCCTAAGTTACTCCTTATAGCATCAGCTATCTGCCAGTGAAAGTCCCGTCAATATCGGCCAAGCGGTTTCAGAGATTAGCCGGAACAAACAGACCAATTTTCATCAAATAATTAGAAACAAGTAATTTTCCTTCTATGTATTGGGACAGCTAGATATAGTATTTATACTAATATAATATAATATACTAAAATAAAGCTAAAAGCTTGTATGAACGGGTAAATCTTCGGAACTGCCAATTATGAAAAATCTTGCATGCGACAGCCCAATTAAGGAAGAATAATTTAGAGATAAGTTTTCAATTTTAGGACGGGTAAAACCGCGGTAAAAGCTATTTAAGATCCATCTGAAGTACCAGCGTCCCGGTCCATTATCCGTCTCCGAGTGTTTGTTCCAATTTCGATATCATATTATAATTAATAAAGTTTGTTCGTAAATAAATATTTGAGATTAAGATCGCGAGGAAGTATTGGCTTCATCATCATCATCATCATCATCATCATCATCATCATCATGTTTCACGTTGAAAAGCACATAGGGTTTTCGAATCGAAAAAATAGTCTCAGTAAAAGCAAAAAACAATAACAAGGCAATGTTGTACATAAAAAATATGTTTTTAAAAGTCAAATTAATTCTACTCATATTACGGATTCCGTGGCTTGGAACCACGCCACTGAATAAAAGTGGCAAAATAAACTCAGTGACTCAAAGAGGCAGTGTAATTACTGGCACCGAGACTTACCATCTCAGGTGAGACAACACGTGAATGAGTTGCTTTTCTTTTTCTTTTGCGTCTGGAAATGCTCTTAGGCATCCCACGGGGGTGAGGGGAATCCCTAGGCGGGTATGTAGGATTCGCTGCGCCCGAAAGATGGTAATGTGGATGCAGCTCTACCCAATAAAACCAATGCCGCCTTAGGGGTTGTCGAATTTCAAACCGCGGTTCTAAAGATTTTCTTTTTCAGCAGGAAAACAGAACTACATGCCAGCACCAAGCCCCATGCCTCCACTGGACGGTTCCTACTACAACATGTCCTCAGACAGATACCTGTCCTACCCACCACTAATCGGGGAATATCTACAACAGGTAAGGTTTTCAGTATTATTATTTTTCGTATTAAAAACTCATGCGCAATGCTAAATGTCCAACCCGATGCCTGGAGACCGTGTGGTCGTAGTCTTCACGGTTGGCGGGAGGCAACCCCCCCCATTTTACAAACCAAAAGTGAGTCAAATCAGCTCACACTAATCCGATGTAGCATAAGGGCCTTTGGGCCGTTAGCATAGATCATTCCGAAAAAAATGCCAAACGCTCCATGAAATTGAAGTAAAAAACATACAAACATCCAAATTGAGAACCTCCTTTTTATAAATCGGTTAAAAATGCAAATATTCAGTTTTAAACAGTTTCAATAATGTTAACTGTTTTTATTAATAAAAGGACGGGACAAAGTAGCACCACATTGCATCTCGGCATAGTAATAGACACAAACACTAGTCGCAGGTGAATTAATGAATTAGATCACCTGTGATTTAATGTCTGTAAAGCTATCAAGTAGCTCGTAATATTGCTTGAACTAACACAATGATATGTTTATGTTAGGTTGTAAGACTAGCACATAAGCCGCCTGATGATAATCTTACGTCGTCTTTGAACATAACCGAGTTCATCTGTGACTATATAAAGCAACTTACTGTCTATCCATGAGATGTGAAATAAGCCTCGGTGCTAGTAATTTCACGGCCTGAAAAACAAACCTGTTGCATGGAAGAAATAGGCATGAAACCTATGAAATTTGTACTAATGTGACCTCTCTCCACAGCAAGCTGGACGAACTCCAACTCCTCCACAACAGTTCGGCGGGGGGGCGGTGCTGAATGGCGTGCCGCCATCCCCCTCGCACCTGCCACCAGCATTGCACTGCATGGACGGTTAGTGGATACTAATATATACATACATTTTTTATGTCATAATATATCAAACGAGCAGTCGGAGCCTCATGGCGGCGACGCCCATACACATCTGCACAACCAAGGCCACGCAGATGCGCCGCCCTCCTTTTCCCTATCCCCCCCCCCCCCAACGGGCCACCGGAAACTCACAAACCACACGAAACGCGACAGCATAGCTGTCACTTGGTGCCGGTGTTATGTGAGCGAGAGGTACCATCCCGGTGATGCTGGCCCAGTTCAACTGCAATGCAGCATGGCACTACCTCTCACAAACTACATTTAAATATACATTTAAATATGTACACATAAAGCTACTAAATTACGAACACAACTCAACTTAGGTCAGACTTTTTAAAATATTAGTAATATAACCCTGGGAACAGTACGAATCACTGGTGGCAATTTAGTCGTTAAAATAATCGAGTTCACCCGTGACTATTTCTTAGTTCTGAGTCCAGCTGGCTGAATCTAGACGTTATCTTATGACTCATATTTCCAAAGATGTACTTAGTGTAAAATACACTTATATTACTTCATCATCATCAACGTCTATCCGTCCACCGCTGAACAAAGACCTCCCTCTGAATGCCAAGATGAGATCGACTTCCCACCTGGTTAATGGACGTCCAACATTTCGTCTACCTAAACGCGGTCCACTCTTGAACCTTTGCCCCATCGGCCATCTGTTCTCCTGAGTGTGTGACCAGTCCACTGCCACTTCAACGAGCTTATTCTTAGCGTTATATCGGTAACCTCAGTTCTCTGGCGGATGTCTTCGTTTCGAATCCTATACGTCAAAGAAACACCCAGCATAGCACGTTGATATATTACTTAGTTTCCTTAAAACAGGTGAACTGTATGACGAGTCACCTAATGGTAAGTCAACAGTGAACAACATCTAGTTCGCACGCTACTAACTTTTAGGCCAGGCCAGGGTTTACTATTATATGCGGAATGATGATGATTTTATATTTGTACAGGTTTAGCTATTAAGTGATATATAGCATTATAGTGATTATAGTGATTTTTTTATAAGTTGAGTAGGAGTATTAAACCAAAAAATATGCTCGTTGAAGAGGAAGGAAGCTGGTCACACACTCAGGAGAATGGGTGGAGATCACGTTTAGGTAGACGAAGTGTTGATCGCCCGTTAACCAGGTGGGAAGACGACCTCCTTCCGGCCGATCCGTGTTGGATGCGAGTGGCAAGATATGGTCTTGGCGTTCATTGAGGTAGGCCTATGTTCAGCAGTGGATGGACAGATGCTGATGATGAAGAGGAGTAGGTTTGAAGATTCTCCTACATACATTCAAATTCCAAACTCACGTAAATACTTATTTATTACGAATATAATAATTAATAATATTAGTGAGACATAAGGGTGGATTAAAGCGTTTTAAAAATACTCGTTCACATTTATAGAATACTCTTATCATAGATAATATTCACATATTACATTACACCAATTCCCAATATTTGGCAAAGTACCCAATGAAAGTACTTTAATTTTAAATACTGTAATTAAGCCTACTTTTTAACCGACTACGACAAAGCCGAAAGGAATGGTTAGGATTTTAAATGTATGTATGTGTATATGTTACGTCATAGCACCTAAACCTAACTATTTCTATAAATGAGACATGATATAACACGCTTAAGATACCATGACATCGGAGTATAAGGGTTCTGTTTTGTCATTTTAAAAACGGAATCCTAACTAGAATATTAATGTATCATCATTAACTCATTTACGTTCTCAATTATACTTAAGCCCCCGCTAATGAACGTCAAGATCTCAATTATGAGGGCTCAGAGCACGACTGGGTGGGGTTCCCGAAAATATTATTTATTACTTGGAAATGGTACTTACGACGTTAATATTGTAACATTTTTTAACAGTTTTCATCGCGGTCTATTAAGATTTGACATTCCTGACGTTTCGGATATTTAGAATACATAAAAGTTGTTTTATATATTTACTAGCTGTTGCCCGCAGCTTCGCCCGCGTTAACTTTTAAAATTTGATGATTGACCACTCTTATCACCTAGGGGTATGAAAAATAGATAGTAGCCGATTCTCAGACCTACTGAATACACATATAAAATTTGGTAAAAATCGGTAAAGCCGTTTCGGAGGAGTACGGTAACTAACATTGTGACATGGAAATTTTATATATTAGAAGAAGAAGAAGATGTTATTGTTGTATTATAATGAGTGAAATTCACTTAAACATTTGCACCGAAAGTTATTTTCTGTGAGACATGACCTGACACGATAGTCACGGGTGAATTCAATGATATTAACTTAACATCTACCAGTTCACCTCAGTGAAAGTTTAAACGCTATTATGTAATCATAATTATTACTAACCTATTTCCGTCAACTGCTGGACTTAACTAGGAATGCCAAAACGATACCCGCCACTCGCATGTGAGACAGAGATTGAACAGACAGAGTTGGTAAGAGGTAGTACCATGCTTTGCAGTGTCAAGTGACAGCTATGTCGGGTTTCGTGCGGTTTGTGAGTTTCCGGAGGCCTGTTGGGGGGATAGGGAAAAGAAGCGCAAAGTTTTGTAAATCCAAACCATTCTCGAATCCTCGATCACACACAAAAAATTCATCAAGATCGGTCCAGCCGCTTAGAAGGAGTTCAGTGACATACACACGTACAGAAGATTTTATTTTAAGATTATTTATTATTATTATTATCATATGTACATACTAATATTAGCCATTAATTACCTCTGTTGCCAACACATGCCCCATCATATTATTATTATTGAATCACTGCTGACCACTTACCATCATGTGGCTCGTCTGCTCGTTTGCCTATCCTCTCAATCTCTCTCTCTCTCTCTTCCTGGCTATGTCACACATGGTGGTGGGGTCAGCCTTCCTTATCATACTCCTCCACTTCGCTCTATCCTTGACGTCGTCTTCGGAAACGTTGCACTTTTTCACGTCCGCTGATCAAGTCCGCTCGTTTGCCTATCCAACTATGAAAAAAAAATTGCTTTTCTGTACAGATCGACAGTCCTCTGGTGGGACCCTACGGCGCCAGCGCTTTGACAAGATGGCGGTGCCCCCTCCAGATGTTACCGTGCTGCATCAGGGGAACTGCTCGCAGGTGAGTTCCTGGACTGCCAATCTTCTAGGATCTCAAACTAGTCCTGCCAAACAGTCTAGAAATTGAAAAATATGACTTAAGTGATCGACGGTGGTGCACCTGAACATGAGACCATCGCTTGCTCACCGATGAAGGAAACATCGTGGGGAAACACATGCCTGATGAGATTAAAAGTCTTTGAAGGTGTGTGAAGTTCTCCCCGCATTGGGGCAGCGCATATGAACTATGGCCCAACACCCTCCTCGCCTGATTTTGAGGAGACCCGTGTCCAGTGGTGGGACATATAAGGGTTGATATATTAACATAGGAAAACTGATATGATGATTGATATGTGGTCAGCGTCGCCCATGATAAACCTTCCCGGAACTAGCCAGACTATGTTACCCTGAGAAGTAAGTCTGGATGTCAGTAATTATCCTGCTTAGCAGGGTGGAGGTACCATTCCACCGATATGAAATAGCTCAGGCAAACCCAGGTAACATTCGCTATCACAATATAATATATAACATAATATAATAAATTCCTAGTTTATTTGTTTGTTTGTCCAGGTAATTGTATCTTGTAAACTAGATCAACTGAAACTGTCAACTAATGTTCTTGTTGTTTTCAAAAATGGCTGATATTTGTCGCCTAGATAAAAGAAAAAAGCTACATCTAAAAGGAATTCTAGAGGAAATAAATCTGATTCGCCAAAGCATCTACCATTGGACAAGTGCACCACACAACGCATTTCTGCATAAATCCAAAAACCATTTTATTCTACGCACCACTAAAAATCCTCGCAGTACAAACTCTTAAAACCACATCATTATAATCAAAACCATATCATTATAATCAAAACCACATCATTATAATCAAAATTTTGTTACAGCACGCATCATTGAGCCAAACGCCAAGCGTGAAGCAACCCCAGTCCATTCTAAAGGACCCCTCCCGGCACAAATACGGCAACCAGTACGGCAGTCCCGTCTCCTCGTCGACGCCACAGAATCAGATCCTCACGGTGCAAAATTTGACCTCAGACGTCCCTCAGTACGGTACCATAAAGAAGGAGAAGAAACCAAACGTGACCATAGACGAGTCTTACAACAAACGCGAGACGCATGTCGTCTAAAGTAAGTTGAAAGTGTACAGTCGTCGAAAGTGTAAAGTGAAGTAAATGAACAAAGATGTGAAAGTATAACACAAATTGAAGTTGAAAGTGTAGTAATAAACAGTGCAGTCAAAAGTGTTGTCGACAAAATGAACACTGCAGTCAAAAGTGTAATCGACAAAAATGAACAGTGCAGTCGAAAGTGTAGTCGACGATAATGAACAAAGTGAAAGTGTACAGAGTGTAAATATGACTTGACTTAGATAGTTTTGAAATTGATTGATTGTGATACAATAATCGAACTGTGTCCATAGATAGATGATAATTTTAATTGACGGTTGTAGTTCGACTGATAACGTTTCTAAACGTCCGACAAATGGTTGATCGTCGTTGACATATTTTAATAAGTAATATATTAGGTATAATTCATGGAGTAAGGAATATCATCTCTGTCTAAAAAAGTCCGTTAAATACCCGCCACAGCAGGAAGAGAGACAATTTTAAATGTGTGAGCGAAGAAATAGGTGCACACGCATATATACATGTACATTGAATTCGTCTTAAACTGCAATTTCGAAGTTCATTACTCCAACTTCATTTGTGCGGTTTTGAAACTGTTATTTACACTTGTACCTTATGATGATATTTCTATACTCCATATTTCATTTGCCAATTTTACGATTCCCGCGAAGGATCTCCGTAGGTTAAATTATACGAATGTTGGCGGGAAAATCTAATTTGCCCGCGTGTTGTCGCGTTATTGTTGTACAATGTGTTCTCTTCGGAATCATGTTTATTTTTTTAAATCGTATATCGTTTGTAAAATTTATGTTCTAAAATATATAATTGACGTTTAAACTGTGTTCTTCAAAAGAAACATAAACCGTCTTTGAAAGAATTATTAAAAGAATTACAATTGTGTTCCTTAAAAGAACTATAAATGTTTTCTTTAAAATAAATACAAATTGAATTTTTAAAAGAGACACCAAGTGTGTTTATAATTTTACAAAATATTCCGTTCTTTAAAAGTGAAATACTTTGAAAGACAAATGAAACTTTGAAAAATATTTAGTTCTTATTAATTTTAATTAAAACTGTACTTTTATTCGCATTGTAAATATTCGAATCGCGAAAAGACAATAAACAAAGTTTTTTTATCCACAGCTTACACAGTGTAGATATCATCTAATAGCTTTTTTACACCCAAATTTTAATCGGTTTTAATACAGATACCAAAGTTTTATTTTATCTTTAATTTATTAAGATATTTTTTATTTAATTTTTAATTCTCTCGAATTTGACTGATTTGTAATAAATTAAATCCATCCATAAATATACGGATGGCGATGTTACATTTCGAATTTAAATAAAAAAATCTAATTATTTTTTTGTTTTATTTTGTTTCCTTTTTTCCTTTTTTCAACTAGAAAACATATCAAGAATTGGATATGAATGTGCCAAGTTTTTTTATCTGCATAGATTAGTCAATATACGTCCTTCTTAATGTAAATTAGTGGAATAACGAACTGTGCCTTATTATTTTATGCCATTTTAAGGATAATATAAGATTTTGCCAGTTACGAAATTTTTAGTACTAATTTAAGGTTAAGTAGACTTTGTAAGTTTATTTATTCCGTGATTCTTGGGAATTTTCGGTTTCAAGAAGTTGGAAGAAAAATGAGGTTTTTCAGTTACAAAGAAGTTATTTGGGATGACGAATGTTTACGGATTTTAGAATCTGGGGTATTTCTGGTTTCTTGTGATTTTATTTTTTATTTTTTGAGACTGGGGTATTTAGAATGGCAAAATTTGACCTTCGATTAATGTGGACAGGCAAAAAAATTTTTTTTTCCTAGCCTATACTGAGACGCGTGGAAAAGAGAGAGGGAGGGCTTTGCCCAGCAGTGGGACAGTAAATAAAATTAAAGTTGGTTGTTTTTATTTTGTACTTATATTTACAATTTTATATATTCATCCGACTGGATCAGGAGGCTTAATTTTCCATTGTATGTATATGTTACTCTAGTCAGAACGGCTTGCTGGATATATATTAAAATGTCCAAATTATGTGCCAAAAACGTGTGTTTTTTTTTAATTTTATCAACTCTACTCACGCCGTATAGAGAATATAACACATTTACGTATTCCTTTACTTAGAATATCAGAAGTCTTAAGATGGGACGTTTGTGCCCCACTTGCTTGTTCCCGTCTCCAGGTGGTGGTAATCTGGGTATTCCCGTGCAACAGCTTTGCTGTCTTTGGGAGAGAAGAGAGAAGAAACTGCGGACAATAGCTAGTGACATCATCTATTGGACGTTATATGTGTGTATTCATCCGGAACAGGTCTTTATTGATGAGCGCCAAAATAATTCATATCGAACCTACATGATCATCATCATCATCAGCCTCTAACCGTCCACTGCTGAACATCTATCCTTCCATCCTTCAATGAACGTCAAGACCGACCCTTGCGACTTGCATACTACTTAAATACAATGTTTAATGTTCAGTTTTCAAAGTTTCGTATTTTATTCAACATAAACCTTACATTTAGGGGGACCTCTAGTTTTGGAAACTCGACACACTCTAATGTCATCATCATCATTCAGCAGCATGGTAATTTAATTCGGTACGATTTCCATGAACGCCAAGAATATTAAAGTGGCTGTGTTTCTATGTTAGGCGATATTGGCATTAATCGTTGAGTACAGAAGAGAATGTCAAAAGGGCCATGTAAGGGTTATAACGGTTTTTAAATATATGTATGAATGTTTTTACAAAAGAAAAACCACAAACGAGGTTTTTTTATTAGCATCATTGTTTTTTTTTCTAAATTGAATCCTTTGTATCCTTGAAGCTTTTGACGTGTACATACAAAGTTATACAAAGTTGTCCAAACCTTCGAAATAAAGACCTTTTTTAAATTAGCCTAAAGTTTCATGGTTATGAGTCACTCGACCAGGAGGCCAAAGTTCTGAAAAGGAGTCACGTCTCCTCCCCCAACGAGATGGGATCTCCGGTCTAATATCGTGCCATCTTCGCGTGATCCTCATTATTGAATCAATGGATCATTGAAAGATCTATTTACCGATGGGATCGCTTTGCGTTTGAGTGAAATATTTTTCCTATGTTTCGGAGAGAACAGGACAGGAGGTGTAATTACTAGCACCGATATAAAAGTATTTGAAGGTGTGTGAAGTTTACCAACCCGAATTGGCCCAGCGCATATCAACTATGGCCCAACACTCTCCTCGCCTTATTTCGAGGAAGAAACGCGTGCCCAGAGTGGGACCTGTAAGGGTTGATTTTACTGTATATTATTATTATTCTATATATCTATCTATTATTCGCATATCATGAACCTTATAATACTAGCTGCAGAATGTACTACCTCGAAATCGAGCGAGGAAGGTATTGGGCCATAGATGATGCGCTGGCCCAACGTGCTGGCCCAATAGGTTTCCTCACGATGTTTTTCGGCATATAGCAAGCAATGTCATGTTCAGGTGCACGGAGAGAAAAACTCATTTTAGGTATCAGTCAGGATCGAACCCAGATCTCTCTTCGGATTCTTTACCAATGGCCCATCCATCTTGACTAAGAAGTATTTTTGCTATATTTTTTGCTATCTATTACTAACTAGTCGCCGGTTTCACCTACCCACTTGAAGAACACCTCCAAAAATTGATTAAATGCAAATAGTTTTCAAATCCTACTCGTTTCGGAGATTAGCGCGTCCAAACAAACTCTTTATCATATTACCAAAAATAAAATTTTTACTTGAAAAATGGCTCACGTTGACGGTAAATCCGACTCGAATGCCGTGACGGCAAACTCAGTAATTTCTTTATTTTGTTCTATCTTTCGTCACAAAGTTAAAAAAAATGTATTTCACATGTGCCGTAAATCGTGGTACAGCAAACATTTTGAATTATATCTAATGTCACGAAACTACTTTCACGCCACTACTTTTTCGTCTTCCATTACGTATAAGAGTATCGAACAGGACAAAAGGCGGCGCAGTCCATTTGACCGAGACCCTCGAGGGTTGCACTCCGGGGTTTCCTGTCTAACACAGTCATGGGTGAATTCACAAAGCTTATAAGTCAAAACCACACTATATCCTAAACCTAACGAATTAAAGACACTGATAGGGTTTTTAGTTATTATTTATTTCGCTAGTTTAACTAGGTATTTCCCTTGAATTTTCCTGCCTCAGAAATAGCCTCGACCAATATATTTTGTACTACCAAATTTAAAAAGTCAATTCGTTTAGTATGTAATATATAATCTCTTCAGCTTTTTATCCTTATCCACTGCTGGGCACTGTTCTTCTCCTGGAAATCAAGCGAGGAGGGTGTTGGGCCATAGTTCACCGATGCGCTGGCCCAATGCGGGTTGGTGAACTTCACACACCTTCAAAGACTTTTTTAATCTCATCCGACAGGTTTCCTCACGATGTTTCCTTCACCGGTGAGCAAGCGATGGTCTCATGTTCAGGTGCAGGTAGAAATTTAGAAAAGACCTTTTTAAGGCACCACAAAGGTCAAGATTGAACCCGGACCCTCTCACATAAGAGGCCGAGTCCATACCCACTGTCATCGTCAATCAGCTTTATAGTTTAACTTATTTAGGTATTAGTATATAAAAGTCACCCAAAAATCTGCCTTAAACCAGTTAAATCAAGATATACATTCCTAGTCAATAATAATTTGATTCATAAACACAAAGATTAGATAGAAAAGAACCCAGATCTCTCCGTTCAAACATCTGTCATCCGTCATTCTTAAGCAATTATTTGAAAATAATTTTCGAAAAATTATTTGAATTTGCTCAAAGCATCCCAGAGACTTTAAAGAAATAAAATTTCGTTTCATATTTCAATTATATAGTTATAAATATTTATATAAAGTTGTGTACTTTACATTTTACTTGTTATAATGATAAATCCATTATTTATTCTGTTGCGTCATTAATTGTTGGTTATCATTTAATATAAAAAAGAGCTTGTCATGTAGGCTTAAGGACTTCCAATGTTCAAAACATATTGTCAATATTTCTAAAATTTAATGTAATAAAGTCGAATTTTAAAATTAATTACTTTAAGTAATCACAATCAGTTGTGTAAAGTGTAACATTACAATCATGCTTACAGTGTAAGAACATTACAGCCATGTTTACAGTGTAATTACTACATCACACTAGACTAAAGTCTAATTACGATGCAAATTTGTTTCCAGTGTAACATTACAATAAATTGTGTAAAGAGTAATTAAAATAAAGAATTATACTTTACGTTTTAAATGTACACTTTACATTTCAGACGTAATCATTTTTTATGTTTCCATTTTACCATTACTGGTTAAATAACTGTTCTAGTATAAAAATTAAGGCTAAATATAAATACGTACTTATTGATAGTTCATTTTTACAAAATATTATAATAATTACTTGATTTTATTGTGGTGCGATGTTACTCGGATTTGGTAGAACTGATACTTTTTCGTGGTTATTTTACTATCAAATTGGAACATTTACCATAACTTTTAATTTTCAATATTTTTTATTCCTGCTTTATATCTTCTCTTATTTAATCTTCTGTCTTGTTTTTACCCATATACCAAGCCAGATTTACTGCGCTTAAACAAATATACTCTCCTCGCCTAATTTCGAGGAGAGCTAAAAGTGCTCCTCTTCTATAAAATTACACTCCTCACCAAATTTCGAGAAAAGAACATCGCACGTCAATAATCATTTTGGTCGTTGTAAAATATATCCTATCGGTAAGGCTATAAGGTTGTATATTGATTCCAAACGTGACTTTATTAATTATGCCCATGTACTCAGCAAAACTTGAATTAAAGTGTATATGTTAATTGTGTTTTTATTTCACCCAATCATTGATAAAAATATCAACAACTGAATCTGTATAATCGCACCTGTAAGAAACATTAATGTTCTCGACGAACTCATCATCGAAATTATTGCAATCATTACGATGATTAGAGTCATCATCTCCATCATCAAAATCAATACATGGATCTAAATCATCACTTTTCATGTTAAAATCCTCATTGCAAATATATATATCGTTGTCACCGGAATCAAAATAATTTCATGGATCTTTAGAAAAAGGCAATGATTTGTCATTACTTTTTGTATAACAATCGTCATAGCAAATATATTCTTTGTCACCGGTATCTAAATCATTACAAGGATCAAAATCATGACTGGCTGCATCAAAATCATCATCGGATACATCTTCATCATCGTCATCACTAAAATGAGAACCATCTTTGAATTCTCCAATATCATCATTGAAATGATGGGAGTCAGTTCCATCATCCCTTTCATTTCCTTGAAAAACATTTTCAAACCCCGACGCTATAAGACGTTTTAAGTTTGACCACCAAGTGTGTGTGGCACGTACATCCAAAACGGGTGGACCGATTTCGATGAATTTAACTACTTAATCAAACTTTCAGAACTAGGTTATTTACAAGAAGAAATTAAGATTGACTGAACAATCTTAGAAATAAGTCATACGTATTTTAAAAATTGCGGAGAGTTTGCTGACAAACGAGTCTTTAGCCCCCGACGCTAAAGGAGTTTGACCGCTATTCCTGTTTGTGGCATCGAGTCTGCACTGCTCCGTCACAAAGTATATAAACGGAAGTTCCACGCAGCGTTGACCAACAGAGGCCGGTGCTGAGTGACAAATTGTCAAGTGTCAATTAAGCATGTTACGGAGGTTTGACTCCGATTCTAACAAGTCGTACCCTCCGACTTACACTTCGGTTCTGACACTTTTAAATCTAAGGCTAGAATCGAAGGCGAAGGAGTGCGTTCGAACGAGTTTCAAGTTGTCAATAAGGTGACCATATGTCCCGATGTTCGGTACCCCGAATTCTTCATTGTTTACTAAATAAAAGCATTTTACAAAAAATTTAAACCGACTTCAAAAATACTAAACTAAAAAGTAATAAAATAACAGTTTCTTTAATGTTTGTGCTTACAACATATAATCAACTTAATCTTCTACTAATGTACAAACTTTGCGTTTACCACGTCATTATAGTTACTTTTGGAGTCGGTGTCGTATTTGTTGCTGTACATTACCTACCTACATACCTTGGCTGACACCGACTCCAAAAGTAACTATAATGACGTGGTAAACGCAAAGTTTGTACATTAGTAGAAGATTACGTTGATTATATGTTGTAAGCACAAACATTAAAGAAACTGTTATTTTATTACTTTTTAGTTTAGTATTTTTGAAGTCGGTTTAAATTTTTTGTAAAATGCTTTTATTTCTTAATTTTTAGTGATTCCGAAATTCGTCGTCTTGGCGTTCATTGAAGGAGGCATGTTCAGCAGTGGACGGATAAAGGATGATGATGATTATGATGATGATGATGATGGTGATGGTGATGATGATGATGATTACGATGACCGCGACATACTATGGTGTGCTACCAAAGCATCATATACAATTATTACATCGACACGTAATAAAATGATCGTATCATCAAGATAAACAAAACCAACCATATAGACATTATTGGGAATAACTAAAAAACGGCTTGTCAGATCTTAATAAAATTAATATGGGACCAAATTGGAAACTACAGCTTTCAAACAAAAAAATAACCATCGAATTCCATTCACAAACGGCGGAGATATCGTGTCACATACATACAAAAAAAAAAACATACAGACGAATTGAGAACCTCCTTTTTTTTTTGAAGTCGGTTAAAAAAGGTTATCCGCCGCGCGCTTTCTGGTAGTTACTTATTATTTTTGCATTAAAATTGAAGAGGCTAATATATAATTTTATTAAAGCTGCTCTTAACAGATCTCTCATCTATCACCACCTCCGCCTCCGACTTCAGTTCCGATATAACCACTTCTGTAACATCCATGCCATGAACTCCTTATTTGTCTAAGAGCTTGCAGGTACGTTTCCTTTAAGTATGCAAATTCCTATCGGTTCGGAAATATTTGTAAAACAAGGGTACGAAATAAAATTATTGATTAAGATTGAGTGAAAGCTTAAATCGGATCCGGTTTTGAACCTCAACCCCTCAGTACTCACCCCATAACTCCAAGCTATTACCATATCAATATGAGCTCCATCTAGTGGGCGTGTGGTGCTTAGGACGAGCGGCAGCGTTTTTTATGCGAGAAGAATTATTGCGCAGGTGAATAGTTACTACGTTGTGTATGGACTGAAACATCGATTGGCGTCTGGCCGTAAATTAGACTCCAATGCCATGACAGTTGGCATTTTTCGTTATATATCTTCTTCACTTCTTAGTCATACACTCATGTCAGAGTGATCATGGTTGCGTTGGCGGTATCAGTGGAGTATATGGAGGATCTTTGTTTTCGTTCTTCCTGCCTGTCGCTCTCGCCAGGCGCCGTCACTTCTTTGGAGGCATTGCGTGAACACTTCACCATGGAACTATCAGTCACTTTCCTGATGTCGTTTGTCCATCGTGTCGACGACCGGCCACAATGTCTTTTCCCTTCTACCGGACCCCGGACGACGTTATGTATTATTAAAAACTCTAATAACATACCATTTCCATCTGACGGACAAAGTTTTTTCAATGATGCATAGGCAAAATGGCGGACGAGTCACCGCACGGTAAGGGTCAACGCCGCCCATGACATATGAGTCCATACGGGACAAACAAGCTATGCATACGTTGTCTATGCTGATAGGTTAGGTAGGTTACCTTAAGTATCGTATTTATTTTGTGGTATCGTTGCCAATTATACTACCTGGACTTCCTTCCGAAGCACAAAGCTTCAAAAGATTGTTGTACCCATGCACTGGTTTTTTACCAGTTAGCATTTTATAGTTCTATCGGTCACTGAAAGAAATATCGTGAGGAAACATTCCTGATGAGATTAAGAGTCTTTGAAGGTGTGTGAAGTTCACCCCGCATTGGACCAGCGTAACGGTGAACTATGGTCCAACTCCCTCCTTGTTATTTCGACGGATTATAAGGGTTGATATTATTATTTGATATTTGTACTAGCGGACCCTTTTTTATTTTCTTTTTAACACGGAGAAACGCTTTTACGCGCCGTCAACGGCCTTGGGTGGGGTCCGATGGTGCGTGGAACTCGCTGCACATATCTGTGCCAAATACCCGCTATAACCCCGCGAGTGTCACCAATGCCGACAACTATTATTTTAAATTCTCTTCTACCCTAAGGTTGTCTGGAAGAAATCGTTTTCACGTGGACAATTACTAAGGCGTATATGTCCCGATGTTCGGTACCCCGAATTCTTCATTGTTTACTAAAAAAGGTTATCCGCCGCGCGCTTTCTGGTAGTTACTTATTATTTTTGCATTAAAATTGAAGCGGCTAATATATAATTTTATTAAAGCTTTTATTCCTTAGCGATAAGACCGCCTTTGTGCATAATATTATTTTGTAAGTTGTTATTTATTTATTTATTTACCTTAGGCTACTGAACCCTGGTGTGGGTACTAGCGGACCCAAAGTTATAGTACAAAACATTTTGTTAACGAATTGTGAATCTAAATCTCGAAACCACTTAAACACATATGATCAACATTAGTACTGTTTAGGACGAGTGTAATGACATACACACGCACAGAAAACACTTCCTTAATATTAATCCTTCACCGGTCAAGCGATGGTCTCATGTTCAAGTGCACGGAGTAATTTAGAAAAACCCACTTCTAGCCATCACAGGGGTCAGGATCGAACCCGACTCAAGAGGCCGAGCCCAAACCCACTAGACCACCACCGTTAAATATTTCATTAAAACCAATTTCAGTCTGCCTATGACTTGGACTAAACTAAGATCTGCATTTGACTTAAGACCTATATTTAGCATATTTCGGATTAGCTTCAGATTTTAGCGTACAATTTAATACCTAAATATATTTGGTACTTTAATTTGGGATCACATGTACTCCTAGAGTAGGAAGTACATTAATTTGTTGGCCCTACTCGGTATTACAAAGTACTGAAGTGTTCAGTATGATCAGGTTGCTAACTTAAGGAGTATTACCGGATCTCCTTCTGCGAAGCAGTAAAATCTCAGAAGGAGGCCGACGAGCGGGTGACAGAGGAAGCCGCCGACAAGGCCTCTCCCCGCGGGCGATTAACGAGGGTGCGAAGGAGGCTCTAGATAATGCGCCTCAAGTAACACTCCTGTGCTCCTGCCGGGTTCAGATTAGGTTATCCCGGACCCTCAAAAAGCGAATGAAGTCGCTCGCAGTAACTAGGGTGGGAACTCCTAGGTATGAGTCCCACATTGGGTCAGGATCTACCCGAAGATTCTGGCTGCATCCATAAGGATTTCTTCTTCCGTCTTCCATTCTACCCACATCCTCGTTATATATACAGTTAATCAGGTTTTATGTGATAAATATTCAGATAAATTTTCAACTTTAAAATAACGAAGGTCTAGCGGTCACGGGCTCTTGGGCTAATAGTAAAATGACTGGTTTTGTCATTTTTGATATATCTATAGTTTATAATATGGCTTAAGTCACTGAGAGATGTTAAGATCGTGAAAGGATTTTTATATTACCTCGTACATCCACACAAAATTTACCTTTTTTAATATATATTATTATTGTTTATTTGTGTGTAGGCTCATACCTCAAAAAGATCCAGATTCGTCGTCTAATAATAGACTTTTTGCACTTTTTAAATGTGCACCGTTAAAAATATATTAATTTTAAAATTTCCCGTTTTAACCTTCTTATTTTATTTCTATTCAAATTATTGATTTGTGAAACATAAGTCATCGAGCATATAATACAACCGGAATAGAACGGTAATATTATGTGTTTTGTACTTTCTGTGATCGAAGGTCTTGTATGAAAATAAATTCCGCCAATTTCATGCTGCGACGCTGCGCTGGTTCTGCGCTCTGATTGACGACTGATAGCCATTGGTGGATGGTTGGCCGATGGGACGTACACACAGATCACTGGTTGGTTGAATTGCTATTAGGTCAGTGACAAATCACTGACCAGTTTCGGGATTTTATAGCTCATATTACTGGTCTTCACACTCTAGTGCCAAGGTTTCTTAAATATGAAAAGAATCTCTGTTTCGTAAACGGCAAATATTCTTGCTTTTTTAAGGGTTCCCTCCTCGCCTAATTTCGAGGGTGTGTCCAAGTTCGTCGATCACATGATAGATCAGTCCGTTGAGAGGTTTTGAGCGATCGCTTTAGTTTTTTCGACTTTTCCCCACGGAGTCAAAGTTACCTCACTTATTGGTTGAAGTTTACCAAACTTCTAATAAGTTATGATAGAGTATATATCCCTTACTGATGGAAGAGCACGTCTGCAAGTACCATCCTACTTATTTGTTACAAACAGCATTGCTGTGTTTCGGAGAGAACAAGGCAGTGTAATTACTGGCACCGAGACTTAACATCTTATGTCTCAGGATAGGCAACACATAAATCAGTTGCCTGGGCTAGTTCTAGATGAACGATAGTAAGGTGATGTTGTCTTACTAACAGGAGACTAGTATGCCAGTTTTTTTCTTTGATGATGGTTGGATAGGCAAAAAGGTGACCCCACCATGGTTCTGGCCTTGACGTGGCGGTGGGGCTCAGTAGTCTAAGGTGTGCCCAGCACCTTGGGCGAAGCCAATTAAGCCGAGGGGGGTCCTTTGTACCCCTCTTATAAGAAGAGGGGACAAAAGAGCAGGGGCAAGGGGTGTGGACGGGAACTTCACCCCATTGTACTGTCCCAACGTTAGCGGGGGCTGTTCTGTGGTGTGGGACAACCCCTCTGTGTAGGTGGCGTCGGTCCCCTGAGAGACTGACTAGCCGTCAAGGTTAGCCGACTAGCCCGTTTGCTCACCAGATCCGGGGCACCTCACCAAAGGCGGCATTGGCGGCACTCGCCGGGTTTTAGTGGGTAGAGTTGCGTCCACTTACCAGCTTTTCGGACGCAGCGAGTCCCACATACACCCGACTGGGGGGACCCAGCGGGATGCCTCAGAGCATTTCCCGGCGTTAAAGAAAAAAAAGGCAAAAAAGTGAGCAGTTCATCATTCCGTATTGGACTATATTATAATAATATAATAATATCAACCCATAAATGTCCCACTACTGGACACGGGTGTCCTCAAAATCAGGCGAGGAAAGTGTTGGGCCATAGCTCAGCGATGCGCTGGCCCAATGCGGTGTGAACTTCACACAACTTCAAAGACTCTTAATCTCATCAGGCATGTGTTTCCTCACGATGTTTCCTTCGCCAAGCGATGGTCTCATGTTCAGGTGCACGGAGAAATTTATAAAAGCCCATTTCAAGACATCACAGGGGTCAGGTTCGAACCTGGACCTCTCACTCAAGAGGCCGCGCCCATACCCACAAGACCATCGTCGACCATCGTCGACCATCGTCGACCATTGTTCTAGGGTTCTAGGCTCATAGGTTCTAGGGTGTATAGCGAAACAACAGCCAGGACCAACGGCTATCTGCCTATCTCTGTCTTCTCTCCGAACTCTAGTCTCCATCAAAAGCTTAGAGGCCTATCTCTGTCCACCCCAAACTCGAGTCTTCTTAGCTTAGTGGCTCAAATGACGATTTTCCTATTTCCTATATATTTATTAGATGAAGTGTCGTTGGACAGTCCTAGGCCTAACTATCTATCAGGTAATTTCTGCCAGAAACTCTCCTCTCCAAACTCGACAGGAGCTTATTAAATGGTTTCTTTATATTAAAATGTTTATTTAAAAATATCAAGTCAGATTTCTCCAATGCATATTTTCAATATGGGAGACTGGTTTTATGATATACGAAGATATGTACGGATAGCAAATAAATTGGTTTTTTTTTTATTTTATTTTTTGAGGACTACTGTCTCGCTTTTCAAATCGCGCGAACATCTATTATTGAACCAATTTTAATGTAATTTTACACTATGCGCAGTTGGAAAACTAGAGAGATAGGACAGATTTTGACATGATAGATGTCTGTCTGTCTTCACCATGGTTCAGGCCTTGACGTGGCAGTGGGGCTCAGTAGCCTGGGGTGTGCCCATCACCTTGGGCGAAGCTAATTGAGCCGAGGGGACTCTTTGTACCCCTCTTATAAGAACAGGACAAAAGAGCAGGGGGCAAGGGGCGAGGATGGGAACCTCGCTCCGTTGTACTGTTCCGACGTTGGGAGGGGTTCTGTGATGCGGGACAACCCCTCGGTGGAGGTGGTGTCTGTCCCATGGGGGACTGTTTGTTTATAAGATCTGGGGCACCACCATCTTGCTTGTTTCTACCGGTGGGAGGGAAGCACTGTGTGCGCTCCCGGCTGCATGGGTACCACCATCTTGCTTGTTTCTACCGGTGGGAGGGAAGCACTGTGTGCGCTCCCGGCTGCATGGGTACCACCATCTTGCTTGTTTCTACCGGTGGGAGAGAAACACTGTGTACGCTCCCGGCTGCATGGGTACCACCATCTTGCTTGTTTCTACCGGTGGGAGAGAAACACTGTGTGCGCTCCCGGCTGCATGGGTACCACCATCTTGCTTGTTTCTACCGGTGGGAGGGAAGCACTGTGTGCGCTCCCGGCTGCATGGGTACCACCATCTTGCTTGTTTCTACCGGTGGGAGGGAAGCACTGTGTGCGCTCCCGGCTGCATGGGTACCACCATCTTGCTTGTTTCTACCGGTGGGAGGGAAGCACTGTGTGCGCTCCCGGCTGCATGGGTACCACCATCTTGCTTGTTTCTACCGGTGGGAGAGAAACACTGTGTGCGCTCCCGGCTGCATGGGTACCACCATCTTGCTTGTTTCTACCGGTGGGAGAGAAATACTGTGTGCGCTCCCGGCTGCATGGGTACCACCATCTTGCTTGTTTCTACCGGTGGGAGGGAAGCACTGTGTGCGCTCCCGGCTGCATGGGTACCACCATCTTGCTTGTTTCTCCCGTAAAACAGCTTTGCTGTGTTTTGGAAAGAAGGGCAATACAGGCAGTGTAATTACTGGCACCGATACTTAACATCTTATGTCTCAGGATAGGCAACACATAGATGAGTTGCCTGGGCTCGTTCCAGGGTAACTGGTTTATGTTCATGGGCGACGTCAATCACTTACCATCAGGTGGCACGTTTGCCAGCTTGCCTATCCAACTAACATAAAAAAAAACATAGTATAAACTAGCTGATGCCCGCAGCTTCGCCTGCGTTAACTAAGATTTACAGCCGTATCCGGACTGCTGATAAATATTTTATAACATATATGACTCAGTGTTAACGTAGCATTGTAACGGTGAAAGAATTTTTAAAATAGGTCGTATAGTTTTTGAGTTAATTCATAACAAACAAACTTTTCTGTACTTTCACTTTTGTGTCATACTTAGGGACCTTCCCCAGTTCATATGATGATGATGACAGTAAAAATCGTATCAAAATTCGTTGAGTAGTTTAGGCAACATACACAAACAGACCAACACAAAAAGTGACTTTAATTTATCCTATATAAAGATATTATCTGTAATACTAGTGGTCACAACCGACGCCAGGAGGCCGTGTGGTCGCAGACTGCACGGTAGGCGGGGGGCAACCCCCCAATCAAAAGTGAGCCGAATGGGCTCACACTAATCCGTTGAAGCATTAGGGCCTTCGGGCCATTAGCATAGATCCATCCGAAAAAAAAAAAAAAAATGTTATACTAGTAGGTAAACGTGCCACAGACTATCCTGTCTCTTAAGTTTTCTAACTGTACATAATGTAAAATAACATTAAAATAGGTCCAATACTACATTCGCACGATTTGGGGAGAAGAGCAAGAGAGGCAGTGTAATAACTGGCACCGTCGGACTTGACTTACGTCCCAGGATAGTCAAAGCATGAATGAGTTTCCTGGACTAGTATAGGTGAACCCGACTTCTTGAATGATCAGGCGACGCACCATTCAAGAAGTGGCCTATATATCTCAGAATAAGCAACGCTATGTGCGTATATGTCACTGAAATGTTTTTTTTAATACTCACGAATACCTTTATGGACATAGCCAGGATCTTAGGGTAGATCACCCTATGTGGGACTTACAACTTTTTTTCTTTCTTTAACACCGGGAAATGCTCTGTGGCATCCCCTGGTGGGTATGTGGGTCTTGCTGCGCCAGAAAGCTGGTAAGTGGACGCAGCTCTACCCACTAAAACCCGGCGAGTGCCACTATTGCCGCCTTTGCTGTGGTGCCCCGGATCTGTTGAGCAAACAGGGCACCTCGACGGCTAGTCAGTCCCTCAGGGGACCGACGCTACCTCCACAAAGGGGTTGTCCCGCACCACAAAACAACCAACCCCTTGCAACGTTGGGACATTACAATTGGTTGAGGTTCCCATCCTTGCCCCTTGCCCCCGCTTTTTTGTCTCCTCTTCTTATAAGAGGGGTACAAAGAGTCCTCTCGGCTCAATTCGCTTCGCCCAAGGTGCTGGGCTCACCCTAGGCTACTGAGCCCCACCGCCACGACAAGGTCTGAACCATGGTGGGGATGTAGGACTTACACCTGGTAGTACCTACCCTAAACTAAAACCACAGCGTGTGCTGATTTTTTAGGGTCACGGGTCTGCCTGCAGGCAACAGGATCACCTCAGCAACATATCTATATAGTTCATAAAACTTTTTGTTTGTTCAGTGGATTCCAGATTAGATTAGATTAGATTCACTTTTTAAACAGGATTCTTTTACGCTAAATTATTTTCAAAGCATTAATTTTCCAAACTTTATTCACTCTGATTGTTTAAACAAATTATACTCGCTTTCATTAATTTAAGTTTAAGAAAATTCTCATCTTTATAACGGAACGGGATTTTTAAGGAAAGTAGGTCAACATTATTTTTTCACTCTTTGATTTCATGAAATCCTTTGTTTGGGTGTTTTTTTTTTTTCATAAAAACTACTCTATTATTGTATTTCTTTTTATACTTAGATTATTTGCAACCTGGCTTTGTTAGCAGGTAGGCAAAATGTTGCCTTGGACTCTTTTTTATATTAGTTTTATGGAATGGGCAGACGAGTCATAATTTACATAAAAATGCGTTGCCCATTTACATAAACACATTCATGCGTTGCCCATTTACAAAAACTCATTCATGTGTTGCCAATGCACTTAAACTCATCCATGCGTTGCCCATTTACATAAACTCATTCATGCGTTGCCCATGTACATAAACTCATACATGCGTTGTCCAGTCCCATGAGAAATAAAAATTTAAAAATATTTTTGCAGACCATACCACATTTTAGTTTATACTCTGGATGTATATGAAACAATGTGGACGTTCGACGGGTCAGCCGACCATCCCCGATGTTCCCGATAAGCGGGCCGGGAGTCGGGACTCCGAGACGGGAATTGAAACTTGGGAAGTTGATTTACCTACCTGGGCTTTATAATGGTACATTATGTATTGTAATCATTTTATTAAACGTTCTATAACGTATAATCTCTACACACTATTATTATTAAGGAAAAAAAAATATGTATGTAACAAATAAGCTCAAAAACTACTGGATCGATTACTCAAACTCTTTCACCTTTAAGATACTTTTTTTTTACGCCATGAGTGAGACGACGAGCCTGTAACTATATCATTGCCATACGCTATTATTGTTCTCAAGTTAGTGAATAAGTTTTCTTTATTGAGAATAAAGTTTCCTGCGGGGGAGTGGGTATCCCCAGGCGGGTTGTGGGACTCGCTACGCACGAAAAGTGGTAAGGTGGAGCTCTAACCACTAAAACCCGGCGAGTGCCACCAATGCCGCCTTTGGTTCTTCCCCGGATCTGTTAAGCAAACAGGGCACCTCAACGGCTAGTCAGGCCCTCAAGGGACCGACGCCACCTCCACAGAGGGATTGTCCCGCACCACAGAAAAACCCCTCCCAACGTTGTTACAGAACAATGGGGTGACGTTCCCATTTTGTCTTTTGCCCCTGCTCTTTTGCCCCCTCTTCTTATAAGAGGGTACAAAGAGCAGCTCCCTCGGCTGAATTTGCTTCGCTCAAGATGCAAGTTCATCTTAAGCTACTGAGTCCTACCGCCACGACAAGGCTTGAACCATGGCGGGGAACACATTGGTTGCTTGGGCTAGTTGAGTCTAAGTAAAATAATAAAAAAGACATCGTAGTACCGCCAGATTAGCTTATCCGAATAGCATATAGGCTATACTGTATCCCTCTACTCCCACGGGAATGAGAAGAACGCATTTTCTATATTCCGTAAAACTTTAAGTAATTCTTGTAAAATTATCAAATTCTTAAATTCATATCAAACTTACGGAAATTCCGAGGTATATTTTAATACGATGAATGAGAGTAAATTTTAAAATTCAAATTGTTTAAAATATGCAAAATCTTCATTTTCAAGTAAGGGTATGTTCAATATGGTGCAGCTTCGGCAGGACTTGTCTTCCCTCCATTTTTTTATATATCATGATCATAGGTAATCCCTGGGATACTGGCACATACCGCCCCACCATGGTTCAAGACTTGTCGTGGCAGTGGGGCTCAATAGCCTAAGGTAAACCCAGCATCTTGGGCGAAACATAATGAACCTAGGGAGCTGCTCTTTGTATCTTATAAGAAGAGGGGACAAAAAAGCAGGGGGACTCAGCCCATTGCGTGTGTTCTGTAGTGCGGGACAACCCCTCTGTGTCGGTGGCGTCGGTCCCTTGAGGGTCTGACTAGCCGTCGAGGTGCCCTGTTTGCTCAACAAATCCAGGGCACCTCACCAAAGGTGGCATTGGTGGCACTCGCCGGGTTTTAGTGGGTAGAGCCGCGTCCACCTTGCGCAGCGAGTCCCACATACTCGCCTTTCCTCCCCACGGGATGCCTAAGAGCATTTCCCGGCGTAAAAGGAAAAAACCATGGTGTGGTGCTGAGCAGGATTTTCATATGTATACAAATTACTGCAACTTTCATTAACACGAAAAAAATAACTGTAATTTTCAAAAATAAATCATTGTAAGGTGGACTTTAGAGTGCTCTGTTGTTGAAGTTTGAACTATGAATGTTAAACGGAGACGCTCTCTTCACGGGCGTTCGTTTTCAAATATATAATGTTTTTGTTAATTATTCTGACAGCTTTTACAAAAGTAAAAAAACTACTGAAATATTCTTGAATGCTTTTGTTTCATCAGTATAAGTAATTAAAATGTCTTTTAGTGACGACACATTGAATGACAAAATGGCCGAAGCTATACGCCCAGTGTCAACTTCTTTATCTGACATCGAGGACAACAGCAGATGTATGGGATGGAATTATTTATTTTATACTGCTTATAAACCCGGTTTCTCACGTATGTATTAATGGGCAATGGTTACGTGTAAAAAAAGATTGAAACAGACTAAAAATGTTAAGCTGACCAAGAGAATTTTTATAGTCCAACCAAAAAAATAAAACACGTCGCCATATTGCGGAAATTTTGGGAACTAATTTCTGTATTATATAGTATATACTATGTGTTGCCGTATAAGCTACAGTGGCGACACCAATGCAGTGCTATATATTTTTGGTCAGGTAATTTACCGTTGGGAGAGATGCGCTTCATCTCTCAATCAATATGTTCATGGGCGTCGTTAACCACTTCTCATGTGGCTTATCTGTATGCCGTTGCAACTCACATAACTTATGTTTTTCCACTATATGTCTCATCATCATCAGACTCTATCCGTCCACTGCTGAACATAGGTCTCCTTCAATAACACCAAGACGGCCGATCCCTTGCCACATCCAACACGGAGCGGCCACCGCACGAAGATCGTCTTCCTTAGTTAATGGCCGACCAGCACTTCCCACCGGTGGGAGGGAAGCGCTGTGCCGCGCTCTCTGCTGCATGGGTACAACCATCTTGCTTGTTTCTCCCGTGAAACAGCGTTGCTATGTTTCGGAGAGAAGGACAAGACAGGCAGTGTAATGACTGGCACCGAGACTTAACATCTTATGTCTCAGGATAGGCAACACATAAATGAGTTGCCTGGGCTCGTTCCAGGTAAACTAGTTTATGTTCATGGGCGACGTCGACCACTTACCATCAGGTGGTACGTTCGTCTACCTAAACGCGGCCACTAAAAGCTTTCACTTCGTCTATCTAATGCCTATGAAAAAAAAATATTTACAAGTTAATTAAAATTATGAAAAAATCCTTTATAAGAACGACGGACAAAAATTCCGTATTTTTGATTGATGGGATGGTACCAGTTTTTTCATTTATTATGTTTACATTGATTTTATTGTATACTAGCCGTTGCCCGCAGCTTCGCCCGCGTTATATTTGATTTTCACCAATACCCGGATTGATGATGATTATTTTATAGCCTCAATTACTCCTTATAACATCAGCTAAATTCCAGTGAAAGTTCTATTAAAATCGGCTCATCCATTTCAGAGCTTAGCCGGAACAAACAAATAGATAGAAAAAAATTGTAAAAAAGATATTTTGATATCGTGCCATATACAAGGTTGATAAAAGCGAGAGGCATTAAATTAAACCACATATACTACACATGCTTACGGTTAATCAGAAACTATTTAAAAAAAATTATGAGAGAAATAAAAAAAAACTTTTTCAAAGAACTTAAATACGAGAATAGCCAAAGTAAAGCGTAAGTTACATCCTTTGTAAAATGTCCACTGACCTTCGAATTTAAAAGGCAACGTCGCACAGCACGTTGCGTCAGCGCGGCACAGGGTGCGTCTCACCGGGTCGAACAAAGCGGAACGGCTTTAAAACTTTAAAAATATCCTGTGACTAAACTATTGATTCTATTGGTCCAATTTTTGGTGTGTAGCCTGAAAATGGTACATAGTATACGTGGTTTAATTTAATGCCTCTCGCTTTTATCGACCTTGTATACATTCATATATTATGCATTTAATAAAAAGCGGTTATTTTAATATTACAAACAGACACTCCAATTTTTTATTTTTTTAAGACAAAAACTTATCTGTATAGAGTATAGATTACGTAATAGTTTGTTCAGTATTTGTTATTAAGGGAGCACTTCATAGATTTAGTGCCTTTTAAAATATATTCCTGGTAATCATGCGAAGTTATTACACCATGGGCCATAGGGCCGTACGCCCTAGCACACTGTGAGTAATCAGGCGATGGACGAGGGTGCGTAGGAGGCGCACTAAGTAGCGACTCCAGTAACGTCCCTGTGGTCCTGTCGGGCTCAGGATGAAAACCTGGGCACGACGTCACGGGGACTGCTTAGTGGCGGCCGGGCAGTCCCCTATTACGAGGAGTAGTCTGACCTTAGAGGTGATCCTGTTTCCTGCAGATTCGGGACCCTCAAAAAGTGTCTGAAGGCGCTCGCAGGGATTTAGTTTGTATGGGTCCCAGGTGCAAAACCCACATAGGGTCAGGATCTACCCGGATCCTAGGTACTCATAAGACACTTGCGATATCAAAAAAAGTTGTACACCTAATAAAAGTCTATTCAACATAAATCCCTTTATAATCAATATAATATGTCACGCCACTGACCCTTCACGAAAAGCCCTTATCCCTTTATAAGACAAGAATAATAAGATATTTTTGACCTTGACAAGAATAGCCTAAAGGGCACTTGATGGCCGTTTAAATAAATATAGCCATCATCATCATCATCATCATCATCGTCATCACCATCATCATCATCATCATGATCGACCTTGTTCCACTGCCTTTTCAATGAACGTCAAGACGAACGATAATCGACGCGTCTAGTTCGAAGCAGACCCTCCGTTATCCCTATCACGGTTCAAGCATTGTCGTGGCGGTGGAGCTCAGTAGCCTAGGATGTACCCAGCACCTTGTGCGAAGCAAATTGAGCCGAGGGAGGTGCTCTTTGTATTCCTCTTATAAGAAGAGGGGACAAAAGAGCGCAGGGACAAGGGGCGAGTATGGAAACCTCACTCCATTGCACTGTCCCGACGTTGGGAGGGGTTGTTCTGTGATGCGGGACAACCCATCTGTGGAGGTGGCGTCAGTCCCTTGAGGGACTGACTAGCCATCGAGGTAGGGCAACTCAATAGATCCGGGGCACCTCACCAAAGGCGGCATTGGTGGCACTCACCGGGTTTTAGTGGGTAGAGCTGCGTCCTTAGCACCTTTCGGATGCCTGAGAGCATTTACTGACATAAAAGGAAAAAAAGACCGTCATTTTCCTGAACTTTTAAGATATAACACCACTTCTTACCGCAAATCCAATTTGGGTGACTGTTCTCCTTAAAACTTAAACCCGCTTTAGAATAGTGTCCACCTTTTTCTTCTTTCACGCCGGAAAATGTTCAAGGCTTCTCTCGTGGGAGTGGGTCTCCCCAGGCGGATATGTGAGACTTGCTGCGCCCGAAAGGTGAACTCAGCTCTACCCACTACAACCCGGCGAGTGCCACCAATGCCGCCTTTGGAACACCTTGGCCAAACAAGTGCAAGCAAACAGGGAACCTCGACCGACGCCACCTCCACAGAGGGGTAGTTCCGTACCACATAACAACCCCACCCAACGTCGGGACAGTGCAATGCGATTCTGAGTAATTTAGAATACCTGCAGCATTATTTTAACGCCGGACACTGCGTGTTATCCACACACCACCTGTGTCAGATGTTGAAATGAACTCCGGTGGAAGGGATGTGCTGTGCCGCGCTCCCGGCTGCATGGGTGCCACCATCTTGCTTGTTTCTCTCGGCAAACAGCTTTGCTGTGTTTCAAAGAGAATACGGGCAGTGTAATTACTGGCACCGAGACTAAACATCTTATGTCTCAGGATAGGCAACACATAGATGAGTTGCCTGGGCTCGTTCCACGTAAACTAGTTTATGTTCATGGGCGACGTCGACCACTTCATGTCCTTCGACGATTCTATCCTACTACCATTTTGCCGTTCATATAAAATTAATCACCAATAATATAATACTTTTCGAGAACTAATTTTAAAAGTACAATGGAGTTTGGCCGCCAGCCAGTATAAAATCAACGGGAATTCATTGGAATATGCGCCGGAGATTTGTCATCGTATGGACTTGTTGAAAACGCTATTTATCACGACCTCTCACGGTTGAATAAATGTTACACTCACAATTTTAATGTTGAAGATTGATGGGCCTTTAAAACCTATACAATCTGGATAAATGTAGGTCACATTTAAAATGACTAACCTAGACTTATAGGAAGATATAGTGTTGGTCGACCATTAACCGCCCTGTTTGAGCCTTGTCGTGGCGGTAGGGCTCAGTAGCCTAAGGTGAACCCAGCACCTTGGGCGAAAAAAATTGAACTGAGAGAGAACTCTTTGTACCCAAGAGGGGTGCATTGAGACAAGGGGTGAGGATGGGAACCTCACCCCATTGCACTGTCCCGTTGGGAGGGGTTGTCCTGTGGTGCGGTACAGCCCCTCTGTAGAGATGGCGTCGGTCCCTTGAGGACTAGCCCTCGAGGTGCCCTGTTGCTCAACAGATCTGGGGCATACCAAAGGCGGCATTGGTGGCACTCGTCGGGTTTTAGTGGGTAGAGCTGCGTCCAGCTTACTATCTTTCGGGCGCAGCGAGTCCCACAAAACCGCCTAGGGTGTCCCACCCTCCCCTGCGGATTTCCCGGCGCAAAAGCAAAAAAACTATTGACGAGGTGGGAATACGATCTCCGTGCAGTAACCGGTCCGTGTTGGATGCGAGTAGCGAGGCATGGTCTTGGCGTTCGTTGAAGGAGGCCTATAGCAGTGTACGGATAAAGGCTGATGATGATGATAAACCTAACTAAGCGTCCTAGCGTCCTAAATAAGTATGTGGCGGACCAATCAGCGCCACATTACTGAATCGCGCTATCAAAGTTCCACAGCTCGTCGCTATACATACAGCGGCTGAAGTGGGCTTCGGCCGGGGCTTCGGCCTGACCGAGCATGCCATCTCGCTCGGTCGGAGGTCTCCCTTTATGCCTTTCACCTACATTTACCAAGTATATACCATCAGATGACCTCTGTCAGTTACGTAGGCACAGTCATTCTGCTTTCACTGACAACTGAGAATAGAGATGAGATATTGCAACGTTTTCCTCCAAAGAAAGTGGTGACAAGATCATGTGACTTCGAAAACAGGATTAGAAGCTCAGACCTGAACTCCGAGTCGAGAGTCTATACCGTCGTTTCTGCCTGTTACTTCTTCTCTCTTCATCATTCATTCATCTTGCTGCACTACGCCCGCATCAAGTTGTGAGATCATACCGAAACTCGTGGAGATTACCTTGAAAAATATAGAGGTAAGAGGTAGTGCCATACTTTGCAGCCGAATTGGGCCGGCACGACCGAGGTACCTCTCGCTCACATAACACCAGCCTCAAGTGACAGCTATGTCGCGTTTCGTGCGGTTTGTGAGTTTCCGGTGGTCCATTGGGGGGATAGGGAAAAGGAGAGCAACACATATGCATATTCTCTGGTTGTGTATGGGCGTCGATAGTCGCCAAAAGGCTTTGATTGATTGTTTGCCCCCCTACTATAAAAAAATATAGATTTTGACGAAAGTATTTTGTCTACTTCTAAGAGCCCGAGGAGAAAACCTGCACGGAACCCTCTATAATGTCATTGAAGTGAATCTTCTTTGCGCGCATGAGGGTAAAATTTTTACGGATGAAACGTCACAAAAATGTACAACGTTTTTATCCAAGAATAGGGAGAGAGTGTTTGAGAACGATTGTGAGAGAGTGAAAAAGGGCGAACGTAGCATGAAGCACATAGCCATGGAGTGAGAGTAGGGAGCAGCGAGTGAGAAAGATCAAGAGAGAGAGTGAGATAGAGCGAACATCACATCGCAAGGCTCAGAAATTTAAAGCTTTAGATTAAGTATAAAATATAAATGAGATTAAAAAATTAGTTTGCCAAATAAGTTTCACTTCTAACTTTGTACGCACGCACTTTTTTTAACTTTTATCTATTTTTGACACGTTTCAAGTCTTTCCAAGCCCACGATAATCTTAAATCGATTAGATTCCATGTCATCGAAAACCCCAATGCAGGAAAAGCAACTAATATCATACGAAAACTCTAATGCACTTATATCATAAAACACAATACCCGGTACACCGGTATTGTCCGAGACAACCTTTGTGCGGCTTATCCGGTTTGAACTGGTTTGAACAGGTTTCATCCGGTTTTATTTGGATTGGAACCGGTCTGGAGTCGCTTTGATGTTCGATTATGCATTTTGTGTGTACTTTGTGTGCTTTTAAAGCGTTAATAATCATCAGCATGTAACTGTCCACTCTTCTACGCCAAGACGGCTGATTCATTATTCCATAGAATACGTCATTTATTCAAATATATTAATCATCAATATTGCGGTATAGAGCGGTAATGTTATGTGTTTTGTATGAAAACAAATTCCGCCTTTGTGCTGCGACTCTTCGCCGGTTCTGCGCTCTGATTGGCCGGCTGATGGCCATTGATGGGACGTACATACAGATCACGGTTGGTTGAATTTCTATTACGTCAGTGATGAATCACTGACCAGTTTCGGAATTTTATGGCTCACATATCTCTGTCCAGTCATATGATCCATGACATCAATTAGCATAATCTTTATATATATATATATATATATATATATATATATATATATATATATATATATATATATATCTTACACATAGCAAATAGAGTTGATGATATAAGATTTTGACGTTCAATAAGATACTGAAAATTACAATAATGAATAAAAACTTTTTTTCACGTAATTTAAAAATATAGACAACAGTCTCAATTAATCTTACCAATGAAATTGCCGCTCTGCAGTACTGGCCATTTCAAATCAAAATAATTTTTGTTTGGCTAAGAATTCTAATTTTAAAAAATCGTTTAAATTTTTTCATACAAAACGGCAATTTCATAGGTAAATACCTAATATATGCATTAAAACCACAATGGTTTACAATTATGCATATAATTTACAACAAGAAATTGGCTTATAAAGGATCGATAATATTATTGTAACTAGGTAAGTAGGTACTTCAAGTTTTTGGTTTTACTTAACTTAAGAGATAATGGTTTTGTCCTCTTTGTTACATTAGTACCTATATAATGTCACCTGTCCCGGACGGCCCACACGGCGCCGGTGACAGTGTGTCACGGTGGCGCGGCGGTAAACTCGGCCCAGCACACCCTCGAGGTGTGCCCGAGATGGGCGGTGCTGCGTCGCGATCTGACGTCGGTTATCGGGCTTGTCTCAGCCAAGCACAAGTGCTGGACGGCGGTGTCCTTCTGCGAGGCAG
Organism: Helleia helle; assembly: GCA_963853865.1. Classification (NCBI taxonomy): domain Eukaryota; kingdom Metazoa; phylum Arthropoda; class Insecta; order Lepidoptera; family Lycaenidae; genus Helleia; species Helleia helle. The sequence continues at coordinate 3,269,498 of OY971437.1, forward strand.
TAATATCCCAGAAGTTGGCTGACGAACGGGTGAGAGAGGTCAACGAGGTCTCCGCCCGCGGGCGAGAAACTGAGGCGCGAAGGAGGCGCGAAGGAGGCGCGAAGGAGGCGCGAAGGAGGCGCAAAGGAGGCGCGAAGGAGGCGCGAAGGAGGCGCGAGGGAGGCACTACCTAATAATAACTTCAGTAACTCTCCTGGTTTCGTGTCGGGCTTCAGGATAGGAACCTGGGCTCAGTATGACACGTCGAGGGGACTGCTTAGTAGTGGCCGGGCAGTCCCCTGTTACGAGTAGTTTGGCCTTCGCCGGGGCCAGCCTGTCGCTGAGGTGGTCCTGTTGCCTGCAGATCCTCAAAAAACGGCTGAAGGCGCGAAGGTTTTAATTAAGGATAGGGCACTCCCAGGTGCAAGTCCCGTATAGGGTCAGGATCTACCTGAAGATTCTGGCTACATCCATAAAGGATTTCCCTGCGATATAAAAAAAACCTATATAATAAAATAGATTGAATCTTTCATTATAACCTACATCCAAACTCTACTCGAGAAACATCAGGTAAACTTGATAAAGGAACTCCTTTATTTAGACTTCCCTACCTCGAAATGTGAAAACCCTTAGGATCATTCCGGTGTCTGGAAATGCTCTGAGGCATCCCGCGGGGGAGTGGGTCTCCCCACGCGGGTATGTGGGACTCGCGGGCCGAAAGATGGTAAGTGGACGCAGCTCTACTCACTAAAACCCAGCGAGTGCCACCAACGCCACCTTTGTTGAGGTGCCCCGGATCTGTTAAGCTAACTGGGGGCACCTCGACGGCTAGTCAGTCCCTTAAGGGACCGCCGCCACCTCCACAGAGGGGTTGTCCCGCACCACAGAACAACCCCTCCCAACGTTGGGACAGTACAATGGGGCGAGGTTTCCGTCCTCGCCCCTTTTCCCCCTGCTCTTTTGTCCCCTCTTCTTATACACACAAAGAGTACACACTTAAGTACAAAGAGCCCCCTCGAGTCAATTAGCTTCGCCCAAGGTGCTGGGCTCACCCTAGGCTACTCAGCCACACGCCACGACAAGGCTTGAACCATAGTGTGGTCATTGATGCCTATGTCCCAGACAAAATTTGATGATGATGATGATGATGATTATTATTATTATAATGATGATGATGATGATTAAAATTGATTATCAATTTATATGACACGATATAAAATAAAACTAGACTAACATCGGAATTGCCATCGATATGAAATAGCGATACAATTGGACTAGTTAGCGGTCGCATTAGAAAAGCGCACCATCCCCAAATCCGCTTGTGTGGCATAAAATGGTCCGTATTGGAATAAGGACACACGGGCGAGGATTCGCTTTGGAAACGTTCAAATGAAAACCTTTTCAACTGTATAGTAATAAGAAAAATACTTTTTCTAAATGTATGCTTGAATCGAATAAATAATACATAAAAAAGGGCGTGCATACAAAATACTTATGTCAGAAGTGAAACTTATTTGGCAAACTATTTTTTTAATCTTGTTTATATTTATACTAATCTAAATCTTTAAATTTCCGAGACTTGCGATGCGACGTTCGCTCTATCTCGCTCTCTCTCTTGATCTTTCTCACTCGCTTGCTCCCTACTCTCACCCCATGTGCTTCATGCTACATTAGCCCTTTCTCACTCTCTCTCAATCGGTCTCAATCACTCTCTTCCTCTCCTTGGACAAAAACGTTGGAAAAACAATCGTGACGTTTCATCCGTAAAAATTTTACCCTCATGTGCGCAAAGAAGTTTCACTTCGATAAATAGATTTTCTAGGTATGTACTAGATAAATCTGAGGGGTTTATTTGTTTGATCGCGCTAAACCATGAATCTGCTATTTGATATTTTTTTGTCTTCAATATCCCAATTATCGAGAAAGGCTATTTTGGTAGGCGGGAGAATTGGCCGTTTTAGCGTTGATTTGGAAAAAGCAGAGGACTGAAATTCATAAATATGATAATACAAAATTAGTTCTGCAAAGAAACCTGGGCCTGATTTTTCAAATAATACTTCGTTTGAAAATAACACAGACGAGTCAGACAAATCATTAAGGCGACGCATTGTTAATAATACTAATACCAGACACGCGCCAGAGAGGACTGAGCGTCCTGAGCGGTCTGAGGGCTCTTCATACGCGCGCGAGCTTATAACTAAAGGACGTAAACGACAAAATGGTATTTTTTTTTATTTTATTACGTTAAAAACGATAATTGGAGAAATTCCTTCATTTTAAAGAATTCCATTTGCCCATAAGATGTGAATCTCTTTTTAAAAAGAGATGTTTTAAAAAAAATCTCTGTCTATGTTTTAAACTTTTGTAAAGTTAGTTAAATAAGGTTTTTATCATGAACTATTAGGTCACCAACTTATATTTTTATTCGTTTTGGATTAACTGAAATAAATTGAAATTATTGACATCAACATTTCCAATGCGCCTCTTAAATTTGAAAAAGGAAATGAGTGACCATGGTTAATACGGTCCAAAGAAGACGCGTCTAAAATCCAAACGCAAATCCGTACACGCCAAAATATACACAGTTGGCAACCCGTAAATCTGGTACAGAATACCGATTCACTATCATACAACAATGTTCAATTGGCGTGTTTGTGTGAAACCTGTGAAAAAATGACTTTATCGTTAACAATGTAAATGTAAAACGGTGAAAATCGTGAAAAAAATGTAATACGTATGTTTAACAAACAGTGTCACAAATGCGAGTTTGGCAGCCAGTTGTCTTAAAAAAAAACAAATAATTATCTTATATTTTTCTATACTATTATTATAAGAGGAAAAATGTATTGTTTGTTTGTTTGTTTGTAATAAATAAGCTCTGAAACTACTGGAACGATTTGAATAATTGTTTCACCTATAGAAAGCCACAATATCAGCGAGTTTTCTATAAAAGTTTACCCGCGCGAAGCCAGGACGGACCGCTAGTATTAAATAAACTTATAACTCGTGTGTAATGATCGATGCTAGGTCACTAATCGCGATATGTAATCATATTTATTTTATTACTAGCTGTTGCCCTCAGATCCTCAGCTTCGCCCGCGTTAATTTCGATTTACACCGTACCCGGATTGATTATTTTTATAGCCTAGGCCGCCTTATAACATCAGCTATCTCCCGTTAAAATCGGTCCAGTCATTTCAGAGATTATCTGGAAAAAACAGTCAGACGGACAGGCAGACAAAATTATAAAAAAGGCTATTTTGGTATATGTACCGTGTATACATCCATATGCATTTAGTAAAAAGCGGTTATTTTAATATTACAAACAGACACTCCAATTTTATTTATCTGTATAGAGTATAGAGTATACATATTAAAAATACAATGGATGAGTAAAATGCTGTCGCCGCAGTACTGGTTCCACCACGTTCCACGAAGCTGGAAAGTTAACCATGTACGTGCCGCTGTGCCAACAATCCTCTTTTGGGCATCGTACGTAATTCATTCGACCCCTTTTTTTTCTTTACCGCCGGGAAATGCTATGTGACATCCCGCGGAGAAGTGGGTCTCCCCAGGCGGGTATGTGGGACTCGCAGCGCCCGAAAGCTGGTAACTGGACGCAGCTCTACCCTCTAAAACCCGGCGAGTGCCACCAATGCCACCTTCGTTGAGGTGCCCCGGATCTGTTGAGGAATCAGGGCATCTCGACGGTTAGTCAGTCCCTCAGGGGACCGACGCCACTACCACAGAGGGGTTGTCACGCACCACAGAACAACCACTCCCAACGTCGGGACAGTACAGTTAGGTTCCCGTCCTCGCCTCTTGCCCCCTGCTCTTTTGTCCACACTTCTTATAAGAGGGGTAAATTGAGCCACCTGGGCTCAATTTGCTTCGCCCAAGATGCTGGGCTCACCCTAGGCTACTGAGCCCCACCGACACGTCAAGGCCTGAACCATGGTGGGACTTGGGAGTCCTTTTTTATTTTTGGTTTCTCTGGGGAATGCATTTAGACATACCACCGGGTCCGGGGAGGCCCGGGGGGTTATGTGGGACTCTCTGCGTCCGAGAAGATGGTAAGGTGGACGCATAGTCTACCCACCAAATCCCAGCGGTGTTCTCCTCGTCGTCTGGGTGACCCGGCACGAGAGCGGTGGACATCCGCACCGGGTCACAACGGTGTGCCATCCGGCACTCTTCTCTGAATGCGGGGGGTGGCCCCTCTTCCTTCTCCGCTTAAGGCACACTGAACACATAAGGGTGCCTTATAGCTCGGACCTTACGCGCACGCGGCGGATCCCCTGATCGGCCGCGCACAGGTCTCTCACGGCAGTGCGACTGCCTGTCGCCGCCGTGCTCTCCTGCAGGAAGAGGCTCCAGCGCGCCTCCTCTCCCGCTCCACCTGCTCCTTCTGCGACATCATGTCCTCGCAGAAGGAGAGGACCACCTGCCATGTGCTCTCACTGACGATCATCGCTCGGATGACTACAGGGTTCGACAGTTCCGTGCCGGCCTCAGCAATGAGGGGCGCCCTCGCCTCTGCCCAAGCTGGGCACTCCGCCAGGGTGTGGTCAGCGGTGTCCTCACTGCTGTCACAGTGATGACATCCTGGTAAGTCCTCCGCCCCTGCCACCTTCCATAGATACCTTCCGAAGCAACCGTGCCCCGTCAGGATCTGCGCAAAGTAGAAGGATATTGGTCGTGCCGCCGGTCAACCCACTGCTCCAGGATTGGCCCGACGGCCAACACCTTGCGGAGTCCCGCGCTCGGCTCTCTGAGCCGCTCACCCCACTGACTGAGTGCCCGCCTGCTCAAGCGGCTCCGCCAAGTCTTTTCCTCGTCAGAGACCTCCTCCTCGTCTCCCCATCGTCTTCTCCACTCACGCGCTAGGACCCCAGCGTGCAGGTACCATGGCGCAGTACCCGGTCATACGGTACGCACGGAATATGTTAATGTTGGGATCCCGGACACATCCTACTACATCCCTAACTATTGTACCTACCCTGTCTCAAGTAGGACGCAACTGCACTATGCAAAGTTTAATAAAATTCGGTTCAGTAGTTTAAAAATTCATTGCGAATAAACATGACATCAAAATGAAATGAAAATTATATTTTAGACGTTAACAAGTGTTCATTTTTAATTTAATTCAACATTTTCAAGTGTACCAAATTTACGCTAAAAATTCTGGAGAAGCTTATGGCGTGTTAAAATCCACAATCCTTACTAAGCCTACAAAAAATTACACAATAATTTTGGTCAAATATAAAAACGAAAAGAATGAAGGCGGACTCAAATCGGGAATTATAAACCTCCCAAATATAGTTTCATTTCCGCAAGCGTAATTGTTTCCCGCAATATAAAATTTTGTTAACGAATCCAAGCGGAATTTATTCAATATGCATAACTATATTTTATTTACACTCAAATCGCAAATTACCATCCCGGAAAATATGACTAAAGACTCCCGCGGGAGTCCCAAAAACTCGTGTAACACGAATAATGCATTCAAAAAGGTTTTAATGCATTTACACTCTGTATTTATGTTAATACAAGTATCTGGGCGGAAATTCAAATTTGGAATTCCGTTTGGGGTTCCAGAGGCTATTGAAATCATCTCTTTGACTGTCATAGGATCTTTGTACCCTCACAAAAGATGGACGCTATAAGTTTGATCGCTATTAGCGGATGCCTTTTTTATTATTCAGATGGAGATTTCCTGGATATTTTGACGCAGGGGAAATCATCATGATACCCCAGGCCTGGGAGAGCCTGGTGGTTATGTGGGACCCGCACCCTAACTAAAACTCCAGCGGTGTTCCTCGTATCCTTCCCACGGGCCCGGAGCGGAACTGTATCTACCGCATCGGGCTCCGACGCTGTGCCCATCGGAATACTTCTCAGGAGGCGGTGGCTTCCTCTCCTCCTTCTCCACTTAAGGTTGAACAAGTCGACGGCGCGAACTCCAACTAAATTATTGCTATCTCACCTGACATAGTGTGCGAACATGTGTGCTAGAATGAAATGCACAATGATTCATTCCGAAAATGTCCATTTAGCAAAACAGTTATTATAGAAGAACTATTAAGTGTATGTTTTTAAAATAAATTTATTCCAACTTTGGAATAACTAAACTATATCTGTACGGGCTTTATTTTTGAGCTTTCGTGCTCCGTATACTATTTATTTTCGCCAAAATTTGGTTATTTGTAATAAAATTGTTGAAATACGAAAGTTTAGAAGCTTGTATTTTTTTAATGTATAATTTTTTTACAATTTTGGGTACATACAGACATAGATAACGACGAGATCAATTTATATTATACTTAGTTTTTCATGGTCAACGTCAAACATTGTAGTAATTACTGTTCTGCGTTTGTAAGGAAAGACGAGCGACTTATGTAACCTTAAGGTACCATATACCAGGCAAGGTATATATTAAATTGATAAACTGTTCTGATTGTTTATGTATTTCATGGACTTTTTGTGGTCTTTCAGAGCTCCGTAATGGTAAAAACTGGTAATTCGAAGGTCTACCCTCACAAAATCCTTTTTTATTGACGTATTGTACCAACTTTTTAACTCAATTTTAGGCATCATTTCAATTTAAAATATTTGCAAACCACTCTGAAGATTAGCGTATTGCGCCATATTGAAAAAAATAATAACATTACAGTGTTGAATATTGTACGTTTTTTTTTATATCATAGGATGGCAAACGAGCAGTCGAAGCCTTTTGGCGACTATCGACGTCCATACACATCCGCACAACCAGAGATTATGCAGATGCGTTGCGCTACTTTTGCCTATCCCCCAATGAAAATGAAGCTCACAAACTGCACGAAAAGCGACAGCATATCTGTCAATTGACGCCGGTGTTTAATTATGTGAGCGAGACGTACCACGAGAGGTACCCCGGTCGTGCTAGTCCAATTCGTCTGCAAAGCAGCATGGCACTACATCTTTCTAAACGTACGTTCGAAACCCAGGTCTTTCGAGTCCGTCTCACGCTTGACCGGCTTTTCAAACATTATTTTTATAACAAGAACACTCGTTTCCCGCGCGCGCGATTTGTAATTCGAATACGCGACTTCGAATTTCAAACAGTTTTTATAACGACGTTTTAAAAACGTCCATAATCAAGATGGTGTTGCCAGTGGAGAAATACCGCCATTCATTTGTAGTTTATAGAGATAATAAAATGTGGCATCGAATGTAAATTATTCATCAGTTAGTTAGGGGTTTTAAAGTAAAGCTGAGTCTCATAGTTAGTTTCCAGATCTGGTGGGTTAACCAAGATGCCATTCTATAATCGTAAACGCTAGTAGAAATCTAATAAATCTATGGAAATGACATTTTACATCGATAAATCACGTGGTCTTAAATGTATCCTTACTAATATTATAAATGTGAAAGTAACTCTGTCTGTCTGTCTGTCTGTCTGTCTGTCTGTCTGTCTGTCTCTTCTTCACGCCTAAACCGTTGAACAGATTTGGATGAAATTTGGCACAAAGATAGTTTGAAACCCGAGAAAGGACATAGGATAGTTTTTATCCTGGATATCCCACCGGGGATAAAAACCCCGGGGTTTTACCCGCATAAATCCCGTTTCCGTGTGTCTATCTATCTTATATAACCACGCAACAGATTTGGGTAAAATTTGATATGCAGATACTTTGAAACTCAACATACGACTTAAGATAGTTTTTATCCTGAAAATCCCACGGGGACAGGACCTATGCGGGTAATACACCGGGACTGACTATCTTCTAAACCAAGGAACAGATTTGGGTGAAATTTGATATGAAGACACTTTGAAACTTAACGTAGGTCTTAAAATAGTTCTTATCCTGAAAATCCCACGGGAACGGGAACAATGCGGGTAAAACCCCAGGACTGTCTATCTTATAAACCACGGTACAGATTTGGGTGAAATTTGATATGAAGATTCTTTGAAACCTAACGTAGGACATAAAATAGTTGTGATCCTGAAAATCCCACGGGGAGGGCAACTATGCGGGTAAAATCCCGGGACTGTCTATCTTCTAAACCACGGAACAGATTTGGATGAAATTTGATATGAAGATAATTTGGTACTTAACGTAGCACTTCAAATAGTTGCTATCCTGAAAATCCCACGGGAACGGGAGTGGTAAAGCTAAAACGCCGGGACTGTGTATTAGTTAAACCACTAAACCGAATTGAGTGAAATTTGATTTGGAGATAGTTTGAGACCCATAATAAGACCCATAGGATGTATAAGTGTAACAAGAAGTTTTTTAGATGTGTCAATAGATGGCGTTAACACAAAATGTAGATCTCGCTATCTATTACAAGATGCGAATCCTTATGAGGATCGCACCTTTGTATTGCACGCGTTTTTATCGAATTCCATATATTAATAATTTATCCAAAATGATTTATTAATAGAATTCATGATATTATAAAAAAGGAATGCTTATAAGTTATACTTAATATTAAAATATAGGAATAAAAAATATAACATTTCTTTTTCGTAGTTTTTTTTTGCTGGTCGTAGGTACTAATTTGAATTAAAATATTGATGTATCATAGGGTAGTTTCGAATAACTTTGTAGCGTTAGGACGTTTTTTTTTTTTTTTTTTTCTTTAACCCCGGGAAATGCTCTGAGGCATTCCGCGGGGGAGTGGGTCTCCCCACGCGGGTATGTGGGACTCGCTGCGCCCGACAGCTGGTAAATGGACGCAGCTCTACCCACTAAAACCCGGCAAGTGCCACCAATGCCGCCTTTGGTGAGGTGCCCCGGATCTAGAAAACAAACAGGGCACCTCGACGAATAGTCAGTCCCGCAAGGGACCGACGCCACCTCCACAGAGGGGTTGTCCCGCACCACAGAACAACCCCTCCCAACGTCGGGACAGTACAATGGGGTGAGGTTCCCATCCTCACCCCTTGCCCCCTGCTCTTCTGTCCCCTCTTCTTATAAGAGGGGTACAAAGAGCCCCCTCGGCCCAATTAGCTTCGCCAAAGGTGCACCGCTCACCCTAGGTTACTGAGCCCCACCGCCACAAGGCCTGAACCATGGTGGGGTGATACCTCAATCCTCCCATGACCACGGTTGCTGTAAAGTATCCGAAACGTCGGGCATGTAAAAATCTTAATAAACCGCGATAAAATCCGTAAAAGTTATTTTAATATAATAAAAATGTACTACTTAATTAAATAAATATATTTAATAAAAACGTACTTATTAATTAATATATTTATAGGCCCGATGTCTTACAGTGGAAGTTAATAGAATTCTTTAAAATATAATAGTCTTTAAATTGGAACCATATTACTTGAAAAATAAGATTTAAAACAATACTTCTTACATGGGGCCGAAGTCGCGGGTAAAAGCTATGAAATAATATACGGTACTTACATAAAAAAAACATTTTTTGTCTGTCTGTTTGTTCCGGTTAATCTCTGAAACGGCTAAGCCGATTTTGACGCGGCTTTCACTGGCAGATAGCTGATGTTATAAGGCGTAAATTTGGCCATAAAATAATTATCATCAATCCGAACGGTTGTAAATCTAAGTAAACGCGGGCGAAGCTGCGGGCAACAGCTAGTTTTCTATAAATTTATTAGTTTTCTATTAGCGTTTACGATTGTAGAATGGCATCTTGGATGCGCCGTAAGCGCAAAGCCCTCACCTTCCGTCTGACACAGGTGCTCACCGGGCATGGTTGCTTTGGTAAGTAACTGTGCCGGACGGCCCGTAGGGAGCCGTTGACAGTGTGTCAGGATAGTGGTACAGCGGTGGACACGGCCCAGCACACCCTCAAGGTGTGCCCGAGATGGGCGGTGCTGCGTCATGATCTGACATCGGTCATCGAAGGGGTCTTGTCTCGCCGAGTGACGACGAGTCCTGGACGGCGATGGTTTCCTTCTGCGAGGCAGTAATGTCCCAGAAGGAGGCCGACGAGCGGGTAAGAGAGGAGGCCGCCATCGAGGCCTCCCCCCCCGTGGGTGAAGAATGGGGGTGCGCAGAAGGCGCTACTTAATGCGCCTCCAGTAACGCCCCTGTGCTCGTGTCGGGTTCAGGATGGGAACCTGGGCCCAGTATGACACGACGTCGCGGGGACTGCCCAAGCAGCCGGACATTCCCCCCCTAAGATGAGTAGTCTGGCCTTCGCCGGGGCCAGCCTGTCGCTGAGGTGATCCTGTTGCCTACAGATACGGGACCCTCAAAATGGTGTTTCCGAACCGATACGACTTAGAGACCTTCAAGAAAAGAGCATACTCACATCTGAGAGGCCAGCAACGCACCTACTAACCCTCTGGTAAAGCAGGTGTCAGTGGATGTCGCTTTTGCTTACCATCAGGCGAACTGACTGTCCGTTTGCCCCCTCTTTTATATAAAAAAAAATGCGGATGAAGGCGCTCGCAGTGGTTTTAGTTTACGGGTAGAGCACTCCCAGGTGCGAGTCTCACATAGGTTCAGGATCTACCCGAGATCTCCTGGCTATATGCGTAAAAATCATTTCCCTGCGATAACAAAAAAAAGGCTAATCTTGGCTAACCCACCTGGTGTTATGCGTAAATTATGTATCCCGCTTTAAATGAAAAATAAAATTGGTTGTCGGTTACGGACGGGTTTTACGTGATAAAGTCATAAAGAAACATTGATGAAAATTAATTACCTTTTTTGCCGCTGTTTTGAGAAAAACAGTTAATTGAAGTGAACAAAATGAAATTAGACAGAAAATTATGAAGGAAATCAATTACATCTAAATTGTAGAAATAAACACAAAACACGTTGTCTCGCATTCAACATTCGTTATAAATAATTGTTTCGAAGCAAATGCTTGTGCCTCTCTATCGTTGGACAGGCTCAGGCGGAACAGGACACTTTTTCGTGCGCGCTTCCAGTGTTCATCAATTTATAAGACGTTATCACTTCAAAAAAGGATGGAGGGCACCGCTTATGGGTGTACTGTATATAATTATCAGATTAAATGCAGATGAAATTGCATGAAACAGCTAGTAATAATAATATAGGCAATTAAAGATGGTCATTAAATGAAATGATGAAACATCTAATAGGTATTAAAATTCGTTATTACTAACAATTTATAATGAAAAATCGAATAAACCACACATGCACTAGTTGAGAGCAGCTTCCTAGTGGGGGCGTCAGGACATAACAGCACCAAGCTATTGTCTGTCACTGCATTCAAGGCCAATAGATACTAATTTACCTTATACAAGGTTGATAAAAGCGAGAGGCATTAAATTAAGCCACATATACTATATACCATTTTAAGGCTACACACCAAAAATTGGACCAATAGAATCAATAGTTTAGTCACAGGATATTTTTAAAGTTTTAAAGCCACTCTGCTTTATTCGACCCGGTGAGACGCAACGTGCTGTGCGTCGCACTGCCTTTTAGATTTGGAGATCAGTGGACATTTTACAAAGTATGTAACTTACGCATTACTTTGGCTATTCTCGTATTTAAGTTCTTTGAAAATGTTTTTTTATTTCTCTCATATACTGTTTTTAATAGTTTCGGATTAACCGTAAGAATGTGTAGTATATGTGGTGTAATTTAATGCCTCTCGCTTTTATCAACCTTGTATACAGCTGCAATAAAATGCTAGTAGTTATAGAAAAGAAGAAGAAGAAATATACTTTATTGTGCATACAAACAACAATTACATCTTAAATAAAATAAAAACTTACAAAATAATATTATGCACAAAGGCGGTCTTATCGCTAAGGAAGCGATTTCTTCCAGACAACCTTAGAGGAGAGGAGAATTAAAAATAATAGTTGAGTAGGTCATCAAAAAGAAAAACTAAATTGAAATTAAAACAAAGAGGATCCTACAATCTAAAAAATATAATAAAGATAAAAATGTTATAAATAAATAAAACAATAGATAGATTTAAAATAAATAATTTACAACTGGCAACACTGAATCTTTTTGATATTATAATCTGTGAAACTTTTAACAATCTGTAAACGCGAAATTAATTTAAATAAACGAACCGTCAGTGTTAAACAGGTTAATAGGACACCAGGGAGATTTATTTAAGGGGTATCATCTGGCGAAGGAATAATTTAATGCCTAATTTAAATCATAGTAAAGTTTTTAATTTTGTAAAACTAATGATTTCATATTTGTGTCAATGGATTTCTAAAGTTTACGCGTTTCACTCATTATGAAACAGTTTTTGCGGATTTTTCTTCGCACGATAAATATATGGAATCAACTGTCACCTACGGTGTTTCCGAACCGATACGACTTAGGGACCTTCAAGAAACAAGCATACTCATAGGCCAGAACGCACCTGCTAATCCTACACCAGTAGCGGGTGTCTATGGATGTCGCTTTTCACTTACCATCAGGTAAACCGACTGTTTGCCCCCTATTCTATAAAAAAATAAAGGAAAAGGAAGGTCCTTGCGTCAAAAAAACCTACCACTAAACGGATACCAATCATCCCAACCACAGTTGCCCCTTGAAATCCAGGCTTTGCTAAAAGTTGTGGACTTTGGCTTTCGTCCTTAGGTTGACAATGATGTTGACGAGTGAAGGCAACCGGGAGGGAAGCGCTGTGCCGCGCCCCCGGCTGCATGGGTACCACCATCTTGCTTGTTTCTACCGGTGGGAGGGAAGCGCTGTGCCGCGCCCCCGGCTGCATGGGTACCACCATCTTGCTTGTTTCTCCCGTGAAGCAGCTTTGCTGTGTTTTAGAAGGGCAAGACAGGCAGTGTAATTACTGGCACCGAGACTTAACATCTTATGTCTCAGGATAGGCAACACATAGATGAGTTGCCTGGGCTCGTTCCAGGTATACTAGTTTATGTTCATGGGCGACGTCGACCACTTACCATCAGGTGGCACGTTTGCCAGTTGCCTATCCAACGTCCTGATGGGACCTCCAAATCCCAATTAAATTTTGTCGTTACCATTCATGCTTTGACGAAAGTTTCAGATTCTGGTATTCTCGTAGGAATGATGATGATCAAGGTATTTGGCATGCATCATAACCCTGCCGTTCCAGAAATAGGCACATCGGAGTAAAACTAAAGTAAACCTACAACTGAGACCCTTTTATGACCCAAAACGTGATCCAGCAAAATTGTTTCCACTGTCTTTGGAATAAAATTGAAACTTGATATTAGATTACTAGTAAGAGGTAGTACTTTGCAGCCGAATTGGGCCGGCACGACCGGGGTGGTACCTCTCGCTCACATAACACCAGCCGACATAGCTGTCACTTAACACCAGTGTTAAGTGACAGCTATGTCGCGTTTCGGTTTGTGAGTTTCCAGTGTCCCATTATGGGAGATAGGGAAAAGTAGGGCAATGTATCTGCATAACATTTGGTTGTACGGATGTCTATGGGCGTTCATTGACGACATCCAGAATGGAAAAGCTTTCATTACAATGAAAAATAAGTGACAATGGTGGAGAGACGCTAGATGATAAGTAACCCCCAACCCACGAATCTCAATTTTAAGACGTACTTAAACTCGTGTTGTCCCTCTTTTTTCTTTGAATCTGACACGTCGAAACATGAGTTTAAGTACGTCTTAAATTTGAGATTCGTTTGAGTATTTGGGGGTAAGGGTCACAACCTAACGCACACTGAATTCCAAATTTCATCCACACCATCTCGATGTCAGGAAATCCACAAATCGATTTTACGGCTTTTCCTACTTCGCACGACGAATAAATGGAATCAGCTGCCACTAACGGTGTTTCCGAACCGATACGACTTAGGGACCTTCAAGAAAAGATCATACTCATATTTGAAAGGCAACGCACCTGCTAATCCTCTGGTGTAGCGGGTGTCTGTGAATATCGCTTTTCATTTACCATCAGGTGAACCGACTGTCCGTTTGCCCCTCCTCTATAAAAAAATAAGGGAATAGAAATATAAACTCTTAAAGCCTGGTCTTTAAGAGTTTATATTATACACCTTTAAAGGTTGAAACTTGAAAGCGCCTAGAGGCAAATTTAGCACCTAAGGAATACTAAGGATAGATAACCTATTTGGGGTCCAGAGAATACCTAAGAGAGGAAAATAGAGTCTTAAAGTTCAAGTAATTTTTCTAGGTCAATTGAAAGCGGGTCAATTGGGAGCGGAATAGCCATTCCCTTTAGGCTGCCTGTGACCTAGAGCGGAGTGAGGCTGGGGAGTGGAGAAACGGAAATATTAACCAATAGGATTGCACAAATTGTAAAGTGGAGGAGCCACTGAAGAGGAGCGAAGATTTTGTGCATATATTTTTCCGTTTCTCCACTCCGCAGTCTTGCTCCGCTCCGGTGGACAGGCAGCCTTAGGCTTCAACATGTATTATCATGGCAAGACGTGACGTCCTTCCCGTCTTCCGTCAAAGTCGTATCATAAGCATACGATATTTCCGTCTTCCGTCAAAGAAGTGTAATGGGCACACGCATCGAATTTGACATGTGCAAAATTACGCGGGTTTTTATACCGCCATCTTGGGTGCGTCAGGGTCAAGGGACGTAGGTGACAAGTGTTGGCTTAGTGGCCTACGGAACCCTTTTACTGATCCGTCTGATACTGAGGCATTAGACAAAGTAACATTAAAAAAACGATAACGAAGTTCGAAAAGACTAAAATGTATGGGATTGACAAAAGCCGTCGTCAATTATGTCACTCGTTATCGTTATCGCAAGTTGGTAGACAATGTTAAAATTCGTAACAAAATCATAAACTGTCAATTGGTTATCGAACACTTATGTCAAACTTATGTTATTTTATTATTGATATTGATTCGTTATCCGTGGGCGTGGGCCATGGAGGGCAACATTTTCACAATTTTTATGAGTTATAGTGTGTATGAGGTCTATTTACATAGATATTAATTTTAATTTTTTGGTCCGATTTGACACTTCTTGTCGAACTTTGTTGACACTTGACAGTTGTTGTCGTTGCACTGTCACGATCTTTGATTGATCATTGGCTAGAAAATTATTATCGTTATCTCAAAGACGATAACGAATTTCGGCTACATAGCGATGTCACTTTGTCTACAGGCCCTGGGTTCTTCTTAAACTGCAATAAGTATTCAAGTCATTTTTCTTATGTTAGTTGGGTAACCAAAGAGCAAGTGGTCGACGTCGCCCATAAACGTAAACAACTAAAACTAGCCCAGACAACTCATTCATATATTATCCATCCTTTTTTTCTTTAACGCCAGGTAATGCTCTGAAATATCCCGCGGGGGAGTGGGTCTCCCCAGGCGGGTATGCCCGAAAGGTGGTAAGGTGGACGCAGCTCTACCCACTAAAACCCGGCGAGTGCCACCAATGCCGCCTTTGGTGAGGTACCCCGGATCTAATGAGCAAACAGGGCACCTCAACTACTCGTCAGTCTCTCAAGGGACCGACGCCACTTCCACAGAGCGGTTGTCCCGCACCACAGAACAACCCCTGCTAACGTCGAGATAATACAATGGGATGAGGTTCCCATCCTCGCCCCTTGTCTCCCTGCTCTATTGTCCCCTCTTCTTAGAGGGGTACAAAGAACAGCTACCTCGGCTCGGGTTCACTTTAAGCTACTGAGACCCACCACCACGACAAGGCTTAGACCATGGTGGGGGCAATTACACTGCCGGTCCTACATTCTGAAAAACATCTAAACCAATCATGACGTATGAAAGATGGTGGTACCCATGCAGACGTCAGCGAGGCACATCCCTTCCACTGATACCACCGGTCTCATATATTATGCATATCTCTTGCCGCTATATCAACAAATAATAAGAAAACATCAAATCTTAATTTAAAAAAGCTCAAAAAAAAAAATACGAATATACGTCTAAGATTCCTCGTAGCGAAAGAAGTGATGACCTTAAAACGGCTGAGCAAATTTTGATAAAACACTTGCAATAACAACCGTAAGTTATAGCTGCTTTCAAATCTCCAAATCGGTCTGTCTGTGGATAACCGTCCCATATAAGAAAAATGTTTTATTACAAAGCGATTTTAGCAAAACATGTAACATATTCTCTTCTTTTTAACCGACTTCAAAAAGGAGGAGGTTATCAATTCGTCGGAATCTTTTTTTTTCTTTTTTTTTTATGTAGTTACCTGATTACTCGAAGATGGCTAGACCGATTTGAAAAATTCTTTTCTTCTTCTAAAGGGTATACTTCCCAAATGGTCACATGATAAGGAAACCAGGATCTGATGATGGCATCCCAGAGAAATCGAGGGGAACTTTCGAAAATCGTAGGGGCGACTAGTGCGTTTGATACTTTTTTTATAAAGTGTTTTGAAGCACTACAATTTAATGAAAGTCTAGAGTCGATCTGATGCTGGAGCCGAAAGACAGTAGAGGGAACTCCTTAACGATTTACATCAGTAACCTTGTGTTTAGGCTTGATTAATTTGTAATGATGAGAACTTTACACCTAGATGGGTTGTGACTGTCATTAAGGGTCTGATGTTGAAGACAAATGACAGTTAAGGGAACTCCTCAACAGTTTACAGTAGCTACCTTGTGTTTGGACTTAATTAATTTAAATTGATGAGAACAATTTGCACCCATATGGGTTATAAGCGCCATTACAGGTGTAATGATGGAGATGAAGAGAATCTTCGACGATTTACAGCTTTTATTGGGCTAAGTTCATACGGCTAAATAATATGCCAAAATCATTTAATTTTATTTAATTAATTAAATTTAATTTTACTTGTGGTTGTTAAATGAACCAAAAACAACTGTGTCTTGTAAGCGCATCATAGTATTTCAAGGTCATCATAATATCCATTCTATACCTATAATATATTGGTGATAGTGATGTTCTATACCTATATATAACTAATAATGAATAGCAGCAAATCTGCCATGATTACTTTCAATTAAATGTATTTAAAGTTTTACACAATTCCATTTCGGTTTTTTCATTTAACAAATGTAATGATTTACACCCTTTCTACGTTCATCTCATTAATACAGCGCTATCTAATCTGAGTAACGCCTTTAATAGTTCTACCCATATTTCAGACAAATAAAATCAGTTATCGAATTTTGCAATCACAAAAAATTAAGAAATAAAAAAATTTAAACAAAAATTAAAACCGACTTGAATATTTAAAAAAAAAAACTAAAAAGTAATAAAATAATTTCTTTAATCTTTGTGCCTACAATTTATAATCAACTTGTTCTTCTACTAATAGACAAACTTTGCATTTACCACGTCATTATTGTTACTTTTGAAGCCGGTGTCGTATTCGTTGATGTACCTACCTCCCTACCTACCTTGGCTGACACCGACTCCAAAAGTAACAATAATGACGTGGTAAACGCAAAGATTGTATATTAAGAAGAACAAGTTGATTATAAATTGTAGGCACAAAGATTAAAGAAATTATTTTATTACATACTTTTTAGTTTTTTTTTTTAATTTTAAAGTCGGTTTTAATTTTTGTTTAAAATTTTTTATGATTTACACCAAATTATAATTAAGAAAGCATTGGAAATTTTAAGATTTAACATTACATAATATTTTAAGATTCTGTTCGATTTAGTATTTAATTAAGTATCTATTCTTTACGCATGATTTTTTTCAATATTTTATCATATAAAGAAGTGTCGCTAACTGATCATCAAAAAAGGGTCTAATCAGCGGTATTTTCACATAACCTCGCCTATCTATCTACATATCTCGCTCTTTTAACGTTGCTCGCTTGCACAAATACACTTAGCATGTAAATTTATTTATAACATTTTAAATAGTACTTTATCTACGGCACGCTCACTAAAACGGGAACGTTGAAAAATGAATAAGTTCTGTTTAATTTGAATTCTCTTAATTACAAAGCTAATCCATCATGGCGTCCGGACTTGATTACGACCTGTCCGTTTGCCGCCATTTTTTCCGCGTTTAAAAAATATATTTCGATTTATATTCTATGTCTGTGTGTTATACGAATAAACGTCTAAGATTCCTACCGTAGCTTATAAAAGAAACCTAAAACCGGCTGAACCGATTTTGATAAAACACTTCCAATAACTACGATGATTTTTTTTATAGCATAGGAGGAGCAGTCGAAGCCTTTTGGCGACTATCGACGCCCTTACACATCCGCACAACCAGGGATTATGCAGATGCGTTGCCCTTCTTTTTCCTATCCCCTCCCCAATGGGCCACAGGAAACTTACTGCACGAACCTCGAACGAAACGCAAATAATAAGCTCGTTAAAGTGGCAGTGGACTGGTCACACACTCAGGAGAACGGATGGCCGATGGGGCAATAAGGTTCTAGAGTGGAGGCCACGTTTAGGTAAACGAAGTATTGGGCCACCATTAACCAGGTGGGAAGACGATCTCCGTGTATAAATCAAACAATACAGAGTTTGGTAGTATCTTGCTTTGATTTATGTCAGCCTGGTATTTTTAACCGACTTCAAAAAGGAGGAGGTTATCAATTCGTCGGAATCTTTTTTGATGTCGTATTGGTCAGGTGGGAAGACGATCTCCGTGCGGTGGCTGGTCCGTGTTGGATGCGAGTGGCGAGGGATCGGCCGTCATTGGGGGAAGACTATGTTCAACAGTGGACGGTTAGAGGCTGATGATGATATTGTGTTGAGATGTTTTTTCGCGAGGATGAGAATCGGAGAAGGAAAGTACAACAGAGATACGCTTGTTTTTAGGGTTCCGTAGCCAAATGGCAAAAAACGTAATCCTTATAGATTCGTCATGTCTGTCTGTCTGTCTGTCCGTCCGTATGTCACAGCCACTTTTTTCAGAAACTATAAGATCTATACTGTTTAACTCGGTAAGTAGATGTATTCTATGAACCGCATTAAAATTTTGACACAAAAGTAGAAAAAAAAACAATAAATTTTGGGGGTCCCCATACTTAGAACTGAAACTCAAAAAAAAACTTTCATTTAACCCATACCTGTGGGGTATCTATGGATAGGTCTTTAAAAATGATATTGAGGTTTCTAATACCATTTTTTTCTAAACTGTATAGTTTGCGCGAGAGACACTTCCAAAGTGGAAAAATGTGGTTATATTTTTTGTTAAAGTATATGTGTTGTATATTATGTAATGGTACGGAACCCTTCGTGCGAGAGTCCGACTAGCACTTGGCCGGTTTTTCTATAAACAACCTTCCCTCATGCCTCTCACAGCAAATGTACAGTCGTTGAACCTTGGTCGGGTGTACTAGTTTACCTATTATACTAACATTAAAATCTTTCAATTTTACTTTCATCATCATCATCATCAGCATCAGCATCATCATCATCATTCGTTAATCGGTCTACCAAACGAATTTGACACTTTCTTTGATACACTATTATGGAAGGGGTTTTATTTTGTAATGCTTTTTCTCAATTTTGATATAATATATTATAGTAAGAGGTAGTGATGCATTGTAGCCGAACTGGGCCGGCACGACCGGTGGTACCTCTCACTTACATAAGGCTTAAGCGTTCGGCTTGTGACATTATAACGTTTTTACGTAAAATTATCGTCCGTAATCCGACTTTACAGATAACATTTTTTTTCAAGCATTCGATTTTTTGGATTTCCTTTCCATTATTATGGAATTATTATCCGTAAATGAAATGTAGGTATATTTATACCATTTTAAAATCTGCATTAAATGAGTAACTTTTAAAATAGTTCGCCATCACAGTTCAGAACTTTTATTTCCACTAAAGAAGATCAAAATTCAGCTAGATCATTTTCTGTAGTTAAAAATCCAAATTCAAATATATATTTTTTTAACTTTCTTATTCAAATGGTGAAAATATCATGTACGGTAATGCTACCTATCAAATATAATTTTGTGTATTTTTTTCATTTGCATGTGTTATTTTGAAAAACTAGTAGTTAATAATCCGACACAAGGTAGTAAATTAACAGATTTTTAAATAAGTTCAAACATCTCGAAAATGGTGAGGTTTTTACTAAGGTCAAATTTAGATATTCTGACAGGTAATGACCCAAGCTATCACCCCCGTAAGTTTGTCGTACTAGTCCTTGAACACCCTGTATATGTGTTTTCACATGCTTAAATTGAAATCGGATACTAATATAAGAAATATTTTAATTAGTTCGCTCCCGGCCAATCAGAGGCTAAAGGATGTCCAGCTCGTGTCATTGTTGGGATTAAAGTGACGTCACCTATCCCCGGGACAAGGGATGAGAGTTGGCGTTTTTTTTTGTGAAACAATTATGGCCTTGACAGGAAAACCAGCTTGAATGCCGTGACGGCTAAATCTTTTCTCGGGTCAGGACCACCACTGCTACTTCAGTGTAGCCAGGATCAACAGCGGTAACCAAATGACCCTTTGATACGTCTGAGCTCGATACGTTACTGCCCACAGACCCGCAACGAATTTAATCAGACAGTTTCAGGAGGAGTAGGAAATATTTTTAGTTTCCCTCCCCATTTAAAGCGGCAGACAGTCCAAGATTGCAATGACTAACAACGTTCAAGAAAAGACAGCAGCTAGGGGAAGCCCAGCTGCAATGCACCACGGAGAAAATATTATGTCTACAAATGTCTGTATAATATTAGGAGACGTACTCTGGGAGGGTTCCAAAAAGCGGCTGAAGGCGCTCGCAGCGGTTTCAGTTTGGGAAGAACACTCCCAAGTGCGGTCCCACATGCAGAACCCACTTGGCGTAACTTGGCTACATGCGTAAAAAAGCATTTCCCGGGTCATCAAAGATCTGTGTATATTAAGCCGCCGGTTGACTTCTTTGCGTGCGTGCGTATTCTATTTTATTTGGGTTCCGTAGCCAAATGGCAAAAAACGGAACCCTTATAGATTCGTCATGTCTGTCTGTCTGTCTGTCTGTGTCCGTCCAGTCACAGTCACTTTTTTCCGAAACTAAGAACTATACGGTTGAAACTTGGTAAATAGATATGTTCTGTAAACCGCATTAATATTTTTACAAAAAAGTATAAAAAAATCAATAAATTTTGGGGGTCCCCATACTTTGAACTGAAAAACTGAAATAAAGTTATAATGAATCTCCTCATCTTGTGACTCGCACCCTACGGCCACACAAACAAGGATTTGGGTGAAACATTTATTAACATTTAACCCGCTGATTTTTGAACCCTTAATGTTTGTCCCGGGACAATTTAAAGCCTTTTAATCAGAGTCCATGGCCCGGAAATATCTTTATTAAAACCCTTTGTACCTAAAATTAAAACTGTTTATAACTAAAAGTAAAAAAAAACCAACGCAATAGATATATAAAAAAAATATATAATATATTATGAAATAAAGATTATTATTACTATTTATTATTATCTATACTAACATTATAAAGCTGAAGAATTTGTTTATTTGTTTGAACGCGCTAATCTCCGGAACTACTTGGTCCGATTTGAAAAATTCTTTCAGTGTTAGATAAACCATTTATCGAGGAAGGCTATAGGCTATATAACATCACGCTGTGACTAACAGTAATTAAGTTGAGTAAGTTAAAGCGGGCGAAGCTGCGGGCAACAGCTAGTTATTATTATATGAATTCGAAACATGTCTAAGAACCAGAAGACTTTATTAAAGACTTGGGTATACATCGTTCGCTACGAGGCCTGAGTATATATTATATTGTAAGCCGAAATATCAAACTCTATACAGCTTACAAATATTTTTTTTTTTGTATTTTGAAAAGGGTAGGCAGTGTAATAACTGACCTACGTAAGTTCTAAGATAGACAACGCATGGCTTGTCTAAGCCTACAAAAATATACATATTACGCTTACTTGAGCGACCCCATATATTTCCTGATCACTGGACTCTTCCTCTAGGCCCATACACGCTCTAAGGCTTTTAATCTCATCAGGCCTGTAGGAAGGAAAACTGCTTCATATTAGACTGTTTGTAAAATTTTACCTTCTCCTTACCTGATTTCGAAGAGACCCGTGCTTATAAAAAAGATGGTCCTTCGAGTCGGATAACATTAAACTTGTACTTATCTTAATAAAATCGAATCGTTGTAACCTTATCCGGGGGCCCTATAAAGGAATCAAACGTCCAGAATCCCGGATCATCCCGAGGGATACCCAGGATGGGACAATAGGATACTATTACATACTAAAAAGTAGGTGATCGCCGGAACCAAATTCTAGCAAATTTTCATCTTTATTATCTATACACCAAAAAAAATTATAAAGATTTTAGCTCCGCACGCAAGACCCTCTTATCAGTTTGACCACTGTGTGCGCAAAAGGTACGGCAGCTTAAGCGGGTGAATCGGATTGTATGCGTTTTTTAAGGACAGTCGTCAGCTCTTTTGAGTGTATTTGAGTGCATTTTTGATGTAAAACATTTTTAGTCTCACCTTGGCTGTAAATTCGACTCGAATGCCGTGATAGCGAACTGCATGACGCTGTCATATAATAGGTCTTTACCTATGAAATTGCCGTGCTGCAGTACTGGTCATTTGAAATCAAAATAATTTTTGTTTGCCTAAGAATTCTAATTTCAAATTAATTTTATTTTAAAAACATGGAATTCTTTTTCCAAAAGTAATCATTTGTTTATTGATTAGTGTTACATTTTCATCGCATTTCAATCTTTTTCGTCATCATGGATACGTTAAAAAATCGAGTAAATATGGAATATGAGTACCGTCGTGGCAGCAACGCGGCACAAGCGGCTCGCAACATCAACGACGTTTACGGAGCTAACACTACAAACCAACGCACCACCTGTTATTAGTTTGCTCGCTTCCGTTCTGGAAATTTCGACCTGAAAAATGAACCTCGCGGTCGTTCGAAGACTTTGGGTGACAGTAACGAATTAAAGGCGATTGTGGAAGCTGATGATACACAATCTGCGGCTGAATTAGCAGCAGCTTTCGACGTTAGCGTCAAAACAATATTGGTCCATTTGTGTCAAATTGGCAAGGTAAAAAAGTTTTACAAATGGGTGCCCCACGAACTCAATGATCGCTAGCGCGAAGTACGCGGCGAGACGTGCCTTGCACTGATCAACAGAAACACAAATGAAGGAATTTTGAACCGCATTGTCACCTGCGATGAAAAATGGAATCTGTTCGATAACCGCAAGTGCTCAGCAAGTTGGTTGGATCCTGGTTCAGCACCTAAACAATGCCCTAAAGGAAAACTTACCCCTAGAAAAGTAACTGTTTGGTGGTCTAGCGCCGGTGTGATTTATCACAGCTTCTTACCAAACGGGGTGAGCATTACTGCAGATGTGTATTGTGAAGAACTGAACACAATGATGGAGAAGCTGGCACATCTCCAACCAGCATTGGTCCATCGCTCGTCTCCGCTGCTCCTGCACGACAACGCGCGACCTCATACTGCACAGCAGATGGTCTCCAAGTTACAAGAACTGGGGTTGGAAGCTTTCCGTCATCCGTCCTACTCACCAGACCCTGCGCCTACAGACTACTACTTTTTCCAGAATTTGGATAACTTCCTGGCGGAAAAAAAAATTCAATACCCGAGAGGCAGTACAAAATGCCTTTGAAGAATTTGTTGCCTCCCGTCCAGCTGATTTCTTTAAGAAGGGCATCAATAAACTGCCACTGCGTTGGCAAAGATGCATTGATTGCATGGGTGATTACTTCGATTAATACAAATAAAAAATACATGAAAAAAAATCGGTTAAAAATTTTCATACAAAACGGCAATTTCATAGGTAACGACCTAATATTTTATTCCATGTTATAGATTGCTGGGCGTCGGGGCGGCATATTTTTTATAAGTTATAACCTTTAAATAGTTATTTTCAGATGAGTATTTACCGGTGGAAGGGATGCGATGTGCCGCACTCGCGGCTGCATGTACCACCATCCTCTTTTTTTCTTCCGTGTAATAGCTTTGCTGTTTTAGTGAGTTGGACAGGACAGGCTGTGTAATTAATGGCACAGAGACTTAAAACATCTTCGAGTTTCCTTTTTTTTCTTTTCCGCCGGGAAATGCTCTTAGGCACCCGGCGGGGGATGGGTGACTCTCCAGGCGTGTATGTGGGACTCGTTGCGCCTGAAAGATGGTAAATGGACGCAGCTCTACCCACTAAAACCCGGTGAGTGTCACCAGTGCCGCCTTGGTGAGGTGCCCCGGATCTGTTAAGCTAACAGGGCACCTCGACGGCTAGTCAACCCCGCAAGGGACCGATGCCACCTCCACAGAGGGGTTGTCCAGCACCACAGAACAACCCCTCCCTACGTCGGGACAGTACAATGGGGTGAGGTTCCCATCCTCAGCCCTTGTCCCCCTGCTCTTTTGTAACTTCTTTTAAGAGGTTCAATTGCTTCGCCCAAGGTGTGTTCACCTTAGGCTACTGAGCCCCACCGCCACGACAAGGCCTGAACCATGGTGGGGATGAATAAGTTCCCTGACCTAGTCTCAGGTTAACTTGTTTATGTTCATGGGCGACGGTGACCACTTACATCCAATTAACATATTTTTTTTATTGGGTTGATCAAAACATTACCTTTTTACATTAACATGCGAGCTGTTCCCGCGGTTTCGTTGCGGGTAGTGACAAGCGTCAATGATTTCAGCCACGGGTGATTGGCCAAGTTTATTGGAGGTACGTATAACCTTATAAACCATGTCGACGAGCCAGTTAACTAATTTCTCAACTATGTTACTAAACACTTACTAGTTTAATCCTGGTAATATTATCATTAAATTATTAAATATAACTATTTTGTTCAATGACTACGCTCATAGCTGAATTTCGAGGGGACGCGCTTTGTGAGGACGTCCACAGCTCCCTCGCCGGGTCACTCAGACGACGAAAACTGCTGGGGTTTAGTGGGTAGAGATCTTTCCGGGGACAGAGAGTCCCACATAGCCCCCGGGCCCGGTGGTATGCATAAGAGCATTCGACAGCGGGAACGAAAAAAAAGGGGACAGCCTACATGATCAACTAATGCCGTCGGATAAACGTCGGATTTGGAGAAGACCTATGGCCAGCAGTTGGGTAGGCAAACGGCCAGAGCCATGTTATATTAACAACACACAAAGCTTCCTGACCGCTAAATGTTCACGAAGTATTTTGTGCACTTGACTCATACCGATGTTTCCGAACCGTTACGACTTAGGGACCTTCAAGAAAAGAGCATACTCCATTTGAAAGGCCGGCAACGCACCTGCTAACCCTCTAATGAAGCGGGTGTCAGTGATGTCACTATCACTTACCATCAGGTGAACCGACTGTCCTTTTGCCCCCTTTTCTATTAAAAAAAATAGGCATTATGACTAAGCTTGTCCGAATCTGCTGATAGGTTCCTTTTGTCAGTCTCTATCATACGCCGTACAACAGTTTTTTTGTTATCGCAGGGAAATGCTTTTTACGCATGTAGCCAGGATCTCGGGGATCTCGGGTAGATTAGATTATAGAGGGAGTGCCCTACCCGTAAACTAAAACCAGTGCGAGCGCCTTAAGCTGCATTATGAATGTCCCGGGTCTGTAGGCACCAGGATCATCTCAGCGACAGGCTGGCCCCGGCGAAGGCCAGACTACTCCTCTTAGGGCGGACTGCCCGGCCGCTAATAAGCAGTCCCGCGACGTCGTGTCATACTGGGCCCAGGTTCCCATCCTGAACCCAACCTGAGGTGCATTAAGTAGCGCCTCCTACGCAACCCCCGTTCGTCGCCCGCGGGGGGAGGCCTCGTCGGGGACCTCCTCTCTCAACCGCTCGACGGCCTCCTTCTGGGACATTATCCAGCTGCCACACAGAAGGAGACCATCGCCGTCCGACTCGTCATCCGAGCATCGCGGTGATAACGAGTCGGATCAGTGAGATTAGTGCGACCACGTCATCGTGAATCCTACAAAATACCACGATATTGTATGTATTACAGATAACAGATTACAGCTTATGTATGTATATGTTTGTATAGAACATAAGTGACTATGATCCAGGTGGTATGGACTTAGCCTCCTGAGGGTGAGGTTTGGGTTCGATCCTGACCCCTGTGAGTGTGCAATGGGTTCTTCAAAACCGGACAAGAAGATCAATAAAAGTACTGACGTCCATGCCAAAGTGCGGATCCCTAATCCAAAGTATCGACCCCCAATTGCGGTACCCCCTAGATAAAATACGCAGAATGAATGCCGAATCAAATCAAATGCCACTTCTGACCAATTTATTGATGAAACACCAGAGGAGGAATCTTAAGTAAGGGCGTTTGCATAACTTTATTGTTAGTACTTTTAGGGGTCCGTAACTTTTTTTTGTTGACCCAGGGTAAGGCTCCTGGACCTATATGAGGCTCATACTTGGTAATACTAACCCAAACTAAAGCAATTTCCTTCCGTAACCCAAACTAAAGGGCCTTCATCCGCTTCTTGAGGGATCTGCAGGCAACAGGGGCATCTCAGCGAAAGGCTGGCCCCGGCGAAGGTCAGACTACTTCTCGTAAGGGTGCTGACACGCTTACGGAACCCTTTAAATTGTAATATTTTAAGTTTTCAAAGTGTTACTACAATTGACAACAAATCCATTCTAATATCATAAAATTTTGAAATTGACATAAAAAATTCTCATTGATAAATAAAAAAATATAATAAATATCAATGGACGCATTACACTACGTCAATCTGGTCCCGTGGTAAGTTTTCGAAGAACTTGTGTTACGGGTACCAGACTACGGAAATATATTTAATACTGTTTTCTAATGTTTGCGCGAATTTCACTCATTATAATGAAACAATTTTTACGGATTTTATCGCGGTTTATTAAGATTTTTACAAGCCCGACGTTTCGGATACTTTACAGCAACCATGGTCACGGGAGGACTGAGGTGACAGATGTCCTAATGTTACAAAGTTATTCGAAACTACCCTATGATACATCATTATTTTAATAAGTCCTCTCTACGCAGAAAGTGCTAACTGCATCTTTAATCTGTGGCATATTATGCTTGGTTTTTGATTTAATTATTTTAATAATGGGATCCCAAGCAGGTGGTAAGAGCCAGCCATCTTCTCTATTGAAATTTGGATGTTTTTTAATTTCAATAGCCTCGCGGATCATCCTTGGTTGGAATCGGTGTTCTTTTGCGAGTATCTGTGGTTTATCAAATCTAATATAATGGCGAGCTTTGTCTAGACTATGTTCACAGATTGCAGACTTAGTGTAGCGACGGTGTTTTAAGTCAGCTATATGTTCTTTAACGCGAGTTTTAATTGATCTTTTGGTTTGGCCTATATAAGAGAGGCCACAATCACAATCAAGCTTGTATACTCCTGCATCTTGTAAGAGTATATGACACTTGACAGATGGTAAGAATTGACCTATCTTTTTAGGCGGCTTGAAATAAGTTTTTATAGAACGTGAACGTGTGAAACCAGCCACCGTCGAGCGAGTACCTGCTGTGCTACCGTTTATGAAAGGCGTCACTGACAAGATTGGCTTCATCCTAAAGCGAGCTTCTATAAAAACTTATTTCAAGCCGCCTAAAAAGATAGGTCAATTCTTACCATCTGTCAAGTGTCATATACCCTTACAAGATGCAGGAGTATACAAGCTTGATTGTGATTGTGGCCTCTCTTATATAGGCCAAACCAAAAGATCAATTAAAACTCGCGTTAAAGAACATATAGCTGACTTAAAACACCGTCGCTACACTAAGTCTGCAATCTGTGAACATAGTCTAGACAAAGCTCGCCATTATATTAGATTTGATAAACCACAGATACTCGCAAAAGAACACCGATTCCAACCAAGGATGATCCGCGAGGCTATTGAAATTAAAAAACATCCAAATTTCAATAGAGAAGATGGCTGGCTCTTACCACCTGCTTGGGATCCCATTATTAAAATAATTAAATCAAAAACCAAGCATAATATGCCACAGATTAAAGATGCAGTTAGCACTTTCTGCGTAGAGAGGACTTATTAAAATAATGATGTATCATAGGGTAGTTTCGAATAACTTTGTAACATTAGGACATCTGTCACCTCAGTCCTCCCGTGACCATGGTTGCTGTAAAGTATCCGAAACGTCGGGCTTGTAAAAATCTTAATAAACCGCGATAAAATCCGTAAAAATTGTTTCATTATAATGAGTGAAATTCGCGCAAACATTAGAAAACAATATGTGAACCAGTACGGACTGGAAACCGCAAACAAAATTCGCCGCCTGGAAGCTCTTATGACAAAGCGCGCAAGATTTATAACATCATTAAATTTCTTGAAGAGATGCAGAGACCAAGATCTCATCCCTACGTGTGTCAAGATTTCACCAAAAAACGACATCCGAGGGAGCGCAAAAATCTTAAACCAGGCGAGTAAAAAGTTATTACGGACGGTGATTCATCAAAATCGTTCCGATCTAGCAGCTTGTGAAAAAGACATTGGATGCTTGACCGCCGCGTTAAACATAATTTTAACGACATTTGATTTCGATAATTGCATAGAAACTTTAAATAAGCGCGAAATATCTCAATACAATAAATGCAAAAAACAACAAATTTTAAAATTCGAAAAGTTAAACAGCAAATCAAATGTCAAAAATAACGAAACGAAGACCACAGACAATGACAGCTCACGCGCAGTTGTCAATCTGTCAAAATGTCATTTAGACACTAACACAATAAAAGTTTTGGAAAAGGGATTAAATTTCGCTGTTACACCTCGCAAAATCCCGTTCGAAGAAATAATTTGTAACGTTGAACATTGTCTGTCGATAAATAATATAAAGAAGGAAGATTCGGAGGCCATCAGACAAGATGTATCGTCAGCATTACGACGAAGTTCTGTGCCGAAACTAAATCTTCCTCGCGAACAATACAAAGCGTTAATAAACCTACGCAACAGACGAGAATTAACGGTTCTTCGTGCGGATAAAGGTAATGCAACGGTTGTGATGGACACGTCAGATTACAATGATAAAATTCAACAACTATTATTGGATGAAAGCACTTACACAGATCTCAAAGCCGATCCAACTAACAAGGTCTTGAAAATCACGAGTGACCTTATAAAGAAGCACTCCAGTTCATTGAATCTAGACGTCAAATCATTGATTCCTTCTTGTCCAAAGCCACCTAAACTGTATGGGCTGCCAAAAATACACAAGGCTAATGCTCCACTACGTCCAATTGTAAGCCAGATCGACTCACCAACCTACAGACTGGCTAAACATGTTGCCCATGTACTTTCGCCGCTGCGTGGACAAACCAGAGCACATACACGGGATTCATACCACTTTGTTAATGAGATCAAACACCTACATCTCAGCAACAATGAAACTATGGTTAGTTTTGATGTGCAATCACTCTTTACATGCTTACCGGTGGAAGATTGCATTAATATTGTATCAAGAAAGCTAAGAGAGAATGACATGCCAATAGAATATGCTGAACTTCTAAAACATTGCCTGACATCTGGCTACATGTTGTGGAATAACCAGTTCTACCAGCAAGTAGATGGCGTAGCTATGGGCTCACCAGTATCCCCCGTTGTTGCCGACATATTCATGGAGGACTTCGAGGAGACTGCTCTGCATACCTCACCAATAACACCCAGGTTCTACAAGCGGTATGTAGATGATACTTTCACAATATTGCCATCTGATAAAGTAACCATATTCTTAAACCATCTCAATTCCATCAATACTAAAATTCAATTCACAATGGAATTGGAGGCAAATAATTCTTAAGCTTTCTTAGATGTATTAGTTATCCGTAATCCCAATAACACCTTAAGCCACACAGTGTATAGGAAACATACCCATACGGATAGGTATTTAAACGGCGAATCACACCACCATCCAACACAGTTAGCTACCGTGGGTAAATCTTTGTTACAGAGAGCACAAGGGATCTGTGATGAGCAGCACCTGGAGACCGAACTTCAACATGTCAAGCAAGTACTGCGTGACAACAAGCTTCGGGTACCGCGTCTCCGTCACAGTGAACGTGTGAAACCAGCCACCGTCGAGCGAGTACCTGCTGTGCTACCGTTTATGAAAGGCGTCACTGACAAGATTGGCTTCATCCTAAAGCGAGCTTCTATAAAAACTTATTTCAAGCCGCCTAAAAAGATAGGTCAATTCTTACCATCTGTCAAGTGTCATATACCCTTACAAGATGCAGGAGTATACAAGCTTGATTGTGATTGTGGCCTCTCTTATATAGGCCAAACCAAAAGATCAATTAAAACTCGCGTTAAAGAACATATAGCTGACTTAAAACACCGTCGCTACACTAAGTCTGCAATCTGTGAACATAGTCTAGACAAAGCTCGCCATTATATTAGATTTGATAAACCACAGATACTCGCAAAAGAACACCGATTCCAACCAAGGATGATCCGCGAGGCTATTGAAATTAAAAAACATCCAAATTTCAATAGAGAAGATGGCTGGCTCTTACCACCTGCTTGGGATCCCATTATTAAAATAATTAAATCAAAAACCAAGCATAATATGCCACAGATTAAAGATGCAGTTAGCACTTTCTGCGTAGAGAGGACTTATTAAAATAATGATGTATCATAGGGTAGTTTCGAATAACTTTGTAACATTAGGACATCTGTCACCTCAGTCCTCCCGTGACCATGGTTGCTGTAAAGTATCCGAAACGTCGGGCTTGTAAAAATCTTAATAAACCGCGATAAAATCCGTAAAAATTGTTTCATTATAATATATTTAATACTTTTATACATACATTTAAGATTTTTATTATATAAGACCTGGGTCTTTTCTTTTTTCTTTCTGGGTCAAAAAGTTTTCTGTGTTCCTGGGAACACAGAAAACTTTTGTTCCCTACAGGGATTCGAACCCGCTACCTCCAGCTTGAGGTATAATGAGGTAAAATAGAAATACAACGTGGTATTTTTTCTGGAATTTCTTATCTATTTTACAATACTTTTGATACATAATATACGTCAAATATGATGGTACGGAACCTAACCTGCAAGCTCAACTCACGCTTGGCCGGTGTTGGAATTAGGGATCGTTATCAGCGATGGGATGGCTTGATAAGTGGAATAGATGTTCGAAACTAGGGTAACATCATTATCATCCTGTCCTCCTCTTTCACTGAATGTCACGATTTATCCATCCAGGGTCCCGGAAATTGTCATCCAGAGCTTGATCCATTGATACGACGGGATAGGTCAAGTTAAAAATGATGGTGCCCTTTTGCTCAACAGATCCGGGGCACATCAAGGCGGCATTGGTGGCACTCGCCGGGTTTTAATGGGTAGACTTGCGTCCACCTTACCACCTTTCAGGCACAGCGAGTCCCACATACCTGCGTGGGGAGACTCACTCCCCGCGGGATGCCTTAGAGCATTTCCCTGCGTAAAAGAAAATAAAGTTGAAAAATATAATGTTTGAATTCTAATCAGAGTACAAGTGTAAGATTTTATTATGTTGTTTTTTTACAACGGCATATCGGTAACGTTAGTTCTTTGGCGGCATAGCACGCTCCATAGCACGTTGAGCTACGGCAAACTTTCGGACCAGTCCTATATTTAGAGTCACGCTTCAGCCCCGTAGGTCATCACGGGGAGAACGCATTGGTTGATGACTTTCGTCTTCAAACTCAACTCAAACAAATACACAACGGATAGCCCATGGGCGTTTAGTAGGTAGACGAAGTTTTGGTCGGCCATTAACCAGGTGGGGAGTGGACGGTCCGTGTTGGATGCGAGTGGCAAGGTATCGGCCGTCTTGGCGTTCATTGCGGGAGGCCTATGTTAGCCGTGGATGGATAGAGGCTGATCACGATGATGATGAAAACGGAATCTTCACCATGTTTTTTTAATTACAATATTTCGGCATCATGTACAAATACTCTAATTTCACGAAAAATAAAAGTGAAAAAATTTGTCATAAGTACCCTGTTTTAAATCGCTTCTATGAAAATCACCATGTTGAAAGTGCACTAGCTGATGCTCGCAGCTTGATGACTATTTTGAGTTTTGACAGCCCATGACCTTCCTTATAATTATAGAAACCACCTCCAAGCAAAATTTTATGGAAATCTGATCAGCAGTTTATGCGTAAAAAGGAAACAGACAGAGTTACTTTCGCATGTATGTATTTTTAAATATAGTGCAGATTCAGGTTAAGAGCACGCCACGCCAAAGTTGATGATGATGACAAGTAAAATATAGAATAACATTTCGAAAAACCATCCCGTTTTATTTAAATTGTAAAATACGTTCGCGCCAAAAATATATCTCTGACAGCTGTCACATGAAATTGACGTTATATTTTTATTTAAATCCCATTACACAAAGGCATTTGCCTCGTTCATCCCCTTATCTGTGGTACCCTTATAAATTTAGCGAGAGCCTCCCTATCTTACGTACGTAAGTCGGCGAATTTTATTATGGATTGAATAAAGATTTTTTTGCTACCTGGCCATTGACAAATGTTAGTGATATGACCGATAAATAAGTTTTCTATTCAGTGTTTAAAAATCTGTTAATCATAACCAGGTGGATGATTATATTAATTGATGAATAATCGATACAGATAAATAAAATTGGAGTGTCTGTTTGTAATATTAAATTAACCGCTTTTTATTGAATGCATATTGTACACGGTACATATACCAAAATATAAATATACAGATAAATAAAATCGGAGTGTCTGTTTGTAATATTAAATTAACCGCTTTTTATTTAATGCATATGGTTGTGTATACGGTACATATTATACCAAAATAGCTTTTTTACAATTTTTGTCTGTCTGTCCGTCTGTCTGACTGTCTGTTCCAGCTAATCTCTAAAACGGCTGGGCCGACTTTGACGCAACTTTCACTAATAGATCATAGCTGATATTATAAGGAGTAACTAAGGCTAACAAATAATCATCATCAATCCGGGTATTGCGCGTAAATCTAAGTCAACGCGGGCGAAGCTGCGGGCAACAGCTAGTATCTAATAAAGATCTAGGTACTAGTTATAATTCCCGCAGTTTTATTTGCCCCTTCAGAAACCTACCTGTTCTCTGTAATGTCAGTTTACGAATTACGGTCGATAATCTTACGTGATCACGTTATAATGCACCACAAGCCGAACGCTTAGGCCAATGGCACCACTCTATCGTTTGACCCGCGTTCTCGCATGATGGCGTTCATTGATTTATAAGATGCCAAAAAATATTTCAAACTATACTTCTATGATTGTGCAATTTTTTTTTTTTCAAAATCGACTGGGTCTTAATAAGTAGGTTCAAACAAAGTTCTTCAGCTTTATTATATAAGAATAGACTTTAAAACATAACATTTATGATTATGATTTTACGTCTTTTGAATATTTTGACATAAACAGTAATGGTTTTGGCGCCATATTTCCTCCTCCCTCTTTTATGGCGAAAGTGACTTTAGAGGTTTTACTGCGTTTATGGCATCTTGAAGATCATATATTATTATTATTATGACCTTAATATGATTTATTGTAATATATTATGTTATAAATTGTAATAAACGTCGTCTGTATGTTTGTAATTGTGCTATTAAATCTCAAACATTAAAAGTTTCTAAACCAAATATACTGTCAAACTTGACACTGGCAGAATGTCGTAAGAGGGGATTGCCTAATATACTATAATAGCTGGCAAATCCATTTGGGAGACAAGACAAAAGAAGAAGAAGTATTATAATAGCAGAAAAAAGAACAACAAGACATATAGAGGTAAGATTTGAAGTTCATGTAAGAGATAATCTTTAAAACTGCTCATCCGCTTTGTGGCTTAGCAGACTACTGACATACAAAATATATAAAAAATACAAAAGAAAAATATCTAAATCAAATTGAAATCCATAGTAAATCTCGTAGATAACGATTTTTTACAATTGTCGTCAAATAATAGTAAATAAGGAATGTTGCTATTCCCCACCATGGTTCAGGCCTTGTCGTGGCGGTGGGGCTCAGTAACCTAGGGTGAGCGGTGCACCTTGGGCGAAGCTAATTGGGCCGAGGGGGCTCTTTGTACCCCTCTTATAAGAAGAGGGGACAGAAGAGCAGGGGGCAAGGGGTGAGGATGGGAACCTCACCCCATTGTACTGTCCCGACGTTGTGAGGGGTTGTTCTGTGGTGCGGGACAACCCCTCTGTGGAGGTGGCGACGGTCCCTTGCGGGACTGACTAGCCGTCGAGGTGCCCTGTTTGTTTTCTAGATCCGGGGCACCTCACCAAAAGTGGCATTGGTAGCACTCGCCGGGTTTTAGTGGGTAGAGCTGGGTCCATTTACCAGCTGTCGGGCGCAGCGAGTCCCACATACCCGCGTGGGGAGACCCACTCCCCCGCGGGATGCCTCAGAGCATTTCCCGGCGTTAAAGAAAAAAAAAAAAAAAAAAAAAAAAGGAATGTTGCTATTAAAAAATACTCGTTCGAAAAACGGATACCGCATCCATTTTTTTCCACTCACAGCCACAATAAATTCGTTACGTTCAAATGGGTTGGTCGGGAGATAAGTCAATTAGGTCTAGCGGCTACACGACCTAGGCTCTAAGACCTAGGTTAATTTTTAAGGATAAAAATTAAAAATGGCGGAGATCACGCATCTATAGATCCAATTTATAGAAAGATTTTATTAGTTTCACCTGTATGTCAAAATGTCTGCTTAAATTGAATTTACATACCTATCAGGAAACAATACTTTGATTTCATTGGTGGGAAAGATACAACTTTGCTGGGTTCAGCGATAACAGGACAAGTAATAATCATTGCTGTAAGTATACGAAATGTCGGGCATGTAAAACTTAATAAACCGCGATACAATCCGTAGTAGTGATGCGCGACGACGAGATATTTTTAACGATTGTCTCAATTGTTCAAACATCTCGAGATTTTCATCTCTATGTAGATGCGAGATGACGAAATGAGTAACGACACTGACGTAACGAGTAACGATATCGAGTAAGCCAGTGAGCGAGCGGCGAGAACTTGATGATTCGGTTAGGACTGGTAGAGGAGCAAGCATAGACTCTAAAGCAAAACTTATCGGAACAATCGAGACAATCAAAAAACATCTCGATTGTTCAGTTGGTAAACGAGATATCAGTCATCTCGATTGTCAATTCGGATATTCGCGATTGTCTCGATTGTTGAAACATCTCGCAATCGCGCATCTTTAATCCGTAGTAATTCTTATTTCAATGTTAGAACAGGTTATGTAATTACTTAATGCGCCCCCAGTAATGATCCTGTGCTCGGGCTCAGGTTGGGAACCTAGAGGGGATAAAAGAGTAGGGGGGAAAAGGGGCGAGGATGGGAACCTCAACACATTTCACTGTCTCGACGTTGGGAGGGATTGTTTTGTGGTGCGGGACCGGCCCTCAGTGGAGGTGGTTTCCGTCCCATGGGGGACTTACTAGCCTTCATGATACCCTGTTGCTCAACAGAACCGGGACGCCTCACCAAAGGTCGCCTGCCAGCTATCAAACTAACATAAAAAATAAAAAACCTTCCTAATCCCATTTTCCTTTTATTGTAGACAATAGTCGTTAAGTTAAACAGTAATTACTTGTAATTGGAGATAATTAAAGGAATAAAGTTTTTAAGCTTTTCCGCCTTCGGTTAAGAAGTTACAAAAAGAAATTTG
The DNA here is from genome assembly GCA_963853865.1 of Helleia helle. Classification (NCBI taxonomy): domain Eukaryota; kingdom Metazoa; phylum Arthropoda; class Insecta; order Lepidoptera; family Lycaenidae; genus Helleia; species Helleia helle. Next base: position 3,305,022 of record OY971437.1, read on the forward strand.
ACGTCCCAAACGACAACATTAAGAAGTTTATAAACGGTGACCCAACGAAAAATTTACTTTATATGCGTGTGCAGTTCACCAAACTGCATGGGTGCCCAATTTTGGTCTTATCTCCTCACCTGATTACAAGGAGATCAGGTAAGTTAGCCAAGATACCATTCTACAATTGTAAACGCTAGTAGAAAACTAATAATTGTATAGAAATAACATTTTACATCGAATCACGTGGTCCTAATGTCATTTCCATACATTCATTAGTTTTCTACTAATGTTTACGATTATAGAAAGGCATAAGCTTAGTGGCAGTGACTTAGCACTGGGACATAATATAAGGTTTGTTTATGTATATTATGTGTAGAGAAGATATAGAAGAGAACAGATTTTTTTATATTTAATGCTTGATTCTTTAAAGTACTATTATCCTAATTTTTTCCATGAAGCAAGTTTAGTTTCAAAAATAATGGCAGAAAGGCCTACTACCATCTTAAGCATGATACAAGAACGGAGGGAGGGATGCGTTTGTGCCGCGCCCTGTATGTACCATCCTGCTGGTTTCCCCTTGAAACATATTTTCTGTGTTTCGGTAAGGGCATTGTCTGGGCTAGTTCCAGGTAAACCAGATTATGATGGAACCGAACTTCCTTTATAATAAAAAAACTTTGTCGGATTTTTATGATATTACACATTCCAAAACGTCTGGAAACTACAGTTGTGGTGAAAAAGGTTTTTTTTTTATGTTAGTTGGATAGGCAAACTGGCAAACGTACCACCTGATGGTAAGTGGTCGACGTCGCCCATGAACATAAACTAGTATACCTGGAACGAGCCCAGGCAACTCATTTATGTGTTGCCTATCCTGAGACATAAGATGTTAAGTCTCGGTGCCAGTAATTACACTGCCTGTCTTGCCCTTCTCTCCGAAACACAGCAAAGCTGTTTCACGGGAGAAATAAGAAAGATGGTGGTACCCATGCAGCCGGGAGCGCGGCACAGCGCTTCCCTCCCACCGGTAAAAGGTTGCTTATTCTAAACATAATATGAATTAAAAATACCGCATCCAATCATCGCACATCGACCTAATATATTAGGTCGATCGGCCGCCGGATCAGACCGGATTAAAGCGGATTTTTCCGGTTTCGAACCGGATTTTACCTCTTGTAGGTATGGCTTTAATGTGCTCTGTCCGAAACTAACTAAAATAATAAGTATTATCTACAAATACTCTTTTTTTTCTTCTTTAAATGCTCTGAGGCATACCATTGGGGAGGAGGGGACTCCCCAGGCGGGTATGTGGAACTCACTGCGCCCGAAAGATGGTAAGGTGGACGCAGCTCTACCGTGGCACCAATGCCGCCTTTGGTGAGGTGCCCCGGACCTATTGAGCAAACAGGGCACCTCGACGGCTAGTCAGTCCCTCATCGGACTGACGCCACCTCCACAGAGGGGTTGTCCCTTCCCACAGAACAATCCCTCCCAACGTCAGGACAGTACAATAGGGTGAGGTTCCCGTCCTTGCCCCTTGTCTTCCCCTGCCCTTTTGTCTCCTCTTCTTATAAGAGGGGTACAAAGAGCAGCTGCTCGCGACTACTACTTCGGCGTTGCCGCAATGTGAATCTCGGAAACGGCGATAAATCGATATAGGTAGGTTTCATTTTTAGAAAACGTTGTTATATCCGCAAATGAAAAACTGCTAAATTATTATTAGAATACTAGCTGTTGCCCGCAGCTTCGCCCGCGTCAACTGCTTAACTTCACTCCTGATAATGACATCGTGATGTTTTATAGCCTATAGCCTTCCTCGATAAATGGGCTATCTAACACTGAAAGAATTTTTCAAATCGGACCAGTAGTTCCGTAGATTAGCGCGTTCGAACAAACAAACAAACTCTTCAGCTTTATAATATTAGTATAGATGAAGTTAAATATCTAAAAAAACATTTTACAAAAAATTAAAACCGACTTCAAAAATACTAAACTAAAATGGTTGCCTGTAAAGTCGGTTTTACGGGCGAAGATTTTACGTGACATCGTTTCGGTGACTCATCGTAACGTTACCGAGCGTTACACTTTTTCATAAGTGACTCCCAGCCGCAACCTAATTTAAGACGTTGTCACGTCAAAAAGTAATAAAATAACAGTTTCTTTAATGTTTGTGCTTACAACTTATAATCAACTTAATATTCTACTACTAATGTACAAACTTTGCGTTTACCACGTCATTATAGTTACTTTTGGAGTCGGTGTCAGCCAAGGTAGGTAGGTAGGTAATGTACAGCAACAAATACGACACCGACTCCAAAAGTAACTATAATGACGTGGTAAACGCAAAGTTTGTACATTAGTAGAAGATTAAGTTGATTAAATGTTATAAGCACAAAAATTAAAGAAACTGTTATTTTATTACTTTTTAGTTTAGTATTTTTGAAGTCGGTTTAAATTTTTTGTAAAATGTTTTTATTTCTTAATTTTTTGTGATTCCGAAATTCGTCGTCTTGGCGTTCATTGAAGGAGGCATGTTCAGCAGTGTATGGATAAAGGATGATGATGATGATGATGATGATGATGGTGATGATGATGGTGATGATGATGATAATGATGATTACGCTGATCGCGACATACTATGGTGTGCTACCAAAGCATCCTATACAATTGTTACATCGACACGTAATAAAATGATCATATCATCAAGGTAAACAAAACCAACCAATTGGCATTATTGGGAATAACTAAAAAACGGCTTGTCAGATCTTAATAAATTTAATATGGGACCAAATTGGAAACACCAGCTTTCAAACAAAAAAATAACCATCGAAATCCGAAAATAACAAACGGCGGAGATATCGTGTCACATACATACAAAAAAAAAAAAAAAAAAAAACAGACGAATTGAGAACCTCCTTTTTTTGAAGTCGGTTAAAAATACCAAGCAAATGGTTGGTCATCCAGGTACCTAAGAACTTAGATGTTTATGAAGTCTTACTTCAATCGCGCGTAAAGATTACACGCACATCCTTTTTTTGGCATTTTTTTACTATAATATGGTAATGAGCTTTTACCATTATTTGAATAACCATGAAATTAAAGAGGTGTTGTATTAGCCCTCTAGGTGTTAGGTAGGTTAGGTGAATAACGGCATCACATTGTGAGCGTCTCTAATGTCCGTTTTATTGCTGTATCGGCCCGGAACGTGGCTGGACGTGGAATACAGAATGGAGTGGAGGATCTTCTTAACTTTTGGACTATTTTTTTGGAAGTTCCGGGGCGTTGATCAGGGATAGCCGGCAAAAACCGTCCGTCACGTTAAATAAAAGATTTTTGATGTTATCCTACTCAGAAATAAATCAAATTGAATCTACCATTGAAATACAAATATTTAACTGACACATCACTGTGTCGGTAGCTGTGTGTTTCACTACTAAGGCTGCTTAAGAAAAAATCCAAGTTCCCACCGATCTCAGGTGACAATTTTTGTTATTTTTTTTATTTCACGCCGGTAAATGCTGTAATTTTTATCGATAAAAAATCGTAATAAAAATGTATACCCGAATAATTATTTTATTTATTCCTCGAATAGTTTTATAATAATAATAATTTTATATTAAGGAACTTCGTTCCTATCTTCCTATCTAGTGTCCCACAACACCACACGGTTTTTCGTTAATTGCATTTAGTCTCATCATGGGTAGTTCACTTCATGGTGTTCTGGTAATATTGTTTCAATAAAATGTTACCTCATTAGGTCCATTTTATTTACGTTAATCTGCGACGTTGTCACGAATGCGACATTATTTAATGACTATCAAATCACTAGTGATAAACGATACAATGTTTCAATACATAATAACCCCTTTCTTAGATTAAGCGAGTGATATTTCACTCCGATGGCTATCACATGCCTGACATTTGATTTTGACGTGACAACGTCTTAAATTAGGTTGCGGCTGGGAGTCACTTATGAAAAAGTGTAACGCTCGGTAACGTTACGATGAGTCACCGAAACGATGTCACGTAAAATCTTCGCCCGTAAAACCGACTTTACAGGCAACCATTTTTTTTTAAAATCAATGGTTATTTCTCATGGGATACATGAGTGGTGTATTACCTAGGGGATCCTGCTTACTTCTGCGTAAAACAGCTTTCAGGATAATTAAATTGACTGGCCTGTTGGTCTTGTGGTTAGTGGCCCTGACTGCTAAACCATAAGTTGTGGGTTCGATCCTCACCCAAGACAAATATTTGTGTGATGATCATGATCATATTTTGTTCTGTGTCTGGGTGTAATTTATCTATAATATGTATGCATTTAGAAAAATATATAAGTATATATCAGTTGTCTGGTTGCCAATAGGCTCTGCCTAGTTTGGGATCAGATGCCCGTGTGTAAGTTGTCCCAACATATTATTATTAATAATTATTCGCAATTTTTCGCTATCCCTCGGCATGCCTGCTAAAACAGGGCTAAAAGTCGCTACAGTTTAGACCTACAGTACCACGGGTTTTATAGTATAAATATAAAATCCGCAATGAAATACGTAAAAATTATATGTAACAATGTAACCTCAACGATTTTCGCTGTTCTAGTAGTGCTAAGCTAAGTTATTGTCAATACTCTATATCACCTTTGCGTGAGGGACTTGACTGCTACAGATTTATCAGCTGTACATATTCATTCGTTTATTCATTCATTAATTCATTATCAATCTATACAAATAAAAGTGAATCGCTGAATGTATGTACGCATATAATTTGAGAACCGCTACACCAAATAAGATATTTCTTATTTTATTATGTTTGGTCTTAAGGACAAGGCATCCACACAACCTGAGGTTATGCAGATACGTTGCCCTCCTTTTCCCTATATCCCCAATTGGCCACCGGAAACTCACAAACCGCATGAAACGCGACAGCATATCTGTCACATGACGTCGGCGTTATGTGAGCAAGAGGTACCCCGGTAGTGCCGGGCCAATTCGGCTACAAAGCATGGCACTACCTCTTATAAACAGTGTTTCCACAATGAGGGGAACTTCCCCTTTTGAGCGGAAAGAAGGGTCCAGAGGGGAAAAGAAAGGAGAAATCGATAAACAATATCATGTATTTTTTTAAAGTAAACTTAAATATCAATAAAACTTCATATGAACATGACTAAGACCAAAATCATGAGCAACAGAAGAAAACATAAAGTCGAGGTTGATGGGCAGGCTATGCAATACGTAGACGAGTACATATATTTGGGGCAGATAGCATCCTTCGAAAACAGGCAAGAGAAGGAAATCGATCGTCGTATCGAGAATGCCTGGAAGAGCTTCTGGTCCATGAAGCAGGAATACACGTAATAAACACAGGTTACATGCACCAATGATTAGACTTTAGAAAGTAAGCAATTCTTTTAAAGGCAACTGTATACGCTTTTACAATAGGATCCCAGAAAACGATCAAAAGGTCTCCATAAAAAAAATCAAAAAAGTTGTTAAAGAACGTTTGTGTGGTAAAGCATATTATAAAATAAAAGATTTCATGAAAGATACCACACCCTGGGAATAAGGCGTTCCTCCCGGGCATTTCAAGATAATATTATGTTAAAATTGTTATTAATATATTATATTATTTGAAAAGATTAGTTCCACTGAGTTTGTTTCGCCGGTTCTTCTCAGTGGGCTTACCTTGGAACCGGTGGTAGATTCAATTGACGTTCAAAAAGATACTGTATTAGTACTATTTTGAATTTTTTTTTTTATTTGATTTGATTTAAAGCACTTTATGAAGGGAGATCTTCCCCTATCACTTAAACGCAAGCTCGTCGACATGTGCATCCTGCCCATCCTAACTTATGGTACACAGACATGGTCTCTGACAGATAATCAGAAGTCCAAACTCCAGGTTTGTCAGCGAGCTATGGAGCGCAGGATTCTGGGAGTAAAACTAATCGATCACATTAGAAATACGGAACTGCGCTCCAGACCTGGCATTGCTCATGTGGGAGAAAAAACCGCCAGGCTGAAGTGGAATTGGGCTGGGCATGTGTGTCGGATACACACAGACCGATGGGCACGGATCGTCACGCACTGGGTGCCTCAGGACGGGCAAAGACGTCGAGGTAGACCCCGAAAACGACCAAAAAAACGAACTATAGGCAGTAAAAATTTTGTTGAGGGAAAGTAAGGCCTGATAAGGGGAAATCTCAATTAAGGCGAGGGGAAAGGAAATCTTTAACGTGGAAACACTGCAAAATATCATAATGAATGTAAGTTTGGATTTCTTATATCGATGAAAGATTCCTAAAGTAATCTTACTTTATAGAGGGAATGATACAAAAGTTCGAAGTAATATTAAAATAATACTTATTTTAGACGTTATGGCAGGCCCCAACGCCCCACCACGGTACAGGCCTTGACGTGGCGGTGGGGCTCAGTAGGCTAGGGTGAACCCAGCTCCTTAGGCGAAGCTAATTTAGCCGAGGGGGCTCTTTGTAGGGCTAGGGCTCTCTGTGGTGGCACTCACTGGGTTTTAGTGGGTAGAGCTGCATCCTTGCCACCTTTCGGCGCAGCGACTCCCACACACCCGCCTGGGGAGACCCACTCCCCTGCGGGATGCCTCAAGGCATTTCCCGGCGTTAAAGAAAACAAAAAGAGGTAATTGTACGAAATTTGGAAGTAATCTATACATATGATAAAACTGTAGAGGTCGAATTTCTGTACAATGAAAAATAAAAAAGAAATGAAATAGAACTAATTTAGATTTGCCGCTGCACCTTGGGCGAAGCGAATTGGGCCGAGGGGGCTCTTTGTACCCCTCTTATAAGAAGAGGGGACAAAAGAGCAAGGGGCAAGGGGCGAGGATGGTAACCTCACCCCATTGTACTGTCCCGACGTTGGGAGGGTTTGTTCTGTGGTGCGGAACAACCCCTCCCAACGTCGGGACAGTACATGACGGTGATAGATGATTGGACGATGGGACATACATAAAGATCAATGGTTGGTTAAATTGCTATTATGTCAGTGACAAATCACTGACTAATTTCGGAATTTTATGGCTCACTTTATTTGGTTATATGCTCAATGCCGTGTGGAGACGTAATTTAAATATTTTTAGAGATAGCAATTTTTATTATTATCACCTATATAGGCCCATGTAATAGAGAATAGAAAGGAGAAACATCTTGTGTAGGCGACAAGTTGAAAAAGTGTCCACTTATAAACGCAAATTAGCCGCAAAATATTATTCAGTTCAAAAACCGTCCACAATGGCGCAGTTGTAGCATATGAAAGCGTGTTTATTTACATAAATGTGTGTGGTGTGTGCGCGTAATTTCATGGTGTAGACACGTTTAAAAATCTACTTGTGGCGCCATCTGCAATATGTCATAATTTGTCGCGGAACATTCCCAACATCTTAAATCTTTTTTTGTCACTTTTCCACGGACACTTCATAGAGATGGTTCTCCCTACTTTGTAATCTCCATGTGTTAGGTCCTCTTATATATCTGTCCTTGATAAAAATAAATAATAATATTTTAAAATGTTTCTTGCACTAGTACTAAAATATAATTTAACTTATTGTTTAAGAGGCCAACATTAATCTTTTGGTTACGCCGTAATGAGGAGACCGGGGGTTTATCGGTCCGTCGCCGGCAGCTCAACAAACGCTCGACCACCGCAGAGCAAGATGCTGCCATTGTGGAAGCTCACAGCGATCCATATAGGAGCACACGGAGTACTGCCACAGAATATAGCGTAAGTAGACTTTCAAAAGTTTACTTTTTAGTAAGAGGTGATGCCATGCTGCTTTGCATTTTTATTTTTGAGGTGGTACCTCTCGCTCACATAACACCGGCGTCAAGTGACAGCCATGCTGTCGCGCTTCATGCGATTTCTGAGTTTCCGGTGGCCCGCACGCATCTGCATAACTTTTGGTTTTCATTTTCATTATACTGTATCCTTTTTGCTTATTGTGTAGTTAAAAACCATCTTCTGATGTCTATACTGTCGCTATGTGATTTTTTTATATCACAAATGTTGACTATAGCTAACTTCAGGGTGTCGATTTTTCGTGACGGTGTGCGCGCGCATCGTAAAAATTTACATTCATCATTTTTCCCTAACGCGACAAAAAAAGTATAATTTCAATAAGCTGTGGGGTAAACTAATTCTATTGTATTTGCATATCTCTATTTTTATTTTCATTCACCATTTTTATGACGTTAAGGGTTCGGCCAATTTAAATCATAGGATTTGAGGAATTTGTGAATGCATAATAATGGTGTGCAGATGTTTTGACCGTTGGCTTGTATTACAAACTTAGGAATTTGTATTGTAAATGTAACGTAACGAGTGTTTTACCGTGTTGGTCATAAATGACGTATTATTTTTAGCCTGACCGTGGGGTAAAAGACCCAATTAAGTTCAATATAATAGCTTGGTTACATTTTCAAAGATAATCAAATTCTGTTGTTTCAGGTATCAGCCGACACAATACGGCGTCGACTAAAAGCCGTTGGCCTCAAAACTCGGATCCTGCCAAAAAAAGTGATACCGGAATATATCCAAGAAGCGCCTGAGACAAGTGATAAATCAACGCAAGTGGATATACCCACAAGAAGCACGGGCATCCAAACACAAATTAAATTTATAAAATACATAAAGAAATAGTTTGAATTAACTTCCAGATATTATATCTATTGATGCGCCATTTGCTAAAATGTTGTATGTTAAACCTTGAAACCACACATTAAGTAAAGTTCTTGGTGTTATTATTGCCATGCTTTAATTTGAATTCCCTTTTTTTGTAACGCCAGGAAATGCTCTGGGGTATCCCACGTGTGGGGACTCCTCAGGCGGGTATGTGGGACTCGCCGCGCCCGAAAGATGGTAAGTGGACGCAACTCTACCCACTAAAACCCGGCGAGTGCCACCAATGCCGCCTTTGGTGAGATGCCTCGGATCTTTTGAGCCAACAGGGCACCTCGACGGCTCGATAGTCCATCAAGGGATGGCGCCACCTCCGAGGGGTTGTCCTGCACCACAGAACAATCTTTCCCTACGTCGGGACAGTACAATGGGGTGAGGTTCCCACCCTTGCACTTTGTCTTGTTCTTTTAAGTGGGGAATAAACAGCAGCTCGCTCGACTCAATTTGCTTCGTCCAAGGTGCCAAGGTTTTAAATAAATTTTTAACCGACTTCAAAAAAAGAGGAGGTTCTCAATTCGTCTGAATTTTTTTTTTGTATGTATGTGACATGATTACTCTGCCGTTTGTGCTTGGATTTCGATAGTTATTTTTTTGTTTGAAAGCTGGTATTTCCAATTTGGTCCCATATTAATTTCATTAAGAAATAAATGCATTTCACAAAAAATTAAAACCGACTTCAGAAAAACTAAACTAAAAAGAAAAATACTGTTAATTTAACAGTATTTTTTTTTATTTTTGGGCTTACAATTTATAATTATCTTAATCTTCTACTAATGTACAAACTTTGCGTTTACCACGTCATTATAGTTACTTTTGGAGTCGGTGTCGTATTTGTTGCCTACCTACCTACCTACCTAACTTGGCTGCCACCGCCAACACCGACAATGTATATTATAACAATACCAAATATTGTAAACATTATAATAAGGTAATGTGATACTTTACATCAACCATGGTCACGGGAGGACTCCCATGGTTGCTGTAAAGTATCCGAAACGTCGGGCTTGTAAAAAATCATAAGAAATTGTTTCATTATAATGAGTGAAATTCTATCATCAGTCTCTATCCCTCCTCTTCTGAACATAGCCCTCCTTCTATGAACGCCATGACGACCGATCTCTTGCCACTCGGATCCAACACGGACGGACGGATCGCCTTTGGAGTTGCTGGAGTTGCCTTTTTTTTCTTTAACGCCGGGAAATGCTCTGAGGCATCCCGCGGGGGAGTGGGTCTCCCCACGCGGGTATGTGGGACTCGCTGCGCTCGACAGCTGTTAAATGGACGCAGCTCTACCCACTAAAACCCGGCGAGTGCCACCAATGCCGCCTTTGGTGAGGTGCCCCGGATCTAGAAAACAAACAGGGCACCTCGATGGCTAGTCAGTCCCGCAAGGGACCGACGCCATCTCCACAGAGGGGTTGTCCCGCACCACAGAACAACCCCTCCCAACGTCGGGACGGTACAATGGGGTGAGGTTCCCATCCTCACCCCTTGCCCCCTGCTCTTCTGTCCCCTCTTCTTATAACAGGGGTACTAGGAGCCCCCTCGGCCCAATTAGCTTCGCCCAAGGTGCACCGCTCACCCTAGGTTACTGAGCCCCACCGCCACGACAAGGCCTGAACCAAGGCCTTTGGAGTTGCCTTTTCTTTTTTTTTTTTTAGTTAACGCCGGGAAATGCTCTAAGGCATCCCGCGGAGGAGTGGGTCTCCCCACGTGGGGATTATCCCCACAATATTTTTTCAACTAATATAGTAATAACATGAACTTTTTAAATTTAATACTTAATAAATGACGCGCGTGCATCTTAGTTCAATAATATTTGTCAACTGAGCTACAGCCGACGGACAAAAGTTTGAACAAAATACAAAGTCTATTGTCTAAACAATAAAACACGATTGAATACACAGGGTAATAAATCTAAAAATAGAAAGTGTAAGCGAATTGTGTTCTGTGATTGGCCGAGGCGTCCCGAAGCGTTGATTCTTGAGTTGAGTCTTTACCGCACAAATTTGGGTTTTTGTATTACTATAGATAAAGTTATGTAGGCTGTTACGCTCACAGAGCTGTCGTGTGTACGAAATAGGCAGACTCCCAGTCAACAGCAACACGAGTTTCACGCCCGACGTAACGTTATCAATAGTAATACAAAACCGTTTGCGAGAGGGACGGGGCATCAGCGCCTCGGCCAATCACAATTCGGTTTCTATTTTTAGTTTTATTACCCAGACAGGGACAGTCTATTCAATCGTGTTTATGGTATAGACAATTTTGTATTTTGTTCAAATTTGCTCAGTTGAAAATTTTTGCTTAACTGAGACGCACGCATGGCAGTTGTTTATTACTAGATAAAAATTACATTTTAATTATACAGTGATTACATTGACGCGTGTGAATTTTAAATTATTTATGGCGCCACCACTATCACCAACACAGCGGCTGCTGATCGTGGAGTTGAGGGAAGATGGACACACCATATCTGGGATCAGTAGAAGGACGGGAATATCGGTGAGTGGGTCTTACAATTATATTGTATTTAAAACACAACTGATACTAATACATAGAAACGTGTTGTCCTCCATCAAATTTAACGTCTATTTTCTAAATCTTTCTCACTAAGATGATAAGCTCGAGGATGTAGTTTGCTGGTTTAGCGGTTTAGTTTTGTAATTTGTAGTCTCGATCCGATCGATCTTACGACATACGACCTTGTGGCTTGTTTTGTATGAATACAAATTCCGCCAAATGTGTGCTGCGACGCTGCGCCGGTTCTGCGCTCTGATTGGCCGACAGATGACCCTTGATAGATGATTGGACGATGGGACATACATAAAGATCAATGGTTGGATGAATTTCTATTACGTCAGTGACAAAACACTGAGCAATTTCGGAATTTTATGGCTCACTTTATTTGGTTATATGCTCAATGCCGTGTGGAGACGTAATTTAAATATTTTTAGAGATAGCAATTTTTATTATTATTACCATACAGGCCCATGGAGAATAGAAAGTAAGGAGAACCATCTTGTATAGGCTACAGATAAATAAACGTAATATGAAGTATTTATATATACTCTTTGGTATAGACTATAGAGTATAGACTATAGGCGACAAGTTGTAAGTCTCCATTTGTAAACGCAAATTATCCGCCAATAATTATAGTTCAGAATCGTCTACAATGGCGCTGGTGTAGCAGGTAGCGTGTTTGTATGTATAAATGTGTGTGTGTGCGTAATTTCTTGGTGCACACACGTTTAAAAATCCTTCCAGTCGCTACTTGTGGCGCCACCTGTAATATATCATAATTTATTGGTAATACCTTAATTTGTCACTCTTCTACGGATGTAACGTACAGATAATATGGTTCTCCCTACTTTTGTAATCTCCATGTGTTAGGTCTTCTTACATCTCTGTCATTGATACGTACGGCTGTAAATCTAAGTTAACGCGGGTGACGCTGCGGGCAACGGCTAGTGTTAAAATATAATTTAACTGTTTATTGTTTAAGAGGCGTACAATACACTTTTGGTTGCGCCGAAATGAGGAGACCGGGGGTTTATCGGTCCGTCGCCGGCAGCTCAACAAACGCTCGACCACCGCAGAGCAAGATGCTGCCATTGTGGAAGCTCACAGCGATCCATATAGGAGCACACGGAGTACTGCCACAGAATATAGCGTAAGTAGACTTTCAAATTTTTAGTAAGAGGTAGTGCCATGCTTTGGCAAATTGGGCCGGCACGCCCGGGATGGTACCTCTCGCTCACCGGCGTCAAGTGACAGCTATGTCGCGTTTCATGCGGTTTGTGAGTTTCTAGTGGCCCATTGGGGGTTATAGGGAAAAAGAGGGCAACGCACCTGCATAACTTTTGGCTGTGAATGTATGTATGGGCGTCGGTAGTTACCTACCTTAACGCTCCGACTGCTCTGTTGCCTCCTTATGACATAGAAAAGATACATAGTGGATATTAATCGTAAAAAAATCACTCGCAGCATAATTATTTAATTAACAAAGTTCAAAAAATACTTACATACACCAAAATAACATTTTTAACAATTTTTGTCTGTATTTCTGTTTGTGCCGGCTAATTTCTGAAACAGCTGGGCCGATTGACTGTAGCTAACTTCAGGGCTCTCTCTCTTTTTTTACCCTCGTCATTTTTCCCTAACGCGACAAAAGAAGTATAATTTCTATAAGCTGTGGGGTATTCTAATTCTATTGTCTTTGCATATCTCTATTTTTATGGCGTTAATGGTTTCGGCCACCGTAAATCATAGGATTTAAGGAATTTGTGAAAGCATGATGTTCTGACCGTTGGGTTGTATAATTACAAACTTAGGAATTCTGTTTAGTTTTGAATTTGTATTGTAAATGCGTCGAACGTAACGAGTTAGTGGTTTTGCCGTGTTGGTCATAAATGACGTATTGTTTTTAGCATGACCGTGGGGTAAAAGACCCAATTAAGTTCCATATAATAGCGTGGTTATTTTTTTAAAGATAATCAAATTCTGTTGTTTCAGGTATCAACCGACACAATACGGCGTCGACTAAAAGCCGTTGGCCTCAAAACGCGGATGCTGCCAAAAAAAGTGATACCAGAATATATCCAAGAAGCGCCTGAGACAAGTGATAAATCAACGCAAGTGGATATACCCACAAGAAGCACGGGCATCCAAACACAAATTAAATTTATAAAAATACGTAAAGAAATAGTTTAAATTAATAAAAAGGAACCAGTGTTTCCACAATGAGATGAACTTTCCCTTTTGAGCGGAAAGAAGGGTCCAGAGGGGAAAGAAAGGGGAAATCGATAGACAATATCGTGTATTTTTTTAATGTAAACTTAAATAACTAAAATGTCGTTTGAAAACACGAACTTTAAAAAAAATTGTTGAGGGGAAATAAGGCCTGAGAAAGAGAAATCTCAATTTAGGCGAGGGGAAAAGAAATCTTTAACGTGGAAACACTGGCAGGAACTACTTGGATGAGGAAAGCAGCAGACACGTCTTTGTGGAGACTCGGGGAGAATACAGAAATGCAAGACAATGAAGAAACTGGCTGAAATATGTTTTAATTATTGAGTTGTACACAAAATACACAATAATCTAAATAGTAAAATAAAACAGTAAAAAAATGTAATTTTAAGATTGTTAATAAAGCCTATCTTTATTTTAATTTCATATATGGACAGATTGATTCGCCATTTGCCTACTTTTTGTATGTTAAACTTTGAAACCACACCCGTGGTTTAACGTGGACGCAGCTCTACCCACTAAACCCACCAATGCCGCCTCTGGTGAGGTGTCCCGAGTCTTTTGAGCAACGGGGCATCTTGACGGCTAGTCAGTCCTCCAAGGGACCGACGCCTCCTCCACTGTGGGGTTTCGCACCACAGAACAACCCCTCCCAACGTCGGGACATCCTGACCTGGTAGAGAAAAAAACCTCCCGGAATCTAAAGAGGGAATCAATCTAAAGTTTTTATTTACTTTTTTACTATACAGAACCACATCCATGTGTTTTTTTTTTAATTTTTAGTAATCTTATGGCCAAAAAAATTGAACTTATATATACTTATATAATAGAAGAGGGGGCAAACGGATAGTCGGTTCACCTGATGGTAAGTGAAGAGCAAGTCCCTAAGTCGTATCGGTTCGGAAACACCGTAGGTGGCAGCTGATTCCATATATTAGTCGTGCGAGGCAGGAAATGCCGTAAAGATCGAGTTCTTGTGGATTTCCGGACATCGAGATGGTGTGGGTGAAATTTGGAGTTTTTTCGCGATGTCCGGTGGTGGAATTCTGCTGCAGGTATTAGTCCGAACAATTCCTCAGAACACTCCCCGTGGTAGATGCGGTAGAAGATGCAGAGCGATCCGATATCTCTACGCAGCGCCAGAGTCAAGCCGATTGGAGATAACATTGTCGTCGACGATTCGAGCCGCCCGGCGTTGAATGCGAACTTGAATTATATTATAAGAAAACAGTTTTCGTGGCGTTCGTATTGAACAAGAATGTTTTAAATCAATTGCTATGCTATTAGTTTGTTCGTGGATTCATAAAAAAAAAATACTTGCCAGACGGATTTCTAGACTTCTAGAAAAAACGTCTAAACACTAAATACACCTCCTTTGTGCACATAATGGTGTGGATTTAAGGGTGCGTCGAGTGCCTCCTCAAATATGCCCCTTTGAGTGTTGCAGCCTAGGATATAGGTTTTTTGGTAGAGCCTAAGGCTAGGCGAAAAATTAATATTCCATTCCGAGGTCGCTAGTTCGAATCAAGGGAAATTTTTGAAGATTAATATTGTGTGTATGCTACGAATAAATAATTTATTCGTAGTGTGTATGTCATTTTATAAAAAGAAAGTTTAATAAAGGAACTTATCGTATGATTATTCAACTGCCCGGCAATTTAAAAATAAATTGACTGTAATGGAATACCTATCAGATTTGAATCATTATCATCAGCCTCTATCCGTCCACTGCCTCTAGGCCTCCCCCAATTAACACCAAGACGACCAATCCCTTACCACTCTCATCCAACACGGACCGGCCACTGAAAAAAAACATCTATGCTTGTACTAAAATTATTAATTTATGAAAAACGATCCGCCTGAGCCGAGCGTGTAAGCGGGAGCGCGGAACAAGCGATAGAGAGGCAAGATCGACCTAAGCGTTCGGCTGGCAACGTCCGTAAGCCGACTTTACAGCTAAAATATATTTTATTTAACTATTATAGGTAATCACTGAGTATTATAAGATATTAAAATAATCATCTTTAGTCCAGATACTGAAAATTTAAGTGAACATAAGGGAAACTGGGGCAACAGCTAATACAAATCATAGAATAGCTTGAAAGCAAGAATCCTTATTTTATTCTCTGGATTTGATCCAGCGATCTCTGGGGAGGCGTCTACCAGATTGAAATCCGGGAATTTCGAAAACATAATAGAAAACTAGCTAGATTTTGTTATTATGTTGGCTTACTATCAGACTCACTTGGAAAATGGTCAACGACGCTCATAACCACTTCACTCAACACAAGGCAACTCATGTGTTTAACCTGAGACAAGATGTTAAGTCTCTGTGCCTGTCTTTTCTTTTATGTATGTATGTGTATGTAATTACACTGTCTGTTCTTTCCGAAATTAATCGATAAATAGGCAGGATGGGTTGGACCCCCCCATGGTTCAGGCCTTGACGTGGCAGTGGGGCTCAGGGGTGAGCCTAGCACCTTGGGCGAAGCAATTGAGCCGAGGGGGCTTTTTGTGCCCCTCTTATAAGAAGAAGGGACAAAAGAGCAAGGGGCGAGGACGGGAACCTCACCCCATTACTGTCCCGACGATGGGAGGGGTTGTTCTGTGGTGCGGGACAACTCTTCGTCGAAGGCTTCGACTGCTCGTTTGCCCTCCTATGATTTATGTATTGCAAAAAAATCACGTTTGTTGTAGGAGCCCTTAAATATTGTACCAAATACATCATCTGTAAAAATGTTAACTGTCTAACTATCACGGTTCATGAGATACAGCCTGGTGACGGACGGACGTTTTTGAAGTTTATCGCGGATAAACAACACTACATTTTATGTATAGAGGTATTTATTTAATAATTCCGTTGACTATAAAATGCCCCGTACCTACCTTTATATTTTAGATACTCAAAACAATTCATTTTGAGAAAAGCCTTGTTTTATAAGCGGCTTAAGTACTTCGGTCCGGTGCAAAATACGATTTGACGATGAAAGGACATGAAATAATAAATAAATTATATTATAATAGAACGAATAGATATTTAATACAGCCCTTAGGTATATCATGTCCCACGGCTGCGCACGGATCCTCGAAATCAAGCGAGGAAACATCCTCCTGTGGGTAGAGCTGCGTCCACTTACCAGCTTTCGGGCGCAGCGAGTCCCACATACCCGCGTGGCTCCACCCACTCCCCCGCGGGATGCCTCAGAGCATTTCCCGGCGTTAAAGAAAAAAAAAGGCAACTCATGTGTTTCCTATTCTGAAATGTTTGCCAGTAATTACATGGCCTGTCCTCTCCGAAACACAGCAAAGCTGTTTGACGGGAGAAACAAGCAGGATGGTGGTAACCATTAAGACGAGAGCGGAACAGCGCATCCCTTCCACCGGTAAGCTTCTTCGCCATTACGACACCATTCACAGAGAGACATCATCATCATCAGCCTCTATCCATCCACTGTTGAACGTAGGCCTCCTTCAATGTACGCCAAGACGATCCCTCGCCACTCGCATCCAACACGGATCGCCACTGCACGGAGATCGTCTTCCCACCACAATGGCCGACCAATACTTCGTCTACCTAAACGTGGCCTCCTCTCTTGAACAATATTGGCCCGTTTAAATCTAAAAACCTATGTATTATTATAAAAAACGAAGATCTGAACTTCACCAAAAAAATCCACTAAAAACCGGTAACTACTGCCTTAATTTTCTCACAAACGTAAATTAAAATTTTTACGCGTTACGCAACTTTTAATACGCGTATTGTTACAGTTTACTCGTATTCTAGACAGGTTGCGCATTTTTACGTAGTTTTACGCGTCTTTTAGGCATTTTACGCAAATTACGCGTCTTTTATACAATTTACGCACACGTATTCCGATCCACCGTTACGAAGCTCGATCCTACGAAATCAGAAGGGTAGAAAATATTTGGGGAACAAACAAACTGAGATTGTTTGGTGTTTTAATACACTGGCTTTTCTTGCGGTTTAATAAATATTTATGAATAATACAACACGTTAACATAGTCCAGAGCAGGTTCGGAATATTTTTCATAATCACCATCAGCCCGTTATTACCCACTGCTAAGCTTGCTCCCTTTCTGCCCATCTCCCATGTCCCTTACCAGTCTCATTTATGTTTTTCCCCACCAGCATTCGTGAAATATCTTTAGGTATAAATTTATACCCAAAGATACCGATACCCGATTTAATATTTTATAAGTAATTGCCCGTATAGTATTGTAGCCTTTGTTAAGTAAATAAAGAAATGATATGGATTCAGTACATAAAATTGACAAGTATATCGACTGTCATGTAATAAAACCAATGATATAACAAACCTATGGATCCGTCCTACTTATACAAATATTGGGCATATATAAACATCATTTTCGGAACATAAAATGGCCGCAACTTTAGTACCCATATATTTCCCACCTCAAATATTACAACAAAAGCAATACGTTAATATTTTTACTAAGCTAACAGTTTCGCTTGCACCCAATGATATTACATAATATAAGTACGTATAATATATTTTTTGCGTTTTAATAACTACACCATAACAAGCGATCCTTAAATCTCCCACTATGGCGCAGTCCTCGAAAACAGGCGAGGGGAGTTGGGCGACCTATGCGCTTGCCCAATGCGGGGTAACCTTCAAAATCAATTTTTAATGTCAGCCTAATAAGAATGCAATGTCATGTTTAGGTGCACGGGGAAATTTAGTAAAACACGTTTTAAATGTCAAGATCAAATCCAGACCTCTTACGTCCGAACTCCGAACTATATATACCCACTAGACCATCGACGCTCTTTATATTGGGAGTAATACGAAACCTTCCACATCGCTAATCTTTGACACATGACTGTCATTTGTCTCTATCGATACTGGCACAGCATTAGTATCGATATCGATTAATTGACGAGGCAGGGGTGTCTCCCATAATCGATATCGATTAATTGGCAATGGTTGACACCGTCTCTAAAAAGAGTGTACATATTGTAGGAGAATAAGTTGATTATAAGTTATAGGTACAAAATAATAAAAAGCGTAATTATTTTAATAATTCTTAGTTTTTAATTTTAGAAGACGGTTTCTTTTGTGATTGTTTTTTTATTTATTTATAGTGAAATTCGATAACTGATTTTATTTGCCTGAACTATGGATAGAGCTGTTAAACGCGCTGCTCAAATATGACAGGGCCGTTTTAATGAGAAGTACTAAGAAAGGGTTTAAATCAATACATAACCTATTTGGAATTGTGTAAACAATACATATTACCCATGTTATTAAAAGCATTTGGGCAGAAACATATTATTATGTTTATTTACAACAATTTAAAGCTTAGGTCTTTAGGAACAGTTTAAAATGCAAAAGTGGATGGAACAACCACCAAATTAGAATGGATGTTACGTTCACTTCGAAATACTACTACGCGCTTCTGGCCTACTAGCCTATATCACTAAAAAAATGTGATATAGGTTATAAAAATAATCATAATAGCCTAAATAGCGTTGTAATACTGCATGTACCACCATCTTGCTTGTTTCTCCCGTGAAACAGCTGTGTTTCGGAGAGAAGGGCAAGACAGGCAGTGTAATTACTGGCACCAAGACTTAACATCTTATGTCTCAGGATAAAACATGAATGAGTTGCCTCGGCCAGTTCCAGGTTTTTTTTTTTTACTAATACTAATAATAATAATATTAATTTTTTGATGGATCTATGCTAACGGCCCGAAGGCCCTAATGCTACATCGGATTAGTGTGAGCCCATTTGGCTCACTTTTAGCTTATAAAAGTGGGGGGTTGCCCCCCGCCAACCGTGCAGTCTGCGACCACACGGCCTCCTGGCGTCGGGTTGGCAGTTCCAGGTAAACTAGTTTATGTTTATGGGCGACGCTGACTACATCATCATATGGCTTCTATGCCCGTTTACTATCCAACTATCATAAAAAATACAACGGACTTAAGAACTCTCTTTTGAAGTTGAAAACATAATATAAAAAAACCACTAGTGTATAATATATTTTTGCACCGAAAGCAAACATTTTCATTATTGAATATTGATACGAATCTAACGAGCAAAAATAGGCTACAGAACCAAATAAGTACGCCCTTATAATCAAGCCCTACAAACGACCGAACCAAAGATACATAGCCTAACGCAGTCGGTAAAATAACTCATAACTCATAACTCAATCATACCTTTATCTCCCTCAAGCCTTTTCACGTCCCTACGTGTCGTCATTTGTCAATATCGATATCGCCCAACACTAGCTCGTC
Source organism: Helleia helle (assembly GCA_963853865.1). Lineage (NCBI taxonomy): Eukaryota > Metazoa > Arthropoda > Insecta > Lepidoptera > Lycaenidae > Helleia > Helleia helle. The sequence continues at coordinate 3,324,744 of OY971437.1, forward strand.
TCACGATTTATAAGTTTCTTTTCAACCTGTTCTTCCTCCTGTACATGTATCATAATTATAATTATTATCATCGCACTTGAGCCTCTCAATGAACGTAACATATCACCCGCAAATTAAGATCTTACATCATTTAGGCTACAAATTAAGGAGTTGCTAGGGCCCCTCGTTTATGTTCGTTTCGTTCGTTATGGGTGACGTTGACCTACCTGTGGCACGTCTGTCAGCTGCCTATCCAACCGATAAGGTCAATCAAAGACATATTTACATCCAAAACATTTTTCTGGTAACTAATCCCATCGTACATACAGACAGACAGAGAAGGGGAGAGATGTAGCTGAAGTTAGAGCGGGACAGAGATAGTAGTTTCGTTGTCCTCATCTCAATATTAAGATTAAAAGTGACGCTTCGCTTGGTGCAAATTATTAGAGGGAGGATCGGCAAAAAAAGTGGGTGCTGATTTTAGGTTCTACAGAGACGAAATCAGTAGTCCATTAAGATCCTAGACATAGCAGATAAACGTCAGCGTGGTCAATCTTTCACCTTTCAATATATAAATTTAAAAAAACTCTAAAACAACGTTTGGTAGGTTTTTGTGAAATAAAAGATATATTTTTTTTTAACCTTGAGAATAGGGCGCCGGGAAACGCTCTGAGGCATCTCGCGGGGGAGTAGGTCTCGCCAGGCGGGTATGTACTCGCTGCGCCCGAAAGCTGGTAAGATGGACGCAGCTCTACCCACTAAAACCCGGCGAGTGGTATGGCCACCAATGCCGCAGGGCGGCATTGGTTGCCATACCAACGGTACCCTGGATATGTTGAGCAAACAGGGCACCTCGTCGGCTAGTCAATCCCTCAGGGGACCGACGCCATCTCCACAGAGTGGTTGTCCCGCACCACAGAACAACCCCTCCCAACGTCGGGACAGTATAATGGGGTGAGGTTCCCATCCTCACCCCTTGCCCCCTGCTCTTCTGTCCCCTCTTCTTATAAGAGGGGTACAAAGAGCCCCCTCGGCCCAATTAGCTTCGCCCAAGGTGCACCGCTCACCCTAGGTTACTGAGCCCCACCGCCACGACAAGGCCTGAACCATGGTGGGGATAGTGTCGTTACCTGATTTATTGGTACCTACTTATGGCAGTTTATCCAATCTTAAAAAAATATGAAGTGAAAAGTATATTTTTACTTACATTTTCAATAATTCCGTCTCCTGAGCACCTGATTCTTTCAATTTAAAACGTTATTTAAGTAAAAAACTAAAGGAAAAAAATATCATTAATTTGTGAACGGTACAAACTCACTCCGCTGAAAACGAAGCGGCCGACGTTTTTGCGCACGGTACCTCTGACACAGACACCTTTTTATATAAAGTTCAATGATGTACACTCGCTGGAAGGGACACTGACTTTTTTTATCTCGTTGCTATTAATTATAGTGCCTGAAGCGCACTTCTTTTCGAAACACAGCCAAGCTGTTTCACGGGAAAAATGAGCAGGATATATAAGTATTTTACTACCTTGTTTTTAAAAAAACATGTGTGCAATTCTGAAATGAATTTATGTCTATTTCTTTTTACTGTCGCTTTTTCGTTTTATTGACTTAAAGTCACAATGATGCCAAAGAAGTTTTTACTTAAAAAAATCTGAGAATAGGCAACCTAGGATCTCAGGTGAACGTGAGTTCATTGGCGATGTTGGCCAATAACTAGCATGTCCATTGCTGGGCACGGGTCTCCTCCTCGAAATCAGCCGAGGAGGATTTTGGGTCATAGTTCACCGATGCGCTGGCCCAATGCGAGTTGGTAAACTTCACACACCTTTAAAGACTTTTAATCTCATCAGGCATGCAGGTTTCCTCACGATGTTTCCTTCACCGGTGAGCAAGCGATGGTCTCATGTTCAGATGCACGTAGAAATTAAGAAAAACCCATTTTCTAGGCATCACAGGGGTCAAGATCGAACCAGGACCTCTCGGCTCTCACTCAAGAGGCCGAGCCCATACCCACTAGTGCCCATTCACACCACGTCAATATGGTCCCGTGGTAAGTTCTCGAAGAACTTGTGTTACTTTTATACTATACATATATTTAAATTTTTTATTATATAATACACATATTAATACACATCCATGACCCAGGAATACAGAAAATATTTTTGTTCCCAGGCGGGATTCGAACCCGCAACCTCCGGCTTGAGCGCCAACACGCTTACCACTGAGCTACAGACGTCGTCAAATTATTTACATCACTTGTGTGGTTTTTAGTCTCTCACTCATTCTAAAGAGATAAAGAGATTGCCATACGTTTAGTACGTAGTGTTAATCAATTTTTAAAATTCAATACTAAAAATTAAATAAATAATTATAGTAAAAAAACACTCATAGAAGGTTAAATATTATTTTAATTGAAATAAATTGATGAATAAAAAAAATCGTTAATAGAATCAGGCGTTACTTTTCGGAAATCCATTATATAAGATTAAATTATAATTTAATTAGCAATAATCCCGCAAAACACGCAGTCTTTACTGCAAATGTGTGAGTGCACGCATATGCATGCATATAGCACCACATATATTATAATTTAATCTTAAAAAAAAATATCACTTATTATAAAACCACAATTTGTGCATTAAGGAACAATAATTATAATATTGAGAAGAGTTGAGACTGGCCTGTTGGTCTAGTGGTTAGTGACTCTGACTGCTAAGCCAGAAGGTCCTGGATTCGATCGACACCCGTCCTTGGTGTTGTTTCTTCTATATCTGGGTGTAATTTATCTATAATATGTATGTATTTTGAAATATATAATATTTATCAGTTGTCTGGTTTGGGATCAGATGGCCGTGTGTCAGTTGTCCCAATATATTATATGCCACCAACCCGACACCAGGAGACCGTGCGGTCGAAGCCGTTGGCAACCCCCCACCAATAATAATAAATCATAATATGTGAGCCAAATAGGCTTACACCAAACGACGAAGCATAGGGGCCTTTATGCTTCGTCATATAAGAAATTGGTTGTCTGTAAAGTCGGTTTACTGACTATAGTTGAACGTGACAACGTCATAAGAAAATGGTAGCTAAGTTCTGGGAAGATTAGCCGAAGAACCCGTATAAGTTATACAATACACTTGGCACATCCAGTGAAGTACACCTCCACGTCCTATTCTAGTTCGAAGAATACCTTTTACTCTTTGAAATGACGAGCACTGCTAGTAATTTATACATCTATGTTTTACAATACTAATATTATTACAATGTACATTCTCTGTGGATATTTAAACAATTTTAAAGTTACGAGGTAATTACTAATTTGTATGTTTATATTGGAAGGGAATACACTTTAATCTGTGGCGGTGGACTCAGCCCAGCACACACTCGAGGTGTGCCCGAGATGGACGGCGCTGCACGCAGTCTGACGTCAGTCATCGGAGGGGACTTGTCTCTGCAGAGCGTCATCAACGCGATGACGACGAGTCCTGGAGGGGGATGGCCTCCTTCTGCGAGGCGTAATGTCCCAGAAAAATGTCCCACTCATCGGCATTTTAGGAGGCCGCCGACGAGGCATCCCCCCGTTGCCACCCGAACCCGAACGGTACCCCCGTATGAGGTGCTACATAACGCCCCTGTGCTCATGTCGGGTTCCGGATGGGAACCTAGATCCAGTATGGCACGATATCACTGGGCCGAGCAGTCCCTTACCAGGAGTAGTCTAGCCTTTCGCCGGGGCCAGCCTGTTGCTGAGGTAATTCGGTTGCCTGCAAATCTGACACCCTCAAAAAGCGGCTGAAGGCGCTCATAATAGTTTTAGTTTATACAGAGCCCAAGTGTGAGTCCCACATAGGTTCATGAACCCACCCCGGTCCTGGCTACATGCATAAAGCGCCTGCCTCAAAAAATACTTCATCCTGTTGAAAGCAGGAAAATCGATGCGAAAGAAGTGCTTTGCCGCGCTGTTGTCTGCATGCATGCATACACCAGAGCACAGTCATGTTGGATGCGAGTGGCAAGTGATCGGCCGTCTTGGCGTTCATTGAGGGAGACCTATGTCTAGAAGTCGACGGATAGAGGCTGATGATGATGATGATGAAGTAAAGTCATGCTTTCTTTTTCTTTAACGCCGGGAAATGCTCTGAGGCATCCCGCGGGGGAGTAGGTTTCCCCAGGTATGTGGGACTCGATGCGCCTGAAAGCTGGTAAGTGGACGCAGCTCTATCCACTAAAACCCGGCGAGTGCCACCAATGCCGCCATTGGTGAGGTGCCTCGGATCTAATGAGCAAACAGGGCACCTCGACGGCTAGTCAGCCCCACAGGGGACCGACGTCACCTCCACAGAGGGGATATCCCGCACCACGGAACAACCTCTCCCAACGTTGGGACAGTACAATGGGGTGAGGTTCCCGTTCTCGCCCCTTGCCCCCTGCTCTTTTGTCCCTTCTTCTTATAGGAGGGGTACAAAGAGCCCCCTCGGCTCAATTCGACCACGTCAAGGCCTGGACCATGGTGGGGAAGTATAGTCATGCTGTCTTAATAAACCATAAAATATTTCCAACCTAACATACAATACTTTACGATAAGAAATGATTTCGTGCGGAGAACGTAATGGTTATAAAAGTTATAAATTTCTATTTGCGTGTACGAAGATTGAGCGTTATGGAGAAATGCTTTTTGTCTCAGGCTAGGGTAGCGCCTTTTAATGATGAGGCGAACAAGAGTCGTAACTAATACGAGTTTTTGGGTCTAAAAAATCTCTAGACTTAATTTTACTGACTACGGCAAAATTTAAAACGGGATATATACTTTCGTTTCGCGGCATCGATTTTCGGCATTATTGACGCATGTCTTTCTTGTTCACGAGATAAAATGTGAAAAACATGGTAAATATTTCGTTTTAAAATGTTTAAATAGTGAAAATAAATATGTGAATTAAAAATCTTATACAGGAAGGTTAATTATATGCATGCAGGCTTTATAAATTATAATCACTTAGGTATAACAGCTTGCTTTATATTATATAAGCTGTTATCTGTAGCTTCGACAGCCGTATATAATAATAATAATAATTTATTCAAGAAATGTGCATACATAGCAAATTATGTAGAAATATATGGATTTATGTTTTTTTTTTTTTTTTATAGAAGAGGGGGCAAACGGATAGTCGGATAGTTATGATGATTATTTTCATAGCCTAAGTTACTCCTTATGACATCAGCAGCTATCTGCCAGTGAAAGTTCAATCGGCCAAAATCGGTCCAGCCGTTTCAGATATTAGTTACAAAATAATCGCTAATCGGACAAAACAAAAAAAATGTTTTTTTGGTATGTGTACCGACTACCGTGTGTAAATCCATATGCATTATAAAAAGCGGTTATTTTAATATTACAAACTGACACTCCAATTTCTTTTGTCTGTATAGATATCGTGTCGCGACTCACGTCGTGTGCGATAATCGGAAACTAAACCGATTTTTCTGACTAGTCCAAATCCTGCTCTCCCGAGCAGCGCGCGCGATGAACCGCGCCCCCTGCGGGGCGCGGAGGGGGGCGTCCCCCTTTCGAATATTTCTTAAGTGAGCCATCTGTTCACTTACTGTACCGATTAAGCTTAAAGGCCATCAGGCCGAAAAGTCTAGCCCTTCCGAAAAAAAAAACGATATTAACGAAATGCGTATAGTAGTTCCCAACTTGGCCAAAGATGGCGTTGTCTGTGGTTGGACTGGCCAACTCATTTAAGCTGTCTACGTAATATAAACTTCACACCAAAACTAACACTTCCTAAGTACATGTACACAGTCACAGCTTACTACAACTTACGTCTTCACCACGATTGTATAACTAGAATACGAAACAACAATGTAAAAGAATTATCTAAATCATGACGGCCGGCTGCTCGAAAAGTCAGATGGACACTCAGCGTTCGTGAGTTCGAATCCCGCCAGGTGCTTTGTATAATATAAATTCACGTCCAAATTCACAAACATTATTAACAAGAGACCCTAATGTGTCTCCTCGTCTCCTCGAAATCAGGCGAGGAGTCGGGCCATAGTTCTGTGCCGAGGGCTGGCAAACTTCACACACCCTCAAAAACTTCTTCTGCTTAGACTTGTCCCAACTATGCTGGAGTCGGCTTCCAGTCTAACCGAATGCAGCTGGTCTTTTAAATGGACTGCCTATCAGCCCTCCACAACCCAGTAACAGGGTCATCCCCCGTGGTAAGACTGGTTGTAACTTTCGGGCTTCTGACGATCAGTAACGACAGTCAAAAATCCACGAATGACAGCCGGGACCAACGACTTAACGTTCCTTCCAAGGCCCTGATGAGTGTCGGTACGTAAAGATGATCACCCATCCACGGACCAACCCCGGCAAGCGTAGCCTAACCTGATGGATCAATCCATGCGGCTGTTATTACTTAGCTGTGAGCTCTTCACACGCACTCAAATACATTTAAAATCTCATCAGGAATGAATGAAAAAAATGATTTCATCAAGCGATGGAATCAGCTGCCACTTACGGTGTTTCCGAACCGATACGACTTAGGGATATTCAAGAAAAGAGCATACTTATATTTAAAAGGCAACGCACCTGCTAACCCTCTGGTGTAGCAGGTGTCAGAAGATGTCGCTTTCTCTCACCATCAGGTGAACCGACTGTCCGTTTGCCCCCCCTTCTATAAAAAAAGCAAGGAATGTTGACATATTCAGGTGCGTGGGGAAATTTAGTAAAACGCATTTTTAGGCACCAGTCGGGATCAAAGCCAGACCTCTCGTGAGCTACCATAGCGATAAAGTTGGTCTGGTTGGGGTTTCAAATGGCATCCTAACATCCCGCCTGACGCTGATACTCAGTTTTCGGTATCTGCAGGTTGAGAAACAATGACCAGGTTGTCACCGCTGCTGCCTCGAAATACTGCCGACGGTATAGTACACAGGAGTGGTCAGTGGACCATCGGAACAGCCGTTGATGGCAGGTGGTCTCACTTACAAACATCGATCTATGATCTAGAACAAATGGATAGCCATCGCTTCATAACTAGTTTACCGGTGGGGGGTTGAGCTGTGCCACGCTCCCGGCTGCATGGTACCAACATCTTGGTTGTTTCTCCCGTCAAACAGCTTTATTTTTCGGAGAGAACAGGATAGGCAGTGTAATAACACAGATACTTAACATGTCTCAGGATATACACATGAATGAGTTGTCTGGGCTAGTGCCAGGTGTTTTACTTTATGTTCAAGGCCGACGTCAACCACTTACCATCAGGTGACACGTCTGCCAGTTTAAAGCATAAGTATAAAGCCAAGACAAGCAGACCAATATCCGACGAAGTGATCAGCATAGCCCGTGAACATAAGTTAACCTGGAACTAGCGCAGGCAACTCATTCATGGTTTGCCTATCCTAAGACAACATCTCTTTTCCAGTAATTACAATGCCGGTATAATTACGAAAGAAGTAAGCATGGTGCTCTGGTGTATGCATGCATGCATACACCAGACTACTCCTGGTAAGGGACTGCTCGGCCCAGTGATATCGTGCCATACTGGATCTAGGTATCATAGATCGATGTTTGTAAGTGAGACCACCTGCCATCAACGGCTGTTCCGATGGTCCACTGACCACTCCTGTGTACTATACCGTCGGCAGTATTTCGAGGCAGCAGCGGTGACAACCTGGTCATTGTTTCTCAACCTGCTAACCTGCACAGCTAAGTAATAACAGCCGCATGGATTGATCCATCAGGTTAGGCTACGCTTGCCGGGGTTGGTCCGTGGATGGGTGATCATCTTTACGTACCGACACTCATCAGGGCCTTGGAAGGAACGTTAAGTCGTTGGTCCCGGCTGTCATTCGTGGATTTTTGACTGTCGTTACTGATCGTCAGAAGCCCGAAAGTTACAACCAGTCTTACCACGGGGGTTGACCCTGTTACTGGGTTGTGGAGGTCTGATAGGCAGTCCATTTAAAAGACCAGCTGCATTCGGTTAGACTGGAAGCCGACTCCAGCATAGTTGGGACAAGTCTAAGCAGAAGAAGTTTTTGAGGGTGTGTGAAGTTTGCCAGCCCTCGGCACAGAACTATGGCCCGACTCCTCGCCTGATTTCGAGGAGACGAGGAGACACATTAGGGTCTCTTGTTAATAATGTTTGTGAATTTGGACGTGAATTTATATTATACAAAGCACCTGGCGGGATTCGAACCCACGAACGCTGAGTGTCCATCTGACTTTTCGAGCAGCCGGCCGTCATGATTTAGATAATTCTTTTACATTGTTGTTTCGTATTCTAGTTATACAATCGTGGTGAAGACGTAAGTTGTAGTAAGCTGTGACTGTGTACATGTACTTAGGAAGTGTTAGTTTTGGTGTGAAGTTTATATTACGTAGACAGCTTAAATGAGTTGGCCAGTCCAACCACAGACAACGCCATCTTTGGCCAAGTTGGGAACTACTATACGCATTTCGTTAAAATCTTTTTTTTTTCGGAAGGGCTAGACTTTTCGGCCTGATGGCCTTTAAGCTTAATCGGTACAGTAAGTGAACAGATGGCTCACTTAAGAAATATTCGAAAGGGGGACGCCCCCCTCCGCGCCCCGCAGGGGGCGCGGTTCATCGCGCGCGCTGCTCGGGAGAGCAGGATTTGGACTAGTCAGAAAAATCGGTTTAGTTTCCGATTATCGCACACGACGTGAGTCGCGACACGATATCTATACAGACAAAAGAAATTGGAGTGTCAGTTTGTAATATTAAAATAACCGCTTTTTATAATGCATATGGATTTACACACGGTAGTCGGTACACATACCAAAAAAACATTTTTTTTTGTTTTGTCCGATTAGCGATTATTTTGTAGCTAATATCTGAAACGGCTGGACCGATTTTGGCCGATTGAACTTTCACTGGCAGATAGCTGCTGATGTCATAAGGAGTAACTTAGGCTATGAAAATAATCATCATAACTATCCGACTATCCGTTTGCCCCCTCTTCTATAAAAAAAAAAAAAAAAAAACATAAATCCATATATGTCTACATAATTTGCTATGTATGCACATTTCTTGAATAAATTATTATTATTATTATATACGGCTGTCGAAGCTACAGATAACAGCTTATATATAAAGCAAGCTGTTATACCTAAGTGATTATAATTTATAAAGCCTGCATGCATATAATTAACCTTCCTGTATAAGATTTTTAATTCACATATTTATTTTCACTATTTAAACATTTTAAAACGAAATATTTACCATGTTTTTCACATTTTATCTCGTGAACAAGAAAGACATGCGTCAATAATGCCGAAAATCGATGCCGCGAAACGAAAGTATATATCCCGTTTTAAATTTTGCCGTAGTCAGTAAAATTAAGTCTAGAGATTTTTTAGACCCAAAAACTCGTATTAGTTACGACTCTTGTTCGCCTCATCATTAAAAGGCGCTACCCTAGCCTGAGACAAAAAGCATTTCTCCATAACGCTCAATCTTCGTACACGCAAATAGAAATTTATAACTTTTATAACCATTACGTTCTCCGCACGAAATCATTTCTTATCGTAAAGTATTGTATGTTAGGTTGGAAATATTTTATGGTTTATTAAGACAGCATGACTTTACTTCCCCACCATGGTCCAGGCCTTGACGTGGTCGAATTGAGCCGAGGGGGCTCTTTGTACTTCTTTAAGAAATTGAACATAAAGTAAAACACCTGGCACTAGCCCAGACAACTCATTCATGTGTATATCCTGAGACATGTTAAGTATCTGTGTTATTACACTGCCTATCCTGTTCTCTCCGAAAAATAAAGCTGTTTGACGGGAGAAACAACCAAGATGTTGGTACCATGCAGCCGGGAGCGTGGCACAGCTCAACCCCCCACCGGTAAACTAGTTATGAAGCGATGGCTATCCATTTGTTCTAGATCATAGATCGATGTTTGTAAGTGAGACCACCTGCCATCAACGGCTGTTCCGATGGTCCACTGACCACTCCTGTGTACTATACCGTCGGCAGTATTTCGAGGCAGCAGCGGTGACAACCTGGTCATTGTTTCTCAACCTGCAGATACCGAAAACTGAGTATCAGCGTCAGGCGGGATGTTAGGATGCCATTTGAAACCCCAACCAGACCAACTTTATCGCTATGGTAGCTCACGAGAGGTCTGGCTTTGATCCCGACTGTTGCCTAAAAATGCGTTTTACTAAATTTCCCCACGCACCTGAATATGTCAGCATTCCTTGCTTTTTTTATAGAAGGGGGGGCAAACGGACAGTCGGTTCACCTGATGGTGAGAGAAAGCGACATCTTCTGACACCTGCTACACCAGAGGGTTAGCAGGTGCGTTGCCTTTTAAATATGAGTATGCTCTTTTCTTGAATATCCCTAAGTCGTATCGGTTCGGAAACACCGTAAGTGGCAGCTGATTCCATCGCTTGATGAAATCATTTTTTTCATTCATTCCTGATGAGATTTTAAATGTATTTGAGGGCGTGAGAAGAGCTCACAGCTAAGTAATAACAGCCGCACGGATTGATCCATCAGGTTAGGCTACGCTTGCCGGGGTTGGTCCGTGGATGGGTGATCATCTTTACGTACCGACACTCATCAGGGCCTTGGAAGGAACGTTAAGTCGTTGGTCCCGGCTGTCATTCGTGGATTTTTGACTGTCGTTACTGATCGTCAGAAGCCCGAAAGTTACAACCAGTCTTACCACGGGGGATGACCCTGTTACTGGGTTGTAGAGGTCTGATAGGCAGTCCATTTAAAAGACCAGCTGCATTCCGTTAGACTGGAAGCCGACTCCAGCATAGTTGGGACAAGTCTAAGCAGAAGAAGTTTTTGAGGGTGTGTGAAGTTTGCCAGCCCTCGGCACAGAACTATGGCCCGACTCCTCGCCTGATTTCGAGGAGACGAGGAGACACATTAGGGTCTCCTGTTAATAATGTTTGTGAATTTGGACGTGAATTTATATTATACAAAGCACCTGGCGGGATTCGAACCCACGAACGCTGAGTGTCCATCTGACTTTTCGAGCAGCCGGCCGTCATGATTTAGATAATTCTTTTACATTGTTGTTTCGTATTCTAGTTATACAATCGTGGTGAAGACGTAAGTTGTAGTAAGCTGTGACTGTGTACATGTACTTAGGAAGTGTTAGTTTTGGTGTGAAGTTTATATTATGTAGACAGCTTAAATGAGTTGGCCAGTCCAACCACAGACAACGCCATCTTTGGCCAAGTTGGAAACTACTATACGCATTTCGTTAAAATCGTTTTTTTTTTTTCGGAAGGGCTAGACTTTTCAGCCTGATGGCCTTTAAGCTTAATCGGTACAGTAAGTGAACAGATGGCTCACTTAAGAAATATTCGAAAGGGGGACGCCCCCCTCCGCGCCCTGCAGGGGGCGCGGTTCATCGCGCGCGCTGCTCGGGAGAGCAGGATTTGGACTAGTCAGAAAAATCGGTTTAGTTTCCGATTATCACACACGACGTGAGTCGCGACACGATATCTATACAGACAAAAGAAATTGGAGTGTCAGTTTGTAATATTAAAATAACCGCTTTTTATAATGCATATGGATTAACACACGGTAGTCGGTACACATACCAAAAAAACATTTTTTTTTAATTTTGTCCGATTAGCGATTATTTTGTAGCTAATATCTGAAACGGCTGGACCGATTTTGGCCGATTGAACTTTCACTGGCAGATAGCTGCTGATGTCATAAGGAGTAACTTAGGCTATGAAAATAATCATCATAACTATCCGACTATCCGTTTGCCCCCTCTTCTATAAAAAAAAAAAAAACATAAATCCATATATTTCTACATAATTTGCTATGTATGCACATTTCTTGAATAAATTATTATTATTATTATATACGGCTGTCGAAGCTACAGATAACAGCTTATATATAAAGCAAGCTGTTATACCTAAGTGATTATAATTTATAAAGCCTGCATGCATATAATTAACCTTCCTGTATAAGATTTTTAATTCACATATTTATTTTCACTATTTAAACATTTTAAAACGAAATATTTACCATGTTTTTCACATTTTATCTCGTGAACAAGAAAGACATGCGTCAATAATGCCGAAAATCGATGCCGCGAAACGAAAGTATATATCCCGTTTTAAATTTTGCCGTAGTCAGTAAAATTAAGTCTAGAGATTTTTTAGACCCAAAAACTCGTATTAGTTACGACTCTTGTTCGCCTCATCATTAAAAGGCGCTACCCTAGCCTGAGACAAAAAGCATTTCTCCATAACGCTCAATCTTCGTACACGCAAATAGAAATTTATAACTTTTATAACCATTACGTTCTCCGCACGAAATCATTTCTTATCGTAAAGTATTGTATGTTAGGTTGGAAATATTTTATGGTTTATTAAGACAGCATGACTTTACTTCCCCACCGTGGTCCAGGCCTTGACGTGGTCGAATTGAGCCGAGGGGGCTCTTTGTACCCCTCCTATAAGAAGAAGGGACAAAAGAGCAGGGGGCAAGGGGCGAGAACGGGAACCTCACCCCATTGTACTGTCCCAACGTTGGGAGAGGTTGTTCCGTGGTGCGGGATATCCCCTCTGTGGAGGTGACGTCGGTCCCCTGTGGGGCTGACTAGCCGTCGAGGTGCCCTGATTGCTCATTAGATCCGAGGCACCTCACCAATGGCGGCATTGGTGGCACTCGCCGGGTTTTAGTGGGTAGAGCTGCGTCCACTTACCAGCTTTCAGGCGCATCGAGTCCCACATACCTGGGGAAACCCACTCCCCCGCGGGATGCCTCAGAGCATTTCCCGGCGTTAAAGAAAAAGAAAGCATGACTTTACTTCATCATCATCATCAGCCTCTATCCGTCGACTTCTAGACATAGGTCTCCCTCAATGAACGCCAAGACGGCCGATCCCTTGCCACTCGCATCCAACATGACTTTGCTTATATGACACATTTTATTGACAGGCATTTTTTAGAGCATAGGAGGGCAAACGAGCAGTCGAAGCCTTTTTTGACTACCGACGCTCATACACATCCGTACAACCAGAGATTATGCAGATGCGTTGCTCTCCTTTCCCTATTCCTCAATGAGCCAACGGAAACTCACAAACCTCACGAAACGCGACATAGCTGTCACTAGACGCCGTTGTTATGTGAGCGAGAGGTACCACCCCGGTCGTGCCGGCCCAATTCGGATGCAAAGCATGGCACTACCTCTTACTATATTCGCTGTATATAGTTCCGCCTGTATTCATTGATGTATGTGACGAAATCTTCGAACTTGATTTTGAAGCACTTCAAAATGTCGGATTAATTCGAAATTTTGCACACTTGTCAAGGCATAATGACAATACAATATTTTAAAGTTTGTTCCATTGTCTGTATCAGACCTTACAAATCGAACTAAAAATCGAAAATTAAATTTGATAAACGCTCTTTAATAATACATAATATTATGTTGGGACAACTCACACACGGCCATCTGATCCCAAACTAAGCAGAGCGGTTTTTTTTCCCCGGGAAATGCTCTGAGGCATCCCGCCTGGGGAGTGGGTCTCCCCAGGAGGGTATGTGGGACTCGCTGCACGCGAAAGATGGTAAATGAACGTAGCTCTACCCACTAAAACCCGGCGAGTGCCACCAGTGCCGCCTTGGTGACTAGGTGCCCCGGATCTGTTAAGCTAACAGGGCACCTCGACGGCTAGTCAGTCACCCTAGGCTACTGAGCCCCACCGCCACGTCAAGGCCTGAACCAAAACTAAGCAGAGCCTGTTCTTATGGCACCCAGACAATTGATAAATACTATCATTATCATCATCATCATCAGCCTCTATCCGTCCACTGCTGAACATAGGCCACCCTCAATGAACTTAAATATTTATAAACATATACATATTATAGATAAATTACATCCAGACACAGAACAAATGATCATGTTCATCACACAAACATTTTTGGACCTTTGGGTTTAGCAGTCAGGAACACTAACCACTATATCAACAGGCCTTCCATGTAAAGCTAATAGAACTACATATTTATTACTCTTACATCACATAATAATGTCGTATGTATACCCCTACCCTCAATTTCGAGCTAATCAAACAGCCTTATTGTCATATCCAAACGTAAGTAATTGATCCCAGGGATAACAAAAGATAAGGGAATAAATCGTTCCAGCTGGTCTCCCTGAATCTCACTCTCACTACTTGTGGAACTCGAAGTTTTGTGTTATCCGGCTCGAAGGACAATCGAAAACTAGTTTAGGATTTCAGTACACACGCACGAATTATATTTAATATATTATTTTGTTATTTATATAGTCGTGATTTAGCAAAATTTATATATATATTTTTTTTTAGCGCTTTGCTCAAAATATATAAATTTTCGCATTATCCAAATTTTTCTCTGTTAATCTTCACGGATCGGCCGTCTTGGCGTCCATTGAAGCAGGTTTATGTTCAGCAGTGGACGGATAGAGGCTAATGATGATGATGATGAATCTTTCTACGTTAAAAATATTGATGTATCCTACGGTATTCGTAATGAACTCAGCCGACAGTGAAAACCGTATCAAAATCAGTTAAGTAGTTTAGAAAGAAGAAGTTCAATTCACAAATAGACCAATTCAAATGCCTTAGCCGACATCACAGAAATCTAAATAATAAGACAATAGAAATGCTATCTACTGACTTTTATTACCGGAACGCGTGTCGCCGGATCACAACTACCAACACATAGACAAACAATAAATACACAATTACGCCTACACAGGTCACTAGCATTGATGCAATAAAAATGAAACTTTAAACCTATGGTATTAAGCAATATTTTATGAACAACCAAAATATCAGGAGTTGTGGCCACTCTGACCAATTATATCCATGAACACTTGTGAACAGTGCAGTGCAACGTTCATATCGATAACTTTCCTTTGGGCGACGTTGATTTTGTTCGATAACTACTAATTGTTGGTGAGGTAACTGTTTCATTAAGCGACGCACTTTTTGACGTTTTATTAAAGAGAAAAGGAAATACAATAAAACGTTATGGGTAAGTACATTTCATTTTTCATTTATTAATTTAAATTGTATATTATATTTTAATAAATTAATTATAATAATATTATATTTTATTAAATATAATATAAATAAAAATGCCTAATAATTCAAATATTGAAGGCTCTCTTATAAACGCTCCACCGCACGCGCCTCCTGCGCAGGCGCCACGTCGGGTCGGGTGAAGAGGAAGAGGCGCCATCCCAGAACCGTCCAGAATCGCTGCGGCAAAGCCCCACTAGAGCCCAATCTGCTCGTGCGTGCCGCCAAACCGAATACGCCGGTGTATATCTTCCACCTTCATTACACCACAAAGGCGGAGAACATCGCGGAATCGCACATCGTGTGCCGGAGGTTGAAGTACTGTCCGAGGATGCAGGAGCTGGCGTCGCGCCGCAACGTCAATTTCAAGGCGTTTGTGGTGCGAATACCGACTTCTGGCCTCAGGATGTGGTGTTCCGTTGCTGCCGCGGAACAGTACCACTGGAACGCACGAAGGCGTAGCGATATGAAGTTTACTAACATAATTTTAAGGTTTTATACTAACACAAATATAATATATATGCTAGTGTGTAAGGTATATATCTATGGGCCATATAGTTCCTGAGAATAAATAATTTTATTTTATTATTTATTTTATTTTATAATTATTACTTATTACTAGGCTTGCGGAAACCAATTTCTTTTTCCAGTAGCCGGTGGGAGGGAAGCACTGTGCCGTGCTCCCGGCTGCATGGGTACCACCATCTTGCATGTTTCTTCCGTGAAACAGCTTTGCTGTGTTTCGGAGAGTAGGACAAGACAGGCAGTGTAATTACTGGCACCGAGCCTTAACATCTTATGTCTCAGGATAGGCAACACATAAATGAGTTGCCTGGGCTCGTTCCAGGTAAACTGGTTTATGTTCATGAGCAACGTCGACCACTTACCACCAGGTGGCACGTTTCCCAATTTGCCTATCCAACTAACATAAAAAAGCATATGTGCATCTTTTTGGAAACCTGAAATAATAGCATTGTTAAAAGTAAACAGAAACATAAATAATAATATGATTACAATGTTATACGCGCTTCTAGCTTGTATAATAAAATAAACAATAAATAAAATATATATGAAAAATCATGAGTTTAAAAATGAATTGACGATATGGTTGCAAACGCTTACGCACGCATGCGTGTACACACGCACACATGCACGCACGCACACATACGCACGCACCCACACGCACACACCAATTTCAGTGTTTATCTACTATATTACGCATGTATAATAAAAATAATATAATATCTATGGACGCTTTCACACCACGTCAATCTGGTCCCGTGGTAAGTTCTCGAAGAACTTGTGTTACGGGTACCAGACAACGGAAATATATTTAACACTTTTATACTATACATATATTTAAGATTTTTATTATATAATACACATATTTAATACACATCCATGACCCAGGAACACAGAAAATATTTGTGTATAGAAGATAAGTAAATATATATTTAACGAAAAATCACATTTCATTCCCATTTTGGTAAAACTAAGTAAGCCACAAATAATAATTATTTATACAAAATAGTAGTGGCACGTCACTCATTCGCCTTCAATACATGCCGTTTTCCTAGAAGTGCACGCACGCGGCGCTACTGTTTATTGCGCATGTCTATAATTCCATTGCTGCTTTTACTAGTTGTAATCGTAGACATGAACAAGCATTAGTATCAATGGTTATTGAAATTTAAAAATATTTCTATTACTGCGACAATTTTAGTACTGGTGATGAATAATTTTATTTGTGTATATTTGATCAAAATACAACATTATTTTAAAAATAAAGTACTTACTTATGAAATGTTAACCCTTTATTTGAAAAATTACAAGTTGTGGAAGAATTTCCGCAGCTGGATATGCTGCAAAACATCATATTTAAGTCTCGGCGTCCGAAACAATACTGATGACTGAAACAAACACTCCGAGCGCACTTGTGATCTATAAGTCACATGCGCGGCGACAAGGTCATGCGTCTTTGCGACTTCTATTGTCTTATTATTTAGATTTCTGTGGCCGACATATTACAGGCCAAAAAAAAAATAATAATAATATTGAGAGGTTTATTTCTTAATAGTATGTTTCCCATTCGAGTTATAGGTTCACAGTAGGGTCGAAGTTACAATAACCAGCTACATCAGCGCTCATAACTCAGAGCTTCAAAACTGGCATCGCTCTGATAAAACTTACGCTAACTCACAAAGGCACCACATTTTTTATATAAAGTTTCACAAAGTAGGGACCCCCAAACGATATGAAGGTCATTTGACATGTTTTTAAAAGTTTTTTTTATTATGGTCCTGTTATATACAGATTTGGGAGTAATATTAGACCGGTGAGAAGTCTAAAAATCACGGACTCCATTTTTTGTACAAAGTTTTGACGTCAAAGGAAAGACCCTTCTTTTTCTTTAACGTCGGGAAATGCTCTGAGGCATCCCGCGTGGGAGTGGGTCTCGCTGCACCCGAAAGCTGGTAAGTGGACGCAGCTCTACCCACTAAAACCCGGTGACTGCCACCAATGCCGCCTTTGGTGAGGTGCCCAATCTAATGAGCAAACAGGGCACTTCGATGGCTACTCAGCCCCGCAGAGGACCGACGCCACCTCCACAGATGGGTTGTCCCGTACACACAGAACAACCCCTCGCAACGTGAGGATAGTACAATGGGGTGAGGTTCCCGTCCTCACCCCTTGCCCCCTACTCTTTTGTCCCCTCTTCTTATAAGAGGAGTACAAAAAGCCCCCTCGGCTCAATCATCTTCGCTCAAGGTGCTGTGCACACCTTAGGCTACTGAGCCCCACCGCCAAGTCAAGCCCTGAACCATGGTGGAGAGTAATATTAGACCTGTAAGGAGTCCAAAAATCACAAACCTCCATTTTTTGTAAAAAGTTATGACGAGACCCCAAACTATAAGGTCTTTCGACTTTTTACAGGTTTTTTAATTGTATACAAATGGAATATGTTTTCCATTATAGTTTTGTGGAATATTTCGACATTATGAACTAAGCATGTCTTATTCACAATATAAAACCTGTAAGTTTACGAAAACAAGCCATTTTTATATCAACTTTTGGGGACATCAAAGTGAAGATATGAAGGTCATTCGTTACGTGTTTTGAGTGATACAATTATATAGCTAAACATATTTTGGAATAATATGTACCTACTAGCTGTTGCCTGCAGCTTCGCCCGCGTTACTCAACTCCTATAAGTCACAGCGTGATGTTATATAGCCTATAGCCTTCCTCGATAAATGGGCTATCTAACACTGAAAGAATTTTTCAAATCGGACCGGTAGTTCCTGAGATTAGCGCGAACAAACAAACTCTTCAGCTTTATAATATTAGTATAGATAGCGGCTAAAAACTCTCAAAGACCATTTTTTTGTTTTACCAATTTTTATATCAATGTTTTGGCATCATAAAAGAGTATGAAGGTATTTAATTGTTATTTCTTTGATTAAAATTCGATTCATGATAATCTATAAATTATGGATGGCATAAAAACTAAGTTCTTTGTTTTTATAGGACAGACAAAAGGACAAACGAGCAACCTGATGGTGGGTGGTCATCATGCCATGAAACTAGTTCACCAAGAACCTAGAGACGCGAAGAAAGTCTCGGTGCCAGGTAAGAGGTAGTGATGCCTTGCAGCCGAACTGTGCCGGCACGACCGGGGTGATACCTCTCACTCACATAACCCCAGCGTCAAATGACAACTATGTCGCGTTTCGTGCGGTTTGTGAGTTTCCGGTGGCCCATTGGGGGGGATAGGGAAAAGGAGGGCAATGCATCTACATAACCTCTTCGGCTGATTTTTATGGGCTACGGTCGTCCCCTAGGGATCCGACTGCTCATTTGCCCCCTATGATATAAAAAACTAAGTTTTTGGTTTTTTGTAGGATAGGCAAACGGAAAAACGAGCCACCTGATTGGAAGTTATTGACGTCGCCCATGAACATAAACTAGTTTACTTGGAACGAGCCCAGGCAACTCATCTATGTGTTGTCTATCCTGAGACATAAGATGTTAAGTCTCGGTGCCAGTAATTACACTGCCTGTCTTGCCCTTCTCTTCGAAACACAGCAAAGCTGTTTCACGGGAGAAACAAGCAAGATGGTGGTACCCATGCAGCCGGGAGCGTGACACAGCGCTACCCTCCCACCGGTAGCGCTTCCCTCCCACCGGTAGCGCTTCCCTCCCACCGGTAGCGCTTCCCTCCCACCGGGGAATCTCTGCATGAGATATCCTGAAATGTAAGAATTAGGATGGTTCAGTAATTACAGCACGTTCTGCCGTTCTTTCGGAAAGAACGGCACATGCATAGCTATAAAAGTGTCTACTATGTTAGACTAAATCCCAGCAAAAAGAATTCCACTAAAAAGGTTCCCGTAAAAAATTGGTATCATCTATCAACCAGAGATGCATCCAAAAAACACCATATTAAATCGAACAAATCAGACGAATTTATCAATGCGACCCAAATTGTTGTTTACACCTGTTTCGCGCAGTGGGTTTGTATTTTCGGTTGGACAAAATTTGGAGATTTTACTAGGAACTGGTGACTTAAACTATAATAATATAAAGCTTTTTTAGTTTGTTTTTTTATAGCCTTAGAGTGCAATCGAAGCCTTTTGGCGACTATCCACGCCCATACACATCCGTACAACCAGAGATTATGCAGATGCGTTGCCCTCCTTTTCTCTATTGTCCTAGGCTTTGCTTTTTACTGATATCCATAAATATGCAATCTATTTTTATAAATTTTATGGGATACATATTATACATTCGCCCTGTAAAAAACTTAATAAACCAATTATCCTCATCCTTTTTGACGTGACAGCGTCTTATAATTCGATGGAGCCGGCTGCACGAACGAAAAAAGATGACGTATGCGGCGTTACCTCGCTCTGAGGCGTTCCATTTTCTTATGACGTTGTCACGTTCAACTATCGTCAGTAAACCGTCCTTACAGATAACCGATTTTTTGAATATATATAAAGTTTTTCACTGCTAAAATTATTTAAAACATCCCGTTTTTTTACCATCTTTTTCACTTTTATTTCGCGGAGCTCGATATTTCGACACTATCTACGAATGTCTTGTTCAAGAATGCTACATGGTAAATGTCTTTTTATATAGTTTTAACAGTGAATATAACTATGTATATTAATTTAAAATCTTATATTACACTAGCTGTTGCCCGCAGCTTCGCCTGTGTTAACGTAGAATTACCTGTATCTAGACTGATGCTTATTATTTTTACAGCCTCTCACTCACAAATGTGTCTTTCTATTCGTAAAATAACTTTCAAAATCGGTTAAGTGAATCCAGAGATTACCCTCACAATTTTTTAGATTACTTACAACCTTACCAACTCACAAACTTTATAATATTACTAGCTGTTGCCCGCATCTTCACCCGCGTTAATTTAGATTTACAGCCGTACCCGGATTGATGATGACTATTTTTATAGCCTAAATTACTCCCTATAACATCAGCTATCTGCCAGTGAAAGTCCCATCAAAATCAGCCCAGCTGTTTCAGAGATTAACCGGAACAAACAGACAGACAAAAATTGTAAAAAAAAAAAAAAAAAAGTCTATTCTGGTATATTATTATGTCCCGTGTATTTTGATGTTACAAGCAGACACTCCAATTTTATTTATCTATATAGATAAGATAACTATAGATAAAGTTTTTGTCTAAATCCAAAGCATCTATCCCCCTGGCCGGGTCTATGGTAATACCGATCATTTGTTAGAAGCAGAAATCAAGGTAAACACAAGTGGGAATGAAAACGGCATGAATTTGGGTGGAAAAGGGTTTTCTGCCTTCAGGGCTTTTTGGTTTTTGTTTTACTCTTCATCAATTCACGTGAAAAAGACGAATGCTCGTCATTTCCTTTTGGAGATTTTTTTAGTTTTTTTATAGCATATAAGGGCAAAGGAGCAGTCGAAGCCGTTTGGCGACTATCGACGCCCATACAATCCGCACAACCAGAGATTATGCATGCGTTGCCCTTCTTTTCCCCATCCCCCCCAATGGGCCACCGAAAACTCACAAACCACAAGACACGCCACAACAGCATGGAGCAGGAGCAGGAGGATCCTGGATATTACGTCGTTGACCGGCGGCACGACCAATATCCTTCCATCTTGCGCAGATCCTGACGGGACACGGATGCTTCAGAAGGTATCTGTGGAAGGTGGCAGGGGTGGAGGACGCAAAAGGGCCCCTCATCGCTGAGGTTGGCGTGGACCTTTCGCTTGGCGGTCATCCAAGCGATGACAGTCATAGAGCACATGGCAGGTGGTCCTCTCCTTCTGCAAGGACGTTATGTCTCAGAATGAGGAGGCGGAGCAGGAGAGGGAGCGCACTGGCGCCTCTTCCCGCAGGAGAGCACGGCTGCAACCGGCGGTCGCACTGCCGTAAGCGAACTGTGCCAGGCTGTGCACGGCCAAACGGGGCTTCGTCACGCGCTTGTAAGGTCTAAGCTATAAGACACTCTTACATATTCATAATGCCTTAAGCAGAGAAGAAGGAGGGGACGCTCCCCCCCCCCCGCCTCCAGAGAAGAGTGCTGGATGGCACACCGTCGTGGCCCGGTGCGGACGTCCACAGTTCCACGCCGAGGCCGGCCAGATGGCGAGGAGAACACCGCTGGGGTTTATTAGGTAGCGTCTGTGTCCACCCTACAATCTTTTCGCACGACGCAGAGCCTCATCACCCCCAGGTGGTATACGTAGGATCATTCCCCAGCAAAACTAAAAAAAGCCTCTCATGAATCACCAAACCCAAACTTAACCGTCATTTTTCCATAAAAAAAATGGATATATTGACCTTGACATTTCCAAATCCCACTTCCTACTAAGCATGGAAAGGTTTAAAACATTCCATCCCACTGGACAAAATATATTTAAATCCAACCGAGTTTTCGCCACAATTTTCGACCCCTCAATCATAGTCTTAGCCCCCAAGAATAGAGGTCATAATCCAATCTACATTGTAAGTTCGTTACTGAGTCAATCAACTGAGATCCCTGATTGTAGAAGCCTTTGAAAACTCCTTTGATACACTACTATTTATTCCATTTGAATTTTTATTTGTTTCTGTTTAAAAATTGTTCTTTCATTTCGGGGGGTCTTTGCTACGCCGAGAAAGATGTTTGATTTTCCTCTCTTGTTAGGTTTCGTTATGAGGACTTCTAGAATTTCTTGTTTATGCTATCGTTTCTTTTTGCGTTTATTCTGTAAAGTTGAAGGAAGTTTATAAGGATGTACATGGGTGAAATAAATAAAAATCAAATAAAGATTCTTTTTATGATATGAACACAAAAAGAATACATACTTGATTTATATTTTGAAAATGTGGTATGCTTAGAATAATTACACTATAGAAGGTCTGTCTTCATACAAGCGCGCTGTCAAAAATGAAGCACAAAATTGATTCAATGTTGCCAGTAGTGGTGAAGTTTTCCCGAAAACGGGAAATGATGCGGCCGCTGATAACAATTTGTTATAGCAATAATAATGAATACTTAAATAGCTGTGTGGGCATATCTATTTATGTACTAATTTATAACAACTTTATTTAACCATGTATACACAAGCTATATTATTATTTATTATGTATAATTGTTATATTACAAGAATGTTTATTTATATGAAACGATGAAAATATAACAGTAATTAGTAAAATATACATTTTTATAATTATTTTTATTGGCATGAAACACAATTGTAAAGTTGTTATATATATTACTGTTTAAACTTGTAACTTGTAATATAAACGCGAAAGTTTGTATGTATGGAAGTATGAATATTTGTTACTGTTTTACTGTTTGTATTTGATATTGTTAAATAACACAAACACATTAATTCGAGAACGTGTCACGTACCTACGTAAACATCAGTAGCAACTGTTTTAAATTTAATCAATGGGGGAAAATAATCAGTAAAAATATTTTCACATTCGGGCAATACTGAGCATTGAAAAAAATTTATTTATTTATACCTAATTAATTACAAGATACTACGAAATATTGAAAGATTTCCAGTGAAAAGTGATGTTATTACATTTATTTTGTTATTCAGATGTATTGTCATACAATTCAACTGCACAAATCGTCATAATTATTTATTTTACGGAGACACGTTTGGTGCGGTTTAACATAGAATACTGCGGAACTTCCCGGCGCTTGGTGCAAAAATGGCTCCATGTGAGTTGCTTCAAAATAGCTGCGCGGACTAGGTTTCTATAGTGTAATTATTCTAAGGTGGTATGCCAAGACTTTTTTGTCTATTGAAATAATTCCAAATTTTAAAAAGCGCGTAAAATTTAAATCAGAAATTGAAATTTAAAAACCATAATAATTTTGTAAAATTAAAGAATCTGAAATAACTTGAGTAAACTTTTTGGAGACGAAAAGTAAATACGTTTGTTTTTTATTTCTACGGGTAAAAGCCAGTTTGAAATAAAACATTTCTTGCCGCCAAAACTTGTACGGTGACAGCTGGCGGGATGCGTGTATAATCTGTTCTTCATTTGAAATGTTAGGTTGTTTTAAGTTATTTGAAAAGTCGAATTTCTTTTAAAACTTTTCACAAATAGGTAAGTAATTTATGTTCATACATTAGGTATTCTAGAGACTTAAGTATTTTGTATTTAGGTGTTGGGTATACCTACAAATACAACTACTCTTGCTTGTAGAAATATATTATTTTTAAATTTTAAAAGTTACAATTAAAAAGATGATAATATAAGATGTTTAAAATAACAATATGTTTTTATACAAATGGGTATTTGGACTTACTTAATTAAATATATAATATTTAACTTTTACAAAAATTATTTCACATAATAGGTAATAAATTGAAAGTCATTGGGCGTTTTTCCACTCACCGGCACGGCCACGGCAACGGCGACGGCACGGTCACGGCACGGCACCGGCGCCGTGGCTTCGTTTTTCCACTGTGCCATTGGCGAAGACGGTTTACGGATATTCATGAAAAAATATCGATATTTTTGTCGATATAATATATCGTAGTGTTCTATCGATACTTTGCGATATATGGTACAAATAAATTATAGATATTTTCGATATATCATAAGTGATTTGTATTTAACTGAATCAATTTTCTGTTTACGTTGTTCAGTACTAGCACGGACTTCAGCAAGACGACACACGTAGATCATAATATTATTATAATTTATACAGCCTCTATCCACCCATGGCTGAACATAGGCCTCCCTTAATGAACGCCAAGACGGCCGATCCCATGCCACGACATTACATAATGATGTTGATGATGATATATCATCATCAGCCTCTATCCAACCCTGGCTGAAGATAGGCCTCCCTCACTAAATACCAAGACGGCCGATCCCATGCCACAACATTACATGATGATGATAATGATGATGATGATATACCATCATCAGCTTCTATCCACCCATGGCTGAAGGCGTCGGTCCCTTGCGGGACTGACTAGTCTGACTGACTGTCAGCATAACAGGTCCGGGGCACCTCACCAAAGGCGGCACTGGTGGCACTCGCCGGGTTTTTGTGGGTAGAGCTGCGTCCACTTACCATCTTTTGGGCGCAGCGAGTCCCATATACCCGCCTGGGGAGACCCACTCCCCAGTCGGGAGAGAAAAAATCTGATTCTAAACTAGACAAATTCTGTTGTTATGGTAACCAGACAATAACATAATACCTACTTATATATTTCTAAATACATAAATAATAAATATTATAGATGAATTACACCCAGATTCAGAACAAATGATCATGCTGGTCATACGAACATTTGTCCTGGGAATCGAACCCACTACCTTCTGGGTTAGGAGTCCGGGTCACTAACTACTAGACCAACAGGCCAGTCAGTGATGATGATGATGATGCTGATGATATATTATCATCATAATAATATTTCATAATATATAGATGATATTAACTACGAGTCACACATGCACACGGCTACAATTCACATACAATACACATGCAGTTTTACCGGGACGGCACCGTGTGGGAAGCTTGCTAACACGGCAACGGCACGGTGCCGTCGGGAGGCAACGCCGTGCCGTTACCGTCACCGTGCCGTCGCCGGTGAGTTGAAAAACGAGCCATATGTTTTCATACATTTTTGCTTCCACGGCAACGGCACGGTGCCGTCGCCGTCGCCGTTGCCGTGGCCGTGCCGGTGAGTGGAAAAACGCCCATTGCCAAAATAAATATAAAAAATTCTTGGTGCGAATAAAACTGACATTTTACATTTTTTAATGTATCAAATAATTTTCACTGTGGTGTAATTTAACTATTCTGCCGCACAGTGCTAATTATATAGGATCATGAAAATGTGCTGAATTTAATAAGATATTCAGCTGGGCTAATTTATTCGAGAACAAGATGGCGGCAAGAAACTGTATACCACGAACGTGAATCTGATGAAAACGCCGCGTTATAATAATATTTTACATTTGCCTGTGGCATAATATTACACCTGTCTTGTGTTTAAAAAAATATATAAGACTTTTTCTGTAGAACGAAACATTTTATTTTTAAATGCATCTTATATACGTACGTAGATACTTACCTACTCTCATTTTTTTATGTAAGTCTTTTACATTGAGCATAAATTTATCGAACATTTTCCCTTTTGACGTGACAATGTCTTATAAATTGATGAACGCCCGCTACACGCAAGGAAAAGTGTCACGTTCCAACACGTAGTTTCAGAGATTACGTTCATCAGAAATATTCAGCTGGATCTTTAGTAAATGTAAACTTAAAATCTCAACAATAGAATGTAAAATCTAGTTAAGTATTCCTCTTTATATTTCTGAATACATAAACCTTGTTACAATTTAAAATATAATATAAATAGAAACTTCCAGAGCTGACGCCATTTTGTTTTCTAACTTTCCTTGTCGCTTGAGTTTTAGTTAACTGTACAATTACAGGAATCGAAGGTAAGAATATAAAGGAGCTTTGCAAGGGTTTGAAATCACCATCATCAGCTCATACACATCTTTTCATGAACGCCAAGACGATCCACTCACATTTTTATATTAGTTAGACAGGCAAATCGCTCTCAGCCGAAATGTGGCCTCTAAACTACTGTTCTGAAAGCTTCCCGTAGCTCAATGTGCTATGGAGCGTGCTATGCTGGGTGTTTCTTTGGCAGATAGGATTAGAAATTAAGACATCCGCCAGAGAACTAAGATTACCGGTATACCGCGAAGATTAAGCTCGCTGAAGTGGCAGTGGGCCACACACTCAGGATAACGGATGGCCGATAAGGAAATATGGTTCAAAAGTAGAGGCCACGTTTATGTAAACGAAGTTTTGGTCGACTATATTTGGGCCTGTCCGTGTTGGATGCGAGTGGCAAGGGATCGGGTTTCTTGGCATTCATTGAATGAGGCCTATGTTCAGCAGTGGATGGGTAAAAGCTGATGATGATGAGGCAAACCGACAGACGTGCCATATGGTAAGTGGTTGGCGTCACCCATGAACATAAACTAAGTAGTTTACCTGGAACTAGCCCAGGCAACTCCTTTATCCCCACCATGGTTCAGGCCGTGACGTGGGGCTCACCCTAGGCTACTGAGCCCCACCGCCACGTCAAGGCCTGAACCATGGTGGGGATAAACCACCCAGTACCTTGGGTGAAGCTAATTGAGCCGAGGGGCTCTTTGTACTCGTCTTTGTACCCCGGCAAGGGGCGAGGATGGGAACCTTACCCCATTGTACTGTCCCGACGTTGGAAGGGGTTGTTCTGTGGTGCGGGACAACCCCTCTGTGGAGGTGGCGTTGGTCCCTTGGGGACTGACTAGCCGTCGAGGTGCCCTGTTTGCTCATTAGGTCCGGGGCACCTCACCAAAGGCGGCATTGGTGGCACTCGCCGGGTTTTAGTGGGTAGAGCTGAGTCCACTTACCAGCTTTCGGGCGCAGCGAGTCCCACATACCCGCATTTAGTAGCATTTCACGGAAGAAACAAGCAGGATGGTAAAATCCAATTTGGACCATCGACTGTCAAAGGACTGGTCCACCACCAATCAGACGTGATAATTTCCATGGAACCTTCATCGTCACAAAGGCGATTTCACAAGTAAAGAAAATATGACAGTGATCGTACTAAGAATGTCGTGCTGAGGGAAAAGAAAAATGTTTTTATTGTGAAGAACTTGATAAGCAAATATGCAAGTTTGACTCGCCCTTGGCCATTTTTACCCGACTGTGCCAGAAGGAGGATTATGTTTTTCGAGAGTATGTATGTATAATTGTTTGGCATGCTCTGCAGCCTGAACGGCTCGATGGTTTTTAGCTTGAGAGGTGTCGTTAGATTCGTATTTACTGTGAGAGCAACACTGAATATATAAAAAAAGCAAAATGACGAATTTTTGGCGCCAAATTTAAATGTTTTTTTGAAACAGTTTTGATGGGTTCCAGGAAAAAGGACTGGCAGAGAATAACTACCAAGATCCACCAACTACCTAGTGTCTTAGGACATAAACGAATGTACTAGACAATTAGTGTTTCCTTCGTTACTTGAGTTTTAAAATAAAAGAGTTTGATAAAGACTTAATGTGCGTTTACTTGTTATATTCAATCTCTTCGGATTCCATACCCTTGCTTTTTTTTCTTTAACACCGGGAAATACTCTGAGGCATTCCGCGGGGGAGGGTTCTCCCCAGTCCCCACGCGGGTATGTGGGACTCGCTACGCCCGAAAGCTGGTAAGTGGACGCAGCTCTAACCACTAAAACCCGTCGAGTGCCGCCATCGCCGCCTTTGGTGAGATGCCCCGGATCTGTCGAGCAAACAGGGCACCTCGATGGCTAGTCAGTCCCTCAGGGGACCAACGCCACCTCCACAGAGGGTCCCTCCCAACGTCGGAACAGTACGATGGGGTGAGGTTCCCATCCTCACTAGATAAAGGACACAATAGATACAAGACAGTTAACACTACATTGGCCTTTTACATACAATTATTAGATCTGTGATTTTCCCTATTGCAATGTTTTCACTACCTTGATACACTCGGACCGAGAGCACTATGGCCACTCGAATGCTACTCAGATAGTAAAAACCCGCGATCTTGTGTACTCGGACCATTGAGCTATCATGTACTACGTAGTACGTACTAGAGGAGACGCCTCAACTCGATTGTTTGTAACACGCGTTAGAGTGCACGCACTCCAATTCGCTTAGTCTGTATTAAGCGCTTGCTGCAACATGACACGTTTGAGTGAAGTTTTGTTTTATTATATATATTGAAATTCTATTCAAACAACTCCAGAAACATCAGTAAAAGCCAAGGAGTGAATTTTCCCAGTAAATTTGCTAAAATTATTATCTTTAAAACATTCATAATTTAATTATAATTTTTCAATTACAACGCGACACGCACTGCGGCAGCGGCCATGTTTACGTGAATCTGTCCAGTGTTAGATATTTGCTATTTGTTGTTTGTTGTCCGTTGTCCGTTATCCGTAATCCGTTGTCCGTTAGCTGTTATCAGTTCCTGTATCCTTTAACCGTTATTTATTATTCGTTATTTGTTGTTTTTTGTCCGTTATCTGTTGTCCGTTATCCGTTGTCCGTTTTCCGTTATTTGCTATTTGTTATTTGCTATTTGCTATTTGCTATTTGCTATTTGCTATTTGCTATTTGCTATTTGCTATTTGCTATTTGCTATTTGCTATTTGCTATTTGCTATTTGCTATTTGCTATTTGCTATTTGCTATTTGCTATTTGCTATTTAACTATTTGCTATTTGCTGTTTCTTGTCCGTTATCCGTAGTCCGTTATTTGCTATTTGTTATTCACTTTTCGCTATTTGCTATTTGTTGTTTCTTGCCCGTTATCCGTTATCTGTTGTCCGTTATCCGAGATCCGTTGTCCGTTGTCCGTTGTCTGTTTTCGGTTGTCCGTTGTTCGTTGTCCGCTGTCCGTTTTCTATTATCTGTTACCTGTTATCCGTTATCGATTATCTGTTATCCGTTATCTGTGATTTGTTATCAATCCAAACACGGCTGTTAATCTCAGTTAACACAGGCGAAGCTGCAGGCAGCACCTAGTTAATAATTGACATTGGAAATCCAACATGTCAAAAGCAATAATTTCAAATCCAATATAGCGGTAAATTGTAATTTTGAATCGGTTAATTATAAATTACTAATTACTAATTGCCAACCGAAATGTCATAAACGAGCTTTGCCGTGACTCGTAAAATGTAAGCCGTAGAACGTTGAAGAGTTTTTATACTTTATATTATATCAAATTAATATTTTTTTTTATTATTTTTAATAGTTTATTTTTAATAGTTTATTTTAATTGTTTATTTTTCCTTATGATTGGTACATTATTGCAATTCATAATTTATAACGTCATAAAAGAACCAATTATTGTCATTTATTTAAATCTCTCTATTTATTGTCACTGCCATATTTATCCGACTGCTGCTAGTTTAGTTCTTAATGTAGAATATTAACTCATAGTATTTTTTTTTAAGAATTCATAATAATTATTGTTTTTATTTTATTATTTGTATTGCTTAGCGCTCCCTTTGGCTTTTCTGAACTGTGAAAACAAAAAATATGTACCTTTGCTAGATTTATAGCTGTTATAGCTGTTTTTATCCTTAGTAAATAAATAAACAATTATAATATAAACAACAGATTATTTAATATTAACATTGAATAGAGATGTTCATATTACTCATATAGGAATATAATTTTGATGTAAAATGGTAGTATATTATGATAGAATTATAAAAAATGCAATACTTTCTCTTATTTTAATTGGATTTATTTAATATTAAGCAAAATAAGAACATTTTAAATATGCCACGTGATGGAAAATACCACAGATATTAAAAATAAGGAGATATGGCGTTTCATTGAAAACAAAGGAGGTTCACGTGTCGTCAGTTTGTCCCCACCACGCTTTGTAACACATAGCTATTCATAAATCATAACCACTCATAACGTTCTAAAGAATAAAAAATAAACCTTATGTTATCATACACAACGCTCATTCAACATGAACCGTAGAAACGGATCGCTCGGTCTCTTTCTAAACAATCAAATTTAAACCTTATTTATCACTCAAAGTGCTCAATCTTAGTAACAGCGGAACAACTCTCTACCTCTCTTTCTAACCAATCAAATATAAACCTTATTTTATTAAAAATAGCGCTTATTCCTACTTTCACACTCACTTATTACATTTTTCTGTGTACAATTACGAAATAGGAACAGTGATGTACTAGGTGTGTTGCAAAGTTGTCGATTCTTACATTTATTGTTACCCGTGACGGTATGGAGACTGTATATAATTTTGCCATTTTTCTCCAAAACTACTTGTCTAATTATGATGCGGTTTTCAATGATGGGCTTGGATTTGATTAGTGCATGTTAATAGACGACTTACCAGTGGGCTGTAGCAAAACATTTATTTGTGCAAAACCAAAACTATAAGTCCGTTTTGGATGCGGTTTTAGATGATAGATTCGGGTTTAAATATGGTGCATGTTCTAAAATATGTGTTATGGTGACGACTCACCAGGGCCGCCCCCTGGTGAGTCAGTGCAGTAGATGGATTTTGTAGGGTTATTGATTAAGTTTATAGGGAGTTGAATAATATGTTATTGCAACATCTACATCTTCGAGAACCAAAAAGTTACATAGGGAAGTGCTATGAAAACTGATACTCTGTTGTTCATATTATGTCCGACACTTTGAGAGATCAAATCTACTGATAAAAGCTTTTTAGGATTGCTACACGAATTCTTTAAATCGGTGGTTTTTGATAATTTTATCCTTTTTGAATTATCGACGTGGGTTTTTTCAAAATTCTTATCTTAGCTTTTTATTGTATTTTTAAGTCTATTATGGTATCCTGAAATTTATTGTAGTAATAAAAATAAAATGTAGGAACAAAAATGTTTCATTTTTCTTACTTATGTGTGTATGTTTGTACACATTGTTTTTGGTACTATATAGAACAAGCACGTGGATTGATTTTCATGATTTTTTACGTTAATCGACTCGTCTTAATTGTTCAAATGTCACTAAAGATGCCAGTAATGAAAACTAATAAGGCGACATTGAGACGTAAAAAGCCCATTTAAAAAGTCTGCGTCTTTTCTTTACAGGCTCGAACATTTCCTCCTCGAAGTGAATTGAGCATATTATGCTATTTTTTGTAAGGAACCAGTTAGATGGCTTTCCTGTAGCGTCAATCCATTTTTTAAGTTTCCATCTTTTGGAAAACTGGAAAGGTACAATTATAGCTAACATTTGCATATGCAAAGCTAAGCTGAAACTGACAAAGCGATAAGCATTAGGCTTTTAAAAGATCAATCACGGACTCATTTGTAATAGGTAGGTACAGGCAGGAACACTTATGTTGACTTGTATAATGGCTTGTGTAAGAGAAAGAGGAATCAGTGATAACGTAACGGTTAATAAGATGAAGAACATAAGAATTGGGAAAAAAGGTGATACCTACTGATGATAGCAAACATTTGAAGGTGTAGTAAAATATCCAAAACCGTGTAAAGTTGGGCAATAACTCGAGGCATGCCATAATATTTTTTCAGCCATACCCAAATATATTATATATATATTAAAATTGTGTACAGGTACACTGTAAAATAGTAGAAATTAGTAAAAAAAAACTATTCGTAATATGATTGATAAATATTCAAATTTGGCAATAATTCACATATTATTTCGTTAAAAAAACAGACACAAATACAATTTAAATAGCATATGTACAAAAACGCTTAATTCATAATATACGCTGAACTTATAAAAATATATGATATATAAATAAAATCATACGAGTACATACACACAAAATATTTAATAAACTGCAAAGAAATGAATCATTCGATAATCGACGTTTTATCGATAGCTTACATCACTGTGTCGTCGCCAAACGATTTAACGATTTTAAAGTAAAATATTGTAAAAATGTAATATTAACATATGATAACAGATTCCATAACTTGTTAAATGTTTGATTTCACTTCTGTTCTTACAAAAAACCACTGAACACGACGGAATTGGTATATGTTTTCTCGTTTGCGGCCGACATCATACTGATTTGCGCTGCCGGTCATTTTTGAAATGTATGCCTGATCTGCTCAAGCAGCATATACGCGGCCACGCCTGTTCTCCTGTTCTTAATATTTCTATGGAAAATACCGATGACGTCACTTGTTTAAAAGCAAACCATAGAGTATAGAAGTGGATCATGACGACTTCTGTGGCTCAATGGTTAGCTCGTTGGCGCTCAAGCCGGAGGTAGCGGGTTCAAATCCCGCCAGAGAACAAAAACTTTTCTGTGTTCCTGGGTCATGGATGTGTGCTAAATATGTGTATTATATAATAAAAAATATTATTATTATTATTATTTATTGTATCTTATAAGAAGGGGGGACAAAAGAGCAGGGGGCAAGGGGCGAAGATGGCAGCCTCACCCCATTTTACCGTCCCGACGTTGGGAGGGGTTGTTCTGTGGTGCGGGACAACCCCTCTGTGGAGGTGGCGTCGGGCCCTTGGGGGGACTGACTAGCCGTCGAGGTGCCCTGTTTATTTATTAGATGTCGCCACCAATGTTGCCACCAATCTTGCCACCAATGTTGCCACCAATGTTGCCACCAATGTTGCCACCAATGTTGCCACCAATACTGCCACCAATGTTGCCAGCAATGCCGCGTTTGGCGAGGTGCCCCGGGCACTTTCAGGCGGCATTGGTGGCAGTCGCCGGGTTTTAGTGGGTAGAGCTGCGTCCACTTACCAGCTTTCGGGCGCAGTGACCCCACGGGATGCCTCAGAGCAATTCTCGTCTCGGATCGGCCGTCTTGACGTTCATTGAGGAGGCCTTTGTTCAGCAGTGGACGGATGGAGGCCGATGATGATGATGCTGGATCTCTGCGGGAAAGCTGAAGCCTCATTTTTCGGTCATTTTTCGCACGCGGTACGTGTATAAACAACTTTTCAGTCGTTTTGATAGTGGTACTTACACACTAGGCACCACAACACTTATACAACTTGGAAGCCATTTTTTATCAATGAAAACTAGAATCAGACTAACAGTTTCACGATGAATAGCAACATATGACGTCACGTGACAAGTGTTAGAGTTTTGGAGCGAAATTTAAAATGCAACCTTTTTATGCATTAGACGTTTAAGCAAAAAATATCAATATTTAGGCCTCCATTCGATTTATTAACATTTCTTAATAATCTCAACATTCCCAAAGACAAGCTATTTTAGCGATAATGTTATGTAACCGCCAAATATGTGCTGCGACGTTGCGCCGGTTCTGCGCTCCGTTTGGCCGACTGATGGCCATTGATGCTTGATTGGCCGATGGGAAGTACATACAGATTACTGGTTGGTTGAATTTCTTTTACGTCAGTGACAAATCACTTAACAGTTTCGTAATTTTATGGCTCACATCACTCTACCCGGCTCGATGGTCCAAAACAATCTTTCAACATCAGAATTCAATTGAGAAAGTATCGATATGTTACAAAACAATTTATTATTTTAAACGACTATTGTCAGTGGGAGGGATGTGGTGTGCTCCCGGCTGCATGCTCCCGGAGAAACAAGAAGGATGGTGGTACCCCAACATCCTGCTTGTTTCTCCCGTGATACAGCTTAACTGTGTTTCGGAGAGAAGGGCAAGAGAGGCAGTGTAATTACTGGCACCGAGACTTAACAACTTATGTAAACTAGTTTATGTTCATGAGCCTCGTCTGTTGATTTACCTATCCAACTAACATCAAAAATTTAAGAAATCTTAAGTACTTGTAGCATGGTTTATTTCACAAGAACCTCAAAATGACTTAATATCCAATAAACAAAATAGGGATAATAATAAACTGCCGACGCGGAAAATAAGAGGACATTTATAAAGAAAAATAATAATGAAAGCAGAAGGAGGCATAATAAATAAATAAGAAAGAAATAAAGCAATTTGTCTTTGGCTCGCTGTTAGGGACCGCAAATACTGCGGCGTAAGGTATAATTACAGAAAACAATATTGTTCAGAGTTATGTGGAGAATCTTGAGAAAACCTCGAGTGTGAATGAATGAATGAATGGAAGTACGTAAGTAACTATGGAGTAGAGAAGTAAGGAGTAACATGGCACATAGGGATATGGAGTACATATGGGAGAACAATTGCAAAAATCAAGGAAAAAAATCGCGCGGGAAGATTTGATGCAAATTGAACGCGAAGCCATGCGATTTATTTACGCGGTAAAGATCTCGCGGCGAATTATCGCTGTGCGGACAGCCGACAGGCACAGTTGTGCTGGGTTGGTATGAAATAGCAGTTTAAGGGTAATTGAATGTATAGATATATGAATGTATTGTACAGACTTATGTGAAGACCTCGACGGGGAATGAATTAGGCACGAGCCTTTCTCTCGGAGGCGAAAAAATCGAAACATCACCAGGGGGCGGCGGGGGCGCCGTGAGATATCACGTGTATTTTTTTTTGTTGATTGTTTAAATTTAGAAGAATATTAAATATGTACAGGCACTAATACTATTTTTAATTTTATTCAAAAATCTTTTGTATATTCTGTCGTTTTTGTGAAAATTCACATGTGATTTTGGTTAGTAGTAGTGAGTTTGGTTTAGTCTTATGACACACACCCACGGGTGGTGTTTATACAACACCAAGGGGAGGCAAGGTTAAAAAAAACCCAACCATACGACAGCCGATAGAAGTGAAAACAAAACAATTAAATTCAAATACCTATAATACAGGCTGTAATAGATTGACAACCTACACAATTTAAACGGCGCACAAAATGGCCGTATGACAAAATTTAGAAGCAACACAATTTGCAAAACAAATATTGCATAATCTTATATGTATAAATAAATCAAACGTCAAACTGCGTCTCCAGCGGCTCGCGTGCGCCCATAGACACTCATAGACATCTGCACAACAAAGAATTATGCAGATGCCCTCCTTTTCTTTATCCCCCCAATGGGCCACCGGAAACTCACAAACCGCATGAAATGCGACAGCATAGTTGTCACGTGACGCCGGTGTTATGTGAGCGAGAGGTACCCTGGTCGTGCCTGCCCAATTTGACTGCAAAGCAGCATGACACCTCTTACAAAAATTTCGAGGAAGAGACCCGTGCCCAAGTGGACTTATCAAGGTTGATATTATTATATTTATTTCTTAGACGTATATCAAAATCGTTTCAGACTATCGTCATCAGCTCTTGTGATTTGTTTAGTTTCTAATATTTTACATGTCTTCTTATTTATACTAAGGTTTCCAATGACCATGCTAAGTTATTAGGCGTCCAATTAATGAATATTTTATGGAAAGTCCGCAGTTTTCGCGACCAGCGCCCGTAACAAATGATTCAACATCGCATTGAGAAATTATTAATTAACTCTCGAGAAGAATGGAAACTGCCTAACAAACCAGCTTGTTACTCTGTTTTGATCATTAGGCGTAGACTAAATCTAGACGGGTAGAGGACTGGAATCAGAATAAAGGATTAAGCAGTTTATAATACACTCGAGAGCAATGAATGAATCCGGGTCACTTAAAGAAACCTATAAATCTCGGAAACTAAGCTAGCTTAAACAAAAAGTTTAATGAAATAAATTGTTTTTAAGGTTACACAAGTCGCTCATCTTTCCATACAAACGCAGAACAGTAATTACTACAATGTTTGACGTTGACTATTAAAAACTAAGTATAATATAAATTGATCTCGTCGTTATCTATGTCTGTATGCACCCAAAATCGTAAAAAAATTATATATTTCAAAAATACAAGCTTCTAAACTTTCATATTCCAACACTGTTTTTTTAGCCCAACTTAGAAACTTATTAACTTATTAACTTAGAAAATAAATAGTGTACAGAGCACGAAAGCTCAAAAATAAAGCCCGTACAGACATAGTTTAGTTATTTAAAAGTTAAAATAAATTTATTTTAAAAAGATACACTTAATGGTTTTCTATAATAACTATTTTGCTTAAAGGACATTTTCGGAATGAATCATTGTGCATTTCATTCTAGCACACATGTTCGCGCACTATGTCAGGTGAGATAGCAATCATTTTGTTAGAGTTCGCGCCGCCGACTAGTTCTTCCTCGCCCCTGAAATAGGTTGTGCCTTCTCCTCCCTAGTACGTGGGGCAGACCTCCACCGATTCCGGCGTGGTGCGGGATTCCCCCTTTCAAGGAACAACCCACCCGGGGTTTTGAAAGCAGTTTGCTTCCATGTCTTATGATCTGCTCATTGGGGTTGAGCGAACCCGTAATCTTGGTGCCCTAGGGACTGGAGACCCTCCAACCATTCATCCCTTCACCACGCACATGCGCTTATGTTGGGATTGGGGTATTTTTTTATAGAGGTTCTTTAAATTCAAAATTTTCTTGTGTGATGGCGACCATCACCCCCGGCCTTATGGACCGGGGAGCGGCTTGGCCGGCAGTGGCCAAAACCAACTACCGCCTGAGACCTGATTGGTCACCCAACGTGCTGCATTGCACCCCAGGCTTAAGCCCCACTGCCGCGACATAGCTTCTATAGTTGAGATTATTCTCATACCTACATACAATTTTACTTATATTATTAAAAATTAATAATTATAAATTAATATAAATTTTATGCTTACATACTTGTAAAATTTCATAAAAATCTCTGGAGCGTTTCGGACGAGTGGGCCCTCAAGTGGACCTCAATCACCGTGACACGAGATTTTTATATCATCATTAGCATCATCATCCTCTATCCGTCCACTGCTGAACATAAGCCTCCTTCAGTGAACGCCAAAACGACCGATCCCTTTTTTTTTTAACGCAGTGGAAATGCTTTCCGCATTCACCCGGGAATGGGTCGTCCCCGGGGATATGTATGACTCCCGGCGCTCTCCGCTACCCCAGCGCCGGTATACCGCACTAAAACCACTGCGAGTTGCCTTCAGCCGCTTGAAGGGGAGTGTCCCGGATCTGGCTAACACAGAACACCCCCGCGACCGGCCGGTTCCCTTAAAAGGGCTAACCGGGCTTCCTCCTACTATGAGGGAACTCCGAAAACTTGAAGCACCCCCGCCGACGCCGGAACTTTTCTACCGAGGCAGGTACCTAGTGGTACTCAGCGGGAAGAACGTAGCATTGTTCTCTCTGTCCCGCTCCGCGGCCTGAAGTAGGTGACCACCGCCTGCCAGGCCTCATCGCTCTCGATCATGCAGCATACCACATTCGAGAGCGAGAGATCCCCTCCGAACACTGCCACAAGGTCGTGACGCTGTGTGGCCTATCTAGCGCACACCTCAAGAGTGTGCTGGGCATCCACAGTGCCACACTCGGCCACTCGCATCCAACACGTGCCGGCCCTTTTGATGAACGCCGAGACTAATAAATATCCTAGCTGTTCCCCGTTTAGGGTATCCCTGACGTGACCAGATTCCCGTTTTTCGGTAACCCGTCCCGTTGTCCGGCAAGATAGTTCTGGTAACACAAAACTGTCCGGTCTTTTCAATATTTAGGTTATAATAGGACATGTGCTGCAGAAGCGGGCTATTCGTGCAATTTACAAGTTGCCTCCCTATTCATCTTTGAGAGAAAAATTTAAAGAAATAGGAATTCTGACTGTCGCCTCTCAATACATCTTAGAAAATTTACTGTATGTTCGAAAAAACATAAATGAATTTTGTAAGAAAAGTGATATTCATAGTAGGAAGACACGTAATAGACACAGGTTACATGCACCAATGATTAGACTTTCGAAAGTAAGCAATTCTTTTAAAGGCAACTGTATACGCTTTTACAATAGGATCCCAGAAAACGTTCAAAAGCTCTCCATAAAAAAATTCAAAAAAGTTGTTAAAGAACGTTTGTGTGGTAAAGCATATTATAAAATAAAAGATTTCATGGAAGATACCACACCCTGGGAATAAGGCGTTCCTCCCAGGCATTTCAGGATAAGATGTTAAAGTTGCAATAGAATACATATTATTTGAAAAGATTAGTTCCACTGAGTTTGTTTCGCTGGTTCTTCTCAGTGGGCTAGCCTTGGAACCGGTGGTAGACTCAATTGACGTTCAAAAAGATACTGTATAAGTACTAATTTGAATTTAAAAAAATTGATTTGATTGATAATAAAGACAAAAGTGAAAAAAGTTGAATGTGAATCAGAGCATCTTAATACAATCCCCACCATGGACTCAAGCCATCAAGCTTTGTCGTGGCGGTGGAGCTCAGTAGCCTAAGGTGAACCCAGCACCTTGGGCGAAGGTAATTGAGCCGAGGGAGCTGCTCCTTGTACCCCTCTTATAAGAAGAGGGGACAAAAGTTGGGAGCGATTGTTCTGTGGTGTGGGGTGACCCATTTGTGGAGGTGCTGTCGGTCCCTTGAGGGACTGACTAGCCGTCGAGGTGCCCTGTTTACTCAATTAGATCCGGTGCACCTGAAGGCAGTATTGGTAGCACTCGCCGGGTTTTAGTGGGTAGAGCTGCGTCCACGTCACCATCTTTCGGGCGCAGCGAGTCCCACATACCCGCCTGGGGAGTCCCCTCCCCGTCCCCAGCGGGATGCCTTAGAGCATTAACTGGCGTACAAGAAAAATATCATAAAACAATAATAAATTTAGTACAAAACTAGATAAAAAAGTCAGACAAAATAAAAAAAATCACAATTTTTGTCTGTTTGTTTGTTCCGACTAAAGTCTGAAACGGCTGATTTTAAAGGGACTTTCACTGGTTAATAAGAAGTAACTTAGTCTAATCTAAAAATAAAATAAAAAAGTAAAATCTAAATTAACGCAGGCGAAGCTGCGGGCAACAGCTGGTCATAAAATATAAAGCAGTTCTACTTTATTCAACCAACCTCTGTAAAAGTTACCAAGGTGTAACAAAGAAAGTCAAAGAGAGCTAATAAAGTGTATTTACTGTTAAAAGTCATGAGATGACCCCCGGGGGTTCCACTCGCAAGTTCTGTCGTGAGATGACCCTCGGGGGTATCGCTCAGAACTTGAGCAAAGTTGTGAAATTACCCTCGAATTGATTCTGATAATGATAAAAGTTAGTGATTGAAATTGGCGATAATATTGGATGACGGTTTTGAGGAATATATTTGAAAAGTCAAGAAACCAAAATGAAAACTCAACGATAATATTTATTTTACTTCTTCTTTTTAGGGTTCCGTACCGAGCCGGGAAATGCTCTGAGGCGTCCTGCGGGGGAGTGGGTCTCCCCAGGCGGGTATGTGGGACTCGCTGCGCCCGAAAGATGGTAAGGTGGTTGGAGCTCTGTCCACTAAAACCCGGCGAGTGCCACCAATGCCCCCTTTGGTGAGGTGCCCCGGATCTGTTGAGCAAACAGGCACCTCGATGGCTAGTCAGTCCGTCAAGGAACCGACGCCATCTACAGAGGGGATGTCCCCCAACACAGAACAAACCCTCCCAATGTCGGGACAATGCAATGGGGTGAGGTTCCCATCCTCTCCCCTTGTCCCTCTACTCTTTTGTCCTCTCTTTTTATAAGAGGGGTACAAAGAGCTTTGCTCAAGGTGCTGGGTTCACCCTTAGACAACTGAGCCCTACCGCCACGACAAGGCAAAGACCCTGGTGGGGAAAAACGGGACCATATTATTAAGATTTCGCTGTCTGTCTGTCCGTTTGTCTATCGCTAGGCTGTATCTCAAGTACCATATCTATATCCGTGATATTTTTTTTTAGATATATTTATTTGTTTATGTAAATAAACTAACAAAGGGGTCAACGTCGTATATACACGTGTTAAACGTGTAAAATTAAATTTTCCTGAACAAGTCATCCTTGTAATACTCTGACCTGTAAGATGACGACCCTCGGTGCCAGTCACGATACGGCCTGTTTCATGTACCGATAACAGATACATATTTGAATAATATTTTTGTAGTTCCGATACAGCAATTAAAAATTAAATAAAGATTTTCATCGAGCATAAAACCTCACTATGTGAGACATAAAATGTCGAAATTGGTCAGTGATTTGTCACTGATGTAATACCAATTCAACCAACCAGTCATCAACACAATACATAACATAAATACACCAATACACCTACATTCACTTGGCAATAGCCCGTGAATGTTCAATGTAGTAGAAACCAGCTATAGGCTGAGAAAAAAAACCACAAATAGTAATAATAATTCTCGGAAATTGATAACACTGATCAACAAAATTTTGTAACAAAAAAAGTAAGCAGTAATTTCGAGCTATCTACCTAACCTCTCTACAAAATCATATGTATATTAATTTGATTAGGCCTAGTTTCCGTGTTCCGGCACTTATCAGTAAAACTTAATATTAATTGATTTTTCCTTATTATTTTTTAATTTTGTGTTTTATTTTTCAGAAAAGTGACTGTGTTTTGTGTTTTCTGAGTGAAGTGATTCTTAAAGAATGTCAAGAAAGTGTAAAAATGATCCTGACAAGTTCTGTTACATTTGTGGTGAAATTACTTTTGTATTTCAACGAAGAAATTTAACACCTTTAATAAAAAAATTGTATGAAAGTTATTTCGGTTTTCCTGTTGGACAGCAAGATAAAGTTTGGGTTCCTCACATCTGTTGTGT
The DNA here is from genome assembly GCA_963853865.1 of Helleia helle. NCBI lineage: Eukaryota > Metazoa > Arthropoda > Insecta > Lepidoptera > Lycaenidae > Helleia > Helleia helle. The sequence goes on from OY971437.1 coordinate 3,365,461, forward strand.
GACATGTGTAGGACTTCTTACGGGATGGGAAAAAAGATCTCGATCTATGCCTTTCGGAATTCCGATGATTTGGATGGAACCGACAGACCATTCAACTAATTGTTATTTTTGTCTGACTAATACAAAAGGCATTACAATTAAAACTAAAAAACAAGTTAAGTATCCTGATGTGTCATCTGCTAAAAAACCGATTCCTCACAGTGAAGAATTACCTATACCAGAACCACCTCAGCGTTCTGATCTTTCAACGGAATCAGAAGAAACAGATAATAAAAGTACTGATCCTGATTTTCAAATTGCTTCTTCATCTATTTGTCTCAAGAAAGAAACGCCACACCTACTATCTCAAGGTGATCTTAATGATTTAGTTCGTGATTTACTAAACAACAAGGAGAACTTTTAGGATCTCGATTAAAAGGATGGAATTTATTGCAACCAAATACAAAAATAACTTATTTTCGGCATCGTTATGAAGAGTTAAAAAGTTTTTTTTCACAAGATAATGATTTGATATTTGATCTCTTACTCCAGGAATAAAAAATGTAAAACATGCCCCATTAGTACAACCTAAAAATATATTTTTACCACCTCTCCATATAAAACTTGGCCTGATGAAAAACTTTGTGAAAGCAATGGATAAAAATGGCGCTGGATTTCAATACCTAAAAGAAAAATTCCCTAAAATCAGTGACGCCAAGATTGAAGAGGGTGTGTTTGTAGGTCCTCAAATCAGGCAAGTGATAAAAGATGATATATTTAAAGAACAACTCGATGATCTGGAAAAATCAGCTTGGGAATCATTTATAAAAATCACTGAAAATTTTCTTGGAAATCACCGATCAAATGACTATAAAACTATTGTCGAGGAACTTTTAGAGAATTATAAAGCATTAGGCTGCAATATGTCCTTAAAAATACATTTTTTACATTCACATTTAGACTTTTTTCCCCCAAACTTGGGTGCCGTTAGTGATGAACACGGGGAAAGATTCCACCAAGACATTTTTACCATAGAAAAACGATACCAGGGAAAATGGAGTCCAACTATGCTGGCAGATTATTGCTGGGGATTACAGAGGGAGGTTCCTGACGCAAAATATAGGAGAAAATCATAAAAACATACTTATATTAATATTATGACATTGATAATAATTTAATTTTTGTTAAAATAATTTGTAATTTAAGAAAAGTAAAAAAAATCATATTACAATAAAACTATTCGTATCTAAAAGTTTAGACTACTAATTCTACTCTACTTGACCTTATTCCTAACAGAATCAGCCAAAATTTTTCTTGTTACACAGAAAAAAAGTTTTTTTGTTGATCAGTGTAATATTATATTTTATTTCATAAGGATGAGGGTGTGCGGCTTAGTTTCGAAGATTAACTCCTACATATAAACTTACAATTATTAATATTATGATATTTTGTAAGAGGTAGTGCCATGCTGCTTTGCAGACGAATTGGGCCGGCATGACCGGGGTGGTACTTCTCACCTCTCGCTCACATAACACTGGCGGCAAATGACAGCTATGCTGTCGCGTTTCGTGTGGTTTGTGAGTTTCCGGTGGCCCATTGGGGGGGAAAAGAAGGGCAACGCATCTGCATAACCTCTGGTTCTGCAGATGTCTATGAGCGTCGGTAGTCAACATTTTTTTCCCGCTGAGGAATGCTCTTATGCCCCTGCCCAGGAAGCCCGGTGGTCGGTGGCCCGGGACTCTGCGTCTGAAAACATGGTAAAGTGGGCGCAGACTCTACCCACTAAACCCCAGCGGTGTTCTCCTCGTCGTCTGGGTGACCCGGCTCCGACTGCTAGGTTGCCTCCTTATGACATAAAAAAATATAAACATTGACAGATACCGAAAATGAAAAAAAAAAATATTGACCGATATAGAAAAAAAATGTAGGAAATTATTTATCTTTGATTTAGGATAAAACCGCGTAAACTAGTATATAAATAACCCTCACTTAACTCGGCGACCATTTCCAATGAAAAACCGGCCTCACAATCTTTCATGTATTTATTGGAGAGCACTAAATTTCATTTTGAGGGTTTCATCGATGCTTTTATGACATTATTGGTCCTTCGGAGCACCCTCCGGTCCTTAACCTTGAAATACAATAATGAATAGCCAATTTTGTATGGGTACCGTTTTAGTTATAAATTTATTATTTTTTTTAAGTCCTGTTCCTCGAAATGACCGTTACCGGTGGGAGAGAAGCGCTGTGCCGCGCTCCCGGCTGCATGGGTACCACCATCTTCCTTATTTCTCCCGTGAAACAGCTTTGCTGTGTTTCGGAGAGAAGGGCAAGACAGGCAGTGTAATTACTGGCACCGAGACTTAACATCTAATGTCTCAGGATAGGCAACACATAAATGAGTTGCCTGGGTTCGTTCCCGGTATACTAGTTTATGTTCATGGGCGACGTCGCCCACTTACCGTCAGGTGGTACGTTTGCCAGTTTGCCTATCCAGCTAACATAAAAAAAAAAAAAAATGACAAATCAGAAAAATGTTGGCTGGCTGGCTGTCTAATACCTTTCTGTCTGTAGCCATCCATAATAGCGTAATACACTCCCTCGGTCAGATTCGCAATTGGCTGGTTCTTCCTAAGATTACTGTGCGTTTTTTTTTTGTTTATGTTCGTATAGTATACGTTACGGCAGGACTGCCCGATTAAAACAATTGAATCTCCTCGATCACAATATAATATTTCGACAGAGAAACGTTCGACAAGACCGCCATTGGCGTCCTTGGCTTTTATACCAAATGTAATTATTACAAATATGTCCATCTTTCTTATATATATAAAAATTTCGTGTCACGAATGTGTGTTCGCGATAAACTCCAAAACTACTGAACCAATTTTTATCAAATTTTGTAAGCATTTGTAATTTGGTCCAACTTGTGAGACAGGGCAGTTTATATCTTAATTTATAATATAAATAATTATTGTAATTATATCGTAGTAAATACATTATTAATTATTAGAATTATTAATCATGCATATTTAGATTTATTAATGTTATATATCATTAATCAATATTCTTTATGAATGGCGCATCCTTTTTGCGCCACTGGAAGTATATCATATCAATTACTTTAGTTGATGCATATAGGTAAACGGCGTCACATCCGGCTGGTGTTGCCAATAGTTTGTAACATATATTTGACAAAGTGTTGTCACATTCATATTATTTTGTCATATTTGTATGTAAATCATATATCTGTCCAAATACAATAAGATCCATTAACGAACACAAATAACCATGGGTAGTGCCACCCTATGGCATACAGGCGAATATGTAGATATAGATATACTCCCCTCGCTAACGTAATACCGGTGTAAAGTGACAGCAATGCTGTCGAGTTTCATGCGGTTTGTGAGTTCGCCCTCTTATGCTATAAAAAAGTGCGTATGTACAAAGTACACATGTCAGAAGTGAAACTTATTTGGCAAACTAATTTTTAAATCTCGTTTATATTTATACTAAATGCGACGTAAAAATATGCGACGGTCGCTCTATCTCACTCTCTTTCTCGATCTTTCTCACTCGCTTACTCACTACTCTCACTCCATGGCTATGTGCTTCATGCTACGTTCGCCCTTTCTCACTCTCTCTCAATCGGTCTCAATCACCCTCTCCCTCTTCTTGGACAAAAACGCTGCACGTTTCCGTGACGTTTCATCCGAAGATAGAAAAACCCTGATGCGCGCAAAGATGTTTCACTTCAAAACCACATGGTAATTCTTTGAAAAATACGCCAATAATTCAAATACAAATAGCCATGTGAAATTCTCTTGGGCCATTACCTATGTACGTTAATCGACTATAAAAATCGTAATACGTATATAGTATAGTATATATAGCATTAGGCTGCTTTTCCACCAGAGATGTGCGAGGATGCATTGCGAGGGATGTGTTTTTCAAGAACTTTCACGCTCAGCACAGCTCTGGTGGAAACGCAGCCTTAGCTATACGTATTATTAGTTTCAAAACTCGATTCGCATTTGTCGTTTCCCAATTTGGTCGTCGAATTGTATCTCTATTCCTTATATAAGAGTACTCTGTGCTGTGTACTACGTGGTACGGGCTGAGTCCGTAACAAGCCATTTTCTCCGTTGTTACCAAACATGTGGCTCCATCTATCTGTTTAATTTGATACCAGTGGAAACGCCCTTTTACAATTTCCAAGCAATAGTTCCAGAAAGAGGTCCTGCCACTGCCATCTTGCGTCTCAAAATAGACATCGCATATTGTAGAGTTGCAACTGGTTTCAAGTTAGAAAATCATTGGCAACTTTGACTCGTCTGACGATTTTCCCGTATAAAATAGCGCCATCTAGGGGCTTATTGTAAAACTAGCTTCTACTCTATCAAAAAAGGCATTCTGATAATACTAAAGTACCACAGCGTTTTGCGCTTGAAAAACTCTGTAATAATATAACAAAATGCCTTTCATTCCTTAATTATTCTTCCTTACTCCGCTGGCTGTTCTCTTGGCCATTGATACGATATGGCGCCCAGGACACGTAAGTCTTTCATAGCTTCGTCCTTCCAGCAGTATTTTCACTATTTGGGTCGGCTAACCGGTCGGCGGCCGCAGGGCTGGCCATCATAGGCCCTTCTCACCGCCCTGTCAGCTGACATTCTCTCGAGTCTAGCGGATTTAAATTCTCCTATAAGGTTGGGCTCAGACACCATATTATTATCTGCAAGCTCTTGGTTTTTCTGTATTCTCCAGCTGCTATCTTTCCTCTTCATAGGTCCCAGAATTTTTCTAAATATTCTTCGTTCGGCAACAATTGAGAAGCTTGTTTTCTTCTCTAATCATAATCATCAGCCTCTATGCGTCCACTGCTGAACATAGGCCTCCCTCAATGAACGACAAGACGGCCGATCCCTTGCCACTCGCATCTAACACGGACTGGCCACCGCATGGAGATCGTCTTCCCACCAGCTTAATGGCCGACCAACACTTCGTTTACCTAAATGTGGCCTCCACTCTAGAACCTTATTGCCCCATCGGCCATCCGTTCTCCTGAGTGTGTGACCAGCCCACTACCACTTCAACGAGCTTATTCTTTGCGTGATATCGGTTACCTTAGTTCTGTGGCGTATGTCTTCGTCCCGTCTAATAATACTATCCGTCAAAGAAACACCCAACATAGCTCACTCCATAGCATGTTGAGCTACGGCAAAATTACTTCTCTAGTATAATTATTTTATCAAATGATAAATTATTTTATCAAATTCCACTTTTACCTACTCCCAGAGATTAATGCTCTCAGAGTTTGTTTCAGGATTAAACACACTTTTATAGTGTAAGTGTAAAGTAACACTTTAAAAACTACACCAACGCAATAGCAAATGATCTTAAAAATACGTTTTAGTGGGGGCGCCACTAAAACCCAAAGATGTTCCTCCGTCCTGCTATGGGATCCTAGGAACGCCAAGGCACACAACCATGACGGCGTCAGCAAATGCCTTTGCAGGCGAGGGGCCTGTGATGACGTTTTACACCATCATCATGATCCACACCTAGGTTTGTTTTTTACAAATACTTATTGGAGCGATGGTGATTTAGTTAATAGAATCAGGCGTTACCTTGCGGAAATCCATTATATAAGATATTAAATTAATTATATTAATTAGCAATTATCCCGCGAAAAACGCAGTCTTTACAGCAAATGTGTAACACAAGCTCGCGGCTTTTCATAGTTACGTTCATAGATTAATGTCCGTACCACTTACGAAAGAAAACTATCTAAAAGAACTGGACATAATTCACCATATTGCTCACGCTAATGGATACAGTTCACAGGTCATTAAGAATATAATTAATAAAACACAAAATAAACTTACAATGAAATATTTATATGCAGTACCGCCAAATAAAGAAGTCAATAATTATAAATCCAGCCTGACCTATATGGGACCGGTATCTGAACGGATAGCTAAGATGCTGAGAAATTATGATGTCCATGTTGCTTACAAGACTAATAATACACTAAGAAATATTTGTAACAACAAAGACCAAATAGACTGCAAATATTTATCTGGTGTTTACAAATTAAAATGCTCACAGTGTAACGGCTTGTACGTAGGCCAAACTGGGCGCAACTTCGAAACTAGATATAAAGAACATAATATCTCAGCGTTTAGGAACGATCAGCCCCAAAAATCCCATTTCGCAAAACATCTACTAGAGACAGGACATAACGTTAGTAGCGGCCATACGTTCCAGGTTTTATATAAATGCGACAAGGGATTTCGACTAAGTGTGTTGGAACAACTCGAAATAATAAAACATAAAAATAATAAATCGATTGCATTGTTGAATGACCAAACCGATTTAACGAATTCTCCCATAATACGGTTATTCGGTGGGGGTAGTGGGGGAACCAGCTAATATAAGGCGGGTGTTTGGGCCTGCAAGTCACTTAACGATTACTAATCGTAGAGTCTACATCCTGAGGATGCCTCGGTGTCGGGGCGAAACGTACGTAGATTGTTTGGTGGTGGTGCATGTGGGGTGGTGGTGCATGCGAGTGTACGCATATGCAGTGTGGGAAAGGAGGGCGGTGCTATATGCATGCATATGCGTGCACTCACACATTTGCTGTAAAGACTGCGTTTTTCGCGGGATAATTGCTAATTAATATAATTAATTTAATATCTTATACGATGGTGATTTATTTGATTTGACCACTTCAATATATTTTGTTTAAATTATATTTGTATAATATCAAAGTGTGCCTGTCAATTGATGCACTTACGTTATCCTTTACACGGAAATGCATTAACAATCTCTTAATTCATTTTTCGAAAGCATAACGTGAGCAATCAAAAAGGAAAGATTTTGGATAAGAAAAACTAATTTGTATAATTAGTGTTTCAAAATATGTTTGCATATTAATATTTCTAATTACTGAGAATGGCTTTAAAACATTATTGTGTTAATTTCTCTGATTTGGCATTTTGATATCAATGACTGTAAAAAGTTCTTTCCTTTCAAGTACATTACTTAATCCATAGGCTACGTCCCATAGGTCAATTAAAGTTCTATTATCATTTATCTATGAGACTCTAACTGCTTTATTTGCTTTACAATAATAAAATACATGGACTAATTCATGAACTTAATAAAATAAAACACCAGTTAAAATTAATAGTAAATTTGTAAAACATAAAAAAATGTGATGTTTTAATATGTTTTTATTTAGTAACTACAACTAGACATTTTAGTGCATTGTAGAACAAAGGAAGTCAAAAACAAATAATATTATGTGCTGTGTTAATCTCTATAAATATTTTAACTATACAAAAAATATTTTGTATATCAAGTTAATATATGTGATACATACTGCAAAATACTGCATAATTTACCCACAGAACAATATTACCCTAGCGGGAAGAAGGTCAACTTAATACAAAAAAATTTACGACAGGACCAGGGTTGGATTTAGGTACGTTGAAAACGATAGTACAAAAAATTTAAAAAGATAGTATTTGTAAAAAAATATATAGTACACTTTTAAATTTACTCTTTAAATTATATATTGCTTATATATTGTGAATTGTCCATTGAAAAGTGGCAAAATGTCAGTGTCTATTTTGTGTGCAACTAATTAATACAAATTTTAATGTAGACTTTGTGAAAGCTTTTATTCTAATTTCTTTTTTTTTACTAATACAATTCAAATTAATTATTTAAACTTTGTTACTAATATATAAATTAATTTTTTAAGTTACAGTTTTTATCACCACATAATTGATTACTTTATTTAATTATTTACTTTTTTATTTATTGATATTTTTTTCTTTAAATTATTGTTTTTTAAATAAATAAGACACGAGTTCATTTTCTAAAATATAATTAATCAACCGCAAAATTTAAATCGGGGATCTTTGCGACTGCAACGCACCCTTCAATAAACTTTATTTTCCCTATAATCTGTAGACATGAACATTGAACATAACGATTTACGATCGTTCTCCTTCTATATCCAAGCTCATAAAATTGCTGGTAATATCGATTTTGTTTTGTTCGACAGCATTAAAACATGATTACTGATTACACAATATTGGTCAAGTATGTAAAGTAATGAAATTATAGTATTTTTTCGTACTATCCTTGGATATGGATAGTATATAGTACGAAGCATAAAATTATAGTATAAATACTATAATTATAGTACGAAATCTAACCCTGGACAGGACAAAGCTGCCATCTCTGTTAATCCCACAGAAACTGTTTGAGCGGCAATTTTAAATAACCCTGATTAGCATGTTTTTTTATTTAAAATAGAATATACCTATTTTGGCTTCAGAATTGATATCGACACTTCCATAAACAGATCTTATAAGTGCCCTGAATCAATTCAAAAGCCAAATTATTCATGATATCATAATATCATTGATGATATAACATTAAATAAAACAATTATAATTTTGTGCAAATTTTTTATTCACCTCAGTTTACATTTACTATTTCTAGAAATAATAATATACAACCCTAACAATTTTTATACGTTAAAATTTCCAACTGCTTCCTTCATAATAATAGTTTTATTGATATTATCACTAATTAGTAAAATCACACGTAATTATTGTCTTTGTCACTAAAAGTCCTATAACACTTTCACTTCACATGATTACGGAGATGACTGGCTCAACTCAACGCAAAAGCAGAAAAACTTCAACAAAACGACAGTAATTACATATTTTATATTTCAAACTATGAAAACCTAAATGAAAACAAACAAAGCAGCCATTTTAAAATTCCAAGTTAAAACTTCAACACAGACTAAACTTCAATTGTAGTAATGTTACCATTGCATAAAATTAATATAAAATTTTTCACTATATATATTTTATTTTAAGTTTATTTACTTTTTAAACACAAAATGCTCAACAATTAATGTTTTAAAACTTATAATAATAGTTAAATATTTTTACTAATAGGAACTCTTCAGCTTTTTGAAGATTTTTATTATGAAAGACTCATTTTTATTTATAGGCTTGCAGCACTGAACAATCCCCAAATAGGTCTCAAATAATGTCGAAGTTGACCACCCCTGAATTTACCAAACCTAAAAGAAGAAGAAGAACTGTCATTTGAGAATTTACGGCCTCTTGTTTGTTTACAATACTTTACATATTTTGAAACACATTATTTATTTATTTGAATTTACATAAAACAAATTAGAAAAGTAAAACAAAATGGTTTCTTGTGTAATTGGAACCTGTAGAAATACCTCGGCTAAAATAAATAAAAATAGAAATGGAATTACATTTCATAGGTACCTATCTTTTTTCGTTTTAAGGATTTTCACTATAAGTTTTTATGAAATAGGGGTTTCTTACATTTCAACATTAAATTTATTATTCCAGTTATAGTTACATTACCAGTACCCCAGAGATCTTTGATTAAAGAAATTGTTTGTGCCATTGTTTCAAAATTCAACAAATTATATTTCTAGATTTACTCGTGATAAAAAGAGGCGACGTAAATGGGAGATCGCTGTTAATCGAGAAATGGAATGGACTTCTACGTTCTGTAGTGCTGTCTGCTCTGAACATTTCGAGATCAAAGAATGTCAAAGATTTCTACTTAACAGGGAATGGTTTAAGACGATTTTATATAGATGCAGTACCTACTAAAAATATATCTGTAAGTATTCATATTTTTTAGATACACTATGTGATATTATATGTTTTGTTATTTTCTTTATATCGTTTTGGATATGAAAAATTCTCATTATAAATTATAAATTTTTGTATTCTTATGGCGGTGTTCTACAACCATTATTGTAAAAGTCAAAATAAATGTTAAGTATATTCTGGACTATTTATAAGCCCCAAGTCCAGACAAAACTTTTGGTGGCCAAGGTAGAGAATATATTTTGCCCACACCTGCAAATATATCCAAAGATTTTTAGATAATACATTATAGATAAAGTTTATGTTTGATTTATGATACAGTATGTTGCAAATTCCAAGTATTGTTTATGTTTTTGGGTAATGTTGACCACTTCTTACCTTTTGGTTGGGCTATCTATTTGAGATTCTCTTCTTTTTTTGAATTAACAAAAACCAGTTACATTCTCATATTTCAGTCCGAAGCATAACTACTATAACATACAAAAGAAGCTAAGGCATGGGAACTAAATTCTATATGTGACAGCTAGTGTTGTGACATATGATTGTAATATCGAGCATATAATCAGAATAGAGCGGTAATGTTATATTTTTGTATGAAAACGAATTCCGACGAATTGGCGAAGCTATGCCGGTTCTGACCATGTCTTCATTTGTTATTATTTTAACTAAAAAAAAATATGTCATAAGGGGGCAAACGAGCAGTTGGAGCCTTATGGCACCGACGCCCATACACATCCGCACAACCAGAGTTTATGCAGAACCGCACAAAACGCGACAACAGAACTGTCACTTGATGCCGGTAGTATGTGAGCGAGAGGTACCACCCCGGTCGTGCCGCCCGAGTTCGGCTGCATTGCAGCATGGCACTAACTCTTTACAAATGTTTAATAACTGCTTTTACATTGATAAAGTCTCTGCTAAATTTGGGGTAAAGATTACTACATATATTGGCATGTAGTCGCTGGGTAAATAAAATTTCAGTGTTGAGAGTACGGTTTATTAGAAAATGGAAGACCAAAATAAAAACTCAGCTATAGTATATCGATTAAGTTTTCGGCATCCTATATTTTATTTAGGTAATTTTTCAGAAAAGTAGCTTGGCGTCAGGCGTACGACGATACGTTTATACTCTGGCGTTCAAAAGGTTAAGGGTTAAACATAGTTTACTTATATTCTAACCACAGAACTATATCAAGATAGAAGTAAAGAGTTCCGTAATTTGTATGGGGACCGAGCGTGTAACATTTTGCGTAGGTACGATGACGTCACGAGTGTAATTTAGTGATGTGAAACACATAAGCCGCGCGAAAACAATTCAAAAGCATCGATTCACAGACCGATTATAACATGGCACCGATTTTATCAGTAGTATTGTTCAAATAAACTATTTTATGATAGCGTGCTATGGACGATACACTATATTTTTATACATTGAGTAGCTATATTATAACGTGTAATCATTTAATAGCTTGTTTTTTTTATTATTGATAATTAAAATGTTGATTTGATCAGATAATATAGATAGGTCGCCGACCGTCCACTGGCGCCGTTATTAGAGGGATTGTAATTTCTAATAAACCAATCAATTTCTTTAAAGTCATCAGTGATAATAGTTGTAGTCCTTCTGATTCAACTTTTGGTCTTTGTCACATAGTGTCATTTTGATTATTTTAAGCTTAATCATCTAAACGGCAAACGGTGGCCACTTTTTTATTTAAGTAATGAATCCAAAAATACGGAATATAAAACTATATCACATAAATCCATAATTGGAGAATGAATAGGCCTACAAATAATGACTGGTGGATGGTAGAAAAATTATCTGGTTTATTAAAAAACACAATCCATTTATTTTTGGAATTAACCTTCTTTTAGCGCGTTAGGGAAAAATAATGAGTCACGAAAAACCGACACCCTGAAGTTAGCTATAGTCAACATTATTTTATATTAACAATATTCACATAATGACTGTATAGACGTCAAAAGAAGATATAGTTTTTAACTACACAATAAGCAAAAAGGTTACAGTGTAATTAAATTGTACTATGTATTTTTCTATAAGGAGTATTACTTCTATAACGTGTCTACATAAGACACTTTTCTATATAAGGATCATTCGGAAAACTGAACTAAACTTTGCATTAAAATGCTAAAAATAAAGGTTTTTTTTTTTTAAATATATATTTTACATACATTACAAATATGTATATCTACATAATAATATAAAATGAAATTATCATTTCCTCTGCTTTCAAAACAGATTTTAATCGAGTAAGAAAATCGCAGTGTAGGTACAGCACTTTTGACAGAAAAAAATGAGAAATCGTCTTCAACGTGACCTGACAGTTTTAATAGCATATTTTACATCGCTGGTTTTGAACGCCCGCCAAGTCTGGCTCGTCAAATAAAAGCCGCAATGGAAAACTAGCGTTAGACACAATTGCCCGCTACCGTTTTTTTTTAATTAATAACAGATTTTTTAGGACATAGTACTTACTGATGAAAGGAAATACCTCCATTAACAGCTCCAATTTTACTGGTAGTGTTTGAACAATTAATTATTGAACAACGAGTCATTTTGTTTTTAAAACCTTACGTCGCATGCTGACCGCGGTCGGGAGTATACTAAAGTTCGCGGCCAGGAATGGAGACGTCGAGTCGTCTTTTAGCCACGCGAGGTACATACACTCTTTACTTCTATCTCGATATATTTATGTGATTCTAACGTAAATACTATTTCCCGGGACAGAAGCAGCATGTTCTGCTGAAGTTTTACTAATGTCGTCTAAATAATGGTTTTACTTTGAAATTATAAATTATATTACTGGATGTTTAAACGCTCGTTTTTTTTTCTTTTATTTCACTTTATCCTAAACTGGTTAATTTATATTATTATTTCCAGCTTCGTACAGTCCATGATTTACCAATTGAAGAGTACACCATTATAATTGAAAATGTGTCAGATGATAACGAGGGATCGGATCCTGGAGAAGAGTCCGCAGAACCCAACACAGTCTCGTACCCGAGAAGAGGGAGAGAGGCGGTAGTTGTGACGGTTCTGATGGTCTACTGAAGACGGCGAAAAAGCGGAAGAGAGACGGCAGTTCTCCTGGTGCTGAAGATTCACTAGTGGCAGTGGGAGAGGGGATGAGAAATGACAATTCTAATGGTGACTTTTCGACGGATACAGCGAAAGACCTGGAGGAACTGCTACAGGCGCTCAAGCCGGGGGACTCCTACATTTTCGGCAGGTGCGTGGCCTCGGCGCTGAGGAGCATGCCGGCGCGGAGGGCGCGGGACTTGCAGCCCTGTATAGTGGAGCTGCTGGTGCGTGGCGGAGAGGGTCACTGAAAGAGAACCGGAACCGGAGAACAGACTCTAGTTTTTAGGTTAGTTGTAAGCATAATCATATTTTTTCAAGAAAATAAATATGTTCAAATTATTACTTCTATCTAGGTAAGAAATACCTCATTTAATTATATATGGTCCGCGACCCATAGTATGCTCCTCTTGTGTTGGAACTCATGACTCTTCTATGTCCAAACCACTTGTCTCCGGTTTGTCGTCTGCCACATTCTGCTAGAGATTGTAATTAGAGATGCAATGACCCTCGTATCACCCTCAATTTGCCATGAGTCTCCTGGGGCTTAGCCAAGTTAAAAGCGTTTCCAAGCTATTCCTCATCTGCAATCGTTATCGCCTTAGCGTTAGCGATTGTAAAAAAGCGATAACGAGGTAGCTAAGTCATCACAAGTGCGGCGAACGCTCATTATGAACTTAGCAAAAACCATGGACTTTAGACAAGATTTGTGAAGTGATAGAGATGGCTGACTCAGCGTCATCGTATATGTCCAGAGACTTCTATTATAACTGAGTGGATGTAGCTTACCAAATGACATTTCAAAAGCAAATATTGCTTAACTGAGATGTACGTGTGTCATTTATAAAATCTTGTAAGGGCACGTAAAGTGTATCGTCATCGTTACCAGTGTTGTGTTCGTCCAATGCTGGACAAAATTAATGTTTTTCATAAATTTATTGTGTACAGCTTGGCAAAAAAGAGTATGGAAAAAATGAGGGCGCCACTTTCACTTAGGTCTCATCATAATAATGAAAATCAGCAAGATAATTTAATCAAATCGTTAAAAATAAATGTGAAACACAAAGCTTTACTCAAAATCTAGTATTTGTCGGCCAAATATTGTCAACATCATGGGTTTCCATTTAGTAAAATATTTAGTTCCACCTGTCACCACGTCATACTCTTTTTTGCCAAGCTGTACTAATAATTATGGATTGTGATAAATAGTAATATATAAAAAATGTGTATATGTAATTTTTGTTAATAAAAGAATGTGTAAAAAATAAAATATTAATTTATATTGGTGAAGAAACAGAAAGACCATTTTATATACGTAATAACGGTGAGGATCGCACGAAGCGGAGCGTCGACTGCAGCGTCCTACTTTGTCGTGTTAAATCTTTATCTTGTATTATTGTGTTAAAACTTTCCTTTGTGTTTAAATATTAAACTAGTAAATGTGGACATTCGTTTTATTATCCCTTTCAACGCCACGGACACATTTATGTGACAAATGAAATCTTGCCCTGTATGCTGACGTCACAAATACATGACAAAACACATTCGCACCATACCATGAAATAAACAATTTAACCATTACATACTTCTGTGTGTTTTTATTTATTTAACTTAAAAGTATAAGTTTCCATCTATATTTGATAGCATGAAACTAATATAAATAAACCATCAATATCGATAAATTTGATGTAATAAATAATAATAGAAATATTCTGTAAAAGTAGATGTGAAATACGTACAGCTTGGCAAAAAAGAGTATGACGTGGTGACAAGTGGAACTAAATATTTTACTAAATGGAAACCTATAATGTTGACAATACTTGGCCGACAAATATTAGATTTTGAGCAACGTTTAGTGTTTCACATTTATAATTAACGATTTGATTAAATTCTCTTACTGATTTCCCATATTATGATGAGACCTAAGTGAAAGTCCAACCCGACGCCAGGAGGCCGTGTGGTCGAAGACTGCACGGTTGGCGGGGGGCAACTCCCCACTTTTACAAACCAAAAGTGAGCCAAATGGGCTCACACTAATCCGACGTAGCATTAGGGCCTTCTGACCGTTAGCATAGGCATCCGAAAAAAAAAAGAGGTGGGAATATATGAATGTTCACACGCTGTAGTCTTCTAAGTAGGTATATGAGACAGCTCGTGTTGTGACATTTGAAAGTAACACAGCATTTAACCCATAATGTTAATATACAGGTATATTAACTTTATGATATAACCAGAATAGAGCTGTAATTATGTGTTTTGTATGAAAACAAATTCTGCCTAATTTGTGCTGCGACGCTGCGCTCTGATGGCCCTTGACGGATGATTGGCCGATGGGACCTACATACAGATTACTGGTTGGTTGAATTGCTATTACGTCAGTGACAAATCACTGACCAGTTTCGGAATTTTATGGCTTACCTTACTACTCTATCCAGTTATATGCTCGGTGTTTATCAATTGTAAGTAATATCCATACAATATATTTATAAATTTATTAACGTTTTGTTTTTATTTGTTAGAAAAATAAACCATATAGAATTATTGTAATACTTTGCTACTTGCACGCATGTTATATATTATCGAGTCAAAGACTCAAAAATATTTTTGATTTGATATTTTTTTAGTTTCCGATGATTCTACCATGTCGGATATAATCGAATTAAGTATTATACTTTTTAATTTATCGATGTACCTAATGAAATCTAGGTCTCTCATACTAAAATTTATCAGGGCAGAGTAAGAGCAGCTCTATAATAATTATACAATAATTATATACCTTCTCGCAACTTTTTTGGTATCCCTGTGAAATCTCTGATTTCCTCATTTCCCTGCGACACATACATATCTATGACAACCAGTGAACGAAAAAGCACTATAATAACTAATGTTTCAAACTGGCCAAACGAAAAGTATGCTGGGCGGGTCGGAGCTAAAAAGTATGCCGCGTCTGCTGTCAGTGTTACAGTGATATCGTATCGTGAATTTGTGACAGTCAATACCATATACTACTCTATGGTCAATACCAAAGAGTATAAATATTGTCAATACACAGTGCTCGCTAGACGCGTTAATAAAATCGTTTAGAATATTTCAAAATGCCATCTTGTGTGATAATGTGGTGCAAAAACAATAGTATGAACAATAATAAGTCTCAAGGAATAACATTTCACAAGTATGTACATACATCGAACATTAACAATTTATCATTAAAAAAACCTGACTGGCTTATACTAAGGGCTTATAATAATTATAATTTATATCTACCTACCTATGTATTATATATTATTTATTTTCCCTTTTGAGTGCAAAACAAGTTTTAATTAAAAAGAAAGAATTTTTTTATTTTTTACTTCTTAACTTTTAGCGAACTGAATATTTTAGCTTATTGAAACGTATGAAGTAAGTCCAACACAAGGCAACTGCGGTAAATCGTTGAGGAATTCAATGGCACTTATGTCTCATGGGTGCAAACTGCAAAGGTGCTGCAAAGTTCTCATTTATTGTACTCTATGGTTCTCATCAATTTATGTCCAATTACAATTTACAAGATAGCTACTGTAAACCGTTGAGGAGTTCCCTTAACTGTTCTCATCAGATCGACTCTGGACTTTAATGAAATTTAGTGCTTTAAAATACTTAATGAAAAAATTACCAAACGCACTAGTCGCCCCTATGATTTTCGAAAGTTCTTCTCCAATTGTCTGGGATGCCATCATCAGATCCTGGTTTCCTTATCATGGGACCACCCTTGAAATATCACCTTTCGAACAAAAAAAGAATAATCAAAATCGGTTTACATACAGATGAACATAGTACCTTCTCCATTTTGATGTTATATTGCATAACATTATGTGGTGGCAGTCAAATAAAAATATGAAATAATTACTTAGTAAATATTTATTTAAGTAGGTATAATATAAGTAAAATTTTATATTAAAAAACAAATGTTCACATGCAGATTCCCAAGAGACCCAGTCCGTCGTGAAAAATGGATAAAAGCTGTACGATTGGAAAGGCGTGATTGTGAATGGTTACCTAGTAAAAGCTCTTCAATTTGTTCCAATCATTTTAAAAACGAAGATTTTTATATATCAATAAAAGGCATGCACATGTTAAATAAAATGGCTACACCAGTGTGTACTGTAAGTATTGTAAGACATCTTTTCTTTACAGCATGTTATTCATAATAGTTGGATAGG
The DNA here is from genome assembly GCA_963853865.1 of Helleia helle. Taxonomy (NCBI): domain Eukaryota; kingdom Metazoa; phylum Arthropoda; class Insecta; order Lepidoptera; family Lycaenidae; genus Helleia; species Helleia helle. Next base: position 3,382,428 of record OY971437.1, read on the forward strand.
GAAGACAAGCCACATGTTGGTATATTGTCAGCGTTGCCCAAGAACATATACAAGTTAACCTGAGCCCAGGCAACTCATTCATCCCCACCATGGTTCAAGCCTTGTCATGACGGTGGGGCTTAGTAGCCTAAGGTGAACCCAGCACCTTGGGCCAAGTGAACCGAAGGGGCTGCTCTTTGTACCCCTCTTATAAGAAGAGGGGACAAAAGAGCAGGGGGGACAAGGGGCGAGAATGGGAACCTCACCCCATTGCACTGACCCGACGTTGGGAGGGGTTGTTCTGTGGTACGGGACAACCCCTCTGTGGAGGTGGCGTCTGTCCCTTGAGGGACTGACAAGCCGTCGAGGTGCCCCATTTGCTCAACAGATCCGGGGCACCTCAACAAAGGCGGCATTGGTGGCAACCGCCTGGTTTTAGTGAATAGAGTTGTAAAGTGTAGAGTGTAAAAATCATTAACGGCAAATGATTTTTTATTATTTTCCTAAGCATATTCAGTTTACCTACTTTTAATATATATTTTCGTTATAATTTCGTTAATAAATATTTTCGTTTTTTATTTTTAGGTGGTGATTACTAAAGATAGTGAAAATACGACTCAAAAGGAAATCATTTGTCCCGAAAACTCAGAACAATTTTCAGCAAAAGTAGTGTCAAAATTCCAAGAAAAAAACATTTTCAATAAAAACCAACATCTAAACGTTACCTGTCCAAGATGTGAATGTAATTTTACTTTGCCAGATCAGTATGAAACTAAAGTTGAGATTGGCAGCAATAAAGTTGATCAATCGGATGCAAACCAAGTCATTGCTGATAGAAACAATAAATTGAATAAACCTATAAACATGCCTTCATCAGAAATAAAGGGAGTCTTTAATACACCAAAAACACATTCATATAAGAAACAATTACGCCAAAAAGCTTTATCAGAAGAAAGACTATCTAAAATTAGACGTTTACAGAGATATAACTGCAGGTTGTCAAGGAGAATAGTTACATTGCAGAACATTGTGGTAGAACTAACAAAGAAGCAACATATTCATACAAGTTTTGATGAAAATCGATTATCTGATGTAAGGACATTTTTTTTATAGCATAGGAGGGCAAACAAGCAGTCGAAGACTTTTGGCACATCCGCACAACCAAAGGTTAGGCAAAAGTGTTGCCCTCCTTTGCCCTATCCCCCCAATAGGCCGCCAGAAACTCACAAACCGCACGAAATGCGACAGCATAGCTGTCACTTGACGCTGGTGTTATGTGAGCTAGAGGTACCACCCCGTTTGTGCCAGCGCAATTTGACTGCTTCTAATAAGAACATATTATTAAGTATTTATTTATTTTTAATTTTAAGGAATACAAACAGTTAAAATAAACACATTACAATTAAATTTACTAACATAAACCATAAACGGCATTAACCAAATATGTGTCCACAAATAAATTTGACTTAATCAGCTTACGCTGATTCGCGAAATTTCTTTTTTGCCGGTGTCTGAGTCTCGAGACCAACGGCTTCTGATAGACACCTTAATGTCGGTTGATACTTGAACAGTGAACATTTGATTATATTTAAACCAAATAATGTCTTACGACTCTACTGTTAAGGATAGGAAACGCACTCGTTTACGTGAATTTAACAAATTCTAAGACATGTAAAAGAAGTGTTGATTTTAATATTTGTCAGCAGAAGGCGCTGGAGCTCGCGGGTTCCCTTAGTGAAGGTGGATCCACTCCTACTTCTACTACTTCTTCCGTAAGTTGTTTGTTTGTTCAAATAGTCTTGCTATACCGAATACGAAACAACAAAGCAGTTTTACTAATCCTAGCTGCTTCCGAAGCAATACAGGCATTTTCATTAGAATATCTAAAAATTGTTTAAGGGTTTACCTATATTCTGCCGTAAATACGATTTCCCGGGTAAGAAGTACATAGTATGTTCTGCCTTCTTCTTGAAATATGTTTGTGTAAGATGCTGAAGTCTTACTAACGGAGTCGAAGTAATGGTTCGACTTTGAAATAATGAATTATGTTACTAGATGTTGAAACTCTTCATTTGGATAATTTATATAATTCTGATTAATTTATATAATTATTTCCAGCTTCATACAGTCTACGAGGTACCAGTTGAAGAGTACGTCATAAAAACTGAATATGTGTCGGATGATAACCAGGGATCGGATCTTGGAGAAGAACAGAACTTACAACACGGCCTCGTACCCGTGAAGAGGGAGAGACACGGCAGCTGTGACGGTGCTGATGCTTTACTGGAGACGGCAAATTAACGGAAGAAAGGCGGCAGTTCTGCTGGTGCTGAATATCCACTAGTGGCAGTGGGAGAGGGGATGAGAAACGACAATACTTTTTTTATATAGAAGAGGGGGCAAACGGATAGTCGGTTCATCACCTGATGGTAAGTGAAGAGCGACATCCACAGACACCCGCTACACCAGTGGATTAGCAGGTGCGTTGCCGGCCTTTCAGATATGAGTTCGGTTCGGAAACACCTTAGGAGGCAGCTGATTCCATTTATTAGTCGTGCGAGGCAGGAAATGCCGTAAAAATCTAGTTGTGGATTTCCGGACATCGAGATGGTGTGGTAGCGTTTCGACGGAGGCAGCAAGACCTGGTGGAGCTGCCGAATCCTACGACGTTTTCGGCAGGTACGTGGCCTCGGCGCTGAGGAGCATGCCGGAGCAGAGGGCGCGGAACTTGCAGCCCTGTATAGTGGAGCTGCTGGTGCGCGGCGGAGACGGTCACTGCAAGAGAACCGGTCAACAGACACTCTTGTTATTACGTTACATGCAAATCAAATCAACTCAAATCATTTTCACAGAAGTGTAGTACTGCTCTACTACTGTAGAGTAGAAATGCTCTGAGGCATCCCGTGGGGGAGTGGGTCTCCCCAGGCGGGTATGTGGGACTCGCTGCACCCGAAAGGTGGACGCAGCTCACTAAAACCCGGCGATTGCCACCAATGCCGCCTTTGGTGAGGTGCCCAGGATCTAATGAGCAAACAGTGCACCTCGACGGCTAGTCAGTCCCCCTAAGGGACCGTCGCCACCTTCACAGAGGGGTTGTCCCGCACCACAGAACAGTACAATGGTATAACAGCCTCACGTTGGGCGCCAATGTAGCGTTTAAATAAATAAGAGTTGAAATAACCACATTGGGTATCAATGTGACGTTGTTAAGAAAGACAGACGTTAAATAAATCGAGGGTACGTTACTTAGAAGTTTATTATAATTATTAATAATAGAACATGAGTGACCGACTATTAATAAAGTGGTTAAATAAATTTAGAAAAAGAAAATTAAGTTTCAAGACAATGTCGTGGTTCGACAATACTTCTGGCATCCACGTGGGAGGTTGAATAGGGCACTTAACTACGGCGTCCCTCTTCGTTTGTCCGGCTTCCTGCGCGAGGCTGGCCACCTGCGCCCGCACGCCTGAGGTCCGCTCGCTGCCGTAGAAGTCCCCGCCACCAGAACGCTCCTCCACTGGAGAAGATGGCACTTCACTCGCGGGAGAGGATAGGGTGAAGTAAAAGGCGAAGCAGCGATAAGTAGGGGATTCTCGGCTACTCCCTGCTGGGCCATGTGCAGTCTTCAGCCGACTCCAGAGACGCCAAGGACCCTGGAAGGACACACCATAAACGATGAGCCCTTCCGTAGTCAACCCCCAATGTCCAGGGTTAACTCGGAAATGGCCTGTTAGATATAAATTTCCTAACAGAAGCTACTTAAGACTTTTTTAATAAACTTATTAGCCTATGATTTTCATTAAAATTGACAATTAAAAGACACTATAGAAATAAAGTGTACTTAAATTATAAAAAAGTTTCAATAACCGGTCACCCTTTACCTAAAGAATCGTGCGTTCTGTGTGACGGCGGGACGCGAAAAGAACTCCTAAGCCGAGCCGACTGCCTGCGATAGGATCGTCATACATCCCCTCATACCCCGCGAACATTCTGGATTTCTCGAGAGAATCGAGACAATTCCTGGTTGCGCCCTCTGTTGTTGGGTAGCGGCATGTAACATATTTTATATATGTTACAATGGGGTGAGGTTCCCGTCCTCACCCTTTGCCTCCAGCTCTTTCGTCCCCTCTTATGAGAGGGGTACAAAAAGCCCCCTCGGTTCAATTAGCTTCGCTCAAGGCGCTGGGCTCCCCCCTCGGGCCTAGGCTACTGAGCCCCACCGCCACGTCAAGGCCTGAACCATGGTGGGGTTAGTTAGTACCCTAATAAATTCTACCATAAGTATGGTATGTGACTGAAAAAATATAAATATAAGGCCTATAAATTAATTTATTAAATATAATTAATATCCGTTTAAGTTACCATTATTATACTTAACTAGCTGTTGTCCGCAGCTTCGCCCGCGTTAGCTTAGATTTACAGACGTACGCGGATTGATGATGACTTTTTTTATAGCCTAAGTTACTCCCTATAACATCAGCTATCTGCCAGTGAAAGTCCGTTCAAAATCGGCTAAGCCGTTTCAGAGATTAACCGGAACAAACAGACAGACAGACAAAAATTGTAAAAATTGCTACATATTTTGATATCCATATTTTTATATATAGCCTTTAGTAAAAACCGGTTATTTTAATATTACAAACAGACACTCCAATTTTATTTATCTGTATAGATGTGTGCGTGCAATTTATGTCAATAAAAGATATTAAAATGAAAGATGTGTATTTTTTTAATATCATAGGAGGGCAAACGAGCAGTCGAAGCTTTAGACTACCAACGCCCATCTGCACCACCAGAGATTTTGCAGATACGTTGCCCTCCTTTTCCCTATTCCCCAATGGGCCAAGGGAAACTCACAAACCGCACGAATCGCGACAGCATAGCTGTCACTTGACGCCGCCCGCCGGTGTTATGTGAGTGAGACGTACCACCCCGGACGTGTCGGCCCAATTCCTAAGATCATTAAGTATCAATAGATTTGACAAGCTAATAATTTTTTTTTTCCTTTAACGCCGGGAAATGCTCTTGAGGCATTCCGCGGGGGAGTGGGTCTCCCCACGCGGGTATGTGGGACTCGCTGCGCCCGACAGCTGGTAAATGGACGCAGCTCTACCCACTAAAACCCGGCGAGTGCCACCAATGCCGCCTTTGGTGAGGTGCCCCGGATCTAAAAAACAAACGGCACCTCGACGGCTAGTCAGTCCCGCAAGGGACCAACGCCACCTCCACAGAGGGGTTGTCCCGCACCACAGAACAACCCCTCCCGTCGTCGGGACAGTACAATGGGGTGAGGTTTCCATCCTCACCCCTTGCCCCCTGCTCTTCTGTCCCCTCTTCTTATAAGAGGGCTACAAAGAGCCCCCTCAGCCCAATTAGCTTCACCCAAGGTGCACCGCCCACCCTAGGTTACTGAGCCCCACCGCCACGAGAAGGCTTGAACCATGGTGGGGAAGCTAATAATAATACCGTATTGGAACGAGATAACAACATACGAAAAACTCCACACTTTCTTTTGTCTTTGTCAGAATATCACTCTTTGTTTGTTTTAACATATAATCAACTTAATCTTCTACTAATGTACAAACTTTGCGTTTACCACGTCATTACAGTTACTTTTGAAATCGGTGTCAGCCAAGGTAGGTAGGTAGGTAATGTACAGCAACAAATACGACACCGACTCCAAAAGTAACTATAATGACGTGGTAAACGCAAAGTTTGTACATTAGTAGAAGATTAAGTTGATTATATGTTGTAAGCACAAACATTAAAGAAACTGTTATTTTATTACTTTTTAGTTTAGTATTTTTGAAGTCGGTTTTAATTTTTTGTAAAATGCTTTTATTTCTTAATTTTTAGTGATTCCGAAATTCGTCGTCTTGGCGTTCATTGAAGGAGGCATGTTCAGCAGTGGATGGATAAAGGATGATGATGATGATGGTGATGATGATGATGATTACGATGACCGCGACATACTATGGTGTGCTACCAAAGCATCCTATACAATTATTACATCGACACGTAATAAAATGATCATATCATCAAGATAAACAAAACCAACCAAATAGACATTATTGGGAATAACTAAAAAACGGCTTGTCAGATCTTAATAAAATTAATATGGGACCAAATTGGAAACTACAGCTTTCAAACAAAAAAATAACCATCGAAATCCATTCACAAACGGCGGAGATATCGTGTCACATACATACAAAAAAAAAAAAAAACATACAGACGAATTGAGAACCTCCTTTTTTTTGAAGTCGGTTAAAAAGGGTGACTGGAATCTTCGAAATAAACACAATAAAAACAAATATGTTTATTTTATTTCTATCCGAAAAGGCTAAATACATATTAAGAGGACGTTTACCGCCTTATTACAAAAAACTTATCTAGTACCGGGATTAAACCAAGACTGAAAAGTCCAGGTTTGTTACGGTATTAACGTTAGTCCATGGACTAAAATTCATTCTTATTACAAATCGAGGACCAACCGGGGTCTAGGTAGTACCAAAGATCGTCCCTGGTTTAATTGTATCCACAGATTATTGAGCAACATATCATTCATTTTGTTCGTTCAATATTTGATTAGTTCGGTACACCGTTCCTTTTTATGCAAAGCTCGCTAATTTATAATTAAATATAATGTGGAAAATACATCAATATTTTGATAATAAAATTTATTGTGTTATATAAAATATCTGAAATCTTTACTACTTTGTACTTTGAGGTAGTGTGATTTAAATTATTGTTTATTACACACAAATATTGTAATATTTCGCTGTTAAGTTGTTTATATAGCTAGCGTATAAGGGAATGAAATACAAAGCGCGCGTAGTTCTAATGTCATCGAAATGTTTATTGTTTAATGTTTAGTTATTGCAATGTAAGTCGAGTTACCAATAGTTACAATACAGACATTATTGTTCTTTGATTCTAAATAGACGGTATGTTGTTCATAAGAATAGTATAATATTTTTTGTTGTGAATTTGTGTGCCACGAACATTACTTATGTTGTAAAATGTATCAACAAAAGAAAAAAGGGATGATAATTGGACTTCTCAAGAAAAGGTTAGTGTTTATTTAATCCAAACATCCATGAAAAATATCAGAGTTAATTAGAATTATTACATATGATATAAAATAGGTATGTATATCAATGACAAAATACAATACAACAAAATTACAGAAATAGAATGTTAAATTATATAAGGATGTCAGAATAATTATTTTAAATGTTAGTCCATTTCAATAATTTTGTCTATATCGAGTTAATTTAATTACCTTTCAATACAATTAATACGAAAAAACGCAAATTCAACGCATAAGACATCTGATAATTTAAAGTTTTGAGGTTAGTACCGAAGTTAAACTAGGGGTCACGGTGGTCTAACTTTAGTACCATAGATAGTCCTGGTACTAGCGTTAAACTAGTTTTTGTAATAACATTTATATTAGACTATGGTTTAAAGCTGGTATTAAACTCGGTACTATATTTAGTCTTCGTTTTGGAATAAGGCGGTTAAAGTCTTCTTTTTTATTATTTATGTTTTAGCGGTTTGTTATTAGTCAAGAGAGAGTTAATGTCGTCTATCATGAGACGAAAAGATGCCTTTTTTGGACACATGCAGAGAGGATCCCTCTATGAATTTCCTAGGTTGATCCTCGAAGGCAAGATCCCAGGGAGGCGAAGCCCAGGCCGTCAGAGGAGAAAGTGACTAGACGACATTAAAGACTAGACCAAAAATAGCTACACGCAACTGAAGGAAGCCGCATGGGATCGCAGAAAATTTTGCCAACTGCAAACAAAACAAACAACCTCCGAACTTCATTATGAAGATGCACCTGATGATGATGATTAGTCATTACATATTTTCGATAATCCGGAAAAATGCAGCTGTCTAAAATTACAATAAATGTTTGGGCTTTGGGTAGGGCTAATGCTTATAGTTATCTATCAACCTTTTTCAGTTTTTTATTATTATTTTAAATACACTTGTTTTAAGAAAATAAGTAGACTTGTTATTACGAATGTGGTATCTCTGTAAAATATGCCTGTCCCTTTCGGGTATACGCGAATGTCAATTCCATATGATACTTGTTCCTAGCCCAATTTGGCTGCATAGCAGCATGGTACTACCTCTTACAGTAGATATTTATATTGCTCAATGAACTAAAAGACCTAAATAGGTACGTAACTGGCTTTTGTCTCGCGGGTAACGGTAAGGAATCCAAGGAGCGGAAGCGGAGCGGGAGCGGAGCGTCCACTGCAGCACCCGGCGCCAGCAGGGCCATCTTTCCCACTGGGCACGTTTCCAGGGCCCCACGATCCTTGGGGCCCCATTATTTCTATCAGAATATGATGAGTGATATTACAAAAATGATTTCTGATTAGAATACCTAGTACTGACCTTATTACTATTTTTTTTTCTTTAACGCCGGGAAATGCTCTGAGGCATCTCGCTGAGGAGAGGGGAGGAGGATTCCCCAGGCGAGTATGTGGGACTCGCTGTGCCCGAAAGATGGTAAGGTGGACGCAGCTCTACCTACTAAAACCCGGCGAGTGCTACCAATGCTGCCTTGGGTGAGGTGCCCCGGTCCCCGGATCTATTGAGCAAACAGATGATTCTCAAAAAGTCTAATAATTATTTATCTAAATTATTCGAAAAATATTTGTCCTACAAAGTGGTTTGATCAAACATGTATCGATAACGAGGTCATCAAAAATGTACACAAACCAGCTGTTTTTTTTTTCTTTTACTTAGTTGATATTTAGGTAGGTATATAATTTAATAGTCATATTGTCAAAGACCGTGGACGTAGGTATGTACTAGATACATAATTGGACGAAATCGGCTTGATAGAAAATAATTGCAAAGATGGGTCTTAAAATCATCATTATACGGTTCTATGGGTTCTATGTCTTTATATTTTTTACGTATGGGTCTGCTATTAATAACATGAAGTTAAACAGTCTACTTTATAGACACCAGAATGTTCAAAGATAAAATAATCCTTCGGAGCAAAGTAGTAAAGGATATAGCCGACCCTGTATTTCTTTTATTTTCTTTACTTGGAGCTTCAATCTAATGTTATGAAATTTAAAATGAAGAAAAATTAAATGATGAGAGTAAATTTTTACGATGCGCGCGCACACCGTCACGAAAATTACCGACACCCTGAAGTTAGCTATAATCAACATGTTTGCGTGAGAACTGGCAACTGTATTCACGATATTTATTCAAGTGTTTCTGAAACAACCACACGTGTTTTGTATCAGTCCGAATAAAATATATATACATAAATATTTATTTTCTCAAATAATATTTTAATATAAGTACTTATTATAAAATAATATTATAATAATTTACTGTGATTATGTATATGTGAATAAAATTGTTTTTACATACTACCACAGTATAACCAAGTCAAACAGTAGGCCAACGGACGCGTCTAGACAGAGCAATCGTACGAGGTTGCCGATTACGAATATGAAGTAGTGATATCTCTGCACGACCTGATTCCACTATAAACACACTAGGTATTTTTAGTAGTTACTCGTCATTTTGGCGGCATACCGAAAAAAATACATATATACTTACACATTCACATAATATAACATACTAAATAATAATGCATGATAGGATTATTTGGTCATATAGGTACGTATTTAATAAGTTGGAATATAAGTATATTATACACATTGATATTTGATTTATATATCATTTAAATACATACACAGTATCAAAATAAAATACATAATAGGGATGTTGAAAATAAAAATAAAAATTTGATGATAATTGGTAGTTTATATGATAGAATTCTGAAAAAATACAATATTTTCCCTTATTTTTATATGATTTAATTAATATTTTATAAATAAAATGTAACAAAATTTAAAATAGGTAACGTGATAATAAACTGAAATGACGTCACCAGTTCCTATTTAGCGGAAGCGGAAGAATGTTGACGTACTTTTATACGCCATTTTCCATACGCAGTACATAATGTAAAAACTATTTTTCCGGCGTTTTGACAGTGTACACACACATAGGCACCGTACAACACTTATAAAACTTAGAAGCCATTTTTAATAACGACAACTAGAATCATTTTATCACTTTTACGATGTTTAACAACATATGACGTCACGTGACAAGTTTTAGCGTTTTGGAACGAAATTTAAAATGCAATATAAAATGCAATATTTTATAGGCATTAGACGTATTTAAGCAAAAGTTCATAATATTTAGGCCCCCATTAGATATTTATAAATGATTTAAAAACATTTCTGAAAAATGTCAACATCCCTATTTAAAAGGAAAAAAGAATATAAAAATAAAAAAATCTCAGAGCTACAAAAAAAAACTGTATGTAAATTGTAATGTAAACTGAGGGAAGCATCGGGACGCGCGGTTGTGTTTTTTTGGTTTCCCGTTAATTAATTGTTATTTTGTGTTTTGTCCATTCGGAGTGGTTTTCTATAGTGTTTGTTTTAAAAACTTGATCTTTATATATTATGATTGGTTGGCGAATCTTATGGAGTACCGTTCTGGAGTGGTTTTCTTAATAGGGCTGTTCTGGCGGTTTTCTATAGTGTTTGTTTTAAAAACTTAATCTGTGTAATATATAATGTGATTGGTTTGCGAATATTGTGGTGGACGGCCTTGGGTGGATGGAATGGAGAATGATAGTTGATTGATGGGGGCTAGAGGGGCGAAGCCGTGCTCCTTGGGGTTTCCCGCCATTTCTCCGTATTACAGACCGGATATTGTATTTTGTATGGCTAATAGCGTAGTAGCTAATGCCTTTAAATGAAAATAATAATAAAACTGACAACCCTACAGGAAGGAAGAATGTCAAAAGTCAAAACAAAAGCTAAAAAATCGCACCGTGATTGTGAAAAACTTTGATTAAAAAAATATTGTAATTTGTAAGTGATAAATCATAAAAATAGTTTTTACATAATATTACCACAGTATATTACTTTGTGTACGTTTGTAGAATTTGGGGTTAGTTGACGGTATGTATTATTTATTTACATCAATAAACAAATAATATTTACATCATAAAATAAATAACTTTTTACATTTTTATTTAATGTGTATTATGTGTACAAATAAATTAATAGAAAATACAAATAATAATAATCATTAAAGTCCGGAAAAAATATTTTTGTCAATCAAATATAATATTATTGTTATATATTTAGTATCAAAATGATGCTCTCTTCAGTTGCAACATTGTTATGAGCCATATTAATTCAAAATTTAAGCTAATTGGTAAACATTTTATTTTTTTGAACTTTATCATGTAAGTATATTATTTGTGGCACTGAAAACTTTATTTATTTAATGGATACACCAACAAGGAACAAACATTGAAAAGTTAAATTTTAGTAAGATTTCATTTAAATACCCATGTTGGTGGTTCATGTACATACCTACATATTAAAGTGATGGATGAGATTGAAATGAACATCAATTTAAAGCTATCTATATGATAAAAAACAAAAATTTCACACACAATTTTTTTCCGAGTAGATATAGAGATATAGGTGTATTTTTTTTTTCATAAAAATAAAAAAAAAGCATCCCGATGGGGAGTGGATACCCAGGCGGGTATGTGGGACTCGTTGCTCCCGAAAAGCTGGTAAGCGGACACAGCTCCACCCACTAAAACCCGGCGAGTGCCGGATCTGTTGAGCTTACAGGGCACCTCGATGGCTAATCAATCTCTCAGGAGACTCACGCCACCTCCACAGAGGGGGTGTCCCGCACCACAGAACAACCCCTGCCAACGTCGGGACAGTACAATGGGGTGAGGTTCCCGTCCTCACCCCTTGCCCTCTGCTCTTTTGTCCCCTCTTCTTATAAGAGGCCCCTTGGCTCAATTAGCTTCGCCCAAGGTGCTGGGCACACCTTAGATTAAAGAGCCCCACTGCCACGTCAAGGCCTGAACCATGTTGAGGCCGAGTAGATGACAATAGTATGAAACATAAATTATTATTATTGTTTCAGTACACACTTGTGTTGAACATAATAATTATACCAAATTATAGTTGATTATTAAATATTATGCTGTATACCTAAAACTTTCCAATTAAATTTATATAAATACTAGCCGTTGCCTGCAGCTTCGCCGGCGTTACTCAACTCCTATATGTCACAGTGTGATGTTATATAGCCTATAGCCTTCCTTGATAAATGTGTTAGACAGCCGTCTAACACTGAAAGAATTTTTCAAATCGGACCAGTAGTTCCTGAGATTAGCGCGTTCAAACAAACAAACAAACTCTTCAGCTTTATAATATTAGTATAGATTAATATCTCATTTTAATGTTCCAACATGTAAAATATTGACATCAGGTATATTATACATGGACATTTTAATATAAAATATAATAAAAATAAATATGCAATGTTTATACAAAACTCAAGTAAATCGGTCACCAATTTATATGAATTTCAACACCGTGTTGAAAAAAAGATGGGGGCTATTACTAAAAATATAGTTTACATATATATTATACCAGGTGTATGGGGGATACCATGGTTCAGGCCTTGACGTGACGGTGGGGCTCAGTAGCCTAGGGTGAGCCCAACACCTTTGGGGAAGCTAATTGAGCCGAGGGGGCTCTTTGTGCCCCTGGGGCTCTTTGTGCCCCTCTTATAAGAAGAGGGCACAAAAGAGCAGAGGGCAAGGGGTGAGGACGGGAACCTCACCCCATTGTACTGTCCCGACGTTGGGAGGGGTTGTTCTGTGGTGCGGGACAATCCCTATGTGGAGGTGGCGTCGGTCCCTTGCGGTACTGACTGGCCGTCGAGGTGCCCTGTTTGTTTACTAGATCCGGGGCACCTCACCAAAGGCGGCATTGGTGGCACTCGCCGGGTTTTAGTGGGTAGAGCTGTGTCCACTTACCAGCTGTCCAGTCCACTTACCGCAGTGGAGTGGGAGACCCACTCCCCTGCGGGATGCCTCGGAGCATTTCCCGGCGTAAAAGAAAAAAAAAGGTACCTACTACTTAACTAAAATATAAATATAAATCTATACTAATATTATAAGCTGAAGAGTTTGTTTGTTTGTTTGAACGCGCTAATCTCAGGAACTACTAGTCCGATTTGAAAAATTCTTTCAGTGTTAGACAGCTTATTTATCGAGGAAGGCTATAAAACATCACGCTGATTTATAGGAGTTGAGTAACGCGGGCGAAGCTGCAGGCAACAGCTAGTATTTATATATTATCTCTGGAACTATAAGACCTAGAGACTTGAAATTTGGTAGGAATATTACTTTTGCCATGTAGAGGTCAGCTAAGAACGAATTTTTATTTTTTTACTATGACAGAACGAAGTAGGCTAAGCTAGTAAGTAATAAATACAATAATGATTTTTCTCAAAAAGCTAATACTTTTTCAGTTTTCGAAATGCCTTCAAATAATGCGGGGAATTGTAAAAATTATCGTAACCGAAAAAAAGATGCAACTCTAAAAATAATTTCAATAAAAACTTCAATAAAAAAAAAAAACTAAGTGAGGTGTCAAGGGACACCCGGATGGAACGAAGGAATTGTAATAAAAAGCAAAAAAAAAAGTACACACACTCATACACACACACACATAAGTGCGTGTGTGTGTGTGTGTGTGAGAGAGAGAGAGAGAGAGACAGACAGAGAAACACGCGCACGCCGCACGGCTTACAACTATAGCAAAAAGTGTCGTTACAACTTTTCGTCTTAAAAAAAAACCTATTAATAAAACACATGTCTTACATGGCATATTCAAAATTTAAAACTTAAGTTTTTTATGATTAATTAGAATTTTCTTTTATTTCTATTAACTACAGTATCAAACTTTTGTCTTTCATTACTTCAGTACTTCTTGGCCATGTAGCGGGCATTTATTAAGGCGAGGATGCAGATTGCAGACCGCTTGTGTGATGTCATAATGCGGGAATTTTGAATTTTATTACGTGTCTCACTCGCTGGAACTATATAGAGCTGTTCATACTTACTATCATTTAATTGTATACCGGTTTTGGTATTTATCTATACAGATAAATAAAATTGGCGTGTCTGTTTGTAATATTGAAATAACCGCTTTTTATTGAATTAATATATTATATCGAGAGCTTCATAACAAAAGGGCGTACATACAAAAATACAGTTTTACAGGAGAGACAAAATAATGAATAAAACAAAACTAGTAGATTGTATAAGGCTGATATTTTGGCATTCTTTTTAAAACACGTCACAACAACACACACACACACAACAAATTATAACACGCATTGTTTTTGATAGATGGTGGATGGCCTCTTTTTTCAATGCAATTTTAGCAAAAACATCTACTATATAGTAAAAATTTTGTTACTAATTTTGGGGCGTACAAAAGAGAATATTGATTTATTATGATGAATGAGTAATTTCTTATTAAAGTACTGTATTTAATTTATAACTTTCTTTATAATGAAACAATTTTTTACGGATTTTATCGCGGTTTATTAAGATTTTTACAAGCCCGACGTTTCGGATACTTTACAGCAACCATGGTCACGGGAGGACTGAGGTGACAGATGTCCTAATGTTACAAAGTTATTTGAAACTACCCTATGATACATCATTATTTTAATAAGTCCTCTCTACGCAGAAAGTGCTAACTGCATCTTTAATCTGTGGCATATTATGCTTGGTTTTTGATTTAATTATTTTAATAATGGGATCCCAAGCAGGTGGTAAGAGCCAGCCATCTTCTCTATTGAAATTTGGATGTTTTTTAATTTCAATAGCCTCGCGGATCATCCTTGGTTGGAATCGGTGTTCTTTTGCGAGTATCTGTGGTTTATCAAATCTAATATAATGGCGAGCTTTGTCTAGACTATGTTCACAGATTGCAGACTTAGTGTAGCGACGGTGTTTAAAGTCAGCTATATGTTCTTTAACGCGAGTTTTAATTGATCTTTTGGTTTGGCCTATATAAGAGAGGCCACAATCACAATCAAGCTTGTATACTCCTGCATCTTGTAAGGGTATATGACACTTGACAGATGGTAAGAATTGACCTATCTTTTTAGGCGGCTTGAAATAAGTTTTTATAGAAGCTCGCTTTAGGATGAAGCCAATCTTGTCAGTGACGCCTTTCATAAACGGTAGCACAGCAGGTACTCGCTCGACGGTGGCTGGTTTCACACGTTCACTGTGACGGAGACGCGGTACCCGAAGCTTGTTGTCACGCAGTACTTGCTTGACATGTTGAAGTTCGGTCTCCAGGTGCTGCTCATCACAGATCCCTTGTGCTCTCTGTAACAAAGATTTACCCACGGTAGCTAACTGTGTTGGATGGTGGTGTGATTCGCCGTTTAAATACCTATCCGTATGGGTATGTTTCCTATACACTGTGTGGCTTAAGGTGTTATTGGGATTACGGATAACTAATACATCTAAGAAAGCTAAAGAATTATTTGCCTCCAATTCCATTGTGAATTGAATTTTAGTATTGATGGAATTGAGATGGTTTAAGAATATGGTTACTTTATCAGATGGCAATATTGTGAAAGTATCATCTACATACCGCTTGTAGAACCTGGGTGTTATTGGTGAGGTATGCAGAGCAGTCTCCTCGAAGTCCTCCATGAATATGTCGGCAACAACGGGGGATACTGGTGAGCCCATAGCTACGCCATCTACTTGCTGGTAGAACTGGTTATTCCACAACATGTAGCCAGATGTCAGGCAATGTTTTAGAAGTTCAGCATATTCTATTGGCATGTCATTCTCTCTTAGCTTTCTTGATACAATATTAATGCAATCTTCCACCGGTAAGCATGTAAAGAGTGATTGCACATCAAAACTAACCATAGTTTCATTGTTGCTGAGATGTAGGTGTTTGATCTCATTAACAAAGTGGTATGAATCCCGTGTATGTGCTCTGGTTTGTCCACGCAGCGGCGAAAGTACATGGGCAACATGTTTAGCCAGTCTGTAGGTTGGTGAGTCGATCTGGCTTACAATTGGACGTAGTGGAGCATTAGCCTTGTGTATTTTTGGCAGCCCATACAGTTTAGGTGGCTTTGGACAAGAAGGAATCAATGATTTGACGTCTAGATTCAATGAACTGGAGTGCTTCTTTATAAGGTCACTGGTGATTTTCAAGACCTTGTTAGTTGGATCGGCTTTGAGATCTGTGTAAGTGCTTTCATCCAATAATAGTTGTTGAATTTTATCATTGTAATCTGACGTGTCCATCACAACCGTTGCATTACCTTTATCCGCACGAAGAACCGTTAATTCTCGTCTGTTGCGTAGGTTTATTAACGCTTTGTATTGTTCGCGAGGAAGATTTAGTTTCGGCACAGAACTTCGTCGTAATGCTGACGATACATCTTGTCTGATGGCCTCCGAATCTTCCTTCTTTATATTATTTATCGACAGACAATGTTCAACGTTACAAATTATTTCTTCGAACGGGATTTTGCGAGGTGTAACAGCGAAATTTAATCCCTTTTCCAAAACTTTTATTGTGTTATTGTCTAAATGACATTTTGACAGATTGACAACTGCGCGTGAGCTGTCATTGTCTGTGGTCTTCGTTTCGTTATTTTTGACATTTGATTTGCTGTTTAACTTTTCGAATTTTAAAATTTGTTGTTTTTTGCATTTATTGTATTGAGATATTTCGCGCTTATTTAAAGTTTCTATGCAATTATCGAAATCAAATGTCGTTAAAATTATCTTTAACGCGGCGGTCAAGCATCCAATGTCTTTTTCACAAGCTGCTAGATCGGAACGATTTTGATGAATCACCGTCCGTAATAACTTTTTACTCGCCTGGTTTAAGATTTTTGCGCTCCCTCGGATGTCGTTTTTTGGTGAAATCTTGACACACGTAGGGATGAGATCTTGGTCTCTGCATCTCTTCAAGAAATTTAATGATGTTATAAATCTTGCGCGCTTTGTCATAAGAGCTTCCAGGCGGCGAATTTTGTTTGCAGTTTCCAGTCCGTACTGGTTCACATATTGTTTTCTAATGTTTGCGCGAATTTCACTCATTATAATGAAACAATTTTTTACGGATTTTATCGCGGTTTATTAAGATTTTTACAAGCCCGACGTTTCGGATACTTTACAGCAACCATGGTCACGGGAGGACTGAGGTGACAGATGTCCTAATGTTACAAAGTTATTTGAAACTACCCTATGATACATCATTATTTTAATAAGTCCTCTCTACGCAGAAAGTGCTAACTGCATCTTTAATCTGTGGCATATTATGCTTGGTTTTTGATTTAATTATTTTAATAATGGGATCCCAAGCAGGTGGTAAGAGCCAGCCATCTTCTCTATTGAAATTTGGATGTTTTTTAATTTCAATAGCCTCGCGAATCATCCTTGGTTGGAATCGGTGTTCTTTTGCGAGTATCTGTGGTTTATCAAATCTAATATAATGGCGAGCTTTGTCTAGACTATGTTCACAGATTGCAGACTTAGTGTAGCGACGGTGTTTTAAGTCAGCTATTTGTTCTTTAACGCGAGTTTTAATTGATCTTTTGGTTTGGCCTATATAAGAGAGGCCACAATCACAATCAAGCTTGTATACTCCTGCATCTTGTAAGGGTATATGACACTTGACAGATGGTAAGAATTGACCTATCTTTTTAGGCGGCTTGAAATAAGTTTTTATAGAAGCTCGCTTTAGGATGAAGCCAATCTTGTCAGTGACGCCTTTCATAAACGGTAGCACAGCAGGTACTCGCTCGACGGTGGCTGGTTTCACACGTTCACTGTGACGGAGACGCGGTACCCGAAGCTTGTTGTCACGCAGTACTTGCTTGACATGTTGAAGTTCGGTCTCCAGGTGCTGCTCATCACAGATCCCTTGTGCTCTCTGTAACAAAGATTTACCCACGGTAGCTAACTGTGTTGGATGGTGGTGTGATTCGCCGTTTAAATACCTATCCGTATGGGTATGTTTCCTATACACTGTGTGGCTTAAGGTGTTATTGGGATTACGGATAACTAATACATCTAAGAAAGCTAAATAATTATTTGCCTCCAATTCCATTGTGAATTGAATTTTAGTATTGATGGAATTGAGATGGTTTAAGAATATGGTTACTTTATCAGATGGCAATATTGTGAAAGTATCATCTACATACCGCTTGTAGAACCTGGGTGTTATTGGTGAGGTATGCAGAGCAGTCTCCTCGAAGTCCTCCATGAATATGTCGGCAACAACGGGGGATACTGGTGAGCCCATAGCTACGCCATCTACTTGCTGGTAGAACTGGTTATTCCACAACATGTAGCCAGATGTCAGGCAATGTTTTAGAAGTTCAGCATATTCTATTGGCATGTCATTCTCTCTTAGCTTTCTTGATACAATATTAATGCAATCTTCCACCGGTAAGCATGTAAAGAGTGATTGCACATCAAAACTAACCATAGTTTCATTGTTGCTGAGATGTAGGTGTTTGATCTCATTAACAAATTAACGAATCTAGACGTCAAATCATTGATTCCTTCTTGTCCAAAGCCACCTAAACTGTATGGGCTGCCAAAAATACACAAGGCTAATGCTCCACTACGTCCAATTGTAAGCCAGATCGACTCACCAACCTACAGACTGGCTAAACATGTTGCCCATGTACTTTCGCCGCTGCGTGGACAAACCAGAGCACATACACGGGATTCATACCACTTTGTTAATGAGATCAAACACCTACATCTCAGCAACAATGAAACTATGGTTAGTTTTGATGTGCAATCACTCTTTACATGCTTACCGGTGGAAGATTGCATTAATATTGTATCAAGAAAGCTAAGAGAGAATGACATGCCAATAGAATATGCTGAACTTCTAAAACATTGCCTGACATCTGGCTACATGTTGTGGAATAACCAGTTCTACCAGCAAGTAGATGGCGTAGCTATGGGCTCACCAGTATCCCCCGTTGTTGCCGACATATTCATGGAGGACTTCGAGGAGACTGCTCTGCATACCTCACCAATAACACCCAGGTTCTACAAGCGGTATGTAGATGATACTTTCACAATATTGCCATCTGATAAAGTAACCATATTCTTAAACCATCTCAATTCCATCAATACTAAAATTCAATTCACAATGGAATTGGAGGCAAATAATTATTTAGCTTTCTTAGATGTATTAGTTATCCGTAATCCCAATAACACCTTAAGCCACACAGTGTATAGGAAACATACCCATACGGATAGGTATTTAAACGGCGAATCACACCACCATCCAACACAGTTAGCTACCGTGGGTAAATCTTTGTTACAGAGAGCACAAGGGATCTGTGATGAGCAGCACCTGGAGACCGAACTTCAACATGTCAAGCAAGTACTGCGTGACAACAAGCTTCGGGTACCGCGTCTCCGTCACAGTGAACGTGTGAAACCAGCCACCGTCGAGCGAGTACCTGCTGTGCTACCGTTTATGAAAGGCGTCACTGACAAGATTGGCTTCATCCTAAAGCGAGCTTCTATAAAAACTTATTTCAAGCCGCCTAAAAAGATAGGTCAATTCTTACCATCTGTCAAGTGTCATATACCCTTACAAGATGCAGGAGTATACAAGCTTGATTGTGATTGTGGCCTCTCTTATATAGGCCAAACCAAAAGATCAATTAAAACTCGCGTTAAAGAACATATAGCTGACTTAAAACACCGTCGCTACACTAAGTCTGCAATCTGTGAACATAGTCTAGACAAAGCTCGCCATTATATTAGATTTGATAAACCACAGATACTCGCAAAAGAACACCGATTCCAACCAAGGATGATCCGCGAGGCTATTGAAATTAAAAAACATCCAAATTTCAATAGAGAAGATGGCTGGCTCTTACCACCTGCTTGGGATCCCATTATTAAAATAATTAAATCAAAAACCAAGCATAATATGCCACAGATTAAAGATGCAGTTAGCACTTTCTGCGTAGAGAGGACTTATTAAAATAATGATGTATCATAGGGTAGTTTCAAATAACTTTGTAACATTAGGACATCTGTCACCTCAGTCCTCCCGTGACCATGGTTGCTGTAAAGTATCCGAAACGTCGGGCTTGTAAAAATCTTAATAAACCGCGATAAAATCCGTAAAAAATTGTTTCATTATAATGAGTGAAATTCGCGCAAACATTAGAAAACAATTATAACTTTCTTACAAACATTAAGACACTTACTCCAGAGTTGTAATTATTATATTACAATTTTATATGATTTTTTTTTTTTTTCGGAAGGGCTAGACTTTTCGGCCTGATGGCCTTTAAGCTCAATCGGTACAGTAAGTGAGCAGATGGCTCACTTAAGAAATATTCGAAAGGGGGACGCCCCCCTCCGCGCCCCGCAGGGGGCGCGGTTCATCGCGCGCGCTGCTCGGGAGAGCATCATTTGGACTAGTCAAATCCGATACGGTCGACGAATCTTTTACGGTTGAATTTAACCTATCATCATGAGGGCCGGCCCTCATCCCTCCCTCTGGAGATAGAGGTGGGTCATGCGCGGTGCCCAAGCAATCTAGCGGTAGCGTAGTGCTAGCGCTGTTTGCGCGGTCTGGGTTTGTGTCTACTCTTATCGGATTCGAACCTAAGCTTCCGCGATCGATCCGGATCGATGTGGTTTCCATGTGTAGGGTTCGACGTCGCTTACGACCCCGAGGCCCAAGCGGTGTGCAGGTGTACCTAGCACCGTTTGTGTGTCTGTGTATGCTGTGACGTTCGCGTCGCGCTTTTGCGTCGCGCATTAGTAGCTGAGAGATTTCGTCAGCTGGATCTGTTAAAACATGCTTAGGTAACCTATGTCTAATTGGAACTGAGCTATCTGGGGAATAGTTTGCCGCGCTCACGATGAGCGGGTTTGGGTGAAGGAGTGCCTTTTCAAAGTGACGTTCTGACGTCATTTTGAAGTGGCCATCCGCGACTACCTTTCGGGCCGGCATTTTAGATATAGAGTAGAGGGCACTCTGTCCTCTCGGAGACCTCTGAGGGTCGGAGTCCCACAGGGCTCCGTGCTGTCTCCGACCTTGTACAACTTGTATACCTCCGACATCCCCGAACACCCGGCGGTTAAACGGGCTCTCTTTGCAGACGATACCGCTCTGTATATCACCCACCCCTCAGCCGCAAGGGCTTCCACCATCCTCCAGCGTGCCGTCACCGAGCTGGGTGAATGGTTCGCAAAATGGAGGATTGATATAAACCCAGAAAAAAGTGCCTCCATAAAATTCTCACGTAGGAGGGTCACAAACAGACGACCTTATCGTACCATGAAACCGATAAGGTTAAACAATATAGAAATACCCAGAGTAGATCAGGTAAAATACCTGGGGGTCACCCTTGACAGGTCGATGTCATTTAGACCACACATAGAGTCAGTCACCAAAAAGGCCAAATTCGTCTTGAGCCGTTTATATTTCTTAATTAACAAAAACAGCAAAATGCCCCTCAGGCATAAGCTTACCCTGTATAAAACTTGTATCCGACCCATTATGTCATACTCTTGTGTCGCATTCGCGCATGTGCCACAAAGTCGACTTAATGCACTACAAATAGTTCTCCAATTTCTGAGCAAGTACTTTCAGTATAGTTGTCTTTATCTATTCTGCACCATTTAGCAATGGTTTGGCATAACACTTTTCATACTCTTTGATCACCTCTGAATCTTGTAGTCGTTTGACTTTTAATTCCTTTCGCTTACGCTTCAGTTTCCAGGTTTGGTCTGAGATTAGGTATATCATTCCTATTCTTCTGTATATTGACTAAGGTGTCACTGATTAGCAGACGTCATTATAGTTACTTTTGGAGTCGGTGTCGTATTTGTTGCTGTACCCTACCTACCTTGGCTGACACCAACACCAAAAGAAACAATAATGACGTGGTAAACGCAAAGTTTGTACATTTAAGTAGAAGATTAAGTTGATTATAAGTTGTAAGCACAAAAATTAAAGAAACACAGTTATTTTATTACTTTTTAGTTTAGTATTTTTGAAGTCGGTTTTAATTTTTTGTAAAATTATTTTATAAAATATATGGAGTATTTTCCCAACAAAACTTATTATAAATGTAAAATTTTGATTATATGTCTGTCAGTTACTTTCCGTTCAATAGCATCATCATAAACGTACCCTCAACGTACCAAATTCTCTAAAGCCGTTCAGTCTGATGGAGGGGCTATAAACGTACTTACCTACATACATTCACACGAATAACATTACCCTCCTTTCTTTTGGGACAGTCGGTTAAAAATAAATCTGTTTGATTAACTAATAGAAGCAAAACTCAAAAAAATATCCGGTAAAAATTACCGGTATCAAAATTAACTGCTCCATATAGATCCTGATTCCGTGTCATGGTATTTTATAATATTCAAAAAAAAAATAGTTAACTTAAAAATAATATACGAGTACTTACTTTTTTATAAATCTCTTTTTGACAGATCTCCTTCTCGATATTAAAATTGAGATCTTATTATTCGTTTTATATTTTTGTTTGATTTTTTTAAACACAAAAAAAAATTGACACAGATCCGACCGTGAAAGTGGCCAAACGGCGACTGGCGGCAGGCGGGGACGCGGGCGGCACGGTATTGCATCGGACCGCCCGAAACAGTTGTTATTTTTATGTTATTATAAGTTTTTGTATCTAAAAAGGGAACTAAATTTGAATAAACATAGACTATGTAGCTTAAAAAGAAGAAACTTATGGTATACATTTCAAATTTAAAAGAAATATTTTTTTTCCTAAAAATGTATACAGGCTTTGCTTCAATTTATGTTTGGTATTTTTTATGATCGAGTCAAGTTAGTCTAATCGTGTAATGTACATACAAGGGCCCTAGGTCATATCCTTAAATATAACATATCTTTTTTTCAGGCCGATAAATTACGCGGGAATAATTTTCCTCATTTTTTTGCCAAGCGCTTCTCACTGTTTATTTGCCAATATACCGCCTTAAGTCTATTTTCTTAATATACCCTGTTTGCTCACTGTGTCACAGATAATATGTTTAATTCGCGCCAAAAAAATATTGAAATATTTAACCTTCCGTGTTAAATATTTCAATAAATTTTTTTGCGCGTTAGGGAAAAATAATGATTTTACGATGCGCGCGCACACCGAAAAACCGACACCCTGAAGTTAGCTATAGTCGACATTTTTTTATATATCAATTTTCACATAATGACAGTATAGACGTCAGAAGAAGATATAGTTTTTAACTACACAATAAGCAAAAAAGGTTACAGTGGTACTATGTATTTGTATAACTTCTAACGCGTGTACATTAGTGGTGTACACACACACTTTTTTAAATTAATCTTGTTTTTATGGTATGTAAAAATAACATGATATGTACCTAAATCTACAGTGCACACACCAGAACTTCCCAAAACCAGATAAAATTTTAATTTAGATAACCTACTAACATAGTTTTTATGATTATATTCTTACTAACACTGGGTATTTCCTGATCCTGAAAAAAAAAATTTAATAAGCTATTGCATAGCTTATATCGCGGCTTTAAGCGCGGCAACCGAATCAAGAAATTCCGTAACGAAAATGAACCTAACACCCCCCACTCCGACCGGCATTTGGCATTTCCGAGCGGTGCGGCATTGAAAGCCGTGCTTCGTCTAACGTCGTTTCAGTTCGGCAGACTTCGGTACGGTGTTTATTTCCGTGTGACTAGACGTATGCGTGTAAACTAGCTGCTAACTACTCATAACTGATTCTATCTCTTTTAGACACAATGCTAGGTGAGACAGCGTGCTTTTTGGCCGCGTCCACGAGTGAGTTCGAGCGACTAGTTGAACCTTAACGTGTATGTATATGGTGCGACTGTACGAAGCTCGCACGGATCGAGGCGAGCTGCTCCGAGTCCGGTCGAATACGTAAGCAGCTGTTTGTGAAAAAGTATATAGGTATATAGCTATCTATCATCTATGTACAACAGTGAATAGCTGTACGCGTAAAATTTGCGTATAAAGTGTTTTCAATATGAATAAACCAAGTGCATTTATTAATGAAGAAAATGATGAAAAAATAGTGAAAGAAAATGAGTGAGTACTCTATATACATACATTTTATTATTATCACAGTGCTTTTTTTTTGTAGATTTATATACCGGGTGTATTTGGAACGCTTGCGAAAACGAAGAGGTATGATAGTGTTGGCATAGCCTGACATGATACAAGTGAAAAAACGCGTTTTCTTTTTTTTTGGCTGCCTTTTTTTTGTATAATCCGGTTTAGTAAACATGATGTTACAGGAATTTGATGATAATGCTTTAAAATAATGGTTTTTTGAAAAAAACAGCAATGTAATTGGTTTATGGTTCACGCCGGCTAGCGGACTGAATCAGCTGATAGCGTTCGCCGCATGCACGAGGTCAATGAACGCGTCTTCAGTGCGCCCGCTAGTCGCGCGTCTCGCGGTTAGCATGAGCGCATAGTGTGTATACATACATTGCAGGTTTGCAAAATACAAAAGTCCTAAAATTTTCTTTAAAAAACGTTTCTGAGATAAATGGTTTATGCATTATATAGTACATAAATAGTATATTATTAGGGTTTAATCTTCGCAAGCGTTCCAAATACACTCGGTATATATACACATACAGTAATACCCCGCTTTACGCGACCCCGTTATGCGCGGTTTCACTATAACGCGAATTTCAACTATAGTGCATAATGTAGTCTGTCATCAACTTCTATACAGATAAATAAAATTGGAGTGTCTGTTTGTAATATTAAAATAACCGCTTTTTACTAAATGCATATGGACGTATACACGGTACATATACCAAAATAGCATTTTTTTCAATTTTTATCTCTCTGTGTGTCTGTTTGTTCCGGCTAATCTCTGAAACGGCTGGGCCAATTTTGACGGGACTTTCACTGACGGATAGCTGATGTTATAAGGAGTAACTTAGTCTATAAAAATAATCATCATCAATCCGTATACAGTTGTAAACCTAAGTTAACGCGGGCGAAGCTGTGGGCAACAGCTAGTTAATATGATTATATACATATGTATAATTATATAGTATATTAGCTGTTGCCCGCAGCTTCGCCCGCGTTAACTTTTAAAATTTGAGGGGTTGACCACCCTTATCACTTAGGGGTATGAAAAATAGATAGTAGCCGATTCTCAGACCTACTGAATACGCATATAAAATTTTGTATAGATCGGTAAAGCCGTTTCGGAGGAGTACGGTAACTAACATTGTGACACAATTTTATATATTAGACTAGTGGCCCCGACAGACGTTGTCCTGTACAAAATATTTATTTTTGTGAATCTAAACCATTCTCGAATCCACTTGAACACACCCAAAAAAATAATCAAGATCGGTCCAGCCGCTTAGGAGGAGTTCAGTGACATACGTACAGAAGAATTATATATATAAAGATATAAAAAATTCTTGCCTTTTTTTATTTCAATAGCGAATCAACTAAACCATCGACTACTGAGGTACAAACTATAACATCAAGGAAAAAGACAAATGCACAAAAATGTAGAGAATATCGTGAGAGAAAGAAATTACAAAATACAATGGTACAAAACATAACTGCAGAGAGATCAGATGAATGTAGTGAGACTGGTCAATTACCAGCTAAAAAACCTAAAACTAATGCAGAAAGAAGAAAAAAATATTATGAGGCGCAGAAATTAAAGAAACAAGGAAGTAAAAAAATACCTAAAACTCGTAAACAAATAAATAAAGAATATTACGATAGGAAAAAAAAAATTCAGGCTTTTTTAAACACTTTAAATCATCATTCAGATGCGTAAGTATGATTTTTTTTATCTTATAACTTAAAAAAAAAGTGTATGTGTGTCAGCTCCGACGCACGATTGGAGTCACTCCTTACGAACGATAATTATGATATAATATACCGAGTATAAAAAAGGGTAAATGAACGCATCTGCTAAAATTATACGAGAAACAAACTTATATCTGTAATTATTCGGATTATTTATATTGAAGTAATATAAAGCGTATGTTTTCAGTGTAGTTTCTGTTCAGTAGTTTTAAGTGAAAGAGGAACAAACATTTATGCAAGATGTATATACCTATATACACACATTTAATATTGGTAGGAAGTAGGATAATGGACAAAGATCAATTTTATGTTTTATTTCATAAATATATAAAACCTACCGGTGGGAGGGAAGCGCTGTGCCGCGCTCCCGGCTGCATGGGTACCACCATCTTGCTTGTTTCTCCCGTGAAACAGCTTTGCTGTGTTTCGGAGAGAAGGGCAAGACAGGCAGTGTAATTACTGGCACCGAGACTTAACATCTTATGTCTCAGGATCAGGTAAACTAGTTTATGTTCATGGGCGACGTCGACCACTTTCCATCAGGTGGCACGTTTGCCAGTTTGCCTATCCAACTAATATAAAAAAAACAGTCGCTAAACGCTTTCCGCTTCATCCGTACCGTCGACTCGTCGAGACTCGTGACGTCACAGAGCAAATGCTCTGCGCGCATTTTAAAATTTATTCGGGATTCAGTAGAAGTTTTAGTTTTCAAGTTATCGAAATAATTCTTTCATCATATCTATCTATACTTATAATAAAACTGTAGAGAGGTCAATTCTGTACATTGAATATACAAATATAATATATAATAATTATATAATATAAAATAATATAATATTCAAAATAAATCATTGGAGGATGAATGGTGATCGATACTGATGCCAAAAATGCAATCAGTAAATTTTTTGTCTGTCTGTCTGTATATGCACGCATGGGTCAAAAACCACTGAAGGGATTTTAACCAAACTTGATACGATTGTAGTCCATACTCCTGGGCAGGTTATAGGCTATATAACATAACGCTAAGACACATAGGAGCTGAGAAGTGACGATAAATTTGAAGCAAGTCGGATGAAAATGCGCTTTCGAGCTGTTATCGTCGCATACGTTGATCATACACCAAAAGTATCTATTACAAAGATGATGGTCTTCAAAAGATCTACAAAAAAGTCTTCAATAGTATATACCTATCTTTTATAAATTAGCCACAATAATGTGTTTAATCGTTAGCATTTCTTCAAATTGTATTAAATGCATAAATATAATATTGTATTTCACATAGATATATCTTTATCAAACTCCCATATTCAAAAAGTACACTTTAATATCTACTTTATAAAAAAAAATATTATAGAAATCGGTTTATAAACACACAAGATATAGATGAAATAAAAGTTTCAAATCTCGCCGCGCCAGTATGGGTACGGCTATACGGTTGATTTTTGTTTAACGCGTGAAACGGCCATCCGCTGCATCTATAAAAAGGCGAGGGCACTCACGCGCTGACTTCACCAGTGTTACCAACCCTACTGTTTTAACAGTAGATTTGCTGTTTTCACATTGATGTCCCTGTTTTCTGTTTCATTCCAAATTTTTACTGTTTTTCAATTAGCGTTCTTCAGCGCCACCTATTACACTATGCAATCATTTGCTATGTAATAAAATGCGATATAAATTAATATTTTTTACGTTTTGAAGTGAATTCGGACATTTTCTAGCTTATCAATCATCAAAATATCGAATAAAGAAACGCCGAACCGTAGAGTAATAAAATACTTTGCGCTGAACATAAAATAGCCACAGAATAAACCATGTCGTTTGACTGTGACATAGCCTGTCGGTGTTGCCAGTCCGAAGAAAAACGGCCCAATTTTAAGAAATGGCCCTCTCGTCTATTCACCAAATAATCAAATGTTGTTTTTGTCTATGGTAAAGTACAAAAATTGGGCTGTTCTTCAATCTTCATACGACCACCTAGAAGCCATACCCAAAAGACGTTTTATAAAATATGCTATAGTGAATAATTATCGATACCTTTTCGTTTCACCTCTTCAATTGTTTATTGTTTAATTATATGAGCAAAAGTATGATGAAATCTGCCTTTTTACTTTACCTACTGTTTTCTACTGGTTTATTTTTGGCGAGTATCTGTTTGTTAGTCTTTTGGGGTTGGCAACACTGGACTTCACTCACATTGTCACTCTTAAAGCGCACGGACGTGGTTCTTAATGACTTCTCGCAATAAGCGCGCTGCAGATTTTAAAAATACATAGATACATAGTTTTTAGATATAAGTTTAAAGTAGGTATTAGATAATAATTTCTAATAATATTGATGCATACCATTGAAAAATAGATCTTTCGAGAAAGAAAAGTAATGTGT
This sequence comes from Helleia helle, assembly GCA_963853865.1. NCBI lineage: Eukaryota > Metazoa > Arthropoda > Insecta > Lepidoptera > Lycaenidae > Helleia > Helleia helle. Next base: position 3,410,624 of record OY971437.1, read on the forward strand.
CATTTATTTTCATTAAATGTAAATTATTTGATTGAAAAAGTATCTTGCGTTTTCTTGACCCAAAAATGATTTTAAGTTTACAAAAAAAAAACATCTCAGTTTTGTGACTTTAAAATAATTTTTGATCTGAATGATATTAAGTTCTATTTAAAGTATTTGCCAAGTACCTGCAGAAGTCAATTGATTTATAAAATATATAAAAGGGCTTATAAAAACTTTTTTACATAATACACTCAATATTTAAATAATATTTATATTTATACATCTATACAGATAAATAAAATTGGAGTGTCTGTTTGAAATATTAAAATAACCGGTTTTTACTAAATGCATATGGATGTATACGCGATTCATATACCAAAATAGCAATTTTTGTCTGTCTGTCTGTCGGTCTGTTTGTTCCGGCTAATTTCGGAAACGGCTGGGCCGATTTTGACGGGACTTTCACTGGCAGATAGCTGATGTTCTAAGGAGTAACTTAGGCTATAAAAATAATCATCATCAATCCGTATACGGCTGTAAATCTAAGTTAACGCGGGCGAACCTGCGGGTAACAGCTATTATAATATTATAATAGTATATTATAATTTCTTTGCCTTACAATTTATATAAGATTTTTTTATTTTTGTAAAAATTGAAACTTCCTTATTGGCCACCGGAAACTCACAAACCGCACGAAACGCGAAGCATAGCTGTCACAGGTCACTTGACACCGGTATTATACCTCGTTAGAAATGTATCTACATTGCTTCGTGTGGTTATAGCTGATAGAAGAGTATCGTATTACAAAAAGAAATGTATTACGTAATGATAATACGAATAATAATTTATTCCTCTCTTATTTTTAGTGGTTTCGTCCGCATGTGTTGGGACTCGCGAGCTAGTGATGTGCTTGCTAAATGACAATATTATGTACCGTACCGTAGTACCACAATCTAATCCAAATGCCCATTTTACACAAAGAGATAAAATTCTATACATTATTAATAATTGCTTGTAGTTTATGTGAATATATAATCGTATTTATTTATTTTAGATTCCCGCATGATGCAGATACAAAAGATAAGTGGATATCTGCCACGGGTAAACTAAACTGGTTCCCGACGAGTCATTCGGTGCATTTTACGAAAGAAGACTTCAAGAAAACAACTAAAGTACGGTCTCTAATAGAAACTGCAGTGCCTACAGATAACACATGGAAACTGATCTATGTAGTAAGTTTAGATTTATATCATTTTATTCAATAAGAAAATAGAAAACAGACTCGTTTGTGATAGGTCAACGATAACTGTTAATGCAGTGTAGAGGGTATAATGTCACGTACGTATACATTTTTAACTGTATAGTCTGTTCCAGGGGGGTGACACTTGCATAGTAATTGCATTTTAGATAGATGATAGCGTCTTCTACTGTCTACTACTGTCCTCAGTTTATTCTTACAGATGGGACTAAAACCTTGGATATTTGGAAAAGTAGATGATTTATAGTTATTGAATCACAATCTGATAATTATGATATTTTATCTATAAAGCGGATAATTAAGAGAATACAAAGAGTTATGTTTTGACGTGACAACGTCTTATAATTCGATGGAGCCGGCTGCAAGAACGAAAAAACATGACGTATGAGGCGTTACCTCGCTCTGAGGCGTTCCATTTTCTTATGACGTTGTCACGTTCAACTATCGTCAGTAAACCGACTTTACAGACAACCGATTTTTTAAAATAATAATGGTCATCTTATTTTTTGTGCGAAGAACAGAATTCTTGATTTCCATTACAGTGGCAACATCGGTCGTCAGTACAAAATGACGACTTGTTGTATTGCTGTGTAATCTTGTATATTTATTTTATTATATGTATCTTACTGACTATTATAAACGTTGAAGTTGGAATTTGAATCTTTTTTAATTAACACCATTTCACCAACCTACGATTCATGTTCATGAATATAACTGTTTAAGTTTCATGAAATTTAAATCCTTTACATTCCTATCTAGAAACTTATTATAATTTATACGTATATACACAGAGGTTAGCTCTGGGGCGAAAATACAGGAGCTAGCATTCAAAATTGGTTGTACTTTTATTCCTTGAGAGGGCTCTCTTTTTTCCTGTATGTTTATTTTACTCTTTGGTCTGTACTCTGTTCGTGGTACCTGTACCTATAACTGTGCAGACGCGCTCATAATATTTTATCCGGATCGTTATTGTTCCGTGACCTAAGTGTGTTCTTTGGACTGTTGGTGCATTCATTGTGAATTGGACTCTGTGATCGATAGCTTTCTGACGAATTGGCGTTTTTGTACATCTGTAAGAAGTGGACAAACAATGGCGGACAGTTTTAATTCTGATTTTAATGCTCTTAAAAAATCGTCCTTTTCCTAGTACCGAAAAACTATGATATGGTATATGGATCAGTCCAGGAGAAATGCAACCCCTTCCGCTACATACAATGATATTTCAAAAGCTATTGATTCTTCCGTCGGAATCTATAAGGCTTTAGTTTGTAGAATTGTGAAAGAAAAAATAACAATGATGGTATTTTGAAATTTCCCAAGAAAACGAAACTGCGTATGAAGATAGTTGACAAGGTTGATGATTTTACTAAATGTGCCATTAGAAGTATAGTTCATAATTTTTCTCCCGTAATGAAATTCCTACATTAGACAAAATTTTGAAGAAAATCAGCGATGATGGCACTTTGGGGACATTCCAACGAAGCACACTGCATACAATACTAAAAAACATTGGTTTCAAATTTAATAAACGAGGCAAAAACAGCTTACCACTGGATCATGATGCAGTGAGTTGTAATTACTACGTAAGCTAGTAATATAGTTCAATGTCGTGATGACATATTCTTTTGGCGGAGAAGTTCTGTAAATATTTTATTCCTCTTGTTATATTTTTTCCTCACATTAAATACAATATTTCAATAAAAGCTGTTTTATTTTAAGGCTTAAGGAACTTTCTACTAGCCTTATTTTGCACTGAATTATTATATTACGTCGTGGGAAGAAGCCTACTTTAATCAAAAGTAGCGCAGTGTGTACGAGCACCCACCATCGTTCAGGCCTTGATGTGGCGGTGGGGCTCAGTAGCCTAGGGTGAGCCCAGCACTTTGGGCGAAGCTAATTGAGCCGAGGGGCTCATTGTACCCCTCTTGTAGGAAGAGGGGACAAAAGAGCAGGGGGCAAGGGGCGAGGACGGAAACCTCACCCCATTGTACTATCCTGACGTTGGGAGGAGTTCTTCTGTGGTGCGAGACAACCCCCTGGTGGCACTCGCCGGGTTTTAGTGGGTAGAGCTGCGTCCACTTACCAGCTATCTTGCGTAGCGAGTCCCACATACCCGCCTGGGGAGACCCACTCTCCCGCGGGATGCCTTAGAGAATTTACCGGCGAATAAAGAAAAAAAAAGTGTGTACAAGCATTCAGAAGGCTTTACGCCCACTGTCTTTTTTGTCTTTTTCATTTGTATGGTATTAGTAACAGAAAGAGCGCTATATTAACTTGTCTCCGTGAATTGAGTATCGTATAACTTAATTTTTTTTAACAATTTGATGTTTTAGGACGCCTCAGCGCCGCCGGAGTTCCAGTCCTCTGAAAGCGGGTCCTCATCTCTAATCCAGGTACGTAAATATTCCTCATTCACCATCAATCATTGTAATTCTAGAAAACTCTTCGATGTTTTTGAGAGTCCTATTACTAATCGTAAACGCTCGGTGGCAAGCAAGCCCTCCACTAGAACTATTTAAAACGGGATATTTACCATATTTCTGACTTTAGTTTCAAGGATATTTTGACACTATCTACGAATGTCTTGTACCCTGACTAAACTGCGGGTAGATGATAGATCTTGACGGTGTTACTAGTATCCGTATCGTACATAATATCGAAATATGCTCCTGCATTGCTGCATTGCACCCGAATTGGGCCGACACGACCGGAGTACCTCTCGCTCACATAATACCGTCGTAAAGAAAAAAAAAAAGCGAGAGGCATTAAATTAAACTACATATACTACACATGCTTACGGTTAATCCGAAACTATAAAAAAATAGTTTGAGAGCAATAAAAAAAAAGTTTTTCAAAGAACTTAATTACGTGAATAGTCAAAGTAAAACGTAAAAACTCTTTGTAAACCTTTGTAAAACGTCCTTCTAATCTAAAAGGCAACGTCGCACAGCACGTTGCGTCTCACCGGGTCGAACAAACCGGAGCGGCTTTACAAGTTTAAAAATATCCTGTGACTAAACTATTGATTCTATTGGTCTAAGTATTGGTGTGTAGCCTGAAAATTGTACATAGTATACGTGGTTTAATTTAATGCCTCTCGCTTTTATCAACCTTGTATATAGGCCCATTTAAGGAGAGCAACGCATCTGCATAACCTCTGGTTGTGCGGATGTCTATAGGCGTTGGTAGTTAAGACATGTAAAAGGGATGTTAATTGTAATATTTGTCCACAGAAAGCGATGGAGCCCGAGGCTTCCCCTAGTGATCGTGGATCCACTTCTACTTCTTCCGTAAGTTGTTTATTTGTTCAAATTGTCTTGCTATACCCAAAACGGAAGAACAAAGCAGTTTTACTAATCCTAGCTGCTTCCGAAGCAATACGGGCATTTTAATTAGAATATGATCTAAAAATCGTTTAAGGGTTTACCTATATTCTGCCGTAAATACGATTTCCCGGGTTAGAAGTACATAGTATGTTCTGCCTTCTTCTGGAAATATTTTGTGTAAGATGCTGAAGTATTTCTAACGGAGTCGAAGTAATGGTTTGAAATGATGAATTATATTACTGGATGTTGAAACGCTAGTTTTTTTTAAGTGTAAACTTCTTTTAGCGTGGTACGCATATTTTTAGATGAGATAAACTCTCTGAACTCGCGTCACCGTACACGAAACGCTGGAGACGCAGTTTGACGTTTGATTTATTTATATAAAATTATGCAATATTTGTTTTGCAAATTGTGCTGCTTCTAAATTATGTCATGCGGCCATTTTATGCGCCGTTTTAATTGTACAGGTTGTCATAATCTTTAACAACCAGTATTATAGGTATTTGAAATTAATTCTTTTTTCACTTCTATCGGCAGTCCCTGTGACTGGTTGGGTTTTTTTTATATTATGTAATAACCGTTGGTATTGGTACACATTGGTATACTTCATCCTATTTCATTCGACGAAGCAGCTATTTAATTGGGAGAGTGTTACCATTTGTTTATCTCGACCAACATAAATAATTCTATGGTAAAGTTACTTGTTTTTAGTCACCATTAAAACTGCTTTAAACTATATTTACCATGTTTTATGTCAAGAATGGCGTATCGATATTGTGAAATCTTCGATCAAAAGTAGGTAGGTACCGTGTCACGTACAAAATCAAAGCTTAAGGTTACACAAGTCGCTCATCTTTCCATACAAACGCAGAACAGTAATTACTACAATGTTTGACGTTGACCATCAAAAACTAAGGATAATATAAATTGATCTCGTCGTTATCTATGTCTGTATGCAAAATCGTAAAAAAATTATACATTAAAAAAATACAAGCTTCTAAACTTTCATATTCCAACACTGTTTTTTTAGCCCAACTTTCGGCGAAAATAAATAGTGTACAGAGCACGAAAGCCCAATAATAAAGCCCGTACAGACACAGTTTAGTTATTTAAAAGTTAAAATAAATTTATTTTAAAAAGATACATTTAATGGTTTTTCTATAATAACTGTTTTCCTAATAGGACATTTTCGGAATGAATCATTGTACATTTCATTCTAGCACACATGTTCGCGCACTATGTCAGGTGTGATAGCAATCATTTTGTTAGAGTTCGCGCCGCCGACTAGTTCAACCTTAAAACTATTCAAGGGATAAAAATGTTTTAAAACAGTTTTAAGTTCAACCTAATTACAACCATGAAGCCTAGTAATAAAGTCACAAATATTCAAAATATTATCTAATACTTACGATCTTTCGTCATATAAAAATGAACAAACCAATAAAATTCAATGAATTACTCCTTTCACTTCGAAGTAAAAAGACATAAGTTTAACCACAAAATTTTGTGGTTTAACATTTACTGCCTTATAAATAAAAGTAGACAAGAGAAAGATTAACTCTATTCCAAGGTATAAATTTAAATTCCGTTTTAATAAACATGGCGTAAGAAGAAGTAAACTAATCCGAATTTACACTCGGAATAAAAGTTATTCCCTGTCACCTAATATATGTGAGGTCACAAGGTAATAATATAAATAGGTACGTCACAAGCGCGCCGAAAATGAGCTGCCTAAAAAAAGACAATAATTGGTCTCGGCCTTTTGTCGTAACTGGTAATCACTCTCTCGATACGAAGACGGCACGCGTTTATTAATTTCACCATTCACCATCAATACAGCATTAAAATGCCGTTTTATGTTAAGCGTAAATGCACTAATTACGGAAGTAAAAAAACAAAATTTATGGAATTAAATACCACAGATACGGAATCATGTATTATTACAGCATTTTATTTCATTTAATTATTTCTCTAATAAAATAAATATGGCGCTATGACAGTAACAATAGCATTGCCATGACATGGCGTGTCGAAAGTAAGCCGATCCTAGCCGAGCGCGACTCGTGTGCCAGTCTGAAGTGCTATAGCTGTCTTTTTTACTCTTATGGTTTTAATAAAGCTATGTCTTTCATATTATCATTTATCAATGTAGTGAAACAAACTTTGAAATGTGTGTGTTGCAGATCTGTTCGGAACAGATTTTTTATTTTTTGGTTGATTTATGAGTGCATAACACATCTATACTTATAATATTATTGCTGTCACTACATGGTTTAAGGCACAGATATTGAGAAGGCTAGATACCACAAGCCGTTTGATACAGCGTGCCCGAAGTTTGTGAATAAAAGAAACTTCACGCGCCAGTACTTTAGTTCGTGTTCGATCGCGCAGGTGGCGAGTTGTGAATAAACATGCGGTATCTAGCCTACTCGATATGTGGTTTAAGGGTTATTACATGGCTCAAACCCGAGAAACACCCTATGTTCAAAGAAATTATTCGTTGAAACCATGAGCGTATTTATCATATAAAAAATATATGTTATATTTAAAATCGTAATAAATAAATTATATTGTTTAATTTTTTTGTGAATTTATCTCAATTTTGAAAAATAATTGCAGTAAATAGGGCTTTTTTCATTTAAATTGTATTTTCTCTCCGTAACGGCATAATATTCGGGCTTGAATTTCACACTGAAAAAATTGTAATGAGGTATATAACACTTTGTATTGTTTTTAATTTTTAATTTACTTTTATATTTTTAAATAATAAATAAAAACACGAAACTTCACTATAACTCCGCGGAAGCACCCCCGTAATGATCATGATGCACACTCGGGACGCGATAAATAAATCAGTGTCTCGACGACTCTAGTGACGAGTGGACTGTACGTGCCTTATTTTTTACGTATAAATTTGAAAATCTAGTAATTTTTAATGATTCTTCAATTAAACAATATTGTAAATAGTACAAATATAAATACTACGTAGAAACTAAGTTTGTAAATATATATTTACGGTAGTTTGTAAGTTTGTTTTGTTTTGAACTTATAGAGTAAGCCCGACTATGCCTAAATATAAAAACAAAAATAAAGTGAAGCGTGGCCGAGATCTACAAAATTATTGGTGAGTAATTTACGTATCTACATAGCTTCGCTATCCTTCTATGGCAGTTTTTGTTTTATCGCTTTTAGCTCTTGAGATCTTGAGAATTATTTTCAACAAAATAAATGAATAAATAATTGTTAATGGTGGTCCTGAAAATCGGTGTTGGGGTTAGAATATTATGTACTTGTACATACTATAACCCTAACTGAAGCCGAGGATTTACCTTTTTGTGAGACGCGCCGCTGCCCAAAACTTGCTCTTTCTTTTAATATTTTTTTTCTAGTTTTAACTGATTTTATTTTTGGGTTGTTATTATTAGTAGGTATTTTTGTAAGATGTGTTTTTTTTTAATGTATTGTTTGACTTGTTTACCTATGTTTAAATCATATAATATTATGATAGAAATATTTATGTGTAGTGCGGCATGTTTCACAAATAAAGTTATTATTATTATTAAAATTCTTCATACATCATCATCATCATCATCAGCAGCAGCATTTATACGTCCACTGCCGAACATAGGCTATATATTATATATTACTATATAATAGGTATTTCATATTCTTCATTCATCATCATCATCATCATCAATATTTATCCGTCCATTGCCGAACAAAGGCTTTATAATATATTATATTTCATATTCTTCTTTCATCGTCATCATCATCATCATCATCAACATTTACCCGACCACTACCGAAAATAGACTAGGTATATATTATACTAGCTGTTGGACGCAGCTTCGCCCACGTTAACTCACTTAACTCCTATTAGTCACAGCGTAATGTTATATAGCCTATAGCCTTCCTCGATAAATGGGCTATCTAACACTGAAAGAATATTTCATATCGGACCAGTCGTTCCTGAGATTAGCGCGTTAAAACAAACAAACAAACTCTTCAGCTTTATAATATTATTATAGATATTATATTTCATATTATGCTTCATTCATCATCATCATCAACATTTATCCGTCCACTGCCGAAAATAGACTATATATTGTATATATTATATATTAAACTATACTATATTTCATATTATACTTCATTCATCATCATCATCATCAACATTTATCCGTCCACTGCCGAAAATAGACTATATATTGTATATATTATATATTAAACTATATTATATTTCATATTATGCTTCATTCATCATCATCATCAACATTTATCCGTCCACTGCCGAAAATAGACTATATATTGTATATATTATATATTAAACTATATTATATTTCATATTATGCTTCATTCATCATCATCATCATCAATATTTATCCGTCCACTGCCGAGAATAGACTATATATTGTATATATTATATATTAAACTATATTATATTTCATATTATGCTTCATTCATCATCATCATCACAATCAACATTTATCCGTCCACTGCCGAAAATAGACTATATATTGTATATATTATATATTAAACTATATTATATTTCATATTATGCTTCATTCATCATCATCATCATCATCAACATTTATCCGTCCACTGCCGAAAATAGACTATATATTATATACATATAACTATATTATACAGTGTAGGTAAACTCTTTATAACGTCGTTCGTTATAACGAAAAACTTTATATAACGTAGAAATTAGTTAAATTTGTTTGGTTTACCACAAAACCCATACCCTGTTTATAACGCAACAGCCATTCTCTATTACGAAGAAATATTTTATATTTAGACATCAACAATATATTTAATAGTGTAATTTTTTTGGTAATTAGCTTACAAAATAAACTTTTGAGGTGCCGAAATCCCTAAGAAAGATACCTGAGGTCATAAACAGCCGTCTCGCTTTTGTGATTCTTAATTGCCTTAGCACGTGTTCCATTATTCTAAGGTTACATTGTCTGTAGGAATTTTTTGTCTCAGTTTTAGTAACTCAGACTAAAATTACACCATCGCTACGTATCGTGTATATATCAGTCGTCATAATAAGGAAGACTTATAGTTACAAAAATATAAAATTGTGGGAAATGTATCATAACTTCCTCATTTATGGAGATAATTAAAGAAAAAAAACCAAAAGGCTTTATTAAAAGTTAAGTGCTATTTTTAAAACATAAATTTAAAAAATGGAAACTCCCTGTGTACGATAGCCTCAGATGAAGTAAAAAAAGGTAGATAGCGCACTTGGAACAAGAAAATGAAGCCACTTTTTTAAGTATGTGTGAGTGAATGAAGGGTTGCCATTTTTTAAAATATCCCTTAAAATTGTATATTAATAAAAATAGGTAATAAGTAAATGAGACAGTGAATATTTTTATAAAATACAATAATATTACGAATATGTAGGAGGCGTGTAGGATCATTTTATAAACTGTCTCAATAGACATCTTATTGAAACAATTGTTTTATTTATTCCCATGAATGTAGTAAATACATCATCATCATCATCATCATCATCAGCCTCTATCCGTCCACTGCTGAACATAGGCCTCCCTCAATGAACGCCAAGATGGCCGATCCCTTGCCACTCGCATCCAACACGGATAACAAATAATAACAAATACATAGGTGATATAAAAAAAAAACAAGTTCTATTCATTCTACCATAACATGGTGTGTGAAAATAAAACTTTACATAAATAAACAATTAATATAAATTAACAGGAAAAAATTGTTACAATTAAATAAACTTGATAAATAAAACATGTCATTAAAATCATTGTCAGAGAATAACAGTTTCAAAATAATTGATAATAATAGTTATTAGAAAGTCACATTTTATCAATACACAATTTAAATTAAATACATCATATGTCGTTTTCCATAAAAAAAAAAACATTTAAATTATAAAAACTTTTCTCTGCAAGCCACACTGTTACATTTTTTTAAATTTATTAAATGGTAAATCTTTAAATTTATAAATAATTAAATACATAGTCCCGCTGTGGGTACGTGAGTCCCAAAAAAAATACAACATAGGTTATACGAGGTCATTTCGATTCAGTCATATAGCGATCAAATAATAAAATAATAATTATGTCACCTCTGTACTTAATTATTTTGCTATGGGTTTGCCTGCAATTGACTTACCCACTATTGGGCTATTAGAAATACTAACTTCTGGCAACACTCCCCCGATACGTCATTTCGGGGCAATAATATTATTTATGTTGATTAACCCCAAAATAGTGTTAAAATATCTTGAAAGAATATAGTCTTGTGTTTATTTATGTGTGAAACGATATTTATTTAGACTCTTTAGTCACTTTTGTATTGTTTTTACACCATTTAATTACACAGAACGGTATTTTTTTGGCAAACTTACTGTACGACGACTCGTAAGATACTAACAAAAATGAGCTTAGTTTTTGTGTATCTGTGTGCGTGAGCGCGTGTATTTACATGAAGGAGCTGAGTTTTGTGGTTTCAGTATTAGCAAAGGCCGTGCGTCATCTACCTTTTTTTACTTCATCTGAGACGATAGCATAAGAAATTAAAATTGTATTTCACGGACGTGATAGTACTTTCAACTGATGAATTAAAATTCTAAGTTATAAGTTTTCATTTCTATCGGCTGGGTCTTTGACTGGGTAGGCTTTTTTTAATAATGGCATAAAACACGACTGTGCAATATCAAAATCAGTACCAGCTCCTACTTTAGTTGCTATATTTTCAGGCAATTAAGAAACCAGAAAAACCAGTTACAAAATCAGGAACTTCAGCCTTTAACAGATACTAACGCAGTACAATCTCCTGCAACATGCGATCTATCTAGTATGACAGTTGATGAGAAGGTAATATATAAATTATACCGGTAACTTATTCTTATAAATTATTTTTATAATATAACTTTACCGGATTTTATCGCGGTTTATTTAGATATTTTTGCTTCAAGATGAAAAATTCATATCTTTATTATGTATTTACATATATTTTCTCTACTGATATTACTCTTCTACCTCAAACAACATAAAAATCTCGTGTGATAATAGATTGTTTTGTATTAGCTTCAACAGAATGACGATTTACCGGATTTAATTATCGAAGAAGAAGAAGAATCACAGGCAGAAAATAAATGTGTATCTGGAAGACGAATTGTTGATGTAGCTTACTTTTTTTCGAAAATACAAGAAATTGGCCATCACGGAGCTTTGAACTGTGGCATACAAAGTTTGAAACTTATACGGGAGAAACGTGTTGGACTTACATCTAAATTTGCTGTAGAGTGCTTGATGTGTAAGGAGAAGTTTTCTATTTGTAATGTCACTGGCGACTTGGACATTAATACAGCAGCGGTCGCGGGGGCCGTTTCAGTTGGTATTGGGTATTCGCAATTAGAAGAATTATTATCAGCACTTGACGTACCTGTGATGACTGGAGCCTGTATACCAGATGCGGCACGATATTGTATCCAATACGTGTGAAAAAGCTCTTAGAAATTTTATGAATGAAGCTGCTGAAGAAGAAAAAAGAATAGCTATAGAAAAAGGGCGCATCAGCAAAAATGGGATTCCTATCATAGATGTTATCATTGGTTGTAGACGGATGCTGGAGTAAGAGGTCCTATAAAAAGAACTACTCATCACTATCAGGAGCTGCAGCCATAATTGGTAGAGAAACAAAAAAAAATTTGTTTCTAGGAATTAAAAATAAGTATTGTAGTATATGTGCGCAGGATCTTAATAAAAATAAAAATCCACGAATACACCAGTGTTTTAAAAACTTCACGGGATCATCAACGGCAATGGAGTCTACTATAATAGTAGAAGGCTTTAAATCATCTGTTGAAATGTATGGTCTCATTTATGGTCATTCTATTTCAGATGGAGACTCTAGCACATATGCGAAAATTTTAGAAGCAAGACCCTATTCTCAATATACCGTTGAAAAAGTAGAATGTCGGAACCACCTTCTAAGAAATTTATGCAACAAAATAGAAAACCTCACTAATGATACTAAATATCCCATAGTGTATAGAAAGTTAATTACAAAAAAGCGTATCATGAGTATAAGGTCAGCAATACGAAAATGCAGCAAAAAAACACCAAGACTCGTTAGAAAATTTTGATTTTTGCACTCTTAAGCTTTTTGATGACATCCAGACTATACATTTACATGCCTTTGGTAACCATACCAAATGTAAAAGCCATTTTTGTAATAGTCCGCAAAACGTTGAAATCGTGCCACAAGAATTTTTTACAAGTTCTTTGTGGCAGAAAATATGTTTTTTTAATAATAACGTTGCAGGACATTCAAGAAGTCTCATTCATGATGTTGACAGTAATATCGTGAAAAGTTTTCATAGCATAGTTGCCAAATTCGTGGGTGGCAAAAGAGTTAATTACTCATGCCGGCGTGGATACCAAACTCGGTGTTCGGCGTCTGCAGTTACGTTTAACACAAAACGAAAACCCGTTTGCATGTTATTTAAGACAATTGTCGGGCAAAGTCCGAAGGGTAAAATGGGTAAAATTAGATAAAAAATATCGTAATATGAGAAATTTGAAAAAACGTATCCATTTTAAAAAGCGACAGAATCATGATACCTTAACAAATAAAGACTATGGAGAGAAAAGCATGAAGCCTGATGTGACTGATGCCATGCTAGAACAAATGAAAAAGATTTTTTTACCCAACAGCTTTTTATATCAAATCCAAAGATAAAAGTGAGGAAGCAAGAAGACAAATTGAAAGGCATACAATTTTGCAGAGCGAGTCAAGCGAATGGCTCGAACTGCGGCGCTCCTCAGTCGAATTTTGGAAGAGTCTTCAAAATAAGGCCTGATACTAGTTGTACTAGTATAGTTAAACAACTGCTATATAAAATTAATATAGATGCTGCGCCTTTACAGCATGGAAAAGAATATGAGAAAAAAGCACTGGATCAGCTGTCTAGGCAAGAAAATATTGAAATAAGACCATGTGGGCTTTTTATTGATCCCGAAATTCCGTATTTAGGAGCTACACCAGATGGGCTTCTAGGAGAAGATGGAATAGTAGAAGTGAAATGTCCTATATCGGCGTTCAAAACAAGACTAGAGGAAGCCATAGTTAAAAAAAAAGTATTTTTTTTAGGTTAAAGATAAATTGGGCATTTTACAGATAAACAAAGCCCATAATTGGTTTTATCAAATACAGGGCCAATTGCATGTTACCTGAAAAATTAAATGTTTATTTGGAGTGTGGTACAGTGAATCAAAGCCTCTGAAAACAGAAATGATTAACAGAGACGATGATTTTTTTTGAAATTAAAATGCAAACTGTGTAGTTTCTATTTAAATTGCATTTTGCCGGAACTTTTGGATTCGCGGCACAGTCGCAATATGGAAATTAGAAATCCAGCATATATTTTAGAGGCAATACAAAACAAGGAAGAACGGAAGAAGACAAATAGCCGACAAAAGGAAGATGAAAATATATGCGCTCAAAGCAATTCACCATCAATACCAACACCAGTCCCCATAATTAATGACCAATCAAACTATTCGCACTATGCAAGTGCACTGCTAACACCAATACTAGACCAAACAACGTTTTCAAATTATTCAAACGTAGCAACAACACCAACGTCAACAAATGACTGTCTTTGAATCCTGTTCACGTTATTTAGATTTTAATGACTTTTAAAATACATTTTATGTACCTACCTACTTATATGTCGGAGAATAGAAACTCATTGATAATAAATTGGGTTTCAACCTTGTTTGTGAAACCTCTTAAGTCATAACTTCTGTTTTAACGCTGGCACATTGGTAAACGACAAGGAGTATGCTTGTGGATAAAAACAAAGTAGAGACGTAATTGTAAAATTGAAATAGATGGTTGCGTTACAGAGATTATCTTGGAAATATCACGAATATGATTATTGAATGGTAAATTGGATAATAGAAGGACACGTCTGTAACTCTGCGATTATCGCGTTTACTAATGCGTTAGCAAACCATGAGATTTGATGTTACTGACTTGATTGTACAACAACTAGACGAAGGTCAGACAGCGATCTGCTGGAGAGTTTGTTCTGCCGCTTGTTCTCTCTGGCCTGGCACTAGCGAGCGGCAACGGGCGGGCAACTTGGGTGCTGTCTTATGTAAAGATGACACTGAGAGTAAAAGATGATATATTATGATATAGTGTTTCATTAAACAACCCACTGATATCGGCTATCCTGACCACACACACTACCCAAGTTGTTGTTGACGCCGATATATATATATTAAATTTTATTCAATAAACAATGTTTAATTATTGAACAGAAATTACATGAATGATAAAAATAATATAATAAAATAATTCTGAAATTATATGAATGTTAAAAACCAGTTACTCAACCACGTTATCATCCTCATTTAGATGAATGTTGCACCCCGTCCTTAATTCGATGAATGTTGAAAACCAGTTCATCCTAGCTATTTCAGTTTTCGAGAACCTATAATGACTTACCTGATCATCATCAGACCCTCAGGAAGTATCATGTAGTAGCACCCGTCCTCAAATAGGTGAATGTTGAAAACCAGTTCATCTTAGCTATTTCCGTTTTCGAGAACCTATAATGACTTACCTGATCATCATCAGACCCTCAGGAAGTATCATGTAGTAGCACGCGTCCTCAAATAGGTGAATGTTGAAAACCAGTTTATTCTAGCTATTTCAGTTTTCGAGCACCTATAACCACTTACCTGATCATCATCAGACCCTCAGGAAGTATCATGTAGTAGCACCCGTCCTCAAATAGGTGAATGTTGAAAACCAGTTCATCCTACCTATTTCCATTTTCGAGAACTTATAATCACTTACCTGATCATCATCAGACCCTCAGGAAGTATATCATGTAGAAGCACCCGTCCTCAAATAGATGAATGTCGAAAACCAGTTCATCCTAGCTACTTCCGTTTTCGAGAACCTGTAACCACTTTCCTGATCATCATCAGACCCTCAGGAAGTATCATGTAGTAGCACCCGTCCTCAAATAGGTGAATGTTGAAAACCAGTTCATCCTAGCTATTTCCATTTTCGAGAACTTATAATCACTTACCTGATCATCATCAGACCCTCAGGAAGTATATCATGTAGAAGCACCCGTCCTCAAATAGATGAATGTCGAAAACCAGTTCATCCTAGCTACTTCCATTTTCGAGAACCTGTAATCACTTTAACCTGATCATCATCAGACCCTCAGGAAGTATCATGTAGTAGCACCCGTCCTCAAATAGGTGAATGTTGAAAACCAGTTCATCTTAGCTATTTCCGTTTTCGAGAACCTATAATGACTTACCTGATCATCATCAGACCCTCAGGAAGTATCATGTAGTAGCACCCGTCCTCAAATAGGTGAATGTTGAAAACCAGTTCATCCTAGCTATTTCCATTTTCGAGAACTTATAATCACTTACCTGATCATCATCAGACCCTCAGGAAGTATATCATGTAGAAGCACCCGTCCTCAAATAGATGAATGTCGAAAACCAGTTCATCCTAGCTACTTCTATTTTCGAGAACCTGTAATCACTTTAACCTGATCATCATCAGACCCTCAGGAAGTATCATGTAGTAGCACCCGTCCTCAAATAGGTGAATGTTGAAAACCAGTTCATCTTAGCTATTTCCGTTTTCGAGAACCTATAATGACTTACCTGATCATCATCAGACCCTCAGGAAGTATCATGTTCCACCACTAAATAATAAATAAAGCTAGCACTAGTCAATAAATAAAGATAAAGTAGGTACATAACTCGTACCTATATGATTTATATGTATAAATAAAGGAACAAAATTTCTTGTCTCTCAGAGAGCGAATAAAATATAGGTAAACACAATGACAACACTACGACGCATCTGTTGTCTTGCATAATCTTCAGTGCCTTCGAATGTGTATGATGTTAATACGTACGCATGTGTGGCTAAACTAACAAATACTTGCACAAAAACCAAGTCGTCAAGGTCATTGAGCAATGTAGTCCCCATAAGGATTGATTAGACATGGACTAACGTCAGAGTAACGTGTACAAACAATAATATCAAAGACTCAAAGGAGACTGGCGGCTTTCGGTCTGAACTCCTACAAAAGAAGAACATATACGAAAAAAGTAGATTTTTACTCTTAACTATTTTTTATAGTATATAGAATAGAATAGAGAGAGGTACTCCAGTCGTGCCGGCCCAATTCGGGTGCAATGCAGCAATGCAGGAGCATATTTCGATATTATGTACGATGCGGATACTAGTATCCGCATCATAGATAGTCAAGATCTATCATCTACCCGCAGTTTAGTCAGGGTACAAGACATTCGTACAGCTTGGCAAAAAAGAGTATGATATGGTGACAAGTGGAACTAAATATTTTATTAAATGGAAACCTATGATGTTGACAATACTTGGCCGGCAAATACTAGATTTTGAGTAACGTTTAGTGTTTCACATTTATTTTTAACGATTTATTAAATTATCTTACTGATTTCCCATATTATGATGAGACCTAAGTGAAATTGGCACCCTCAGTTTTTCCATACTCTTTTTTGCCAAGCTGTACATCGCAACATATGAGATAGGTATTTCACGCGGAAATGAGGTATTTTATAGATTTTATTGTATCGATTTGTATTATTTTTTGTAATCAATTATGCACTTAATACTTTAATTACTTTTTTAGGATGGCAACACAACTTGACTGCATGCTGTTATTCGTGTCATTCTGTCGAATACCGCGAATTCCGATCGTCATTTGCCGATCAATTCCACAATAATACGTAGTAACTACTAACCTCAGATGAAGTAAAAAAAGGTAGATGACGCACGGCCTTTGCTAATACTGAAGCCACAAAACTCAGCTCCTTTCATGTAAATACACGCGCTCACGCACACACATGCACCAAAACTAAGCTCATTTTTCATTATTATCATATTATGAGACTTCGTGCAGTAAGTTTGCCAAAAAAAAATACAGTTCTGTGTAATTTTATGGTGTAAAAACTTACAAAAGTGACCAAAAAGTCTGAAGAAATATCGTTTCACACATAAATACACACAAGACTATATTTTTTAACACCATTTTGAGGTTAATCGACATAAATAATATTATTGCCCCGAAATGACGTATCGGGAGTGTTGCCAGAAGTTAGTATTTCTAAATAGCCCAATAGTGGGTAATTCAATTGCAGGCAAAGCCATAGGAAAATAATTAAGTACAGAGGTCACATAATTATTATTTTATTATTTGATCGCTGTAAATGACTGAGTCGAAATGACCCACAATGACATCCATCCTGGCTGGCCAAGGCTGGTATACACAACATAGGCTTCGCCGAATTTATAGAACAGGATATCCAAAAAAGATAATATTTAATTGACTTCAAATAAAAGAAGTATTTCTCTAATCTTCCTCCATAATTATGTTATGAAAAAGGGTAAAAAAGAATTAATAATTATATTAAGTACAAGGGATCAGAGACTATAATTAATTTATTTTGTAAGTCCATCTATAATATGTTCAATGGTCTATTTTTTTAAAAGGCCAAAGGTTGTCCTCCCTTCTAAGAAAAAAAAACGGATATTTGTTTTACCTGGTGCTAATTGATAAGCGAAAGCTTTACAGCCGAATTGGTCTGGCACGACCGGTGTTACCGGTTACATAAACACAGCATCAAATGACTGCAGCTATGCTGTCGCTTTTCGTGCGGTAGTTACATATCATTAGCAGGTGCGTTGTCAGCCTTTCAAATATTATGAGTAATCTCTTTTCTTGAAGGTTCCTAGGTTGTATCCGTTCGAAAACACTGTAGGTGGCAGCTGTAAAAATCGAGTTGTTTTGGATTTCTGAACATCGAGGTGGTATGGGTGAAGTTTGGATTTTTTACGCGATCCTGTGGTGAAATTCTGCTGCAGGTATTAGTCCGAACAATTCCTCGGAACACTCCCTGTTGTAGATGCGGTAGAAGATGCAGAGTGATCCTATACCTCTACGCAGCCCCAAGGAATCAAGTCGATCGGAGAGAACCTTGTCATCGTCCATTCGAGCCGCCCTGCGTTTAACGCGGACAAATGGAAGTGTCTTTATTTTATTTCATCCGGAAAAGTATATTTTTTTCTACGGAAATGTTTTTTTGTTCTCTATAAATCAATATTTCCGTTATTTTTTATTTTATGTTATTTCTTTTAATTGATACTCCTCGTATAACCTATGTTGTATTTTTTTCGGGACACACGCACCCACAACGAGACTATCTATTTAATTATTTATAAATTTAAAGATTTACCATTTAATAAATTTAAAAAAAATTAACAGCGTGGCTTGCAGAGAAATGTTTTTATAATTTAAATGTTTTTTTTTTTTTAAATGGAAAACGACATATATTTATTATGTATTTAATTTAAATTGTGTATTGATAAAATGTGACTTTTTCTAATTACCATTATAATCAATTATTTTGAAACTATTATTCTTTGACAATGATTTTAATGACATATTTTATTTATCAAGTTTATTTAATTGTAACTATTTTTTCCTGTTAATTTATATTAATTGTTTGTTTATGTAAAGTTTTATTTTCACACGCCATGTTATCGTAGAATGTATAGAACTTGTTTTAATTTTTTTTAACATCACCTATGCATTAACTTCATTCATGGGAAGAAATAAAAAAATAAAATAGTTGTCTTAATAGATATCTATTGCGACTATTTATAAAGTGATCCTACACGCATCCTACATATTCGTAATGTTATTGTATTTTATAAAAATATTCACATTCGCCTATTTTTATTAATATGCAATTTTAAGGGATATTTTTAAAATATGGCAACTCTTCATTCACTCACACATACTTAAAAAAGAATTGAATACAAAAAATCACAAATACTTAAGAAAGAAGAAATTTCTGGATGAAATATTATTATGTTACGATAGTGAATAAATAAAATATTAAATCAAAAGTTGTTTCTATTTTATTCCTCACCTTTATAATTAGGTATAATACAAGCTATCAGTCTCGTGAATAAGACATTCGTAGATAATGTCGAAATATGGAGCTCCGCGAAATAAAAGTGAAAAACATAGCGAATATCCCGTTTTTAATATATTTTGCTGTGCGCGGGGGGGGGGGGGACGCTTTGTAACATTTTATAGGTTAGCCCATCCCGCTGGACTACCCACTACATCCTGGTAATCTTGTCGCTACTAGGTCGGGGACTGCTTATTTGTATTGGTAGCCTGCAGCTCAGCCCCCCGATATATAGTTAGTATTGTTGACCGTAGTAGACATAGTTGAAATATCGCTCTCCGCGAATTAAAACTGAAAAACATGGACAACTTTAATGTTAATAAGGTCCCGTTTAAACAGTTTTACATACCTAAATAAGTTTCACTTTTCCTAAAACTAATTAGATTTTTATAATTATTTCCAGCTTCACACAGTCCAGGATATACCAGTTGAAGAGTACTTCATAAAAACAGAATATGAGTCAGATGATAACGAGGGATCGGATGCTGGAGAAGAGGAGTCCGCAGAACAAAATTTACAACACGGTCTCGTGCCTGTGAAGAGGGAGAGAGACGGCAGCTGTGACGGTGCTGATGTTTTACTGGAGACGGCGAAAAAACGGAAGAGAGACGGCAGTTCTGCTGGTGCTCTGGTGGTGGCACTGGGAAGGACGAGAAACGACAATTCGACGGAGACAGCGAAAAACCTGGTGGGGCAGCTGCGGGCGCTCACGCAGGGCGACTCCTACGACGCCTTCGGCAGGTACGTGGCCTCGGCGCTGAGGAGCATGCCGGCGCAGAGGGCGCGAGACCTGCAGCCCTGTATAGTGGAGCTGCTGGTGGTCCGGGGCGCCGCAGACGGTCACTGATAGAGAACCGGTCAACAGACACTCTTGATATTACGTTAGTTTTAAGTATTATAAGTATTTTGTAAAGTAAATAAATATGTTCAAACTCTTACTTCTTTCTAACTGAAAAATACCTCATTACAAAATATGGTCATCTAACCACACATAATGTGCTAGATCTGCAAGTCCCGGGTTGTTAAACCACGTAAATAAATGCCGTAAAAGTTTTCCAAATGATTGACGCTGTTTTAATCATCTTTTAAAGATGTGATAGGCCAATGATGATTATTTTATTTATTTTTTTCTTTAACGCCGGGAAATGCTCCGAGGCATCCCGCGGGGGAGTAGGTCTCCCCACGCGGGTATGTGGGACTCGCTGTGCCCGAAAGCTAGTAAATGGACGCAACTCTACCCACTAAAACCCGGCGAGTGCCACCAATGCCGCCTTTGGTGAGGTGCCACGGATCTAATGAGCACACAGGGCACCTCGACGGCTAGTCAGTCTCAAGGAACCGACGCACCTTCACAGGGTTGTCCCGCACCACAGAACAACCCCTTCCAACGTCGAGACAGTTCAATGGGGTGAGGTTCCCGTCCTCACCCCTTACCCCCTGCTCTTTTGTCCCCTCTTCTTTTAAGAGAGGTACAAAGAGCCCCCTCTTCACCCAAGGTGCAGCGGCTCACCCTAGGCTACTGAGCCCCACCGCCATGTCAAGGCCTGAACTATGGTGGGTAATGATGACGGATACAAAAGCCTTGACATATTCAGCATACACTTATTGGTCGAGGAAAACCGAAAATCTTGTAGGTTCGCGACATCGATATGCACTGACATATTTTAGTATTAAAATTGCAAAAAAAAATCTTAACTAAGTTGTAAGTTTTCACTTCTATCGGCAGTCAGTAATGCTGCCAATTCTTTAAATTGAATCACTCTGTGAATAGTATTATTAATTATTGAAATAACAAAAAACCTGACTGCAAAAAATAACGACATTAGATCCGGGGCACCTCACCAGGTTTTAGTGGGTAGAGCTGCGTTCACTTACAATATTTCGAGCGCAGCGAGTCCCACATACCTGCCTGGGGACACACTCCTCCGCGGGACGCCTCAGAGCATTTTCCGGCGTTAAAGAAAAAAAAAGCTTATGCATCGGAATAACATATAGGCTATAATTTATCCCTGTACACCCGCGGGAATGGTAAGGCTGCGGACTGTCGGGGAAAAATTAAGTCGTCTGGGAGTTTCAACGAAAACGCTGCTTAAACCCTTTGAGATATAACAAAATAATGTATGGTGGAATTGTGTATCTTAAATAGGTCTACAGAAAAGTCCGCGATGGCATATGTGTATCTCTTAAGGATAACATACTATATCCATTTTAATACTCATAAAAATGGGAAATTATAAAGCGGTAATTGGAGCACTTGTCAGTCAGGAGCAGTGCAATGTAATAAATAATGTTCTGAGGTGCAATGGGGTGAGGGGGTCGGTCCGTGTTGAATGCGAGTGGCAAGAGGTCGGTATTCGGTCGTCTTGATGTTCATTGAGCGAGGCAACTATGTTCATTGTTCAGTTGTGGCGTCGCTAGAGACTGATGACGATGAAGATTTAAATTTAAAAAAATGTTTTTATTAGTTTCACCTGTATGTAATATGTATGTTACCTACTTTAAGATGTCATTAAATTGAAACTTTGCACACTTTTCAAGGACCGCTGACAATACAATAATTTAATAAGTTAGTCCCGATATCCTGATCAGGATAATCAGGAAAGCACATCCGGAGAAGGCATAAGGCGCGCAAGTTACCACCACTTGTGTGGTTTAGTCTCTCACTCATTCGAAAGATATTGCCATAAGTTGAGTAAGTAGAGTAGTAAGTGTTAATTAATGAAAAAAATCGATACTAAAAATTAAAAAATAAATGATATTAAGTAGTTTAAAAAACACGCTTTATTAGCAAACCGAACTAAAGATTTGAAAATAATTTCAATACAAGAATTAAATGGATAATAACAAAAAAATGATAATACCTACTTATTGTAAAAAAGCGTGTGGTGCTTTGTAGTTTGTACTGTATTTAATACTAACTTCACGTTTAGAAATAGATACCGATGAAATATTTATATTATATAGATATTTAACAATGAATATCGTGCACCTCACGCTTAACTGGAGATTGGAGGGGCGAAGCACGCCTCGGAGTTACCGCTGTTCTTCCATATTTTAGACTAAATATGGATTATGACAGAGTTGGCAGCATGGCCTCTGGTTTTAGCCTGTTCCAATAGGAACGAAAATAAAAACAGCAAACCTGCCTGCAAACAAAAAATGCCTATAATTTTATCTAGAATTTTTTTCACGCCATCTTGCGATTATAGTTGAACTACGAAGACAACCGAATACTGCTGAGATCCTGCCATCTCGTGTTTCATAAATAGTTCGACAATATAATGAAACTAAATTAAAATGTCAGTATCATTCGTGGGTCAGAAATAGTTTTGCTGTTCAACCCTATTTTGTATATTTATAAAAGAATCATTTTCCCGATTGCCACAATTGTTAACCCTGGTCTCAGATGAAGTAAAAAAAGGTAGATGACGCACGGCCTTTGCTAATACTGAAGCCACAAAACTAAGCTCCTTCATGTAAATACACGCGCTCACGCACACACATACACCAAAACTAAGCTCATTTTTGTTAGTATCTTACGAGTCGTCGTGCAGTAAGTTTGCCAAAAAAATACCGTTCTGTGTAATTAAATGGTGTAAAAACAATACAAAAGTGACCAAAGAGTCTAAAGAAATATCGTTTCACACATAAATAAACACAAGACTATATTCTTTTAAGATATTTTAACACTATTTTGAGGTTAATCAACATTAATAATATTATTGCCCCGAAATGACGTATCGGAAGAGTGTTGCCAGAAGTTAGTATTTCTAATAGCCCAATAGTGGGTAAATCAATTGCAGGCAAAGCCATAGCAAAATAATTAAGTACAGAGGTGACATAATTATTATTTTATTATTTGATCGCTAAATGACTGAATCGAAATGACCTCGTATAACCTATGTTGTATCTTTTTTGGGACTCACGTACCCACAGCAGGACTATGTATTTAATTATTTATAAATTCAAAGATTTACCATTTAATAAATTTAAAAAAATGTAACAGTGTGGCTTGCAGAGAAATGTTTTTATAATTTAAATGTTTTTTTTAATGGAAAACGACATAATATTATGTATTTAATTTAAATTGTGTATTGATAAAATGTGACTTTCTAATTACTATTATAATCAATTATTTTGAAACTGTTATTCTCTGACAATGATTTTAAGGACATGTTGTATTTATCAAGTTTATTTAATTGTAACTATTTATTCCTGTTAATTTATATTAATTGTTTATTTATGTAAAGTTTTATTTTCACACACCATGTTATGGTAGAATGTATAGAACTTGTTTATTTTTTTTAATATCACCTATGTATTTACTACATTCATGGGAATAAATAAATAAATAAAACAATTGTGTCAATAAGATATCTATTGAGACAGTTTATAAAGTGATCCTACACGCCTCCTACATATTCGTAATATTATTGTATTTTATAAAAATATTCACTGTCGCATTCACTTATTACCTATTTTTATTAATATACAATTTTAAGGGATATTTTAAAAAATGGCAACCCTTCATTCACTCACACATACTTAAAAAAGTGGCTTCACTTTCTTGTTCCAAGTGCGCTATCTACCTTTTTTTACTTCATCTGAGACCCTGGTCAGGAGTCATAATTCTGTGAGTTCAATAACAATCTAATAGATGGCAGTGTTAGGAAATATATTAGATGGCGCTACATTTAACTCAAAATGCTTCAATTTTCATATTATTAATAATAATTTTATATGTTAAAAATATATTTATTAAATAAATATACTTACATAATTTATTTTACTTATATATAACGTGTACATGTAAATTCAGGACATTCAAGACATGGGTGAAAGAGACAGCCTAAACATGGGTGAAGCGAGATTAAGTTAACACGTGATAGCAGTGAAACCTTGAAATATTAAAGTTCAATAATGGCCTGTTGGTCTAGTGAACTCTAGGGGTTAATGACCCTGTCTGCTGAACCAGAAGTTCGTGGGTTCAATTCCCACCCAGGACAAACGTCTGTGTGATGAGCATGTTCATTTGTTTTCTGTCTGGGTGTAGTTTATCTATAATAATATGCTGTATGTATTTAGTCTTGTGGCGGACACAATACAAGAATCGCGCTATCAAAATTCCACAGCTCGTCGCTATACATACAACGGCTGAATTGATAGCAAGTGGGCTTCGGCCTGGCCGAGCATACCATCTCGCTGGGTCGGAGAATCTCCCTTTGGGGCTCACACCTATAATCCCACAGTCTACAATTTTTAGAAATACATACTCAAGTACATATATATCAGTTTTCTATTTGCCATAACAACAGGCTCTGTCTAGTTTGGGATACGTAGTAGGTATTCTCTAAGGTAGTTTGTGTTTGGGATCAGATGGCCGTGTGTGAGTTGTCCGAACATAATATTATTACCTATAAGACGAATGTAGAATTTCAGGAGTAGGATCAAGTTTAAAATCATACATTACACAGAGATTACATAATATTATTGCCTCGTATCATTTATCGAAAATACCAATTTGGAGATTACACACATAATATAATGTAAGTACCTATGTAATTTAATTTAAAGTACATAAATGTAAATAATTCCATGTAAGCACATGAATGAGTCTTTTTGTTTGAACAGTTATTTCTTTAAATGTTTATTAATTAGTTATTAAACATTCCACGTAAATGTGACTATCGCATACATAACTTTCTACTATAACCGATATCAGGTCGGCGCAAAAAATACGTCTCGACTCTCGGTAAATAGGAGCGCTTGAGAAATGAGAATTGAGCTCTTATTTTGTTTAGTTCGCTTGAAACACAGCCAATGTAAACACGTAACGATGCCGCAGTGTGCTTTCAAAAGTTGTAAAAAGAATGCCCGAAAAGAAAACAGTTTAACGGCCGGAATGTCTTACTTTCGGTAAGTATACCTACCTGCATCAAGAATAAATCATATTTCAAGTTTTAAACAATCAAATTTTGAACAAAATTGTCGATTTTAAACAACTGCTACAAATGTTTACGCGTGTATTGGCGAGCCTTGGCCAGCGACCTTGGTCAGAGGCTCACGCACACAAGCACTTTTATTTTACTGAACAGTTATGTATTTTACAGAACCATATTATTATATGGATGTAGTAATATTTTTATGTTAGTTGGATAAGCAAACTGGCAGACGTGCCACCTGGTGGTAAGTGGTCGACGTCGCACATGAACATGCAACTGGAACGAGGCAGGCACCTCATTATTTTACGTGTTGCCTATCGTGAGACACAAGATATTAAGTTTCGGTGCCAGTAATTATACCGTCTTGTCCTTCTCTCCGAAACACAGCAAAGATGTTTTACGGGAGAAACAACCCATGCAGCTGGGAGCGCGGCACAGTCAATCCCTCTCACCCTTCGATCAACAAACTAGATATCGGGTCGGCGGAAAAAACCGTCCTGGTAAATAAGGGCTCACTTGAAAAAGGGGTCCTTATTTTGTTTTGTTCGCTTTAAAGTTTAAAGACACGAGTCATTTATTGCTTTGTTCGTTTTTATGTGACGAAAGATAGTAGTAGACGAAGATAATATTTTGAATATTTGTGACTATTACTAGGTGCTATGGTTGTAATTAGGTTGAATTTAAAACTTAAAAAAAAATCTCTCCATTTTTAATAAACAAATGTACCTAGTTCTGTATAAGCTTTTTTTTTTGTTTCCGCTGGGGAATGCTCTTGTACATACCACCGGGCCCGCCCGGGGGTTATGTGGGACTCTCTGCGCACGAAAAGATGGTAAAGTGGGCGCAAACTCTACCCACTAAACCCCAGCGGTGTTCTCCACGTCGTCTGGGTGACCCAGCGAGGGAGCTGTGGACGTCCTCACCAGGTCACAACGGTGTGCCATCCGGCACTCTCCTGAACACATAAGGGTGTCGGTATCTAGTTGCTATCATTGATCGAAGATCCCACCGGTAAAAATGTGATGATGAAACTAAATTGTTTGGTTAAAATTGGCTTATACGCTACTGTTGTCTGTTTGTTGCACTCTCATTAGATGCTCAGCTCTCTGTTTTGTTATTTTAGCTTTCCAACCAATCCGTTTACGTGTGCAAAATGGATCTCCATTGTCGCCAGAGAAAGAAGAGATGATTTTTATAAGCCATCTAAGAATTCGGTTCTATGTTCCGATCACTTTGATAAATCGGATATATCAGGAAATACTAACCGACGTCGATTGCTTAAAACAGCAATTCCTAAATTACAGGTACATGTTTTTTATATAGAAGAGGGGACGAAGGGACAGTCGTTTCACCTGGTAGTAAGTGACATCCATAGACACATCATTAGCAGGTGCGTTGCCTTTCAGATATGTATCTCATTTCAATGAGTATGCTCTTTTCTTGATGGTCCCTAAGTCGCATCGGTTCGGAAATAGGTAGGTGGCAGCTGGTGTCATAGTATAGTCAATAGTGGTCGTCCGAAGCAGGAAATGCCGTAGAAATCGAGTTGTCGTGGATTAAAAATTCACATTCATTAATAATTCGCATGGTTAAGTAAGTATGTAAAGATGTGAAATTAAGTTATGCTTAGATAATTTTATTTGTGACATCCAGCAAAATACACCTTGACCAGGCCGGATACATTTGAAAACATCAATATCTGCCGTCAAAATCATATTTTGTATTACCTATTAGCAACGCGACAGCAACAAGCTCAAATTATTATTATTTACTATATAAAAGTCAAGAGTTTTGCGACTTACGACTTAGTAGGATTCCAGATCACAGAAGTATATTACCCTATTTATATGTACCTATTTGAAGTGTGTTTGACGTTTTGTAGTTCCATCGATGCCTACCTGGCTGCTGGTAGCGCTAGAAAAGTGCTTTAGCGGCTAGTGAGCAGATATCAGACGATAAACTTGGTTATTACATTTCTTTTTGCAACCTCTCGACCGGTCGCTGTCGCTCTGCTGTTGATTTGCTTTCGAGTGGCTGTCGCGCTGCGGTTGCTTTAAAATACGTAATTAAGCTGCCGGTTTACACGAGCTCTTAGGGTTTTTAAATATAACAATAAATTAAAGAAATCCTATGTTTTAGTCAAATACTTTTATTTCCTAAGTTTAGTATGCAAGTGGCCGGAGGACAAGGTTTGTGGATCAGACAAAATATTGTTAAATAATTAAATTATAGCTGTTTCAAACAATTTGAGGACAGACAAGTGATATAAGGCACATGAAAATAAAAAAAATACTTTAACCAAGGAAAAAAAATGCATAATATGACGTGCTCAGATAAAGAACCTATACGAGATAAAGGTCAAGGAGTATATTATATTTAATGCTAATAGGTGGATGGCATGTTGTTTTAAAAACATATCTGTATATAATATATTGTGATGGGTTAGCGAATATTGTGGAGCACTGCGACATTCTACTGTCAGTCTATAACGGAACGAATTTCTCCCAGTAAGAGCACTGAACAGTGCTCGCAGTGTACATCGGAACGCACCTATTAATAACAGGAAGTATGGGGGCGTGTCCGGTGTCCGCACGCTACTTGAGCAAGCCGGGCATATATACCAGATACCTATTCTAAAATGGCCGTCAGGCGTCAACGCAAATCAGTGTGATTTCACCCGCGAACGTGAAAACATATAGAAATGCCGTCGTGTTCAGTAGTTACTTGTAAGAACAGGAGTGAAATGAAACATTTAACAAGTCATGGAATCAGTTATCATCTGTAAGTATTACATTTTTACTATATTTTATTTAAAAATCGTTCAAAACAAGTATACATACGTAAAATATCTCTAGTTGATGACAGTGATGTAAGCAGTAAGCTATCGACAAAACGTCGATTAACAAATCATTAATTTCTATTGCACTTTGTAGTTTATTATACATTTGTGTATATGTACTCGTATGATTTTAGATTAACATGTATTTTTAAAAGTTCAGTGTATATAATGAAGCGTTTTTGTATTATGTTATTTTATTATATTTGTGTTTGTTTTTTAACGTTTTTTTTTTATGTTAGTTGGATAGGCAAACTGGCAAACGTGCCACCTGATGGTAAGTGGTCGACGTTGCCCATGAACATAAACTAGTTTACATGGAACGAGCCCAGGCAACTCATTTATGTGTTGCCTATCCTGAGACATAAGATGTTAAGTCTCGGTGCCAGTAATTTCACTGCCTGTCTTGCCCTTCTCTCCGAAACACAGCAAAGCTGTTTCACGGGAGAAACAAGCAAGATGGTGGTACCCATGCAGCCGGGAGCGCGGCACAGCGCTTCCCTCCCAGAATATGTGAATTATGGCCAAATTTAAATATTTGACAATTACAAATAGTATTTTTTTACAAGTTTCTATTATCTTACAGTGTAGATAGTGTACTCAGATTAATAAACAAAAGGTTTTGTTTATTAATCTTTTCTTTTGTTTATTAATCTGAGACAGTGTAGTTAAGTGATGTGTAATCAGAAATCGTAAAGTAAATGCATTATAGTTTAGTTGCACAATTTCAATATATAGAATATAAAATATATAAATACGTTTTCTCCGCCACAGAACTATATCAAGATAGAAGTAAAGAGTTCCGCAATTTGTATGGGGACCGAGCGTGTAACATTTTGCGTAGGTACGATGACGTCACGAGTGTAATTTAGTGAGGTGAAACACATAAGCCGCAAGAAAATATTTTATTACTTTTTAGTAATATTATTTATTGAAGTCAGTTATAATTTTTGCTTATTTTTTTTTAATAAACCAGTTAATTTCTTTACAATCCACCTGTGATTATTTTGTAGTCCTATTCATTCTCAAATTATTGATTTATGTGATATAGTTTTACATTCCGTATTTTTGGCTTCATTACTTAAATAAAAAAAAGTGCCCAGCGTTTGCCGTTTAGATGATGAACCTAAAAATAAGCAAAATGACACTATGTGACAAAGACCAACAGTTGGAGAGTCAGAAGGACTACAACTATAAAAAAAAACTAATCACTGATGATTTTAAAGAAATTGATTGGTTTATTAGAAATCACAATCCCTCTAATAAGGGCGCCAGTGGACGTTTGGCACCCTGTCTATATTATCTGATCAAATCAACATTTTAATTATCTATAATTTAAAAAAAAACAAGCTATTAAATAATCCAATTACACGTTATAATATAGCGCGTAATGTATGTAAAAATAGTTTATACTTTATAGTCCAAAGCACGTTGTCATAAAATAGTTTATTTCAACAATTATGCTACTGATAGAATCGGTGTCGTGTTTTAATCGATCGGTGAATCGATGCTTTTGAATTGTTTTCGCGCGGCTTATGTGTTTCACCTCACTAAAATACACTTGTGACGTCATCGTACCTACGCAAAATTTTACCCGCTCGATCCCCACACAAATTGCGGAACTCTTTACTTCTATCTTGATATAGTTCTGTGATGTTAGGTATAATCATTGTACCTTTTCAGTTTTCCAAAAGATGCAAATTTGAAAGAAAAATGGATTGACGCCACAGGAAGGTCACCTAACTGGTTCCCTACAACAAATAGCACTATATGCTCCATTCACTTCGGGGAGGAAATGTTCGAGCCTCTAAAGAAAAGACGCAGACTATTAAAATGGGCAGTCCCAAAATTAAGAATAAGGCTGATTTATGAAGTTAGTTTTATTTTATTACACAAATTACTTATTAGGGGACATCCATAAATTACTAAGATTAATAAATCATATATTCTATTTTTTTTTACCAGGCAAGCGACATTGATGTTCAAGAATATTTTTATAATTTAAGACGCTGAACAGAGTCAAATAAGCTTCACTTAAACGTATTTTAAGCAAAATTGACACGGTTTGCGGTAGTGATAAAAATATATGTTAAACTCCATGATATTTCCAAGCACACACAAAAGTCAAAAACACGATTTCTATAAATTTTCTCGATAAAAAAAACGTCAATTAAGCAGTGTTTAATGCGTTTATAACGTAAATATCTCCTATACTTAACAACATATGTTGGTGAAAATTATAACAGTAACATTTATTATTATTATAAAATGACGTGTTAATTTATATTTTGATTACTTATCATATTTTGATAATATTAGCTTTATTCTTATATTAAAATCCTTGCCCAACGTGCTTGACGACGGAATCATGTCGCATCTCTTTTACTTCTATGTAGTTTGCTGACTGCTGTTTCACAGTGATCGCTGAGGAGCGTTGCTAGACGGACCTGTTTTTGCTATAAAATAGTATTTATCAATACTCTACATATTTTATTCTTGGATATTATTATATTAGATATAAGTTTGTCAATAAAGTTAAAATATTTAAGTGTAAATAAATAATATTATACCTTGGTGTAATATTGAAAATATGGGAAACAAAAGAAATAAACGGAGACCAGAAAAAAGAAGATTTATTATGAAACAAAAACACATGATCGAAGTTGTAAAGTAAGTACCTACCTATTTACAACATTTTATCATTTTATTCATCTCTGATTTTATCAAACTATTAGTTCAAAACACGCATAACGCATTTCAATACAATGAGGAATATTTTAGCACATTCCGTAATTATCTCTAAATTCATTTCATTGACACGGAGAGCGATTGGTGCAATGGTTTATATGTACGGATAATAAATATCGTTCTACGTGCTATAATGCCTATGTTCAAATCTTAGCGAGAGCGGCTTTTTTTTTCATTTATTTAGTTTTTATATTATAATTGTTCCTTCTTTGACATAATTAATAAACATAATATGTTCTTTTTAGTGTTTTCCTATATATTTTTTTTAGTTTTTCCCCTTTTTAGCCATTTTTGTTAGCAAAAGTACCTACCTACTTTTTATTCTTACTAACAATAAGTAGTTATTTATAACGAATATAATATTATATTTCTATTATTTTCCTTCTAGTAAAAGAAGACGGTTGACCATTACTTCGAGTGCAAATGATGTGCCATCAGCGAAAACATATCATGTGTGAGAATACCTATATTACATACTAGCTTTTGCCCGCGGCTTCGCGCGCGTGACAAAAAACAAACAAATAAGTAGTGTTTATCCTTACTAATATAAAATAATATAGATATTGAAAGACTTGTTTGCGTTCGGCCAGTACCTACACATATTGTGCGTTTGATAAATTTATAATATATATATATATTATACGTCTTTTTTGACATTTCAATTGACGTAATTATGAATTACTACTAATAAGAAGGCAAATGTAATTCCTGTACAAGGTATAAGCCATCACCATTTCAGATTTCAGCCAAATCGGTTCAGTAGTTTTGCCCTGAAACCCAACGAGACCAATTCAAACAAACTTTCACATTTATAATATTAGTAGGTATGGATATTTCTACAAGTCTGCTCTTTCTGACTTCGTAATAAGGACGCTGTCAACTGTTACATATAATTATCATCTACTTTCATACATTCGGTAAGTTTTGCGTTTGCCATACATAGGTACTCGTCTCCATAGATCTATGACAATCTTAGACACGACATAAATGCAAATATTATAATAAAATAGTAAGCTAAAGCAGAATGTCAATCACACTTTTTTTTTTCAGATTAGAAAATATTATACCACTTGGGGTAACTCCACATAGTAACGAAATATTACGTCCTGCACATGTTCCTGGGTAAGTTCAATAGATTTAATTGTGTGCGTGTGTGTATGTGTGCGTGTGTCTATCGTAGTTATCCATCATTTCGATCGATTTTCTGTTCCGTAAATTTGTGTATGTGTAAGTTATCAAAACTGTATGGGTTTGTGTTAAACACCACTGTAGTACATCATGATAGTATAACTATACATATATGATTGTTTTATACAATGATTTATTCGTTTCGTCCTATCTACATTACATCATATTATATGAGACTCCGGGCGTGACCAGCTATGTATTGCACCAAATGATAAATTCGATGATATTATAATGAACTCGAATAATGCTAGCACTTGATAGGGCTGATTGATTTTTTGGTTTTTTGGAATAACATCCATCACGTCAATATTTGGGTTTCCATTTTTGCTAATAAGATTTTCTGCTATCATTATCATCATCATCGGCCCGTGTCAATCCACCGTTGGATATAGGCCTCACTTAGTGAACGCCAAACCATCAGATCTCCAGCTACTCGCAATAATAATCTGATGAATAGTTTTACTTTTATAATTCTATTAGTAGTTAATTAGGTACTCTGTTATTTTACTATATAATGACATTCATACATAACATATATGTTTTATGTTTATTCAGGTTGGAGTATGAATACATCACGCCTCCTAGTCAAGAAACTAGAGCTGATGAAGTCACCGACGACCTTTCTAAGCTTGAGGTAATTTATCACGTGCTCTTGGCTTAAATCTGAGATTGTAAAATATGAATTTACACTAAATCTAGTTGATATTATCTTAGAAGTCAAAAAATTGTGCTCTTTTTCCAAACTTTTGAGTATTCTGACACTTTTAGGTTACGCCGAGTCACGCTCCAGAAGGAAAAATCTACATCGGAAGACGAATCATAAACTTATCGCATTTTTTTAAATACCCTCAGAAAATCACGAACCACGGGCCATTGGATTGCAATTTATTTCATAAAGATTTGGTAGGAGAAAAGGTTAATGGATTGTCGTCAAAGTTTACATTTTTGTGCAGGATGTGCAATTTAAATTTTTACATTGAGAGCGATTCAAGTGACGAGAATTACTTGCCTGTAAACGATTGTGCTGTAGGTGGAATGATATCAATTGGTGGAGGACATTCAAATTTACAAGAACTTTCCTCCGCGTTGAATTTACCTATCATATCTTATGAAAAATAAGAAGCTATTCACGAAATTGTCTAAAAGTTGGGAACAGGTTGCACAGGATTCTATGGATCTAGCTGCTGAAAAAGAAAGAAATATTGCTATAACTAAAGGTTGTTGTTGGCAAAAATGGAATCCCTGTGATTATAGATGGTGCTGATACCATTATTGGGCGGCAAACAGGGGAAGTTTTGTATTACGGAGTCCGGAATAAATATTGCTACACCTGCGATAGAGCGGAAAAAAGAAATTGTTCCTAAAAGTACATAAGTGCTTTAAGAACTACTCTGGCTCTTCTACAGGCATGGAAAGTGACATAATTGTTGAGGGGTTCAGGAAATCTGTGGAAACTCATAATTTAATTTATGGGCGTTTGATATCGGATGGGGACTCTAGCACATACAATAAAATTCTGCAAGCAAGACCGTATCAAAATGGAGGCATCACGGTCGAAAAAATCGAATATAGAAACCATTTGCTTCGAAATTTTTGCAAGAAGCTGCAACAGTTACAAACTGATACGAAATACCCTATTGTCCAACGAAAACTTTTAAATAAAAATACTATTATACTGAGTATAAGGTCTGTTGTTAAAAAAAGCTATTGACAAAAACAAAAATAATGAATATCCAGACATTCAACGTCTATTTGAAGACGCTTCATGCTTTCGGGAACCACGTGCAATGTAAGGCATACTTTTGTTCGAAACAAAGTCAACAAGAATCCACCCAAAAATAATTCTTTTCGAGTTCACTATGGCAGCGAATTTGTCTTTTAGTGCAAAACATAGCTGGTCACGCCCGAAGTCTGATTCATGATGTAGACAGCAATATTGTTGAACGTTACCACAGCATAATAGCTTAACATGTAGGAGGTAAACGTATAAATTATTCGTTGAAACAGTCTTATAGTACGAGATGCACTGCTGCGACAGTAGCGTTCAATACGAATAAATCTATATCTAGATTATATAAAAATATTTTAAAAATAAGTCCGCGAGGGATACTTAGAATGTTGGAAGATAGAAGAATTAAGAAAAAAGAGTTAAATTGTAAATATTCAAACAAAAAAGACGAATCATCTTCACCAAACCCAATGAAAATTATGGGGCAGAATACAATAATCCTGATATGCCGGAAGACGTACTCCAAAAAATGAAAATAAACTTTTTGTCGTCGTTAAAAAAACTGAAGAAGGAAGAAAAACTAAAGAAAAAAAAAACAATTCTTCAAAGAGATAGTAGTGAGTGGATGGAGCTTCGAAGATTATTGCTAACTGCCTCCAATTTCGGACCTGTAATAAAAAAGAGACCGACAACAGGATGTGGTAATTTAATAAAAGACATCCTGTACAAAAAGAATATGGACCATGTTCCTTCAATAAAACATGGTCTACAAAATGAAAAGAAAGCAATATTACAACTTTCTAGACAAGAGGACATTATAATTGAACCTTGTGGGTTGTTCATTGATGTAAAACTGCCTTTTCTTGGAGCATCACCCGATGGAGGTGATACGATTATAGAAATAAAATGCCCCATCACTGCACACAAGTTGGGGATAGATGAAGCAATACAAAAGAAGATATTTTTTTGGGTTAAAGGTAAAAAAAGGAGATTTAAAAATAAACACAAATCATAATTTGTATTATCAGGTGCAAGGTCAACTGCATATAACAAAACGTAAATAATACAAAGATATTATTTATTTTGGAAAGAAAGAATGGAGGAGAAATAAAAAAAATTACATTCTACACCTGCTACCTGAAATAGTAGATCCCAGATTTACACGGAACCTACATATAAGAGATAAAATTACATCACAAAAAATATTGCATCCTCCACCCGCACATACACACATGTCCAACATACACAGACATACAACAACCTACATGTTCAAGATACCTTACATATACAGATCTGTAATAACCCTTCTGCAACTCTACTACTCTTCCTAAATAAAAAATGATATTTTATTTATGTATATTCGTTTTTTATATTCCTGCCGACTTTACACTCCCCGCGCATACCTAAGGCGCGGTAAAGCGGTGTCGGTCTGGCTATTTTTATTTGTACCATGACCACTTATTTCCCCATCCCCCTATTAGCACCCCCCCCCCCCTCTATTCCTTGGCTGACAACGCAAAGTCATAAGGCGTTGGCTATGGGCGTTGGAGAGCACTTCCCATCAGGTGAACCGCCTGCCCTTTTGCTCCTCTACTATAAAAAACCTGTGTGTGTATTGCATTATACATACAACTACACGGTAGTTTATTAGTATTTCTATATATACGCATATAGAAATATCCCGACTGACATAATTTAACGCAATAAACATACCTTCAAATGATGTGTTAAACATAATAATAACAAAAATACCCGGCTTACTTATTTGCCCTATCTATTTACTTGTAGCTCTACTAAAAACAAATTATTATTATTTATTAAAACGCCATCTATGGTGACATTTATTAATCACGCGCATGCTGGTAGTAGTTCGATCTTTTACCGCTCTTAAATACGGCGCAACGGTATCGGAGACATTGTGGGCGTGGTTTGAAAGATTGAAATCGCAGATATTTTGATTAGCTCTATTCAGCGTCTTAATATATCAAGATAAAACTCAAATGTACACAGGGCCCAGCCAGCTGAATCGATCTCAACTTGCCGTATAATATATTTGTCCAAATTGTATTCTATTGTAACTGAATAAGAACAATATTCATTTATGACATTTACAGCCTCACACGACCACTTTATGGAACCAAGTTACCCACGGTATTTCCGAATCTATACAATTAGGGACCTTCACGAAAAGAGATTACTTATTTGAAAGGCCGGTAACTCACCTAGTCCTCTAATGTAGCGGGTGTCTGTGGATGTCGCCGGTCGTTAGCCTCAAAATTTTACTAGTACAATTCTCCTATATAAACACTTAGATGTTTTAGGACGCGCCAACGCAGACTGAGGTCCAGCCCTCTGAAAGCGGGTCCTCATCTATAATCCAGGTACGTAAATATTCCTCATTCACCATCAATCATTGTAACTCTAGAAAAACCTTCGATCTTTTTCAATGAATATTTCAATAAAACTGTTATATAATGTTTATGTGTAGGTACTACCAAATTATAGAATTCCATGATTATGTTTTGACCTTTGGTGTGAACAATAAAATATTTTTCTTTCTTTCTTTCCATTATCTTCTCTTGAAATACTCATTTTTATATCGCAACTGAAACGGACCGAAATCCATTGTGGATTTAGCCAGGATTTTCGGGTAGATTCTGACCCTACATGGGACTTGCACGTGGTAGTGGCTTATCTCACTAAAGACACAGAGCGCCTTTTTGGTCCCGGATCTGCAGGCAATAGGATCATCCCAGCGAAGGCCAGACTACTCCTCATAAGGTGGGACTACCCGGCTGTTACTAAGCAATCCCCGCGACGTCGTGTCCCACTGGGTCCAGGTTCCCATCCTGAAGTCCGACACGAGCACAGGGGCGTTACTGGAGGTACATTAAGTAGCGCCTTGTACACAACCCTGTTCGTCGCCCGCGGAGGGGATGGACTCCTTCTGGGACATTACTGTCTCTCAGAAGGAGACCATCGTCGTTAAGGACTCGTCGTTCCCGAGCATCGCGGTGATAATCCTCGGCAGAGACAAGTTCCTTCCGATGTCTGTGGTCATATAGCGACGCAGTGCCGCCAATCTCGGACATACCTCGAGGGTGTGCTGGGCTGACTCCACCGCCGCGCCACAATCGTGACATGCTGTCACCGGCTCCCTGTGGGAATTCCGGCATAGATACTCGCCAAAGCAACCTTGTCCGATGAGCACTTGTGTCAGACGTAATCATCACAGAACAATATTACCCTTTTTTTTCTTTAACGTCGGGAAATGGTCTGAGGCATCCCGCGGGGGAGTGGGTCTACCCACGCGGGTATGTGGGAGTCGCTGCGCCCGAAAGCTGGTAAGTGGACGCAGCTGCTCTACCCACTAAAACCCGGCGATTGCCACCAATGCCGCTTTTGGTGAGGTGCCCCGGATCTAATAACAAACAGGGCACCTCGACGCCTAGCCCGTCCCTCACATTTATAGTTCACAGTTTTTAAGAGCCACAAAAAAAATTCGTACCAATATTAGTATTTGCTTATAAAATTGTATTTTTAACTAGAAGTCGGTTAAAATACAATTTTATAAAAAGGAGGTTCTCAATACGGATGTTTGTATTTAGTTCTGTAAGGGCATAACTCCGTCGTTTACTAACTGACATGAAAAAAAAATTTTTTGTTTGAAAGGGTGTATATACAGCTTGGCAAAAAAGAGTCTGGAAAAAATGAGGGCGCCACTTTCACTTAGGTCGCATTATAATATGGGAAATCAGTAAGATAATTTAATCAAATCGTTAAAAATAAATATAAAACAATAAAATTTACTCAAAATCTAGTATTTGTCGGACAAATATTGTCAACATCATAGGTTTCCATTTAGTAAAATATTTAGTTCCACTTGTCACCACGTCATACTCTTTTTTGCCACGCTATACTTTTCAAACGGTCCCATGATCCTCAACGATTTAATAAATAGTTTAAAAATTAAAAATAGTTAACTTAATCTTCTAATGTACAAACTTTGCGTTTACCACGTCA
Source organism: Helleia helle (assembly GCA_963853865.1). Lineage (NCBI taxonomy): Eukaryota > Metazoa > Arthropoda > Insecta > Lepidoptera > Lycaenidae > Helleia > Helleia helle. Next base: position 3,448,718 of record OY971437.1, read on the forward strand.
TTATAGTTTCTTTTGGAGTGTCAGCCAAGGTAGGTAGGTAGGGTACAGCAACAAATACGACACCGACTCCAAAAGTAACTATAATATAATGAAGTGGTAAACGCAAAGTTTGTACATTAGTAGAAGATTAAGTTAACTATAAATTATAAGCACAATAATTAAAGAAACACAGCTATTTTATAACTTTTTAGTTTAGTATTTTTAAGTCGGTTTAATTTTTTTGTAAAATGATTTTATTTCTTAATTTTTAGTGATTCCGAAATTCGTCGTCTTGGCGTTCATTGAAGGAGGCCTATGTTATGCAGTGGACGGATAAAGGACGATGATGATGATGATGATGATTACAATGACCGCGACATACTATGGTGTGCTACCAAAGCAGCTTATTTCTAACAATAGTACAATAAATTGAAACTCTTCAATTTTATAATTAACCAATCAGAAACTTTAAAATATTAATGTTGCCTCCCTAAATATATTATTTGGTGTGACCATTGAACACTTGTTTCAAGTTTAATTGTACAAACTTGTCAAGTAAAAATTTAATTTCGATTAAGTATTAAATAGGTACCTATAATTGTTAAAAATAACTCACGTATATTTTGTATAAGAATAACAAGTCTTCAACATAAAACATGTAAAAATTTCATAGACATAAAAAAAACTAAAATAGCGCCATCTAACGCAATATAACGACTTTCTAATCTCATACAAAAAACCAAATGTACTAAGTGAAATGCCCCTGATCCTCCCTGATCTTATTATCGGGGCCTCCTCTTTGTTATTATTATTATTATTTTGTAACATACTTTATTTAATACGCATTATTGAAGTAATATAAATAATCCGAATAATTACAGATATATGTTTGTTTCTCTTATCATTTTAGCAGATGCGTTTATTTACCCTTTTTTTCTACTCGATATATATCATAATTATCGTTCGTAAGGAGTAAACTCCAATCGTGCGTCGGAGCTGACACACACACACTTTTTTGTGCTGCAGAAGCGAGCTATTGGATCAATTTACAAACCCAACACATAACTAAGAGACCAATTTAGGAAAATTGATATTCTAAATTGTTAAATTCAGAGAAATTTAACTGTTTCCTCTCAGTATATTTTAGAAAATGTTATGTACATTCGTAAAAATATTAATGAATTTGTAAAAAAAATGACGAGCATAAATACTCCGAGTATTAATAAATAATAAGCAAAAGTTGGATGTAACAGTGATCAGACTTTATAAACTAGGTAATAGTTGCAAGGGGAAATGTATCTCTCTACAATACGATCCCAGATAATAATCAAACGCTTTCAATTAACAAAGTTTAAAAAAAATTTAAGACCGTATGTGTGATGAAGGTTATTACAAAATAAAAGACATTATTGAATATAGCTCACTCAGCGAAATTGCATCTATGCTTACCAAAAAATTCTAAGTAAGACCCTGGCATTTGCGCTAGTGACACCTAAGTGAAATATAGTAGAACTATTACAACGTCTGGCCATACTTCGAAGACGTGTCGGTTTTTCTGCACAAATCAAAGGCGCTCGTGCGCGCTCGTCCAATAGTGTTCACATGTTTGTCCGCGGGCCATACAATTCAACAAAATTGCAACAAAAAAGAAGATCTTAAATGTATAAGATATATAAATGACCCTACATACTATAGATACATAACTTGTTCTATTTCTATGTATACCTACTCAACATCCACCACCTTCTTTTTGCCTTTTCTTTTTCACAACTTTAGTGCGGTATACACTGATATAATAATTATAAGCACTCATTAAATAAAAAGCAGCTGCTGCAATAACTTCTACGTCGTCCATATTATTTCAAAGCATAATACAAACTGATAGCATCCAACGTGTGGGCATCTCTTCAAAACTTGTCTATTTGTCTCTTGTCAAAAATTGGCCATTTGCATTGGTTTGCCAAACGTCTAGGCAGTAGGGCCAAGTATTAATTTGCCTACGCTCGCATTGGCCTAAGATGGACCAACATGTATTGCAGGTTTAGAAAGCAGATCGATCACCGATGACCGAACACATTACACACATTCATAGACAGTAATAAGCAATATCTCTAACTCGTCGGAACTCCAAATACATCTCTCTGTCTTTCAATACACACATACATAGACAAAACAGTTAAACAGATATTGACGATGACGCAATCCGCCCGCGCCATGTTGATAGCTTTGATTATTTACCTGTCTAGATAGATAGTTCAAGCGCATAAACGCCAAACAAAAACTCAGCCAATCGTTGGCTGAGAAGCTCGTCCCGCCCGCTCAGTGGTTATACTGTCGTTGTGCGGTAAACACGTGTTCGGTTTTATTGAGTGGCATTTAAAAATGACGGTTTGCGCTATAACAGTGTGCAGGAATTACAAAGGACGATTGAAAACCTCTAAAAACGTTACCTATCATCGGTAAGTAAACTTTAAGTAGCCATTTAGATAAAGAAACAATTAAATTATGTATGTATAATTTTGACATAAAACACAACGCCATTTGATGCCATCTTACCAGGGTTGCCTGTTTTATGAATTAAAATTTCCCATTAGAGCGTTAGTTAATTTTGAATAGGATTAATGATGATCTAAATGTATATTAGATGTACACTAATATTATAAATCAGAAAGTTTGTCTGTATGAAAATTCTTTCACCAATATTTAGAATTGACCTTCAGGGAGGACATAGGCCACTTTTGTACCCGGAATTGACATGGTTTTTTTTCTCTGGAACTACCAGTCGGATCAGAAAAAATCTTTCACCAATATTAAGAATGGACCTTGAGGGTGGATATAGGACACGTTTTATCCCGGAATGCCCATGGGAAAACTTTTCTCTTAAACTACTAGTTGAATTAGAAAAATTCTTTCACTAAAATTCACAATGGACCTTCAGGACGGATATAGGCCATTTTTTATCCTGGAATTCCTATAGGAAAACTTTTCCCTGGAACTAACAGTCGGATTAGAAAATTTCTTTCACCAATATTTAGAATGGACCTCCAGGGTGGATATATGCCACTTTTTATCCAGGAATTCCCATGGGAAGGCATTTCTCGGGAACTACCAGTCGGATTTGAAAAATTCTTAGACCATTATTTAGAATGAACTGTCATAGTGGACATAGGCCACTTTTTATCCCTGAATTCCTATGGGATTTTTTTTCTCTGGAACTACCAGTCGGATTAGAATAATTCTTTCACAATTAATTAGAATGGAACTTCATATTGGACATAGGCCACTTTTTATCCCGGAATTCCCATGGGTTTTTTTTCTGGAACTACCAGTCGGATTAGAAAAATTCTTTCACCAATATTTAGAATGGACCTACAGGGTGGATGTAGGACACTTTTTATCCCGGAATTCCCATGGGAAAACTTTTCTCTAAACCTACCAGTCGGATTAAAATAATTCTTTCACCAATATTTAGAATGAAGCTTCAGGGTGGATACAGGCCACTTTTTATCCTGGAATTCCCATGGGAAAACTTTCCTCTAGAAGTAACAGTCGGATTAGAAAAATTCGTTCAGCAATATTTAGAATGGACCTTCGTGGTGGATATATGCCACTTTTTATATCAGAATTCCCATGGGAAAACTTTTCTCTGGAATTACCACTCGGATTTGAAAAAATCTTTTACCATTATTTAGTATGGACCTTCAGGGTTAACATAGGCAATTTTACTTTGTTAGGGCTAATATTGAATAAAATTACAATAAAATTAGTTTACCTATAAAATTATAAAAATTGTGACAGATTTGAGTGGTGAAGCCGGTGTCAAGTAAACTTTTAATTTTATTAATATTTTTTTACAGTATACCTACTGATCCTATTTTAAGAAGTAGGTGGATAGAGGTAATAAGAAAGAGCCGCAGAGAGGATGTCTGGCAACCAGCTAAAACAACTGTTATTTGCTCTGAGCATTTCAGAGCCAAAGACATGTATTTTACCAAACAAAAGCTTCGAAGGTTAAAACAGCAAGCGATCCCGTGTAAGGTAATTTTATAATTTTGTTTTAGAATCCTATCCCTATTAATAAACTTTTGCAACTCGTCTGTCATATTATTCATATATTCATATTTCTGTCACAGGGTGGTAGGTTAGTATATATAATAACTTTGTAATGATAGGACGTATGACACCTCAGTCCTCCCGTGACCATGGTTGCTGTGAAGTATCCGAAACGTCGGGCTTGTAAAAATCTTAATAAACCGCGATAAAATCCGTAAAAATTGTTTTATTATAATGAGTGAAATTCGCGTAAACATTAGAAAACAACATTTTAATATATTCAGTGTAATCATGTTTATGGTTTTTTTTTACTATTTACAGGCTTTGTTCTTGTCGTCATTTGAAACAGATAATGACGATGAAAGTGACGATTCAGTTCAAGAGACAGGAAAAATAAGTGATTATGTAACAAATGTTAAAGATGATACAGTAAGTTTTTTTTTAAGATAAACCAAATAGTTTTGTGTCAAATAAAAATGGTTTAAGGTTTTTTCTTCGTGAGTTTCGATTTCATTTTTTTTATAGTAAACCTATGTCCAGCAATGGAAGTTTTTCGGCTGATAATGATGATGATGAAGATGAACCTAAACGATTTTCTGAACCTGCCACCTACTTTTATTTTGATAATACTATTATTACCGTATTAGCCGTGTGGTCCCGGTTTAGAATGGACCACCCCAATTCTTCACGTGGCTGTCGTAAGGGGCAAATAAGGGTTTTAAAGTTTCTTATCCTTTCATCTGTTGTGCCTTTGAATTTAATTAGACAGTGTTTATGTGGGCGAAAGGCTAGCGACCTATCACCACTTTACATGTAAATCCATCCTGAAACTTAAAAGCTCGAATGAGCATTGCTATAACTGCAGACTTAAACATAGATTTAGTAGTTGCCTAATCAAAATCTGTGAGTTCCACCAATGTTTCTGAACATCCCGAAATAATTTATACGTTTTAAATCATTGCAGGCGAGGACAAACAAATCAACAAAACACTGTATCAATATCTACCATTAATCGAACATTTATAAAACCTTTTTGTAGAAATGTTAAGAAACTACTAAGTTATCACCTCCTTTGTCCCCGTCCGCAATGATTTAAAACGTAAACACATCAAAATAGTCTAAGCAACACATACAATTTCAAATTATTAATCAATTATTAAATAATTTCTTACCAAATAGGTAATACCTATGTAAACTTTTTTAATCTAGAGGACATACTGGCTGGTTGTAAAAAAATCGAGTATCATTTGTTTTTTTTTTTTCACAAATTTAAAAGTGAATGCATTTGTCGGAATTTTATAGCGTTTTCTTTGCTTATTAAAATTTAGTATTCTGTATCAATTTTATGATTTAAACAATAATGCAAAGAGCTGTAGGGATGTTGCAAGCGGGAAGAAGTCAATCTCAGGTATCTCGGTATTTTGGTGTCAACAGAAGCGTTGTTTGCCGTCTTCATCAGCGTTACACTAACACGGGAGATCTTGCTGAGCAGCACCCAGGTCAAGAAAGGTGTACAACCACACGGCAAGATCGATACATACAGCTGACTGCAAGACGCCAGCCGATGGTAACCGCCCGAGAGATAGGTTTAAGGCTACAAAATTCAAGTGGTGTTGTTGTTAGCTGCCAAACTGTGCGAAATCGACTGCATGAGTATGGCCTACGAGCACGACGGCCAATTAGGTGCCCACCGATACGTCACGGGAATCGCGCTCGTTGAAATGAATGGTGTAGGGAACACATTACATGGACCCGGGAACAATGGGATAAAATTTTATTTTGCGATGAGTCTCGATTTGGGTTCAAGCCTGATACTAGAAGGGTAAGAGTGTACCGTCGTCCTGGAAATACTGAAAGACTGAGGTGTGTTCAGGAAGTGCATCCATACAACGGCTCAACAGTTATGGTATGGGCATGTATGTGTGTATGTATGGTATTATGAAGAACAGACGAACTGAGCTCGTTTTTGTAAATGGTAACATGAACGCTGCAAATTACGTTGAGGATGTTCTAGGGCCTCGTCCATTCGCACAAACGCTTGGCTCCGATTTCACGTTGATACATGACAATGCGCGTTCGCATACAGCTTTGTACACACGGGAGTACTTGGCAAGGGAAAACATCCTGATATTGCCTTGGTCTGCACAATCGCCAGATCTCAACCCCATCTAGCATGCATGGGACATGCTCCAGAGACGCGTTTTAAAGGACTTGGATGGAGTGAAAAACAACCCAACAACTGATGGACTTACTAAATTTCATTGGGAACAATTGCCGCAGGATAACATTAACAGTCTCATCGATTCTATGAATAATCGGTGCCAGCAGGTTCTCAATAACAGAGGAGGCCACACTTTGTATTAATTTATGCAATTTTAGTTTAAGTTTAGTTGATTAGGCACCTTACTTTGTACTACGTACATACAGTACTTACTCGTAATTATTGTTAATTAAGATTATTAAACAAAAAAAACAATTGAGTTTTAATATCAAAAAAGCATTAAAAATTAATATAAATAAGAAAACAGGATTTAATGCGAAAACACATTGTAAAATTGAAATTTGTATGTGTTGCTTTGACTTTTTTGATGTGTATAAGTTATATTTTTAATACATTAAAATATATCTGATGTTAATGTAAGTATCAAATAAAATATAATACACGGTGCACTGTATACCTGTATGCTCTTCACACTAAATTATGGAGCTTATTTTTCCCTTTTGAGATGTCATTTCTTGCATTCAGGTTTTAGCATTTTTAATTTCTACTATTTTTTAATATAAGCCTTTTATGTTATTTTATAACTTAAATGAATATTCGCTTAATAAGTATTACTGAATGGAAATTCATTTATTTAACAACTACTAAGCCGGAGGCTTACTCACCTTTTATTTATTGTCGTTAAATGTTTTATCGTTCCATTGTTAATAAAACTGCAAGTTTATGTATATTTAAGGAATCGCTATTGAAAGCCCTTCATTTGATACCCCACTCTATGGGATTGGTAGAAAATAAAACTACAATTTATTTCGTATCATAAAAGTGTTAATATAATATATATATTTTTGAACTAATTGTTTTGACTAGCTTTCATTTGATACCCATATTGTTATGGTAACTAAAATCAACCCCCCCCCCACCGCTGGTTTCTCATTTGTAGGCGATATAGGATTTTTAAATATTTTGTAGCCTATGTCAATCCCACAATTAAGGCAAATACAACGACCCCTCATACGTTAAAATCCGTCAAGCCGTTTGGGCTGTAGACTAGAGTATCCTCATCCCATAGAAATGGACACACATATACATACGTACATATGCGTGAAAAACATTACCCTCCGTGCAGTCGGTAAAAACATTACCCTGCGTGCAGCCGGGTATTTTTTTTATTTGGTGTAAAGAATGTCGTATTGTTAAAATTATTCTACAAATAGAATAATAAGAATATTAAAAATAAATAGTTTTTAACAATAATTTTTGTTTAATTTTATTTAGATAGATAGATGATTTTATTCACTTACACAATAAATACACAAGTTACAAAGACAAGATTATAATAATTTCATTAATAAGACAGAGATAATAACAGAGGACAATAACAGGAGGATGATAAATAAAATACAAGCGCTGCGTAGAGATGTCGGATCGCTCTGCATTTTCTACCGCATCTACCACGGGGAGTGTTCTGAGGAATTGTTCGGATTAATACCTGCGGCAGAATTCCACCACCGCACATCGCGTAAGAATTCCAAATTTCACCCACACCATCTTGATGTCCGGAAATCCACAACATCTAGATTTTTACGGCATTTCCTGCCTCGCACTACAAATATATGGAATCAGCTGCCACCTATGGTGTTTCCGAACCGATACGACTTAGGGACCTTCAAGAAAAGAGCATACTCACATCTAAAAGGCCGGCAACGACCTGCTGATCTCCTGGTATAGCGGGTGTCTGTGGATGTCGCTATTCACTTACCATCAGGTGAACCGACTGTCCGTTTGCCCCCTCTTCTATAAAAAAAAAATATATGTCTCCAATAATGAATTATTATCTATTAAAATGTAGTTCCTTAAATAACACCTAAACTTATTTTTTAAAGCATTAAACGCAAAATAAATTATACATTCTGGCGTAATGTGTATTGCTGCTATAAAAAAAAAAGCTTACGCGAAATTTTGAATAGACATCAAATTTCAAAATAGCTCAAATTAAAGTAAACAAAAAAAAATTTAAATCATCTTCTTTCTTAATTTACCAGTAATGCTGGTACCAAGGCTTTCCAAAATAACACCTCAAGTTCTGACAGACCACATACAAATTATTATTGTTATGTTTTTTAGTGATTGGTCATTTATGGAAATGAAGTATTTTACTCATAAGCATAGGCTTAATTTATTTACAAAATACTGTGATTGCAATATAGATATAGACCAAAAATATAGACAGGGAAATAAAAACTGTGTTACATTTAAATATTAGAAGCTAAATATTTTTGATTTATTTAAATATTACTGCTACCTTAGGTTAAAAGAGAATAAAAGGCTTATTGTTAAGTATTTTACTACTTATTTTTATAAATACTGTGATTGTAATATTGATTATATATTTTGGGTGAAATGGATCCCGTTAATGAGGACTGATCACCCGTCTGGCCTCGCTGGTGTTGCTTCAGGTGAGCCAGCCGGAGCATCCAAATAGGTGTCATCATAGTAGTTCTTTGGGCATAGCCCGAGTCTCCTAAAACATATAATTATTGCAATATAATATTAATGTAAGAAACAAATGATCACTTTCTTATGATTTTAACTTAGAATTAACAAGTAAATAAACAAGTTCCCCAAAAATTTTAAAGGAATGAACACATTTTAAGATTCCTTTATAATGTTTATGTTATTTGCCAATTTAAAGGTATTAATTACTAAAAGAATATACCTATTAATATATATAATTAATTTGTTTAACTTGTATAATATATTATATCAATATAATATATGCAATTTAAAGGTATTACTAATAAAAGAAAAGGCATTATTAAAACTAAATTATACAATTACAGAATCCAAGAGTCAACTTTTAACAAACAAAAAAACATTTCTCAAGTGAAATCCTTTTCTATTATAAAACCTCTCATTTTGGGCTGGATGTATGATAGCCATATGAGAATCAATAGCACTTAGTATGCATGTTATTTGGAAGTTTTCATAAAATAATGCAATAAGTATGTAACTCAATAAGTCAAATAGATTATTATTATTAGCACTTTGATTTGTATTAATAGATAGGTATCACAATATAATATGAAGAACAATGTAAAACCAATCAATAATAAAATAATTTGAGATATATTTTTAAGTAGATACATAAATGATACCTACATACTATAGATACATAACTTGTTCTATTTCTGTGTATACTCAACATCCACCACCTTTTTAACCGACTTCAAAAAGGAGGAGGTTATCAATTCGTAGGAATCATTACTCGAAGATGGCTAGACCGATTTGAAAAAATATTTTTTTGTTCTAAAGGGTATACTTCCCAAATGGTCCCATGATAAGGAAACCAGGATCTGATGATGAAATCCCAGAGAAATCGAGGGGAACTTTCGAAAATCATAGGGGCGACTAGTGCGTTTGATATATTTTTTATAAAGTGTTTTGCAGGACTACAATTTAATGAAGGTCTAGAGTCGATCTGATGCTGGAGCCGAAAGACAGTCGAGGGAACTCCTCGACGATTTACATCAGTAACCTTGTGGTTTGGGCTTGATTAATTTGTAATGATGAGAACTTTACACTTAGATGGGTTGTGACTGTCATTAAGGGTCTGATGATGAAGACAAATGACAATTAAGGGAACCCCTCAACAGTTTACAGTAGCTATCTTGTGTTTGGACTTAATTAATTTAAATTGATGAGAACTTTGCACCTATATGGGTGGTATAAGCGCCATTACAGTTATGTTGATGGAGACCTCACACAGTCGAGGGGAATCCTCGACGATTTACAGCTTTTATTGGGCTTAGTTCATACGGCTAAACAATATACCAAAATCATGTAATTTTGTTTAATTCATTTAATTTTACGTGTCGTTGTTAAATGAACAAAAAACAACTGTGCCTTGGAAGCGCATCATAGTATTTCAAGGTCATCAAAATATCCATTTTATACCTTTATATTGGTGATGTTCTATACCTATATATAACTGAATTATTTAATGAATAGCAGCAAATCTGCCGTGATTGCTTTCAATTACATTTATATAAAATTTTACACAATTCCATTTCGGTTTTTGCATTTGTTATGTAATGATTTAAACCCTTTCTACGTTCATCTCATTAATACAGCGCTATCTAATCTGAGCAACGCGTTTAATAGTTCTACCCATATTTCAGACAAATAAAATCAGTTATCGAATTTTGCAATCACTAAAAATTAAGAAATAAAAAATTTTTAGACAAAAATTAAAACCGACTTCAAAATTAAAAAAAAACTAAAAAGTACTTAATAAAATAATTTCCGTAATCTTTGTGCCTACAATTTATAATCAACTTGTTCTTCTACTAATATACAATCTTTGCATTTACCACGTCATTATTGTTACTTTTGAAGCCAGTGTCGTATTCGTTGATGTACCTACCTCCCTACCTACCTTCGCTGACACCGACTCCAAAAGTAACAATAATGACGTGGTAAATGCAAAGATTATACCATATAAGAGCAAATAAAAAAGAATCATATTTTATAACATTGTTCTTAAATTATTGTTGATAATTAAAAATAAAAAGTGTCAATATTGTATACTGTACTGTATGTATGAACAATAATAGAGCAAATAAAACAAATCATATTTTAGCTATCCCAAGGTAAATTGTATCTTATTATTTTATTTCTACCAATGATATTATAATAAGTACAGATATTATGTTATGAGCGCGTGATCGTGATGAGTCATCACCTAAAACTAAAACGTCCTAATTGCCTGGGACGTTTTGCCTTTAGTCTGCGTCACGCATCGCGACGAGTGATACGCTGCGCGCTGTTACGATATTGCCGTCAAAATGCCATCGTGTGTATTCAGAAAGTGTACCAATTATGATACGAAACTAAATAAAACACAAGGGATCTCATACCACATGTAAGTATGCAATATATGTACTTCGATTTATTAATATATTTCAATAATTTTCCTAATAATATGATATTTGGTGGTTATAAAAGAAAGAAAGAGATAGGAAATACATTTTTGTCGTAAGGAAGACAAGGACGCATGCACTCCGGACATAGAATAAAAGTACAGATGCGAATTATTAGGCAATAAATTCGTCTCTGGGGTAACGATACCCGAGAGCTGTTTCCTTTTTCTAAGTTTTCTTTATTTAATAATTTTGTTTGATATAGGTACTTAATTATAAATTAAACATGTCAGGACTGTGTAATTTATTTTACTGTGTAGTTAATTTATTTAATTACCATATTTAACAAGTTTCAAGTCAGAATCGTATATTATATTAGTTTACGATTTAACAACAGCGATTTCATTATTTACCGTCTTTTCTTCGTAAAGGTTTCCAACCAATGAGACCCGGCTTCAAGAATGGATCGCAATTGTTCGGAAACAAAGAAATGAATCGGATTGGACTCCTTCAAAAAAAAGCAGTAGAATCTGTAGCAATCACTTCAAGGCTACTGATCAATATACTTCGAACACAGGTCGAACACTTCTCAAAAAGAATGCTGTTCCTGTTATAGAGGTAAATAATTAATATTTTGTAGCCACTATTCGACGATTTGCCCTAGTTGAAATTGTTCTGACATTTTAAATGAAACTATAAACATTATTCAACTTTCAGTATAATTTCAATTCGCTATGTACTGGTTTTCCTTTATTTATAACGACGCATATATTTAAAAAAAAAATAGCCTGTCTTGTGTCCCACTGCTAGACAAAGGTCTCCCCTTTTTTCTTCCATACCTCTCTGTTTTGTGAGATTTCTTATTATAATATCATTGATTTCTACTAATTATTATTACATTTGTTCACTAAGTTTTTATGGATGTGCCTAAACTCTTGTTAGGGAAACATTGACCCGACGTAATTAGGAAACGATTCCTATTCGGAATAAAAAATATTTTAATAGTTATGATAAAAACTGATATGCATTGAGAGTGCTTTCCATTAGAATTTACCACTCTATTAAAAGGTACAACAGATTATTGCAATTAAAAAATATTTAGAAAAAATAGTTTGTAATAAAGATAGAATATTTACATAGATTACTACAAAATAAAAAATCGGTTGTCTGTAAAGTCGGTTTACTGACGATAATTGAACGTGGCAACGTCATAAGAAAATGGAACGCCTCAGAGCCAGGTAACGCCGCATACGTCATGTAGGTATTTTCGTCCGTGCAGCCGGCTCCATCGACTATAATATATCGAAATAAGACGTTGTCACGTCAAAAAAAACGTTTTGCTCGTTTAATTTTATCCACCTGTAACAACCCTACCATAATAGGTAACAAACCGTTATTTGAAAAATATAATATTCTTCCGTTTCCAAGCCTATATATTTTTGAGATGTGTGTTTTTGTCTATAAATACCAATATACAGCTTGGCAAAAAAGAGTATGACGTGGTGACAGGTGGAACTAAATATTTTACTAAATGGAAACCTATGATGTTGAGAATACTTGGCCGACAGATACTAGATTTCGAGTAAAGCTTAGTGTTTCACATTTATTTTTAACGATTTGATTAAGTTATCTTGCTGATTTTTCATATTATGATGAGACCTAAGTGAAAGTGGCGCCCTCATTTTTTCCATACTCTTTTTTGCCAAGCTGTATGTATTTTGACAGGAAAATTAATGTAGCGACCTAAAGCTGTAGATATCCCCACAAATTACAAATCCCCTCTCAAAGATTAAAAATTTGCAGCAACAATGCATATTGCATGGCTGTATCAATTTTTAACAAGCTACCAAAGCATATTGCGGAATCAACAGGGCAAAAACAGAACTGTGCTATTCGAATGGCTACTTTCAAAAATGTACTATAACATTAGGGATTACTTAGAGGATAAAACATAAACATCATAATGATTACTATCATGTAGGTGTGTTGAATGCAATGGGGTTGAATGGTTATTGTATTAGTATAATTTATATAAGTTAAATTTATATTTACGTCATTTATCATTATTCAATTATGTTATGTACCTCGGACATGCCTATAATGATTATTTAGTATATCGATGAAGTAAATTTAATTGTATACACTGTCTATAAATATGTTATTGTGATTTAATTGATAATTCTTGTTGACAATTGTTGTAATTATTATTGTATTTCTCCTTGACATGTTGCAAATGATACCGAAATTGACTATGATTCTATTGCTTTATAATGTTATCTTTATTATTCAAACTAACTCAAAATTAAATTATAAGATTTGCACGCTATTGGCAGAATATGAGGCCACATATATTATGTTAACATCTTATTACTAACCATATTCTAGCAAATAAAAGATATTATTATTATTAAAAACAATTTTACGCGTTGTATGGATGCTTTGTCTCTGTCCGTTTACTTACTCATGTGCTATTGGCATCTCTCAGTCGTGCTGATTTTTTCAAGGTCAAGCAACTTAAGTTGCTACACAAATTTTGACATTTGTAATTTGTTTACAACGTCTACTCAGTCGTGAAGTGCAAGAATTCATTGGTAATTAAAAAACAGAAGGTAATAAAAAACATTCTGGAATACTCTAACAATGGTTCGGTGCAGTGTTTTAAATTGTAAAAGTGATAGTGACCGGAAAATTCCAAAATTGACTTTTCACTCGTAAGTTCATATTTTATTTCATGTTGTGGTTAATAGTGGTTGAATAACGATATGTGTAATCACTTAATCAGTCTTTATGTATATATACTTTCATTGGTTTATAATTCATAAGTTAAATTGAAAAAAAGGTAATAATTAATATTGCTTTTGTGACGTCTCTAATGTTAAAATTGCTAGTATTATGTTTTCCCTTTTCCCAATGTAGGTATGTTATTAATATTTTGAATTGTGTTGTTTGATTGAATTTATCTCCAAAAGCTATATTGAGATAGTTTTAAAGAACTTTTGGAGATTTTTTTAAATAAGAAAAATATTATAGAAGTACATATAAATTAGGTTTATTTTTTATACAATATTCCGAGTTGGTAACTTAATATATAAATGATTATAATAGTATTTAGATAATAATTGCGTCATTTTAAATTTTCTAGAATAGGTTAAGGATTCAATTTAATTAAATTTAAATATTTTTACAAAATTGAGGCTGGACTCCGCAACAGGTGACGTAAAAAAAGAGGTTGTAGGAGAGGAACGGAGTTCCCTCTCTATCAATCCCTCTTCCCTCTACTCCCCTTCGCCGCTAACTCATATTTTAGGAAAAAGGGGGAGGAAGATAAATTATCCCTGAAAACAGTTAACACCTGGAGAGTGAGGAACAGAGGGTGGGAAGGGATAAAAAGATGTTCCTTTATTTATCCCATCACCCGCCTTCTCGCTAGGGAGTATATTTAAGAAGGGAAGGGGGATGGAATATTTGCAATAATTACAAAAATGCAGGTTTTATTTCAAATTAAACAAAATTTAAATAATATAAATATTCATTTGTATCTACTATAATACCTTAAGTTACCAATTTCTCAATTGTTACTCATAATTTAATCTTGCATCACAGTTTCCCAGTTAATCCTGACATTCGGAAGAAATGGATTAAAGCCTCTGGTCGAAATGACTGGATCCCAAAGAAGTTTTCAAAGATTTGCTGTTTGCACTTTGATACAAAACATATATTAAAAAAAGGAAGGTATACTTACATACACCCTGATGCTTTTCCAGTTGTTAAGGTGAGTATTAACTAAATAAATATTTTGGGTGAAATGGTCCCGTTGATGAGAACTGATCGCCCGTCTGGCCTCGCTGGTGTCCCCACCCTTACTTGTTACTTGAGGTCAGGCTGGTTTCCACAACTCGACGCTGTCCCCACCTTTAAATAAATATTTAATTATATGTAAGTATGTGGTTTTTGGACAAATTGCTTTCTTTTGTGTTGATGGGATAAGTCTATATTCATGCTAAATTGAATCATTTTGACGTCCATTCCTTAAAGAAAGAAAAATATTTTATTGTCCACAACAAATGTATGTTATTATAAAAATTAATCATACTTTAAGGAAACAAAATAGTTTTTTTTTTCATATTTCAGCTTGGAGCTACTGAAGAGATAAATAAACCCATGCCATGTCCATCTGCTTTTCGGCCATTCTCCGATTAGTAAATTTTACGTGTCCGGGCTTCTATAATCCGTAATATTATCATATTCAATCATGCATTTTTTTTTATTTGTTAGATAGCATCCGTATCTAGCTGTAAACAAAAACATTGGCTTCTGTTTGAAGTAATTAAGACTAAAATAATTTAACTTATATTTAAGAACCTCTGTTCTCTATTCACCGTGTCGTGTCCGCACACCAACTTAATCTTAAAACTTGCTTGTAATTTTTATAATTTACAGATTTACTTTGATCTATTTAACGTTTTAAACGATATTAGGCAACGTGTAGCGCATGACAAAATATCGACTCATTAGGACCAGCCTATAAATAATTATCATTAATTCATTGCATGTCTAATCGAAAGTTATAATTGCCATAACATTTGCTGTTCTCGGGTGCACAGCCGTAAATAAAAGTATTTGGCAAACCACTTTTTTTATGTTAGTTGGATAGGCAAACTGGCAAACGTGCCACCTGATGGTAAATGGTCGACGTCGCCCATGAACATAAACTAGTTTACCTGGAACGAGCCCAGGCAACTTATTTATGTGTTGCCTATCCTGAGACATAAGATGGTAAGTCTCGGTGCCAGTAATTACACTGCCTGTCTTGCCCTTCTCTCCGAAACACAGCAAAGCTGTTTTACGGGAGAAACAAGCAAGATGGTGGTACCCATGCAGCCGGGAGCGCGGCACAGCGCTTCCCTCCCACCACTACCATACGTGTCGCGTCTCCTAAGTGTATGGTGTGGCCCATCAGCAGTTGCACAGCCCAAAGGTTAGTGTCCCGCCAGTGGAAATATATTTGGTTGGACTTAAATTACAAGGTCACCAAATTTTACAGACTAATAGAAAAGTGGGATTTCTAGTATTTTATATTTGTATTAAAAGTTTAAAAAATATTTATTCATATCTAGTTTCTTCAAAAACATTGAACTTTTTACCAGTATATAAAATAAGCCAAGACTATCTGGAATATTTTTTCAGCTCTATTCGTTCTAAGGGTGGATTTAACAATAATCCAACAGCTCAGCAGTTTAAAAGCTCATACAAACGATTAGTGATCCACGGTGAAATAAAACATATATCTTCAGGTAATAATTGTATACCTCTTGAGGATATAAAAAAAAATCTGTTAAGAGGTAGTGCCATGCTGCTTAGAAGCCGAATTGGGCCGGCACGACCGGGGTGGTACCTCTCGCTCACATAACACCGGCGTCAAGTGACAACTATGCTGTCGCGTTTCGTGCGGTTTGTGAGTTTCCCAGAGTGGTGGCTCATTGGGGGGGGGGGGGTTTAGGGAAAAGGAGGGCAACGCATCTGCATAATCTTTGGTTGTGAGGATGTGTTTGGGCGTCGGTAGTCGCCAAACGGCTTCGACTGCTCATTGCCCTACTATGCCATAAAAAAAATTTAAAAAAAAACTTTAAGCGAAATACCATATGAAAAGAAAATTAATTTGTTTACACACATACCTGATAATAAAGATGTGACAATAGAGAATTTTCCTACTATCGATACCGATCACGATTATTTAGCAGACCCATCAAGACTTTCAATGTTCACAGAAGAAATTATTGCCTACATAGCAGGATTTGTCGTAAAAAAAAATTAAAAATGTTATCAAATGTGATGAATGTCTTCTATCTTTAATCACGGATAAATATTATGGATTAATTGCCAAAAAAGACAAAGGGGGATTGATTTATCCATCTTGCAGCGTAATTAAAATATGTAAATTAGCAGAAAAAATCTTCAAGACGCGTTCTCACATAGGCATCAGATTTTATAATGATAAAAATTTATTGCAGAAATTAGTACTTTCATGTTTTAAGAATTTTGTCCGTGATTCTAATATTTTTAAAAGATCAGTCACTTATTGGAAACCATAAAATAATGTTGATAAAAGCTGTAGCTTTTTTGCTACAGAAAAAATACGTAATATATCAAACTTATCCTATTTAAAGATCAATAGATCAAAATTGATTTTATGTTTTTAATCAACTTAAACTGCTACGTTATCGTTACATTTTTTTTTTTATTATTTTTTTTTTCGAATTGACCTATGCTATGGTCCAAAGACCTTTATGCGAAATCGGAAGAGTAGGAGAGCTGATGGCTTCTACCTAAAACAATTAAACGGGAGGGTTACCTCCGCCAGCCGTGGTGTCAATGACATCGCAGCCTCCTGGCATCGGGATTTATCGTTACACAAAACTACTGCCTATATGAAGTTAGTGGGCTTAGAACTTGGAGATGGTGGACTACACAGTTTTCCTAGGAATAACTCTGGATCCTAAGCTACTGTGGGGTTCCCATATAGCTAAGTTGGCGAATAGACTCGGTTCTGCAGCATATGCAGTCAGAAAAATAAGACAGTTAACCGATGAAGATACGGCGCGAATAGTTTACTTTAGTTACTTTCACAGCGTTATGGCTTATGGCATACTATAATTTTATATTAGAAATACCATCTCATATATCATCTCATTGTTATTATTAACCGACTGAAAAAAAGAGGAGGTTCTCAATTCGTCTGTATTTTTTTTCCTTTTTTTTTTGTATGTATGTGACACGATTACTCCGCCGTTTGTGAATGGATTTCGATGGTTATTTTTTTGTTCGAAAGCTGGTGCTTCCAATTTAGTCCCATATTAATTTTATTAAGATCTGACAAACCGTTTTATAGTTATTCCCAATAATGCCTATTTAGTTGATTTCTTTTACCTTGATATGCTGATATGCTCATTTTATTACTTGTGGTTGTAACAATAGTATAGGATGCTTTGGTAGCACACCATAGTATGTCGCGGTCATCGTAATCATCATCATCATCGTCGTCCTATATCATACCTAACATAGGCCTCCTTCAATGAACGCCGAGACGACGAATTTCGGTATTACTAAAAATTAAGAAATAAAATCATTTTACAAAAAAATATTGAATCTTAATTAAATTTAAATAAAATCATTTATATTTAATATAAATGATTTTATTCTTAGTGCTATTTATATTTTCAAGTTTGTTTTGTTATTCTCTTAAATAATTAAAAGGAGCTTATAATAAAATTAACGTTGTCATATATGTATACTTGTGTAAAATGTGAAGAGATTTAAGCCTTTCAAAGGAAAACCAAGTAGGGAGTTAAGATCAGTTTTATTCAGTACATTGGATACTTACTTCAGAATATCTTAGTTTAAATAAAAAGCTTGTTTGTAAGGTTACTTTTTACTTTTGTTTTAGTTTTGTTAAAAAATTACGTGTTCATATAAATATCGTTTTTGTTAAATTTTTTATGCCAAATTTTAACCTATAGTATGTAATAAATCACATCTATTTTAAGTATTTTTATATATAGAAAATTAGTGATAAAAACATTTTAATGGATGTGCATTTTAATTATTTTTATCACTAATTTTCTATACTCTTATTTTCTTCCTTTCCCCCTTTCCTTTCCCGTACTTTTAATTTTATAGAGACTTGAGAATTTTATGTCAAAAGTCCAGGTGTTTATGCTGATATGATAATATTTCTTGTTTCATATTTATCAACTTTATTTTATTATTTACTAGCTGTTGCCCGCAGCTTCGCCCGCGTTAACTTAGATTTACAACCATACGCGGATTGGTGATGATTATTTTTATAGTCTATGTTACTCCTTATAACATCAGCTATCTGCCAGTGAAAGTCCCATCAAAATTGGCCCAGCCGTTTCAGAGATTAGCCAGAACAAACAAACAGACAGACAAATATTGTAAAAAAGGCTATTTTGGTATATGTACCGTGTACACATATCCAATACAGTATTCAACGAAAAGCTGTTATTTTAATATTACAAACAGACACTCCAATTTTATTTATCTGTGTAGATGTATAGATACCTATCCAGTTCTTATACATTGGAGTTCTAATATACATGTGTAATGTTTTAAGCTTGTCATGTTTTTTTTTTATATTTAGCGTTTTGCCTTAAAGTAGGCAAAAGGTTTTTGTATAGCAACCTCCATTTCAGACGTCACTTCAATATATCTATCTCATGTCGCCACGACTGGCAGCAGTCTATAGGACTCTCTGTCAACGATTGGAAGTGGCACGTAGCTCTCGCACGGCTGTCATAACTCATAGTTAAGCTCAAATTACCAGCATTGGGCTCAGATCAACCGTCAATGTCATTGGGCATTATAGTTGTTAGGACACGAAGCTACCTAAAAAACATAAACATGCCCCGTTTCACCATTTTTAACATGCAAAAATGATAGCAGGACAAAAAATATAACCCACGGAAACATTTCGTATCACCGGTAAATATAACAATAGGGATGTTGACAGTATTCATATAAAAATATAATTTTGATGTTAATTGGCAGTTTCTATGATATAATTCTGAAAAAATACAATGTTTTCCCTTATTTTTAATTGATTAAATCAATATTTAATATATAAAATGTAACAAAATTTAACATAGATCACGTGATAAGAAACGGAAATGACGTCACGTGTTCCTATTTAGCGGAAGCGGAAGAATATTGACGTAAGTACTTTTATGCACCATTTTCCGTACGCAGTACATATCGTAAAAACTAATTTTCAGGCGTTTTGACAGTGTACACACACATAGGAACCGTACAACACTTAAAAAACTTAGAAGCCATTTTGTATTAACGACAACTAGAATCATTTTATCATTTTTACGATGTTTAACAACATATGACGTCACGTGACAAGTGTTAGCGTTTTGGAGCGAAATTTAAAATGCATTATAAAATGCAAGATTTTATAGGCATCAGACGTATTATATTATACAGATATTTATAAATGATCTATAAACATTAATGAAAAATGTCAACATCCCTATATCCGAGCAACAAATGACCGCACCCGTTATGCGTTGAGTCCGTGACATGTATTCGGTGACCATTTACATATATAATACACGTTTAATAAATTTGTGTCCCATGGGGACAAAAGTCCCTCAGACCTTAAAAACACGATAAATATCCCCTTTTACATAGATTTCAATGGAAAATAACCATGATTGATGTAAAATAAGATTCTTATATATTGCCGTTATATGTCTTACGACTCCACATACCAGGAAACGCACTCGTTTTCGTGAATTTAACAAATTCTAAGACATGTGAAAGAAGTGTTGATTTTAATATTTGTCTGCAGAAGGCGCTGGAGCTCGCGGGTTCCCTTAGTGAAGGTGGATCCACTCCTACTTCTCCTACTTCTTCCGTAAGTTGTTTGTTTGTTCAAATTGTCTTGCTATACCCAATACGAAACAACAAAACAGTTTGCTAATCCTAGCTTCTTCCGAAGCATTTTTTTTTTGATTTCGCTGGGGAATGCGTTTAGGCATACCCCTGGGTCCGGGGGGTCCCGGGGGTTATGTGGGACTCTGCGCCCGAGAAGATGGTAAGGTGGACGCAGTCTCTACCCACTAAACCCCAGCGGTGTTCTCCTCGTCGTCTTGGGTGACCCGGCGTGGGAGCTGTGGACGTCCGCATCGGGCCACAACGGAATGCCATCTGGCACACTCCTCTGGAGGCAGGGGGGACGACATCCCCTCCTCCTACTCCGCTTAAGGCACCTGGAACACACAAGGGTGCCTTATAGCCCGGACCTTAAGCGCGCGCGGTGGATCCCCCGATCGACCGCGCACAGGTCCCTCACAGCGGCGCAACTGCTTGTCGCCGCCGTGTTCTCCTGCGGGATGAGGCGCCAGAGCGCTCTCTCTCCCGCTCCGCCTCCTCCTTCTGCGACATCACTACCTCGCAGAAGGAGACGACCGCCTGCCATGCGCTCTCACTGTCAGTCATCGCTCGGATGACCGCAGGGAGCGACAGGTCCGCGCCCACTTCAGTGATAAGTGGCGCCCTTTCCTCTGCCCAAGCTGGGCACTCCGCCAGGGTGTGGTCTGCAGTGTCTTCACTACTGCCACAGTGATAACCTCCCACAGATACCTTCCGAAGCATAGTTAACTTTTTAACATTACCTAAGTTAATTAATTAACTTACTAACGCTAAAAAACGTTTCACTTTAAATCATTATCTTATGATGAATCATATTATTATGTAATGGAAGTCAAAACGCTTTTTTTTTCTTTTATGTAATAACCTCTATATCGGTCTCTCCTCCAAAGGACGTCTGGTTGCTTCCGACCATGTAGACTACGGTTGGCAATCCCGAGTATGTCAGTCGCTGTGACTAGTCGGATTGGTCGCACGTGGTTCATTACACACTTTAGACACTTTAACAAAAATAACGTTTGTTTTGTTAAAGTAAATTTGACAAATTCGATGCCATGACACGTCTTCACTGCTCGAATATCACAGTACAATGGCTTGTTGACGACCATCAACCATGTAGTTGAAACAGACGTTCTGGTAGCTGACCAATGTTACCTCTGTCAGGCGTAGCAAACCGTGTAGGAGACGTTTTAACAGTTTTACAATAAATGTCACTTTATCCTAAAACTGGTTTAATTTATATACATAATTATTTACAGCTTCATACAGTCCAGGATATACCAGTTGAAGAGTACACCATAAAAACAGAATATGAGTCAGATGATAACGACGAATCGGATCCTGGAAAAGAGGAGTCCGCAGAAGGGAACTTACAACCCAATATCGTGCTTGTGAACAGGGAGAGAGACGGCAGTGGTGATGGTGCTGATGTTTCACTGGAGACGGCGAAAAAGCGGAAGCGAGACGACAGTTCTGCTGGTGCTGAAGATCCAATAGTTGCAGTGGCAGAGAAGATGAGAAACGACAATTCTATTGATGAGCTGGTGGAGCTGCTGCGGACGCTCGCACATGGCGACTCCTACGACGCCTTCGGCAGGTACGTGGCCTCGACGCTGAGGAGCATGCCGGAGCAGAGGGCGCGGGACCTGCAGCCCTGTATAGTGGAGCTGCTGGTGCGCGGCGGAGACGATCACTGAAAGAGAACCGGTCAACAGATACTCTTGTTATTACGTTAGTTGTAAGCTATTGATATTTTTTTAAGTAAATAAATATGTTCAAATTATTACTTCTTTCTTGCTAATAAATACCTCATATATGGTCCGACACCCAGCGTATGCTCCTCTTGTGTTGGAACTTCTGACTCCTGTATGTCCAAACTAGTGGTGGTTAATATAACGCATAGCGCCATAACGTAGCGCGCTATTCATACTCAACGTATAGCGTACGCTATATAAATTCCTATTCGGCGCTATAACGTAGCGCCTCGCTACATTAGGTATGTAGCGAGGCGGCTAGCGCAGGCCGTAGTTACAACTTTATAACATTCGAACTACGCCAATGTGCTAGATCGTTGACGCTAGACGTTATAATTTATAGTTTATACGTCAGTCAGCGTCGAGCGCGCGCTAGCGCTAGATGTGTCGTGCGCTATACCGGCCGGCTCACGCGAGTTACGTAATTCTAGTCTTGCGAGTACACGTTATAATATAGTCTTTAAAATAGCGTGCTAGAAAAATATAGTTTATAGTCCGTAGCACGTTATCATAAAATTGTTTATTTGCACACCACTAGTCCAAACTCCTTGCCTCCGGTTGCTCGTCTTCCACATGCTGCTAGAGCGGGCCATCTGATACCAAACTAGGCAGAGTCTGTTCTTATGGCAACCAGACAACTGATACATACTTATATATTTCTAAATATATACAAATTATAGATAAATAACACCCAGACACAGAACAAATGATCATGTTCATTACACAAACATTTGTCCTGGGTGGGGATCGAACCCACGACCTTCTGGTTTAGCAGTCAGGGTCACTAACCACTAGACCAACAGGCCAGTCATAACATTTTCAAACATTTGGACCGCCTGCCTGTTAAAGTTCTATCAAAACAGCCTATGAAGAGTAGAGTAGTAGAACGGACAGATATTTATATCTTCCCAATGGTTTCCCAAACTGAAAAGAACTGGAATCCTACACTGGCGGTTGACTCGAGCGGTGTCGTGACCATACACTATTTTACAAAATTACAATACATTGTAATTGGAATAGTTACAGGCTACAGATAGACAAGCATGCACAAGAAAATATAAACTGAAAAATATTTTTTAACACTGTAGCCCTATTTATTATAACTAAATAATAACATTAGAAAATCGATTTTATTGTCTTACACGGTCATCAATTGATTCACCACGGAGTTCGGAATAATAACGAAAGCACTAATAACTATACTTAAAATAGGATTAATAATAATAATAATTATTATTATTATTATTAATCGATAAAATATGGTACATAATATCGATCATACCTCATCACTACCAAAATCTTAACTTGTGACAACCTGCATATATAAATAACAAAACAGAACTTTATATATCTCTTTCTTGCGCATTATAAATAGCGTAAGTAAAAAGAGATAAAGATATGAACTGTATTTGCTATTATAGCTCGGTTTCCATGCTGTAGTTAAAATATAGGGATGTTGACAGTACATATTCATATAAAAATTTAATCATATAAAAATAATTTCCCTTATTTTTATATGATTAAATTAACATTTTATTTAGTAACAAAATTTAAAATAGGTCACGTGATAATAAACGGAAATGATGTCACCAGTTCCTATTTAGCGGAAGCGGAAGAATGTTGACATACTTTTACACACCATTTTCCGTACGCAGTACATATTGTAAAAACTATTTTTCAGGCGTTTTGACAGTATACACACACATAGGAACCGTACAACACTTATAAAACTTAGAAGCCATTTTTTATTAACAACAACTAGAATCATTTTATCACTTTTACGATGTTTAACAACATATGACGTCACGTGACAAGTGTTACCGTTTTGTAACGAAATTTAAAATGCATTATAAAATGCAAGATTTTATAGGCATTAGACGTATTTAAGCAAAAGTTAATACTATTTACGCCTCTATTAGATATTTATAAATGATCTATAAACATTTATGAAAAATGTCAACTATATTGTTCCGAAATCCGAGCCACGGAGCTTAGATAGACAGGAAAACGATCGACTAGGCTACCTATTTATACTCTTTGGACTAGGCCAGGGGTGGCCAACCTTTTCAGTAGCCGGGCCGAAATTCGGAAATAGAATTTCAAACCGGGCCGTACTACCAAATTTTAGGTTCCCCCCCTCCACGCCCCGCGGGTGGACATCGCGCGCTCTGCTCGGGAGAGCAGGATTTGGACTAGTCAAATCCGATACGGTCGACGAATCTTTTATGGTTGAATTTAGCCTATCATCATGAGGGCCGGCCCTCATCCCTCCCTCTGGGGAGGGAGGCGGTTCATGCGCGGTGCCCAAGCAATCTAGCGGTAACGTAGTGCTACTGCTGTTAGCGCGGTCTGGGTTTGTGTCTACTCATATCGGATTCGAAATATAATAAATTAAAATAAAATAAATAATACATATATTTAATACACACCCATGACCTGATGGGGTGAGGTACCCATCCTCGCCCCTTGGCCACCCTGCTCTTTTGTCCCCTCTTTTTATAATAGGGGTACAAAGAGCCCCCTGGGTTTACTTGGCTTCGCCCAAGGTGCTGGGTTCACCTTAAGCTACTGAGCCCCACCGCCACGACAAGGCTTGAACCTTGGTGGGGTTAGTTTAAGGGCCTATTCAATCAACTCTTTTTACGGCTGTCGTCCACTTTTTCCTCATTTTTTGGCCCTCAGGCACATTAAAAAAAAAAGAGTTGAATTGAAGAACCAAGGCACAGTACAGTATTTTTTTTTTCATTTTTACCACAGATAACTATATAATTTTGATTTTTATTGCGCAAAGTCGTGCGAACGAGAGCGCGACTGTCGAATGAGGGGGGTGTGACGTCATCGGCTAGTGAGCGCCCGTCCGCGTTTTTAAAAAACTTCGGCTGAAAATACGCACTTTGATCGTAAATATCTTAAAAGCAAAAACACAGTTTTTCTCGTAATCACAGTCACAGTTTTGTAGATTTATTTGGCATATAAAGTAAAAAATGTTTGTCAGACCCATTAGTGTTTAAAAAAAAAAAATTATAAATTTTATATAATATACAGTCACTTTAGTTAACTTTTTTTAAAATTTGAACCAGCTCCGCGGGCCACAATTTGACAGTCGGCGGGCCGCGGGTTGGCCACCCCAGGACTATAGACGTTATAGACTATAAATTGTCCACATTGTAAAATTTCAGTGTCTTTTTTACCACCAGGGCGGCGTTAATATCATTACGATCCCCGTCAGTGATTACATTCTCTTGGATCCCCGTGAATTTAAAATTATAAATATATACTTAATATAAAATAAAAACATGAAATTATAGTAAAAAAATGATTTATAGAACATTAAAAAATTTATCGACGTCCTCTGTGGCTCATTGGTTAGCGCGTTGGCGCTCAAACCGGAGGTACCGGGTTCGAATCTCGTCAGGAAACAAAACGTTTTCTGTGTTCCTGGGTCATGGTTGTGTATCAAATATGTGCATTTTATAATAAAGATCTAAAATATAAGCTTAGTATAAAGGTATTAAATATATTTCCGTTGTCTGGTATCCGTATCACAAATTTTTCGAGAACCTACCACGGGACCTGATTGACGTGGTGTTAAAGCGCCCATAGATACTATTATTATTAATAATAAATACATTAAACCCTGATTAAATATATACATTGAAGTTCTCAATTAATTTGATAAATTTAACATGATCGAGAATGTGATCATATTTTATCAGGCATTGTATTTCTTGTATACCAGGGGTATAATAATAATAGGTAAGTACCTATTTGTTTTTCTTATTAATAATTGTATTGGAAGCCATTTAACAATTAATCAAGTAATACATGACAGAGGCAGACAAACACACCGCAGTGGAAACTTTATAATAGCAAAGCAACGAATTCAAAAATGAACATCCATCAATCTTTATAACATATTTTTTCTGTATACACACACACACACTGTCTTTGTCACTGAACTTTTTCTAAACGGCTGGAACTATTTTGGGTGTTTTGTTTTTGTTCAAGTGGATTCGAGAATAGTTTTGTAGTGTGACCACCGATTCCCCACCATGGTTCAGGCCTTGTCGTGGCGGTGGGGCTCAGTAGCCTAGGGTGAGTCGGCACCCTGGGCGAAGCTAATTGAGCCGAGGGGGCTCTTTGTACCCCTCTTGTAAAAAGAGGGGACAAAAGAGCAGGGGGCAAGGGGTGAGGATGGGAACCTCACCCCATTGTACTGTCCAACGTCGGGAGGGGCTGTTCTGCGGTGCAGGACAACCCCTCTGTGGAGGTGCCGTCGGTCCCTTGCAGGACTGACTAGCCGTTGAGGTGCCCTGTTAGCTTAACAGATCCGGGGCACCTCAACAAGGGCGGCACTGGTGGCACTCGCCGGGTTTTAGTGGGTAGAGCTGCGTTCACTTACCAGCTTTCGGGCGCAGCGAGCCCTACATACGTGGGGGGCCCACTCCCTCAATGCCTCAGGGATGCCTCAGGGCATTTCCCGACGTTAAAGGAAAAAAAAAGTGTGACCACCGAATTGTGATAGATTCACACTACAAAATATTATTAATGTTTGTATAGTTTCCTAATACATAGTTTGAAGAGTTTATTTGTAAAAAAAACAAGTCTACTTCTTAAAATAATTTATTATTTACATAAATAACTAACTATCCCCACATAACCCCGCATCTTTAATCTATGTCTCACCAGGGCGACATATTCGCTCTTGCGATAAACCCCTAAATGTGATTAAAAAAACCATCTTATAATTAATAATACAAAGAGTGAAATGGACACAAACATTACAAACTTAATAATTACCTTATACTAATATATATATATTTTTGTTTATTTCTTATGAACTATTAAAACTTTATTAGTATTATTAGTAGGTATATTATTAAGGTACGTTTAAGGAATATAGCCGGTATACTTTTCTAAAATAATATTGTTTGTCTATTCTCACAGCATTAGCAGCATAAAGCAAATGGCCAAAAAAAATTTTGGCATTACCTGAATTCATCGAGCATGTAACCAAATAGAGTAGTAATATAAGCCATAAAATTCCGAATCTGGTCGTGATAGCAAATCAACCAGCTAGTGAACAGTATGTACGTCCCATCGGCCAATCATACATCAATGGCCATCAGTCAGCCATTCAGAGCACAGAACCAGCGCAGCGTTGCAACACAAATTTGACGGATTTTTTTTTCATACAAAACACAACATAACCGCTCTATTCCGGTTATATACTTTATGAATAAACTGCTATAAACTCTGTAAAAATTGTTTCATTATAGTTTAGTCTAAATCAAATCCCAATTTCGATTTAAGATTGAAAAAGTCCTTAGAGTAAGGGCTGATAGTAAACCGGCATATAATAATTTCCCTTTTAATTATGTCATTATACTAATGATTTCACAAATTCATCTCACTTTTACTCAAGATAATGTTCTCAAGGTAACATCTCCAGTTCTGATGGCAACGGTATACTCTTCATTATGGCAAACCGTTTCAAAGCATCATATTTGCTACGGAGAGCTTCTATCTCTTCCCTTATCCTGGTATTCTCCTCTTGCATAGCCTCCATGTCATGCCATTCCTGAAATAAATTAGTCAAATTTACAATCAAATCAAATTATCCATAGGTAAAAGGTAGTGCCATGCTGCTTTGAGCTGAATTGGGCCGGCACAACCGGGTACCTCTCGCTCACATAACACCGGCGTCAAATGACAGCTATGCTGTCGCGTTTCGTGCGGTTTGCGAGTTTCCGGTGGCCCATTTGGGGGATATGGAAAAGGAGGGCAACACATCTCCATAACTTTTGGTTGTGCTGATGTCTATGGGCGTCGGTAGTCACCATAAGACTCCGACTGATCGATTGCCTCCTGATGACATAAAAAAAATCTTTATTTCGTAGGTATACTTTAAATACGTCAAAAAAAGTAGTCAATAAAAAGTAGGTGTAGTAAAAAAAACCTCGTTTAAAATGCAGACTCCTTTGTTATCAAAATAAAACACATAGTTTATACGTAGGTTTTTTTATTTTATTATTATTACTTTTTTATGTTAGTTGGATAGGCAAACTGGCAAACGTACCACCTGATGGTAAGTGGTCGACGTCGCCCATGAACATAGCCTAGTATACCTGGAACGACCCCAAGCAACTCATTTATGTATTGCCTATCCTGAGACATAAGATGTTAAGTCTCGGTGCCAGTAATTACACTGCCTGTCTTGCCCTTCTCTCCGAAACACAGCAAAGCTGTTTCACGGGAGAAACGAGCAAGATGGTGGTACCCATGCAGCCGGGAGCGCGGCACAGCGCTTCCCTCCCACCGGTATCATCCGGTATATCATGTCCATGCAAAATGCTTATTCCCAAGGTGTGGTATCTTTTTTTTAAATGTCATTAGGGGGCAAACGAGCAGCCGGGGCCTCACGGCGCCGACGTCCATATGCGCTTTCACTAGTCGCACGAAACGCACGCACGCAAAGCACAGCTGTCACTTGACGCCGGTGTTAATTGAGCGAGAGGTACCACCCCGGTCGTGCCGGCCCAATTCAGCTGCAATGCAGCATGGCACTACTACCTCTTACAAAATCTTCAATAAAATCTTTTATTTCATAATAGCCTTTACCATTTCACAGTTTTCTTACATTTATTAGTACTAAGTTTACTTGGGGATTGTATCCTTTTCAACACATAGCCACATAAAACTATCAAAAACACAGGCTATCAAAATAGTAATCTACCATCTGGACACACCTATAAACCCAAGTCAACCCTGGCAACACCTCAGGTAACAGCTAGTAATTATATTAAATTAAAATTTGACCAATTATGTGATTTTTAATTGTACATTACCTGGCTCTTTTCAGTCTCTAGCTCGTCCTTCTGCTCAATCCGTTTGATTCTACATGAAGCAGCATACCCTCGGTTCTTCAATGTACGTCGGCGTTGTTTCATTCTGCAATTTTTATTTGTATTATATCATTTGCTGATTTCTATTGTCTTCATTATCACATCAAGCCCATCAACCTAACAGCCTATATAAATCTAGACGAGTAAAGGTAAGAAATAGGTCTACAGACTTAATACACTAGACAAGACATAAGACTACAGTTTAAAGGGATTTCGCTAATATACTCAGTATTAAATATCAAGAGAGACTATCTCGACACAAAAATGCACTAGCAATAAAACTGAGTGGATGTGGATCACTACAGCACAAACGATTAAAAAGACATATTCCCACACCTATGAATAGATTCTGCCATATGAAGTGATAGCCATCCAATAAATTGGCATGGCTCACTGTGACTAAATTTCTTCAGATGAATACATCAGCCAGAAGCAAGGGTTATTGTTAATTTAACAAATTGCTATGTTGCATATCATTTGACATATAATTTGTCCTTTAATTTTTTTTAATGTCATAAGGTGGCAATGGAGCAGTCGGAGCCTTTTTCCTATCCCCCCCCCAATGGGCCACCGGAAACTCACAAAACATAGTCAATAAAAAGTAGGTGTAGTAAAAAAAACCTCGTTTAAAATGCACTCTTGTCATCAAAATAAAACACATAGTTTATACATAGGTACATCATGTCCATTCAAAGTGCTTATTCCCAAGGTGGTATCTTTTTTTTTAATGTCATTAGGGGGCAAACAAGCAGCGGGGGCCTCACGGCGCTGACGCCCATAATATGTGCCTTCTTTTCTGCAAATGGGCCACCGGAAACTCACAAGTCGCACGAAACACATGCACGCAAAGCACAGCTGTCACTTGACGCCGGTGTTATGTGAGCGTGAGGTACCACCCCGATCGTGCCAGCCCAATTCGGCTGCAAAGCAGCGTGGCACTACCTCTTACTAATTTTAATAGATCATTTAGATAAAATAATTTAGTAATTAAGATGCTAGTAATCCATAACATACCTTACAATCTGGTCTCTAGTTAGTCCTCTCATTTTGAGTTGCCTGTTGAGGTCTCGGACAGAAATCGAAACCAGTTCGTCATCACTGATCTCGGCACACGGTGTGGGAGACAAAGGAGCCTAGAACATAAATATTTTGAAAAATTATTTATAATTTTTGACACTACACTGATGGTAAGTTGCTGAAAAGAACCCCGACATATTTAGGAAAAAATTCAAGTGTATGAAAAACTGTATTATCAAATTTTCTAAGTATTAGACACTGAATGAAATACCTGATAACTAATAAATGAAGGATTGTATGTTGTAGTGGTTTTTTTTTTATGAAACAGGAGTTTCGATGCTAGTTTATTCTTTCTTTCCTAGTAACAAAATTACACATCGTTCGATATGCCCTAAGGTTTCCTTCATTAGCTAAGTCATCTCCAAGCAATAATAAGCCTTGGATTTATATTTTTGGATTCTCTACTCACCATGATAGCTTTCCTCGCGCCCAGTCCTTTTAAATCATGAGGCATAATAAAGATTTAGGACACAAATGTTAAAACTCCCGTTAGGCAGTCAACAGATACACTCGATTTTAACACGATTTTACTCGAAATTAACACGATTCTCAAAGATTCCAGGGAGAAAATATTCTTGGTTGATATTTACAGTTTTGTTTTGTATATATTATATCAGTATTATTTTACAATAAGATATAAAACCACAACATGCGGAGAAAAAAGAAATCACTAGACCACAGTTACTACTTACTAGATTATTAACTAGATTATAAACATAAAACAATAATTGTCAAAAATCAGTAGCGTGACCACCTTTTCATCACACGATCTACCAAAAATGTTGCTAAAATCTACCAGAATCTACGAAGCCCTGTGTGTAATTCTACTTTAATTTTACATTATTTTTTTCTAGGTGTTTGGTATATAAAATAAAACATATTTATGAACAATTTTTATTTAGGTATACTTATTGTAGCCATTCGAGGCAATATTTTTGTGTTTGCAAAAAGCGCTGAAGTTGTCGTCGCGATATTTACACAATCAACTCTAAAAATGATGGGTTTTCTACCCATTCAGCACGACAGTGCTGTTCGTATTTTCTTTTTATAATTTGAACTTAATTTCACTTTTGTTTTTCACACAACCGCACGCAACAAATTAAAAAAAAAATACTATGAACGAATGCCCATGCTGATCCGTATGACGTAGATAGCTGGCGATTTCATAATGTGTACGGAAAAGAGACTGGTGTAACACCGTATTCAGTAATACGTTACGGGAAATCCCCTGGATCTGGGTATAGTGTAGTTGTGTGTGTGTTTTTTTTGCCTTGGAAAAGTATTTAGGCCAAAAAAACACACACAACGCATTTTGGATTACTATTTTTCAGAATGTTCTAAAATGCCGATTTTCTACTAAAATGACTACTAAATAATTCAACTACTAAATTGTCGTTCTTGATGGCTTAAATCTACCAAAAAGTAGAAATCTACTAAAAGTGGTCACGCTGAAAATCACAGTCAAGTTAAGAATCTTTTTCTTCGTTCCTGTTGTAACCGGCTAAAACCAGAGACCATACTGCCAAGTCTGACGTAAACAATATTTAGTCGGTAACATGGAGAAAAGGCGGAAAACCCCAAGGAGCGCCGCTTCTCTCTAGTCCCCATTAATCAATTATCACTTCCCACTCCACTCACCAGAGCAATCCACCAACCAATCACATTATATGTAACACATTAAGTTTTTAAAACAATTTCCTTCGAAAATTGTTAAATCTATTAGTCATACTATGTCAACTAAAAAAAAAGTTTTCAATAAGTATTGGATAACCTTGAATGCATCTCCTACGGCTGTGAAACATGTTCCCGAGCCCATGTTCCCTTACAAAATACCATAGAGACAAGTTAGAAAAATGCCAGAAAGCTATGGAACGAAACATGACAGGAGTAATAAGGCAAGACAAAATTAGAAATATCCAATTAAGATCTAAAACAAAACTAACTGACATTCTGCACAGAATAGATCTCCAAAAATGGAGACGGACTGGCCATATTATGTTGAGATCCAAACGGGATAAGTGGAGCCAAATTATCACACTGTGGTACCCTCGAGACGGCAAAAGACGTACAGAACGACAACAAATGCGCTAGGAGGATGAGCTTCAACTTACCGTGGGATCCAGATGGAGAAGAGTTGCTCAAGACCGCAATAATGGCTATTGGAGGTGGCCTTTGCCAACAGGCACACTGAGTTGAGAGACAAATTATACAATATAACAAACTTCAAAGATCAAATCTCTCACCCTGATTAAAGAGCTAAATAAATAAATAAAGTTTTTAAAACAAAAACACCATTTCTATATAAAACCGCTTCAGAACAGTCCTCCACAATATTCACCTACCGATCGTAAGATAAAAATTTTAAAACAAGCACTCTATCGGGTGTATTTTGAACGCTTGCAAAAACGAAGAGGTATGATAGTGTTGGCATAGCCTGACATCACAGAACTATATCAAGATAGAAGTAAAGAGTTCCGTAATTTGTATGGGGACCGAGCGTGTAACATTTTGCGTAGGTACGATGACGTCACGAGTGTAATTTAGTGATGAGAAACACATAAGCCGCGCGAAAACAATTCAAAAGTATCGATTCACAGATCGATTATAACATGGCACCGATTTTATGAGTAGTACTGTTCAAATAAACTATTTAATGATAGCGTGCTATGGACGATAAACTATATTTTTATACATTGATTAGTAGTAATATATGTATATTATAGACTATATTATAACGTGTAATCATTTAAATGCTTGTTTTTTTATTATTGATAATTAAAATGTTGATTTGATCAGATAATATAGATAGGGCACCGACCGTCCACTGGCGCCCTTATTAGAGGGATTGTAATTTCTAATAAACTAATTTCTTTAAATTCCAATCAATTTCTTTAAAGTCATCAGTGATAATAGAGAGTTTTAACATACAATAAAACTTACCTATTATCTTTTCATCAATATCCGGAATCCATCTTGAGTCAAGCACCTGTCTTTCTAACCTTTAGTCAACATTTCCGGTCACCTCTCTGAAAGTGGCTCTATACCTCCTGTTTTACCAATACTTACTTGAACAAACGCCGGGTGATTTTTGGTCATTATAGAACTCATGATGCACCAGGTAGCCCTTACCTGGATTCCGGATATTGATGAAAAGATAATAGGTAAGTTTTATTGTATGTTAAAACTCTCTATTATCTGTTCCTTATCAATATCGGGAATCCATCTTGAGTGATGTGTTTGTTATCACCTGGGGCTAAATTAAGTTATTGACGTGGATTTATTATGTATATATAATAATAATATATATATAATAATATTTTATTATATGTATGCATTTATTGTGCAGTAAAAACAAAGAGTACTACAGAATAATCAAAAAATCAACACAAATTAGTGAATAGGATCAAAATAATTTGATAATGACACTAGTTTCGCACTATTACTATCCTTGTTAGGGTCGAGTAAAACTTTATGATAATAGTTCCGAAAGGTATGAGCCATTTTCCAATTCCCGGTTGCAAGGATTTGGTCTATCGGAAAATTTTCTAACCAATTTAGGGAGGCAACGGCCGATCTCACTGAGCCCGGTGTTGCTTCTATACCTGCATCTCTTAGGAGAGATTTAACCCAACCGGCAATTATAGTTCTGGATGCAGGCTTAGAGTCGCCACGAGCTGTTATGAAAAGATTATTAATATTGTGTCTACGATTTTCAGTTAAGATTACCAGTTTTCTGATCCAAAATATTATGTTTAAGTTTTTGTTTGGATGTTCCCTCAGTCTCCATCCAGATTGTCTATGATTACAGTTGTCAGTTTTAGAACCAAAGGCTGGCCAAAGAGTTATAGAATTTTTATCATCTACTAGGCTTTGGTTATCCATACGTAACAATGTAAGGTCATGTAGCCTGCGACCAGAAGCCAACAATAAAAGTGTAGCCGTATGCCGGGACACCTCATAGACGCTATTTTCGTTAGGGCCATGAGTATTCATGTAGTCTAACAACGTTATTGGATTCCAAATCGGTGGCTTTGCAGGTTTGTTACGGGCAACCGATATAGCTTTTAGTATATGTCGAACAAAGAAGTTGGAAGATACATCTACATTAGAGGACAAATTAGTGAATGTCGAAATAACTGATTTGTGTACCAAAATAGTTTTGTAAGCAAGACCTATATCACAGTGTAGATGTGCAAGATAACGAGCCACCTGATCTGCACTAGGGTATTTATAATTAACAGAATGCGTCTCGCACCATTGTTTCCATCTGTTCCATGCCGGCCAGTAAGTTTTGATGGTGGAGTCACGCCAGCTAGACATTAATAATTTATGTTCTTGATCTGTCCAATCTATTAACATGTCTTGCCACCCGAAATCAGCCATGCTTCTAAGTGTAAGTCTTGTACCGCTGGAGGATGTATACCTGTTCTCGTATCTATTAGCACGTGGGCTAAGTCTGGAATTAGATACGGGGGCTGTAGGGCCCGTCGCAGCACATCTGCTCGCCAATATACTTTGTGCCATTTCGGGGCAATCAAGATGTACCTCCCGCTGGCTTGATTCAAGTGGCTGAGGACTTTGGGAATCAGATTTGGCGGGGGAAACAACCAAGCTAGATTGTACTTCCATTGGAGACAGAACGCATTGTATCGTTGTGCTTGATGGTCCTGCACTTCCCTCGATATATATTTTGGCACCACGTGAGCAGTCTTTGATGCGAAGAGGTCTATTTCTGGCGTGCCCCACATTTGAAAGATTTTCTTTGTTGCTGTTGCTGTTAGATGCCACTCGGGACAAAGTTTCTTTCGAGACAGAGCGTCTGCTTCGACGTTGAACCTGCCTGGGAGATATTGAGCTATGAGGTGAATATTTAGTTTGTCTAAAGTCGCAAGCAGAACCCGAGTTTGTTGAAGAAGTTTCTTGGATTTTGTGCCGCCTTCTTTGCTTATATAAGACACTACTGTCCGATTGTCTGTTTGCAGAAGTATTTGTGTGTTTTGTAGATGATGTTCTTCGTGCAATATCGCTGCATATACGGCAAACATTTCTTTTTGGTTTGCATGCCAGGTCATTTGTTGCTTCATCCAGGAACCTGCAATGCTTTTGTCGCCGAGTTGTGCGCCCCATCCGATGTCGGATGCGTCTGTTGTTAACAGATGAGTAACTTCGCTCGTGTGTATCGGCATAGATTGTCCAATCGCCCTGTACCACCATTCGATCTCCAAGCGAACTGGTTGAGGAATATTTACTTGGCGGTAGTGATGGTCTTTGGGCAACTGTCGACTGAAGTATTGCATCGTCCGACAGTGTAGCCGACCTCGGCGGGTCACGAATGTGGCAAAATTGAGTCTCCCCATTAGCATTTGGTACTGTTTGAGGGACCACTTGCTCTTCTCGAGCTGTTGCTGAAGTGCCCTGCGTAGCGTTAGGCACTTCGGTTCCGACAAGGACTTTGTATTGCATAGAGTGTCCCATGTTATGCAGAGAAACTCGAGACATTGTGTCGGAACCAGCACAGACTTTTCGAAGTTGATGGTTAAGCCCAGTAACTGCATAATCTTTATCGTGAATGCTATGTCGTCGTGCAGCTGCTGTATCGATAAGTTTGCTATTAGAAAATCGTCTAAGTAAACCACGCATCTATTTCCGTGGCTCCTTAGGTATTCTGCCACCCAATTTGTTATTGAAGCAAATGTTCTTGGCGCTGATGAAAGGCCGAACGGCAAACAAGTCATTTGGAGCAGTTGATGTTGACTTGGATTGGGATGGTAATTGAGTCTCAGGAATCGGCGATGCTGTTGAGCTATACAAACGTGAAAGTATGCTTGGCTCAGGTCTAATTTTGCGATCCAGTCTTGTTGTTGCAGGAAGGCTGGTACACGGAAGTGACTGAACAGTTGAAACGGTTTTGTTTTCACGAAGGCATTTAGCTTCTTCAAATTGAAGATAGGGCGGACATTGCCATGTGGTTTCGGAACTAGAAAGTATGTAGAAAGGTAACTTGGACTTTCCTCGGCCCTTTCTAGTATCCCTGTCTTCAACATACTCTGAATTTGGTTTGTCATATCTGTAGATGTTTTTGTCCTGTAAATTTGCATGACTATTAAACTCGGATATATAAGTGGCGGCTTTATAATGAATGGTATGCGTACGCCGTTTAGTATTTTGCAAATTTCTTTTGGTGCACCCAGATTGCTCCAGACATATTGAAATTGCTTTAGACAGCCGCCATGAAATGTCCGAGAGTCATTCACGACGTTTATTTTTGAATGCATTAGAAGATCGAGTCTGCTTTCCCTTATTTTTAACGATATTACTTTTTGGTCTGTCACGTTTCGTTTGATTGGACGGGCGTGGAGCATACTGTCCCTTCTTTGACGACAGGTTTTGACGAAAAAACATATTATCAGCTTTTTTGCTAGTCGATGGCTTTTGATTTTGGTAAAATTTATCTTGTGATTGGGTTTGAGATGTTGAAGGCATGGTTGTTGTTAATTTATCCAACCCCCCAATTTTTTGAAGGTACTTTTGAATCGATTCTTCGTTAAAAAGAGACTGAGCTAGGCGGGATTTTATGTAAAATATTACGATTAAATTCCTCTGGTATTTGCCGAAGAAGTGTTTCACGACGCAAATTTATTAAATCAGCTCTTCTACCACAAACGATTTGTAACAAATCATCTGTAACTTTACTGTAAGATGATTCTTTTGAAAATAACTGCTCAATTTTATCAAACAAGGTATTTGAGGACAACGTTTCTTTTGTTGCGTTAGCCCAATCCACTAAACATTGTAATGTATTATTTAATTCGTATTTTTGACAAAGCAAGGCGTTAGTTAAAGCGGCAAAAGTACGCTCTAGCAAATACGATCGCGAATCATCTCTTAACATTCCGGATTCAAACCTTTTTAATTCGTCGTTAACATTTAATTCGACAAATCCGGGGGTAGCTAAATATTTCTTTTGTGTATCAGTAAATCGAATTGCATTCCAATCTTCACACTTAAAACGTTGTAATTCAACTATTTTTTTAAGATATTTATCATTTGCTTTAGAATAAATTGGGTCCTTAACAATAGTGCTCGGTTCAGATAAATAAAGAAGATTATTATTTTTATTTATGACGTCGGTAGGTCGACGCAAATTAAATTCGTTTGAATTATCGTCATTGTTTTCAACATTAAAATTAGATTTAGAAATCTTATTATTTTTAAGAAATAAGGTTTGTTAAAAATGCAACTTGTTGAGATAAAAATTCAAAATGTGCATAGCTCACGGTTTGCGAATCATTCATTTCCTTGCGTCTCTTTATAAGTGGGCTGTCCTCGCTGCTAGTATCAGTTTCGCTTTCTTCATTAGTAGATATCTGGGACCCAGAACGTGCACGTTTTCGACTAGTACATGCTTCTTCACTTACTGATTCAACATTTATAGCACTATGATTTTCTTCCATTTTTACGGAGAGGATTTAAATAATATAATATAGGATTATAATAAAATATTTGAATTACTTAAAATATTCAACCGGTTATGTTAACTTGTTTACGGCGTGAAAGACGACGCTATAATGACCAAAAATCACCCGGCGTTTGTTCAAGTAAGTATTGGTAAAACAGGAGGTATAGAGGGAGCCACTTTCGGAGAGGTGACCGGAAATGTTGACTAAAGGTTAGAAAGACAGGTGCTTGACTCAAGATGGATTCCGGATATTGATAAGGAACAGATAATAGTTGTAGTCCTTCTGATTCAACTTTTGGTCTTTGTCACATAGTCATTCATTTTGCTTATTTTTAGCTTAATCATCTAAACGGCAAACGGTGGCCACTTTTTAATTTAAGTAATGAATCCAAAATACAAAATCTAAAACTATATATCATAAATCAATAATTGGAGAATAAATAGGCCTACAAATAATCTTAAATTGTAGAAAAATTAACTGGTTTATTAAAAAACACAATCCATTTATTTTTGGAGTTATACTTCTTTTAGCGCGTTAGGAAAAAATGATGAGTCACGAAAAACTGACACCCTGAAGTTAGCTATAGTTAACATTATTTTATATAAAAATATTCACATAATGACAGTATAGACGTCAAAGGAAGATATAGTTTTTAACTACACAATAAGCAAAAAGGTTACAGTATAATGAAATTGTACTATGTATTTTTCTTTAAGGAGTATTACTTCTAACGCGTATACATAAGTACACACACACTTTTTTATATAATGATCATTCTGAAAACTGAAATATACTTGTAATATAGAAGTAGCCATAACCAGTTAGAAAACAATACATAACCAGTTTCTCAATAATATTTGTTTTGCATTAAAAAATGCTAAAAATAAAAGTTTATTATTTTTATTTTACATTTTACATACATTACATTATAGCTACATAATAATATAAAATGAAATTATCATTTCTTCTGCTTTCAAAATAGATTTTAATCGAGTAAGAAAATCGCAGTGTAGGTACAGCACTTTTGACAGAAAAAATTAGAAATCGTCTTCAACGTGACCTGACAGTTTTAATAGCATATTTTACATCGCTGGTTTTGAATGCCCACCAAGTCTGGCTCGTCAATTA
This sequence comes from Helleia helle, assembly GCA_963853865.1. Taxonomy (NCBI): domain Eukaryota; kingdom Metazoa; phylum Arthropoda; class Insecta; order Lepidoptera; family Lycaenidae; genus Helleia; species Helleia helle. The sequence goes on from OY971437.1 coordinate 3,487,667, forward strand.
AAAGCCGCAATGGAAAACTAGCGTTAGACACAATCGCCCGCTACTGTTTTGATGAAAATAGTAAAATAAATGGTTTTTTAAATTAATAACAGATTTTTTAGGACAAATAGTACTTACTGGTTAAAGGAAATACCTCCATTAACAGCTCCAATTTTACTGGTAGTGTTTGAACAATTAATTATTAAACGAGTCATTTTGTTTTTAAAATCTTACGTCGCATGCTGACCGCGGTCGGGAGTATACTAAAGTTCGCGACGAACAATGGAGTCGTCGAGTCGTCTTTTTGCCAGGCGAGGTACATACACTCTTTACTTCTATCTCGATATATTTCTGTGCCTGACATGATGCAAGTGAAAAAAGCTCGTTTCTTTTTTTTTTGGTTGCCTTTTTTATTTTACTTTTTTGTATAATCCGGTTTAGTAAACATAATGTTACAGAAAGTAGACGGTCCATACCTGGTCTGGTCTTGTACAGTATACCATAAATATGTATTTTTCTCTATTTATGGTATACTGTACAAGACAGTATACCATAAATAGAGAAAAATACATAGATTTCATTAAAAATAAAATAAATTAGTGAAACTAATTTACATGCAAAAAATAAAAATATATTTCAAGTTTTTTAACTTGTTGGCAATTTTTAATGAACGTAGACAGATAATAGGATTCTCCATAGACTTAGAATATACTAATCTGTCTACGTTAATGAAGATGGCACCCTTCAGAAGATCGTAGACAGAGAATAGGATTGTTAGTCCACGCTTCAGATCAAAGATCAAGTATCAATAGATTTGACAAGCTAATAATAATACCCTATTGGAACGAGATAACAACATACGAAAAACTGGTCGGCTTATGTAGGTATGGTGATACCAGTTTTGTTATAGGCAGATTACCCAAGAATGTGGTATTATAAAAAAAGAGTGACTGGAATTTTCGAAATAAACACAATAAAAACAAATATCTCTATTGCCATCCTAAAAGGCTACTATAGATCATACATATTAAGACGTATATGGCCTTCTTTTTTATTGTTTATGTTTTTAGCGGTTTGTTAGTAATCATTACATAATATTTTCGATAATCCGGAAAAATGCAGCTGTCTAAAATTACAATAAATGTTTGGTTAGGGCTAGTGCTTATAGTTATCTATCAACCTTTACCAGTTTTTTTATTATTTTTAATTCACTTGTTTCAAGAAAATAAGTAGACTTGTTATTATGAATGTGGTAAAATATGCCTGTCCCTTTCGGGTGTACGCGAATGTCAATTCCATATGATACTTGTTCCTAATAGCTTCAGATGGATGATTATTACCCTTCAGACGGATAATTATTATTATTTTCATTTAAAGGCATTAGCTAGTACGCTATTAGCCATACAAAATACAATTATTCGGTCTGTAATACGGAGAAATGGCGGGAAACCCCAAGGAGTGCGGCTTCGCCCCTCTAGCCCCCATCAATCAACTATCATTCCCCATTCCATCCACACAAGGCAGTTCACCACAATATTCGCCAAACAATCACATTATATATTACACAGATTAAGTTTTTAAAACAAACACTATAGAAAACCGCCAGAACAGCCCTACTAAGAAAACCACTCCAGAACGGTACTCCATAAGATTCGCCAACCAATCACAATATATAAAGATCAAGTTTTTAAAACAAAACTATAGAAAACCACTCCGAATGGACAAAACACAAAATAACAATTAATTAACGGGAAACCAAAAAAACACAACCGCGCGTCCCGATGCTTCCCGCCATTCTCTTCATACGGATAATTATTACTTACTAAATGTCATTTCTGACAAAAGACAAACCAAATGATGACAGATGCATAACGAACAATGACATACAACTTACATTTGACAGATAACGCCAAAGAATATACGCTCTACGCCATTGTTTTAAACACGTAGTGTTGCAAATCTTGGAAACATTAAATTATTCTACCTCTGAAATTGAGATGAATTCATGGATATGAACAAATCAAAACAGTTTCAATATTTTCTTTCCTTCATCTCATTACATGTACAAAAGTAGACCAACGTCCCATACAATTTTGAACGTCTCCTTTGATGGTAATGCTATAGAATAATCGTTTAAAAAAAAAACGGCAATGTAATTGGTTTATGGTTCACGCCAGCCAGCTGACTGCATCAGCTGACAGAGTTCGCTGTTCGAGTTGTATACATACATTGCGGGTTTGCAAAATACGTAAGTCCTAAAATTTTCTTAAAAAAACGTTTCTGAGATAAATGGTTATATGAATAGGGATGTTGACAGTATTCATGTAAAATTATAATTTTGATGTTAATTGATAGTTTATATGATATAATTCTAAAAAAATGCAATATTTTCCCTTATTTTTATTTGATTAAATTAATATTTTATAAATAAAATATACACGTCACGTGATAACAAACGGAAATGACGTCACTTATTCTTATTTAGCGGAAGCGGAAGAATATTGATGTACTTCTATACACCATTTTCCGTACGCAGTACACATAGTAAAAACAAATTTTCAGGCGTTTTGACAGTGTACACATACATAGGCACCGTACAACACTTATAAAACTTAGAAGCCATTTTTTATTAACGACAATTAGAATCATTTTATCACTTTTACGATGTTTAACAACATATGACGTCACGTGACAAGTGTTAGCGTTTTGGAATGAAATTTAAAATGTATTATAAAATGCAAGATTTTATAGGCATTAGACGTATTAAAGCAAAAGTTAATAATATTTAGGCCTCCATTAGATATTTAAAAATGATTTAAAACATTTCTGAAAAATGTCAACATCCCTATTATATAGTATAAAAAAAATAAAATAAAAATAAAAAAAGCCTTTTATTTCCAGTATTTAAAGTTTACACTTCTTACAATTTATTTTAGTGTTAGTTCATGTAGTTTAATCTATGTTAGTATAATTTCTCTTTCCTTTACTTAATTGTATGTGTGCCTAGATTTCTATATTTATATTAATATATATATATTAATAGTTTTTTTTTTCTTTTAATCTACTGGAACCCCAAGTTGGGTGTAGGCCTCCTCCAGTGATGCCCATTTGTCTCTGTCTTCAGCTACTTTACTCCAATTTTGACCAGCTATCGCTTTAATGTCGTCTTCCCATCGTGTAATAGGTCTACCTTTTGTTCTTTTGCCTAGTGGGCCTTTCCAGAAAGTTACTTTTTTAGTCCATCTGTGATCAGTTAGCCGGGCAACATGTCCTGCCCACTTCCATTTCAATTTTTTTGCGTAGCTTAAAGCGTTTGTTGCTTTGGTTATTTTTCTTATGTTAGTATGACGTATTTTATCTGATTTTCTGATCTTTAGCATACTTCTTTCGAGTCCTCTCTGACAGACGATTATCTTTTTTCTTGTTTCAGCAGTGAATTTCCACGTTTGGCAACCATATGTCAAACATGGCAAGAGGATTGAATTCATGACTTTGGTTTTAATGTCTTGTGGTAGATGTGGTAGGTGTGGTAGACCTTTAAAAATTTCCTTGAGACCCCAAAATTTGTTCCATGTTAATTTTATTCTTTTCTCTATTTCTGTATTTTTATTTTTCCTGTGAAAACTTATGGTTTTTCCCAGATAAACATAATCTTCAACGTATTCCAATGGTTTGTTATTGATTGTTATTGGTCTTTTAGAGCTGTTTGTCATTGTCTTAGTTTTTGTAATATTCATCTCTAGGCCTACTTTTCCACTAGCTTGGTTCAGGGTTTCTACCATGCTCTGTAGTTGGGAAGATGACTCGGATAACAGTGCTAGGTCATCCGCGAATCTCAGGTGGCTCAAGTAAGTACCGTTTATGTATATACCTTGTTTACTCCAATCTAGCTTGCTAATGATCGACTCGAGAACAGCTATGAATATTGTTGGAGACAGCGGGTCCCCTTGTCTCACTCCTCGCTCTATTGGAAAGCTAGGGCCTAATGTTTCAAGCTTAATTTTAGCATTATTGTTTCTGTATATGGATTTGATGGTTTTTATATATATTTCCTCTACTCCCTGTTCTTTCAGGCTTTCCCAGATGCTGTTATGTCTTACTGTATCAAAGGCTTTTTGGTAGTCTATGAATGATATATAGAGTGTTCTTTGTTTTTCCTGATACTTTACCATTATCAACTCAAGGGTATGGATGTGGTCGACTGTTGAAAAGCCCCTTCTGAAGCCTGCTTGCTCCACTGGCTGCTTTTTTTCCAATGTCTCTCTAATCCTTATGTTTATAATTGTGGAGAAAAGTTTATATAGACTTGGCAGTAAGCTGATTGGTCGGTAGTTTCCGATATCCTTCGGGTCGCCTTTTTTGTAAATTAGTATGATGTTGGATTTGGACCATTGGGAAGGTGTTTCCGACGCTTGCAAGATCTTGTTAAATAGTTCCGCTAACAGCAGTGCTAGAGTTTTATGTCCAATTTTTAGTGTTTCGTTTGTAATATTATCTGAACCAGGGCTTTTATCTAGTTTCAGTTTCTTTATTGCTTCAATTATTTCTGTTGCGTCTATGGGTTTAACGTTATTTCTAGGTGTAGCTTCTGTTTCTGTGACAAGATTAATTGATTTCGTGTCTCTGTTGCTGTAAAGATGTCTATAAAATTCTGTTGCGGTAGATATGATATCGCCTCTCGTGTACAGTTCTGTATCTTTTTTTCTCAGTCCTTCTATCCATGATGTATTAGTTTTGAGCTTCTTATAGGCCTTCTTTGTACTTCCATTTCTTTGTAGATGTTCTTCTATTGTGTCTTTCCTATATTTTTTGTAGTCTGCTTTTATATACTTATTGACTACTTTGTATAGTGCGGACAATTCATTTTTCTGACTTCGTGATTTGTTTTTAGTTTTCTGTAATTCCTTCCTTCTTTTTAGTAGCCTTACTGTACTTGCCGATAGTATTTTGTGTTGTTTATTTTCTTCTCTCTTTGGGCGTGTGGGATGTGATATTAGGCTTTCGTTGAACTTACTTATTTCCTCTTCGCTCTTTAATTTGCTATTTTGGCTGTTTGTAAACGTGGCTCTTGATATTTTTTGTTTGTTTAGTGTTATTGTTGATCTGACTATTCAACATATATATATATATATATATATATAGTATATAAATAGTATATTATTAGGGTTAAAACTTTGCAAGCGTTCAAAATACACCCGGTATAAAAGCGCTCCGAATGAACAAAATACCATTTAAATATCAGTTAACCAAAAAATTTCAACCGCGCGCCCTGATATTTCCGGCGTCTTCAGATTGTTGTGTGATTTTACGCAGCTGTGCTTTTCTTTTAGTTAGAAAATAGTTAGTAATTTCTATATTATAAGATCCCTTACTCAAAAACAACTTACAAGAGTTTAAGCTTAGAAGCGCTTGTAACTTGGCGGACTAGGGAGTAGTAGGGACTTAAGGGAGGTGTACCCTATCATCACTAGTGTTGTTTAAATAACTTTAAAAAATATTTTAATTAAAACTTATTTACCAAATAAACTACAAATGAAAAAAAAACTTTGAAGAAAGATTAGCATTTATGAACGCCATAACTCAGCGTGGAAGTTTTTAATTTCCCAGTTCATTGATAATGTTTTTGGTTGCTTAACTTTTTTTATAATTACGATAAATCCTTAATAAAATAATATTATTCCTTTGTTGATAATAGCTATTTAATAAAATTATATCATAAACTTTTTATATTAATTTTAGTTTAATAATTATACAAATCTACTTTAGTAATCGATATATGCTTGAATGACACGAGTCACAACACGAGTTTGTGAGCTAAGTAAATACTAAATTGCAAACAAGTAACAACACTAGTTTGTGGTTGTAAGCTTGTCGAGCTATACGTTACGTGAAGAAAAATTTCATAACGTATTTTTGTATTAACAGTGCATCATGGCTAAAAGGAAAAATAAGCATTTGATCGACTCAGATTCTAGCAACGAATGTTCAGATTTGGACTCCGTAAGTGATATTAAATTATATTCTTAGGTTATATTATTTAGCTTCTTTTGCTTTTCGACGACATTCCTTACGTATTTTTAATGCGTATTTAGGCCAAGATCAATGTTTCAGGGATAGAATTACCTGCAATATGTACAGTAAAATAACTTTTCCAAATTACGTGTTAAATAAATCATTTTAATTGTAGTTTTTGGTGACACGATTTCTTAAAACAACGCTCTTTTTTCCTTCACGAATTTTAGTTAGCAAATGACTCATGAAATATTAAAACTATAGAGTACTATAGACACGAGTTTAAAATACATTAATTTCATAGCAAAATATCTTCACAATCGATAAGATCCGGTTACTTTCTCTCAAAATGAAATATAGGGTTGCTCCCACAGCAATCTTTCGAATTTTCGAGATTTCTTAATACGATTTTCTAAAATTATAGTTTTTATGTCTTATACTTATTGATATTTACCTTTTTTCTATATCAGCTTTTACTAAATATTGTCATAAATGCGTTTTCGATTTGTTTGTCGAATGTATGTATGTTTTTTGCACAATCATACTGACAATGTGGATTATCATGAAACCACTCATAATCTAAGAAGTATATGACAGATAAAAACTGAATTCGTAATTCCACACTCGCATAAAAAGCAGTGTGTTGCAGAATCAAGTACTCATGTAACTGATGAGTTACCTGCATCAAGCATATCTTAGGACAGAGTAGGAATGTGAGCCATAAAATTCCAAAACTGGTCAGTGATTTGTCACTGACATAGTAATAATTTAACCAACCAATGATATGTATGTACATCCTATCTGCCAATGGTCAGTCAATGGCCATCAGATGACCAATCAGAGTGCAGAACCAACATTACCACTCTGTTTATTGTCATTTTTATAATGTACTTAATATTATCATTGTCACGAACTATCACATCATGATTACCTGAATACATAATGATGAAGAACTTTGTGACCAACCTTTTTGTTTGTTTTTAAAATGTATGATTTTGTGTATTTTTATTTTACTCATTATGTATGTTTTTTTTTTTTCAATAATTATCTAAGGCATAGGGCATATGAGTGATGATTGTCTTAAATGGGTATGGGCTCTGCCTCAAAAGTGAGTGGTCTGGTTTGATAGGAACACTGTATGCCAGATGTGGTTAAGTTTTTGAAGGTGCGTGAAGTTCTCCGCGGGGTGCATTGGGGCAGTGTATAGGTGAACATTTTTTTTTCTTTTGCATTGGGAAATGCTCATAGGCATTCTGCAGGGGTGAGGGGACTCCCCAGGCGAGTATGGCCTATGTTCAGTAGTGGATGGATAGAGGCTGATGATGATGATTCATAATATATAATTTCTGATAATTTTTGAGGTTTTGATGCTATTGAAGGAGGCATAAGTCCGCTCCTGTTGCCAAGAGATCCGGGACCCTTGTGTTTAACAAAGTGTAGTTTACTTAGGATAGTGCACTCCCAAGTGCAAGTCCCGTAGGTCTAGGAGCGTAGCGGTTAACCTAGATACATGCATACATGATAAAGCAGGGGAATGCCCCTGCAAAAAAAAGCTTATGTCTAGCAGAGAATGAATACAGACTGATGATAAGAACACTCTCGAGGAGATTCCAATTTCCAAACCTAGAACCACCCTAAATAATAATATCAATAGACGCTTTCACACCACGTCAATCAGGTCCTGTGGTAAGTTCTCGAAAACTTCTCCCGTGAAACCGTGTTTCGGAGAGAAGGGCAAGACAGGTGTAATTACTGGCACCGAGACTTAACATTTTATGTCTCAGGATAGGCAACGTATAAAGAGTTGCCTGGGCTCATTCCAGGTAAACAAGTTAATGTTCATGGGCGACGTCGACCACTTACCATCAGGTGACACTTTTGCCAGTTTGCCTATCCAAGTAACATTTAAAAAAAAATGTTCAATATTTTCAGCAATTTCTGAATTTGACGAAGAAGAAAAAGAAACCTGACGATGGATCTCCCCCACAAAAGTTGAAAAGCAAGTCCTCTGACAAGTCAGACAGTGAATCCGATTGGGACAATGATGATAAAAAAGATGCTGCTAAAGGTAATCAATCTATAGTCTATACCAGCATTTCCTAAACTTCGTGACCCACTTTTGAGTGGGTCACGATGAGTGAAAACCTTAAGTATTAGGTAAAATAAAACACATTTTTTACAAATAGAATTATACGTATCTATTACAGTAATACGTTAATTGAGGGAGGCCTATGTTCAGCAGTGGACACATAGAGGCTGATGATGATGATGATTACAGTAATTAGTGAGAAGTATATTATATTTTTTACTGTTGTATTGTCATTCAAGCTCACCCAGTATTTGTTTAAAATAAGGAGGCAATGGTGCGGCCCCATATTTTTTTTCGTGGCCCGTTGCCCTGTCGTGTCCCACCAAATGCGATAACTTTTTTTTTCTTTAAAGCCGGGAAATGCTCTTAGGCATCCCGCTGGGGAGTGGGTCTCCACACGCGTATGTGGGACACGCTGCGCCCGAGAGCTGACGCAATTCTACCCACTAAAACCTGATGAGTGCCACTGCCTTTTTGTGAGGTGTAATATAAATTAAAAGATTTCATTGTGCAGGCTGTTTGTAATGATGATAATAATGCAATAATGTTCATGATCATTATATTATTATGAACCTAGTTCCGTCCACTACAAGATGCAGGTTTCTTTTAAAGACCCAATATTCTAATTTTAAGAAGAAACTCATGTACATTTTTATTTCAGACAAATCATCGTCGTCATCTTCTTCGTCTGACTCGAATAGTGATTCGGATAGTGATACGTCCAAGAAAGAACCGGCGAAGACAAACAGAAAAAACTCATCGGACAATCCGGAGGAAAAGAGAAAATCAGAGAAGAAGGAAGTGCCGAAAAGCGCAGATACAGTGAAGAAAAAAGATGTCTATAGTGAACCTGAAGAAGGTAGGAGTAATTTTTACTGTTTTTCTTATTAAGAATGATAACAGTAGGCAAGCTCTAAACCCTGGACGGCGATGGTCTCCTTATGTGAGGAACGAATGTCCGAGAAGGAGGCCGATGAGCAGGTAAGAGAGGCCGCCGTCGAGGCCTCCCCCCGTGGGCGACGGACGGAGGTATGTAGGAGGCGCTACTTAATGCACCTCCAGTGCTCATGTTGGTTCAGGATAGGAACCTAAGCCCAGTAAGGCACGACGTCGCGGGGACTGCTTAGTGACGGCCAATCAGTCCTCCCTTACGAGGAGTAGTCTGGCCTGTCGCAACAAGTGTCCATAGATATTATTATTATATACATATATGTATATATATATATATATATATATACATATATCTCTTTTTTTTGCAGGTGAAGTGTCTTCCCACTCGTCGGACAATGATTCAATAGATTCAGAAGAGGAGTTTGATGATGGGTAAGTTCATATCATTATAAATGACCTTTAGTAGGCCTTAGCTATGGACAAGACAATCAAGAAATAATTTCTAATTGAGTTACTTTGAAAACTTACAAATAATACAATGGCTATTTGTTCTTTGTAATGCCACCTTTGCTCAGGCCTGTGCAAGAGGACCATGTGAGCTGATTTTCTTTGTCTTTTGACATACATGACTAACATAGTTAATAGAATCAGGCTTTACTTTGCGGAAATCCATTGTATAAGATTAAATTATAATTTAATTAGCAATAATCCCGCAAAACACGCAGTCTTTAGTGCAAATGTGTGAGTGCACGCATATGCATGCATATAGAACCGCCCTCCTTTCCCACACTGCATATGCGTACACTCGCATGCACCACCACCCCACATGCACCACAACCACATTAAAAGACCACCACTTCGATTCGACACGATCGACACCACAAGATTAGCAATCGTTAAGATTGCTAATCGTTAAGATTGCTAATCGTAGAGTCTACATCCTGAGGATGCCTCGGTGTCGGGGCGAAACGTGCGTAGATTGTGTGGTGGTGGCGGTCTTTAACTGTGGTTGTGGTGCATGTGGGGTGGTGGTGCATGCGAGTGTACGCATATGCAGTGTGGGAAAGGAGGTCGGTGCTATATGCATGCATATGCGTGCACTCACACATTTGCAGTAAAGACTGCGTGTTTTGCGGGATTATTGCTAATTAAATTATAATTTAATCTTATACATGACTAACATTGTTAGTGTGTTTGGGGATTTTTATTTGACGTCTGTTGTGTGCTCACAAATTGGTGTTAATTTAATGGGGCATATTTACGACGCTTGGGAGAAGTCACGTGATGCATTTGCAGTTTTCTGTGACTTGTCCAAGGCGTTTGATAGTGTACAGCACGAGACTGGTCAAGAATGCCACTATAGAGTAGGCGGCACGGCACTGGCTCTTTCCTACCTTCACAATAGGATTCAAAAGGGGAATATAAGCAGTAACAGATCCTCCGAGACTAAAATAGAGATGAGGGTCCCACAAGGGTCTGTTCTAGGTTCATTTCTTTTTCGTATTTACATTAAGGATTTACCGAACTTAGTAAAAGATAACCATGAAGATGAAAGATAAAAATGAAGAGATAGTATTTTTTGCTGATGACACTTTTCGCTGCTAACGTTTTTTTTAAACCAAACGACAAGAAACTCATTATGACGAGATAAACAGCACTCTCTCGAAGTGGTAGGTCAAGGTAGTTCAGTAACGATACCAGTGATTAGACTCACAAAAGTAAGCAATTTCTTTTAAGGCTTTTACAATATAATCCCGAAAATGCTCAAAATTTCCCTACGAACCATTTCAAAAAAGTTATCAGAAAGCATTTGTATGGGAGATATCTTCGGAATAGGGCATTCCTCCCAGGCATTTCAGAGTAACAACATTTCAAATTTGTTATAGAATATTTAAAAAGATTACTGTTGAGTTTGAGTTGTTGTGACATAAACAAACCAATGAGTTAGTTTCGCCGGTTCTTCTCAGTGGGCTCGCTTTGAAACCGGTGGTAGATTCAATCAGACTGTAAACTCTAAAATATCGTCTTCCTTATATTTAGCCGAGTTAAACGGTTTATTGGTGCATTAAGGTCAAGATTCGTTATAGCAACATTGCATTGGAAAACTTTAAACCGCGATACTCTAGAGGCTAAACGATAAAGACGGCACAGGAAAATTAAGGGAAGCCAGTAGATCTGGAGTGTCCAAGGAGCCATTCGCGAGCTTATGGAGGAATTAATTCTCTAACAACAATCTACGATATAATAAGATGATAATTCCGAAATGACGGTCTTCATATTATGTATGCATTACTTTTGCATGCATTGCATGCTTTTGAGATGAAAAGGAAGTTGCAATCTTTTTGGACTCTTTTCAGTTTGAATGAATGAATGAATGAATGAATATGAATGAATGAATGAATATACTTTATTGTGCACACACAAAATTACAAACATAAAACACTAAAAATTTAAAAGTTAAAAATATAAATGCAGACACAAAGGCGACTTTATCGCCGAAAAGCGATCTCTGCCAAGTAACCTTAGGGTAAAGGAAATATTGAAAATCTTATGGGTAGTGCATCTTAAATATTATAACAAATTAAGTACAAATTATACAAAAGTTATTAATTAATATAACATACATACGATATATCTATAAACATACACACTAACTAATAAATAAACATAAAAGTACTCAAATACTTATATACAGTTTCTTTTGTTATATACAAAAATATTTCGTGTGTTGTGATTTGAAAGTCACTGAAACGAAAAAGCGACAGTAAAAAGAGACAGATACATAAATTCATAAGATTTAACGTGGGGGAGAATGAGATAGGAAGCATTATACAGTGTTTCTTATGTTCGTGATTCTTGAAGGTTTCACTTCTACCACGTGTGAATTGCACACGTTTTTTATTTTATTTGGATTTGACTGGGCTTCGTTCGTGTAGACGAGTATTGGAGGGAACGTGTAACATTAAAACATTCAGATTGGTCATAATAACAAATGTTTTTAATATTCTTCCAGATACGACGAGAATCTGATGGGAGATGAAGAAGACAGAGCTCGGCTCGCCGCTATGTCGGAGAAGGAGAGAGAGCAGGAGATATTCAAGAGGATCGAACGGAGAGACCTCATGAAGACCAGGTCGATTACTTAGTCTAACCTATCCTACTAATATAACGCGAAACTTTGTAAGAATCCTGAGACATAAGACGTCGCTATGTCAGTAATTACACTGCCTGTCTTGCCCTTCTCTCCGAAACACGTCAAAGCTGTTTGATGAGAGAAACAAGCAAGACGAAGCCGGGAGCGCGGTACAGCGCATCCCTCCCACCGGTAAAGTAAATATTTTTTAAATGTAATGTAGTTTTAAAAGTGTTTAACCGCTGTTGTGTCTACAGGTGGGAGATAGAACGGAAACTGCGTCTGGCGAAGCGAATGGCAGCGGAGCGCGGGGCGTCGCCCGGCGAGCTGGCGCGACGGAGGGAGGCGCGCCGGCGGAGGAGGGAGCGCCGGCCCCCGCCCGGTACGTACACACGCACGACATAGTATGTACCACAAATGACATGGTCTGTACTCTGTACCATGCACGACATAGTCACTACCACACATACATCGTCAATACCACCCAAAGTATGGTGAGAATTCGATGATCAGCTGGGCGAGACTGTACGGAGGTATCCTGAATTTTAATTAGGGTGAAACTAAAGGAGCAACCAGAGAGACATATTTAATTTCTTTTAGAAAACTGGTGCATTGTTATATGTGACTAGCTGTTGCCTGCAGCTTCGCCCGCGTTAATTTCCTCAACTTAATTACTGTTAGTCAAAGTGTGATGTTATATAGCCTATGGCCTTCCTCGATAAATGGGCTATCTAACACTGAAAGAATTTCTCATATCGGACCAGTAGTTCCTGAGATTAGCGCGTTCGAAAAAACTCTTCAGCTTTATAATATTAGTATAGATTTTGATGAGTGGCAATACAAAATTTAAAATTGTTTATATATAGGTCTATGTTCAGCAGCGCACGGATAGGTGCTGATGATGATGATATATTACAATAATGTATTGACTTACAGAAATCCCAATTGAAGAACCGAAAGAGCCAGAAAAGGAGAAGGAGAAAACCCCACCAAGTCCTGGGGAGATAAATGATGATGCGAAGGAACCAGGTGAGTCCGGAGCTCTAAATGTATATTATTGATTGGCTTAAAATTATTAAACAATTTGAATTATTTACTTCACCAAAACAGATTAACGGTTTTTTAGATTTATTCTGCCATTCATGCTGTGAGGTTCTTTCTTTTCTATATTAAATTATTATAATATATAGTTTCCAGAAATCCAGAAAATGTCGAATGTAAAAATCCAAAAATGACTCCTAGTTATTATCCTAGTTAGAAAAGTTATTCCTAGATTCTAATTAAATGTGGAAAAAGCCGCTTTCACTTCACCTTAATTTGTCTTTTGATGGAAAAATTTATAAATATTTTATTAAATATATGTCATTGAAGCCGATCAAGTTTATAGTTGGAGATAATGGAGCATAAGCCTTGTGTATTGTCAACTACCCATAGACCCTTGTCCAGAGCAACACGTGAATGAGCCTGGGCTTGTCTTAGGTTAAATTGCTTATGGCAACACTTCTTATATCCCAGAGGACGGTGAGGTGGAGCGCTCCACATCCCCAATGTTCGGCGCCAAGAGTGAGAGGAAGAGGAACGTGGACGACCGCCGGCTCACCGCCATGGCCGCGCTACGGGCGCAGAGGGACGCGCGAGCCGTGCGCGTCGAGACACAGCTCAAGATGCAGCAGCAGAGGAGGGATGATGTGAGTGTAGTGGAGATATAGTAGGGGGGCCGTGAGTAGAGTTAGTGGAGAGGAGACGACGCGAGTCTAGTAGAGATTTAGTAGGAAGGATGAGGGTAGAGTTAGTGGGATGAGGTTAGAGTTAGTGGAGGGTAGACGACGCGAGTGCACCACTGAATGAAACATCTCTAAATGGATTTTCTGTTTCATCAATGTTTCATTTTCTGATTCAGGATCCCGATGAAGAAATAATTGGTGGCACCAGCAAGCAGAGTGTCAAGTTGAAGGCCTCAGATATATATTCCGATGACTCCGGCTCAGACTCGGAGACTGATAATAAGTCAACAGGTGAGGTTTTTGTGAGATATATTTTGAAGTTCTCTGATTTTTTGATTTTTGATTTTTCTGGAAAAAAACATCCTTTGTAAAATGTCCGAATCTAAACGCGCGGCACACGGTGCGTCTCACCGGGTCGAACAAAGCAGAGCAGCTTTAAAAATATCCTGTGACTAAACTATTGATTCTATTGGTCTAAGTTATGGTGTGTAGCCTGAAAATGGTACATAGTATACATGGTTTAATTTAATGCCTCTAGTAAAGTATTAAATATATTTCCGTTTATCTGGTACCCGTAACACAAGTTCTTCGAGAACTTACCACGGGACCAGATTGACGTGGTGTGAAAGCGTCCATAGATATTATTAATATTATACAATTGTAAACAAGTTAGATAGTGAGTGGTTTATCATTAAGAGCGTCTACGCCTAGCGCGTGATGTCTAGGCGGACTGATTTGAAATGATCCATGCACAGCGTATTATGGTAGTTTGAAATAATTACAGAAAAATAATAACAAGACATTAATCAAAGTTTGTCTTATAAAGCAGATGTTCATCTAATCTATTATTAAGCTCATTAAGCTATTATCTTTACATTAAGGAAGCTAAATTGGTAAAAAAAAAAAATGGTTTCATTTTGTTTGATTTTTTTTTGTAATATCCCTAAATTATTCTTTTTTTTTGAGGATAATTTGCTATTGAAAAATAAATTTTGGTTAGTAGGATTTGTCAGTATTTTTATAAATTTTATGCGTTGAAACTGACTTGCCCTTCTCTTCGAAATGGCAAAGCTGTTTGACGGGAGAAACAAGCAGGATGGTTTACCCATGCAGCCCTCACCTTTATATATATATATAGACATACATATGTAAAAATAACCTAACACCTGCAGGTCGCCGCAGCTCTAGCTCTTCGTCGTCATCATCGGCGGAGGAGGCGCCCAAGCGACGCGAGCGCGAGCGCGAGGAGGAAGTCAAATACGCTGACACCGCTGACCACATGAACAAGATCCGGCTCAGCAGGTAACACCGTCTCCTCGAAATTAGGCGAGGAGTGTGTAATGTCTTAGTTGTATGTGCTGATCCAAAGAGGCTAATGTAGCTTTGCAAGTAGGGTGTTGGGCCGTAGTTCACCTATGCGCTGGCCTAATGCGGGGTGAACATAACACACCCTCAAACACCTTGGATCTCATCAGGCATGTGTTTCCTCGCGATGTTACCTTTACTGGTGAGCAAGCGATGTTGTCACGTTCAGTTGCACGGGGAAATAAAAAAAATCTATTTTAGATAATGGTTAGAATCGAACCCAGACCTCTCACTTCGAAGTGAAGTCCATACCCACTAGAGTCTAGACCGATGTGACTCGCTTCGTATCTAATGATTGTGAAAGAACAACATTGCGGCAGGAATCCGCAAAAACGCGTTAACGACTAAAGCGTTCACTTATGCTTCCTCTTGCCACGTGGTTCTATGTCAATGTTAAATACCCTTTGGTTTTGGTTTGATAGACAGACGGACAAAGAAGTAATCATATTAGGGTTCCATTTGTCATTGATTCACCTTTAATTATTGTTAATTAACCCTTACCAGTGCGTTGTCTTTCAGTCTGTTTGTCAAACCAAAACTTATACTTCCCAGTTCCCAATGGCAGAACCGTAAGCAAGAAGCTAGGGTTCAGTTCATGAGTGAGGGAAAACCTTTTAAATTTTTATTAAAGGTGACAGAATGACAAAAAGAAACCCTTTTTTCCGACAACTAAGTGATATAAATATTCCGTTTTGTCAATTTGAGGTAGGGAACCCCAGAAATGTTGAATTTGATTCAATTTAAATTTGAAACGGTTTAGGTTCAAGTTGGAGAAGCTGGTGCACCTTCCGTTCTTCGCGCGCGTCGTGCGGGGCTGCTTCGTGCGCATCGGCATAGGTAACAACAACGGACACCCCGTGTACCGGGTGAGTATGGGGAGCGGGGGGCGTGTACATAGCGAGTGGGGGGAGCGAGGGGTTACCCGTATACCGGGTGAGTGGGCAGAGTGGGAGCGTGTACATGGCGAATGGGGAGAGCGAGGGGCGTGTACATAGCGAGTGGGACCGAGGGGTCGCCCGTGTATCAGTTGAGTGGGGGACCCCCTGTGTACTGGGGGTGGAGGGGAGCCCGTGTACATAGTGGGGGAGCGAATGGGTTGCCCGTGTACTGGATGAGTGGTGGGCGTATGGAGGAGAGTGGGGCGCAGTGCGCACGTATACTGGGTGAATGGGGAGCGAGGGTCCCCCCCAGAGACTGTACTGTGGTAGTGTCAAATATTTTTGCGTCATTTCGAGAGTAACTACGAGGCGTCAAACAGTTTTGGCGTTCATTAAAGGAGACCTGTCCACTAGTGATGATGATGTGTCGCAGGTGGCCGAGATCATCGACGTGTACGAGACGGCGAAGGTGTACAACCTGGGCAACACGCGCACCAACCGCGGCCTCAAGCTGAGACACGGCGCCCAGGACCGCGTCTTCAGACTGGAGTTCGTCTCCAACCAGGTACGCGGACAGACGGACAGCTGCTGGCCTACCCTGCCCGCACGACAAAATTTTGTCTACCCCTTTTCTCGTATTATCTCTGTTTACAGTAACATGCGTTTTACATATTAAGGTTACACAAGTCGCTCATCTTTCCATACAAACGCAGAACAGTAATTACTACAATGTTTGACGTTGACCATCAAAAACTAAGTATATTATATCGTAAAAAATATACATTTAAAAAATACAAGCTTCTAAACTTTCGTATTTCAACACTGATTTTAGCCCAACTTAGGGCGAAAAAAATTGTATACAGAGCACGAAAAATAAAGCCCGTACAGACATAGTTTAGTTATTCAAAGTTGAGATAAATTTATTTTAAAAAGATACACTTCATAATTTTTCATATAATAACTGTTTTGCTAATAGGACATTTTCGGAATGAATCATTGTGCATTTCATTCTAGCACACATGTTCGCGCACTATGTCAGGTGAGATAGCAATCATTTGGTTAGAGTTCGCGCCGTCGACTAGTTCAACCTTAAGGACAAGATAAAGTAATTTAAATTTTAAACTTAAATAAATAAAACCGGGTACCTATTTCTTGTATACCGTGGCGTTTCCCTTCTATAATTATATAATTTCGGTATACGAAGAGTGTTCTCGTAGTAGCACTCTTCGTATTTCCCTAACGACTGTCCGTTTGCTCCCTCTTCTATAAAAAAAAAAAAAAAAAAAAAACGAGTAATCAAGAAAATACTCGGTGTAGACATTATCTCTCTCTCCAGTCAAGAGATATCTCGTTGTACGCACGCTAGCCCAGCTGGTCTAGTGGATGACAAACACGAGTCACGAGTACACGAGTATATAATACTAGCCGTACCTGCTCTTTGAAATAAAATATTCGCTAAAAAGACATGAGAAACTTCTAGGTGATAATTTGTGTTTGAAATTCCGCCTTTGGTGAGGCGGATCTGTTGAGCAATCATAGCACCTGGATGGCTAGTCAGTCTCTTAGGGGACTGACACCACCTCCACAGAGGGGTCTTCCCGCACCACAGAATAACCCCTAACGTCGGGACAGTACAATGGGGTGAGGTTCCCATCCTTGCCCCTTGTCCTCCTGCTTTTTTGTCCCCTCTTATAAGAGGAGTACAAGGTGATGAGCTCACCCTAGGGTACAGAGCCCCACCGCCACGTTAAGGCCTGAAACATGGTGGGGGGCATCAAAAGGACAGAGATGACTCTTGCGAGAGTATTACGACGTCATCTCAGTCCTTCGTGTGTGCCAACTGTGTGAGAACGTCTGTAGATGGGGGGTGAAGTTGTTCTGTGTGGCACTCATGGATGGAAGCACTGATCGTTTGTACATCTTTCCAGGAGTTCACGGACAGCGAGTTCCAGAAGTGGCACAAGGCCATCCGGGACGCCAACAAACGCCCACCCACCACCGACTTCGTGCGCTCCAAGATCGCGGAGGTCAAGGAGGCGCTGCTCTACGAGTTCAAGGTAGGCCTCCGCCCCGCCTCATAAGTGACGAACAGGGCTCCGCTCTTTTGAATCTGTGAATGTCTCTTATCTTTTACATCTTTTTCACAAATAAATTCATCGAGAGTTATACTATCTTAGACTCTTGATCAGAACCCTTCAAGATGACTCCGTCTGTCTATCAGACCAAAAATGTGGGTGCTATTGAAAAGAATCATGAAAGGCAATCTATAGAATTGACAAACGGAACCCATATAGGATCTATTCATTGTAAGCCCAACTCGCTGAACGCCAAAACGACGCATTTAGGTGCAGCTGATACATCATCACAATCTTTACCGGTGGGAGGGATGCGCTCCCGTCTGTATGGGTACCACCATTTTGCTTGTTTCTCCCATCAAACAACTTCGCTGTGTTTCAGAGAGGCAGTGTAATTACTGGCATTGAGACTTAACATCTTACGTCTCAGGATAGACAACACATGAAGTCACAAGTTTATGTTCATGGGCAACGTCGACCACTTGACAACAGGTGGCACGTCTGCCAGTTTGCCTATCCAACAAAAAAAAAAAAAAAATACACCGGAATATAGAAATACTTACGGAGCTAGAATGTTAAGTTCTATCATACCTGTATTCGTTAATGAACTTCCAGAAGACCTACAAGAGCTATACCGGGAGAAACGCAAATATAGAATTAAAATAAAAGATATATAGAAATAAAAGATTGATAAAAGAACATTTATTAAAATCTTTAAGCATTTAAAAATTACATAATGTAGATAACCTAAGTAATTATTGGTATAAGATGGCGCGATACGGTATAAATACTATGCTATAATATTTTGTCTTATGGTACGCGGCGCGGCGGCTTGTCCAGATAAGCTCTTGTGAGTTTTCGTGGCAAGCTTACATCTAATTTTTGTGTATGCTTTTTGTACATTTTGAACAATAAAAAAAAAAAAAACTAACAAAAAATCACACTAAAACTGCTCATAATATATTATTATAGATATATAATAAATTGATCTATATTTCCCACAGGAAGAAGACATAGAGAAGATAGTCGCTGAAAAGGAGAGGTTCAGGTCGCACCCAACCAACTATGCGATGAAAAAGACTCAACTCATGAAGGAGAGGGACGTCGCACAACTGAGGTATGTCTTATTGTTGTTTCTGCATCTGTAGGCGTTTGTAGGATAAAACTGTTGAGGTAGGCAACTTGCCTTATAGCAGTGATACAATACTTGTTGCGGTTGGCAACACGGAGACAAACCTGTGTCACAAGCTTGTTTTACGGTAGATAATGTAACATGTAACGGTTGGGAGGGTTAAAACTTACTTGTTTTACGTAGATAGTGGTAAGACACTAGCTTGACTGTATGTTATCTGATTGTATGATATATGCCATCTGATTTTATGTCTACATGATGCCATCGTGGTCTGGCTCCAGGGGCGATGAGGAGCTGGTGATGGAGCTGAACTCCAAGATCCAGGAGCTGGAGGATCGCGCGAGCCAGCTGGACAAGACTCGCACGTCGTCCATACAGAGCATCTCGTACATCAACAACCGTAACCGCAAGCTGAACGTCGAGACCGCAGAGAAGGCCATCATGGAGGAGGTGGGTGACGTCACAGACAAGCAGCGGGGGATGCAGAAGGGGAGTAATGGCGGTCTGTCTGTCATATGGTTAAAGAATGGGATTGTAAAGGGTGGTGGGTCCGCCTGTCACATGTACATTGTGGCAGCATTTCGGTCTGCCACACAATATTGCCGTGTGTTTATTTGACGAAGGAGACCTGAAATGACGGAGGTTCTGTTTGTAATCTATACAATAGTGATAGGCAATCGGATAGACGCAACCTTATGTTAAGCAGTCAGTGTCGCCATCACATAAAGACAGCATAAATGTGGGTTATGTTTTAGTTATTGTAACTGATATTACTCTTTGCTTCGCAAGTGCTTTTATGTTAATGTATGTGTATAACATTCTTAACAAACCTTGGTCTCGAGAGATCTTGATAAAAGTCCGTAATAAGAGGATTATTTGTATATTTCTAACGGCCAGTCAACGATTGTTCCAGGTGAAGGCGATGAAGGGCAAGAAGACTGACGACCCGTTCACGCGGAGACACACCAAGCCCGTCATGAACTTCAAGTCGCACCAGGGCTCGCGCTCACAGGTACGGGTAGGCGTGTCGAGTGTGGACGGGGCGTGTCAATTTGGTGGGGCGTGACTGGTGTGGTCGTGGCACGTAGGATGTGGTCGGCGAATGTGGTAAGGTGGACGCAGCTTTCCCACTAAAACCCGGCGAGTGCTATCAATGCCGCCTTTGGTGAGGTGCCCCGGATCTATTGAGCAAACAGGACACCTCGGCTGCTAGTCAGTCCCTCAAGGGCTCGACGCCACCTCCACAGAGTGGTTGTCCCGCACCGCAGAACAATATACAATATATACAAACAACAAAGTGCAATGGGGTGAGGTTACCATCCTCGCCCCTTGTCCCGTTTTGTCCCCTCTTCTTATAAGAGGGGTACAAAGAGCAACTTCCTCGGCTCCATTTGTTTCGCCCAATAACAACAATCGGTGCCGGGCATTCCCTAGGCTACTAACGACGACACGACAAGGCTTGAACCACGGTGGGGTGCTTGTTTGCACTACTACTAATATTAAAAAAAACTGGGTGTTGGGTGTGGTCCGTGCGGTCCAAGACCATCAGTGATGAGCCAGTCAGTCAGCGCACCAGTGCAGTGCTCTAGGTTAAAGTAGTGTAATTGTTTTCTAGGAATTGCAGAAAAACGAGGAGGCAGCGGCAGAGGAGCAGAAGAGAGACGAGGACAGAGCGGAGAAAGAGCGACTGGAGGCGCAAAGACTACAGGTGAATGTAGCCTGTATAACTACTTGAAAAACCACTATAAAGGGTACTCATTTTTTTGGGTGAGAAATCCACAAAATGAGAAAACGAGACCCTTATAGCATCACTTTATTGCCTGTTTGTTGGTCTCTCAAGACTCAAACCATAACCTGAAGGATACTTCCCATTGACATAGTATAATAGTATAAGTAAAGAAAACATGTGATAACGGTGAATTTGATGTTACATAAAAAACACGTTTTACGAAACCTTTGTCGCGCGAGTCTGTTTCGCGCTTTTCTTGTTTTTTTTTATTTTTTTGATTAGCCATTGATCCACCATATACATACTAAAATTATTCAAAACGGGATATTTACCATGTTTTTAATTTTTATTTTGTGGATCTCGATATTCGTAGATAATGTCGAAATATCGAGATCCGCAAATTAAAAATGAAAAATATGGTAAATATCCCGTTTTAAATAATTTTAGTAATGAAAATAACCATGTTAACTTAAAATCACATATACATACTTTCTGTCACTTCCCGGCAGCAACAGTGACCCCGCAAGACCAAGTGGAATAATTTTAGATCACCCATTTGTGTAGACACACGGGAAACAACACATGAATATTGCCGTCACTAGTATCAGGCAAACTCCTTTATGTTTAACGACGCTGACCACTTCTTACCACCAGGTGGCACGTCTGCCAGTTTGTCGATTCAACTAACATACTTTGACTTCCCAGGAGCACCAGAGCGAGCCGGCCAAGGGAAGGGAGACCATATCGGACACCAGCCTGTACTCGCTGCACGACTTTGACATAAACATTGACATTGATCTGCCCATACCCAGTGAGTACATACATTACAACTAACGGACCCCACAGCGTACTGCCCGTCAGTCCGTCAAATTACCATTCAATAATATATGATTTTAAATTAATATGATCATTTTCACTTTTGAAACTGTCTGTTATGAATAGATTTCACATTACAAAATTGTTGTTAATTGTTTAGTAAATTCTTTTTTTTCAATGAAAAAACATTTATGATGACACCTATATATCTCCCGATTTTAATTGTATTTTGAAACCATTCAAAAATACCCAAAAATGTCCCCATTTTTAACCGACTTCAACAAAAATGAGGAGGTTCTTAATTTGATCGTACTCACTTACATTATATTACAGAAGCCGTATCAACCCAGCCTAAACAGTTGGGTGCGAAAGTGAAAGAAACTGGACCAAAAAGGTCACTTAATTTAGAAGAATACAAAAAACGCCACGGACTCATATGAGTGTTGGTGGTGTGTAGAGTGAAGTGATAATACTAAAGTGAAGTGGAAAGTGAAGCGGAGAGTGATAGCCAAGTGATGGGGAGAAGTGGAGAGTGATAGTCAAGGGAAGTATAGAAGTGACAGTGTATTAACACTAGGTGAGGACTCTTTTTTTGCTTATGCATTCTTTGAGTTGTAGCTAATCGCAAAGATTAGAATGATATTATATAATTATGTAAACTGTAGACTATTGGCTATATTTCTGATATTTGCGATGACAGAATGGGTAAAATACTGCATAATTAGCCTAAGCAACGTTTATGCAAGGCAGAGCATTAGGCTAAAGTTTGCCTGCATAAGTATAGCACAAGTGACCCTGATATGTCCCACAGTTGGGTATGGGTTTTATTAACCTATTATTATTAAAGGGTCCCTTGGGGACCAGTCCCAGTCACCCGTCTGCTAGGCCAGACGGGTGAGCAGTCCTCACCGGGACCATTTCACCCAATTTATTAACCCTTAAATTTTTGTTCAAACTTTTCCGAACACTTATCGAACATGTAGATTTTTCAATGTTTTTCTTCATTGATCATCTTATGTCTGTTTATCAGACTAATACTATACAGATATTGAGAGATGGGCCACAAATAATAAAAAATGACCAGTATTTGTCACTGCAACTATCAAAAATATAGACTAATATCTCCAAGTAACCAATGTTTTGGTATCTACGTATATGTATCAAAAGTAGCATTAAAATTGACATTTAAACTCTGATAATTTGGAAAAATGTAAATCTTAAACGGAGTTTAGTATCGAGCAATAAGTGTGTATCTATAAAGTAACATTTTGTATGTTGCGTAGTGTCCGTACATCCTAATGTTAGGAATGTTCTAGAGACTATTTGTCTTTCCATTATAATGATAACACTTTTTATAGAATTTATTGTGTTTTATTGAGATTTTTGTTAGTCTTTTGACATAGTCTCAATCTCTGATCTTAAAAGTGTTAAAAATACTTTAAAACACATAAGTATACAATATGCCTCTTTATGGAATGACTACTTATTTAATTAATTAATCATTTCTTTTGGCCTTATATTACAAGGTGCTGGAGACTTCATCCGCACAGGATAAGATTTTTTTTTTCTTCATAAAAAGTACCCTATGCTATTTCTAATACCTCCAAGAATATGTGTACAAAGTTTCATGATGATCGGTTAGGTAGTTTTCGCGTGGAAGCGTAACAAACAAACTTAATTTCACGTTTACCAATCACCAAAACTATGCAACCTGTGATGGCTTACAAATTGTTTCTTTATCGGTACACCAGTATAATATAGGCATTATGTACTTTGCCTTTTAGACAATGTTTAATGTGAATTTAATTATTTATATAGTATAGATGTAGTAGTTATTTATAATTTAGAATTATTTGTATTGTATCGTCGGATTGTGTGATCATCAGTATACAGGGTTATAAAACACCCTCACAAGACTGGATGTCATAACCAACAATGTTTGTTTTACGTCAATATTGTGCCTTTCATACGAAAAAGGCCCAATTCGGAATACATGATTGTTGGGAAAGTGTGTTTAAATTTTTTGAGCTCCTGTATTTTTACTAAATTGCTCATAGAAATTAAACCATTAATGTCAAAACCATGAAACTTGATACAGAGTATCTTCATTAAGCATAAATATAATAATATGAATAAAATTAGTATTGGTTTCTTATATTATACCTAACTTAAAAATTTGCCGACCTGTTGTATGTAAAATCGTGTTACGGATAATTTTACGTGATAACGTCATAATTTGAAACAAGCCGAACACTCAGGCCGATTGTGCCCCCTCGCTTGCATGCTTGGCACAGGTGGAACGTGACACTTTCGTGCGTGCAGCCGGCGTTTATTGATATATTAGACGTTACAACCCAAAATAAAATTGCTTAATAGGTGTGTAACAAATATGATAATAATAATTATTTATCCTATCTTTTTTTCTTTTCCGCCGGGAAATGCTCTTAGGCATCCCGCGAGGAAAGGGGGGTTCCCCAGGCGGGTATGTGGGACTCGCTGCCCCGGCAGCGCCACCAATGCCGCCTTTGGTGAGGTGCCCCGGATCTGTAGAGCAACAGATCCAGGGATCCACAGTCCGACAGCTAGTCAGTCCCTCAAGGGACCAACCCCACCTCTACAGAAGGGTTGTCAAGGAAGTTCATAAGGAAGCGGTTTGCTGTAAGTAACTTTATAAATGGAACAGGTAAATAACTAATCAACAGTATTCAAAGTCATTACTAAATTAACTCCTAAAAACTTAGGCAACATTAGTAAGTTACCCCACCATGGTTCAGGCCTTCACGGGGCGGTGGGGCTCAGTAGCCTAGGGTGAGCCAAGTACCTTGGGCGAAGCTAGCTTGAAGCTTGAGCCGAGGGGCCTCTTTGTACCCCTCTTATAGGAAGAGGGGACAAAAGAACAGGGTACCTCACCCCATTGTACTGTCCCGACGTTGGGAGGTGTTGTTCTTGGTGCGGGACAACCCCTCTTTGGAGGTAGCAGCCGTCGAAGTGTACTGTTTGTTCATTAGATCCGGGGCACCTCACCAAAGGCGGCATTGGTGGCAATCGCCGGGTTTTAGTGGGTAGAGCTGCGTCCACTTACCAGCTTTCGGGCGCAGCGAGTCCCACATACCCGCCGGAGGAGATCCACTCCCCCGCGGGGAGCATTTACCGGCGTTAAAGAAAAAAAATGCAACATTAGTTAAACTATATAAAAATTAAAAACTCATCAGTATAGAGGTACCTTCATTAAGATCTACCTATGACTTAAAACAGTTTGTCATGTAAATATTTTATCATTACCTTGTACCGTATACATCATCTTATCAAAAAAATTGCCATTAAAGATAAGTTTGGAAAACGTCTGCAATACTGTAGCCGAAATAGTGATAATCTGTCCTTTTTTGTTCTATGAGATACCTATGAGACAAAGGTTAAAGTTAAGGGACTAATGTTAGAGTTCTGCTAAGAATGTGTCCTTTGGCACTTTTCTTATTGTCTCTAGTTTAAAGGGGAAGACACTCTGTTATTGTGTTCTTTCTGTAGCACTCACTACACTGCACTATTCAACACTGTCACTTTTATAAAACTAACCCAAAAGGTTTTGTCCTTTTCAGTCTTCTCACTAGGTCCGTATTGTCAAGGAGCTGGATGGCCTCTACATTTACATGGCGATGAAGTCTTTGCTCATGAGCTTCGGTGTAATATTTTATAACATTAGCGACAGTATCCAATTTGAGGTCCCGATGGAGGTCGTCATTTCTTATGTACCAGGGCGCATTTATAATTCTTTTTTATAATAATAATAATAATATCTATAATAATAATAATAATAGTACAGCCCCAGAGCTGTATACCATAAGTCCATACTGGTATGAGGACGTGTTTATATAACAACAATTTATTTTGTACTGACAACGATGAGTTACCAAGTAACCAGTACATCTTGTTGTAACGAAGCTCCAACTCGTCACGTTTTTTTTACATGTGCTTTCCAGCGAAGCTTTGCGTCTAGAGTCATGCCCAGGTATTTGGCTTTATTCTCGTATGGTATTGCTTGGTTGTTTATGAACACCGGATGGTAGTTTACATTTTTTGTGGTGAAGTCCATGTGAATCGACTTAGATTCATTCAATTTGATTCGCCATATCTTCATCCATTCATAAAATTGATTAATGGCTTTTGTTTTTTTCCCACTGCCTCTTCATGTGTGACTCCTATTGCCAAAATAGCTGTCTCATCTGCGAAAGTTGCAATGGTGTTGTTTTCTAGTACTGGAATATCACAAGTGTATAAAAGGTAAAGGACCGGACCTAGAAAATTACCTTGCGGTACTCCAGCTTTTATGTGTTTTAATTCAGAGTAGGCATCGTCTTGTCTACTCTAAACGTTCTGTTGGAAAGATATGACTTCAGTATTTAAACTGTTTTGGTAACATTTTATTTAATTTGTGTATGAGACCATCATACCACACCTTATCAAATGCTTGTGCTATTTTTTTTGTTCATTACTAATGGCCCATCTTCCGCTGGTATAGGGGAAATATACATAATTGGCCATTTGAGTCGAGTGGTCACTTTTTAGAGTAGTCAGATAGGTTTTCATAGTTACGTGTCTAAACTTCTTGATCTTCCTTCTGATTTCTTTGGTTAGGTTGTTCAATAAATTTTTGTCATGTCTGTCATGTCAACCTGGTGCTCTGCCATATCCGCCTCTGTTTTCTTTTAGCAGCTATGAGATTTCTATTGGGTAGAAGTGGCCCCTAGTCCTTTTTTAATGAGTGGTGTATTATTCCAAGCGCAGTGCTGAATGTCCGAAATGAACTGCTTTAGATCTTCAAGTTGTTGTTGACTTTTAGATTTATGGTTGACTCGCAAGTCTTGCTTAAAGCTCTTCCAGTCTGTTTTAGCGTTTACCAAGGTGGGGTTTTTTTTTTTTTTTTGAAATGATCTAAGCTAGTAGACTGAGGTCTGTTCTAACTTCATCTGTCTAATAGGTGAGGCAACGAGGCTCAAACCTTTCTAAGTTTTAGTGTGTTTGGAGGCCCTTATGGGGCCCCCGTCCCGTCATCTAAGAGACGGGGCATCGATGTGAACGCGGGGCTTCTAATTTCCTTCCTGTCGATCACGGGACCAACGGTCGGAAACGAGGTCGTCGCCACCTACGGCGGAGGCGGTGTTGAGTGCGTGTAATGAGTGTACTGTTGTGTATGTACTGTGTATTAAGGCGGGATGCCCTAGGTTGGAGAGGAAAACGATTATTGGCAACCGTGATAGGATCTGGAGGATCGAGGAGGACGTTTCTCGGTCTCCTACGCAGACGATGTGAGTCTGGATCGGGTACATAACTAGCGGCCTGTACGACTAGCGGATTTGCGTGATTATTGGCTCTTTCAAAGAACCTTTCTAATTTGTCTTTAAAATGTTGAGCTACAGAAGGCAGCTCGAGTTCTCTATGAAGGTCCACGTTACGATAGTACCATGGACATCCAGTTGCTGTTCTTAGAAAACGGTTCTGTATTTTTTGTAACGTCTCTATGTGTGAAGGTGCTATGTGCGCAAAGACTTCACTCGCGTAAGCGAATATAGGCAGTATGCAAACTTTGTAAAGTGTCCGCTTATGTCTAAGCGGCAGTTTACTCCGTTTGCAAATCATTGGGTAGAGGCGATGTAGTACGTACAGTGCCTTCTTTTTAATTCTTTTTATATGAGCATGAAATGTCATCCTACTATCGAGGGTAACGCCGAGGTATTTTATCTGATTGACTCGGGGCACCTCGTTTCCGTAGAGGAAGATTTGACCTAAATTCCTACAAGGCCTGTGTGAGGTACTGTTACCTCTCTGAAAGCGAATCACGGCGCTTTTTTCGGGGTTGGCAGAAATCTGCCATTTCCTAAACCAGACGCCTAGTGCGTCGACGGCTTTCTGTAGTCGGATCGTTATTAATCTTTGGTTGCGATGAGTCGTATAGAGGAAGGTATCGTTGGCAAATAGACCTATATGGATGTTAGGCATTCTGGGGATGTCGCTAGTGTACAGGGTAAAGAGCAGGGGTGCCAAGACTGAGCCCTGGGGTACCCCCGCCCTTATCTGCCGTAATAAGGACATTGTGCCCTCCGATCGATATCTAAAGGTACGATTTGTTAGATATTCTCGTATGATGAGCACTAGTTTGTCCGGCACACGTAGTTGGTAGAGCTTGTAAATCAAGCCGTTATGCCAGACTTTATCAAACGCTTTAGCTATGTCGAAGAACACAGCCCCTGTCACTCTAGCCCTACTGTTGGGTCTATTCAGGCCTGTGAGGATGTGCTCCGTTAGGCGGTGCACCTGGTGTACGCAGGAGTGAGAGTTTCTGAACCCGAACTGTTCGTCGGGGAGCAGTCTGAGCTCATCTACTACTTTTTTGAGTCTGGATAGGAGTATCCTTTCGTATAACTTACCTATCGCTGAGAGTAAGCTAATAGGCCGATAACTAGTCGGTTCATTTCGAGGTTTACCCGGTTTGTGGATACCTACAACTACCGCTTCTTTCCATGAATCTGGAAAGGCGCATCCTGTCAGTAGAGCATTGAAGATGCTCACTAGAAGATAGATTATAGGGGGCGGTAAATATTTGAGGACCCTATTGGTAATCCTGTCCGGACCGGGCGACTTTTTCGCGTGAAGATTTTTAATGATGTCTGTTACTTCCTCTACGTCGGTAGGGGGGACCGGATCGCCCGCTGGAGGTAATGCGGCGCGCAAGGCTAGCTCGTTTTCCACAAGGACGTTGTGCGCGGGATCTACAGATTCTACGTTTGGGGAGCATTGGCTCTCCATGGTGTCAGCGAGGCATTCGGCCTTATCGAGATCATCCAGTGCAGGAGGCTGATTCGGACGGTTCAACGGGGGCATATTTGCGCTCGTTTCGTTCTTGAGCGCCCTCTCCAGCGACCAGTAGGCCGTATGAGAGGGCGTAAGCTCACTGAGGAATCGGTCCCATCGTTCGTTTTTGTGTTCGGCAATATCGCGCTTTACTTGCTTTTGTAAATCGCGGTATGTACGCCGATTGTCTTCTGTGGGATATCTATGGTATGCGCGACCGGCCGAATTATTTCGTCTAAGCAGGTCTCTGAGCTGCTCGGGAAGCTCCCAGCGCCTCTCGTGTGTTGTAGGTATCTCACGAGAGGCGCTTTTTATAGAGTCGTTTATGTGTTCTGTTAGTAAGGAGGTGGCGGCGTGGGCCACCTCAGCACTGTCTATTTGATCGGGGATTTGGTCCAACTTTTGTGACTGAGTAGCCTGTAGTTTCTCGTGTAGAGTCTTCCAGTCTATTATTGTCTTTGTTGGTGGAACTAATGGAGTGACTGGTCCAAGACGGATAAGGACCGGTCTGTGGTCTGAGTCTAATTCGCTTGTTGTCTCGATCGAGTGTATCTGGAGAGATACATTCTTCAGGAGAGCTATGTCGAGTATGTCCGGTTATGGTTACCTCCTAAGTGGGGGAATCGGGTGGGGAGGTGGGGTTACGTGCTTTCTCTAATATGGTTTCACTTACAGTTAACAGTATTGGTGAATGGTCTGAACTTATGTTGTAACCTTTTGGATATGAAGGAAACTTGATGAAATATTTTTGTATATAAAAAATATTTCATCAGATAATCTGTCCTGAAATAGACATCATGGTCGATTGAAACAGAATTTAAAAATACCGCACTGCATTTTATTGGATAGAAAAAATCTTACCAGTCAGGGATTGCCGATAGAAGTGAAAACACAGCAAACAGTGAAAGGCAGCTATCTGTATCTTTCTCGCTCGGGCACACTCGGCGGTCCCGAGTTCACCCGATCCAGCCTTTCACCTCCGAGCGTGACGGATCAACCAAACTCACAGCCTGCTAAAATCTGTGCGCGATGCGCCAAAAGTTGTTTTCACTTCTAAAACTGATGGGTGTCAGCATCGCCTATAAACATAATGGGTTTACCTGAGATGTAAGTAAAGCTACTTGCCAGTTATTACATTGCCCTTCCTTACATAGTATAGCTGAAATAAGCAGGATGGTGGTATTGCCCCACCAAGGTTCAAGCCTTGTCGTGGCGGTGGGGCTCAATAGCCTAAGGTAAGCGCAGCACCTTGGGCGGAACAAATTGGACCGAGGGAGCTGCTCTTTGTACCCCTCTTATAAGAAGAGGACAAAAGAGCAGGGAGGGACAAGGGGGCGAGGATGGGAACCTCACCCCATTGCACTGTCTCGCCGTTCGGTGGGAGGTGGTGTCCCTCGAGGGACTGACTAGCCATCGAGGTGCCCTGTTTGCCCCTCCCCAGCGGGATCTCTCAGATAATTTCCCGGCGTTAAAGAAAAAAAGGGATGGTGGTATCCATTTAGTCGCGCGGCACAACACAAGCCTCCCGCCGTTATCACCGGATTATTGAATGAATTGCTATCAATCTTCGCCTATTTTCGCACTTAGTTACATTAATATGACCCAATTCAAAACCGGATGTCTCTCATCTACTCCCTCAGTGTGGTTCTGTGGACCGACCCGTGAACATGTTTATAATATTAACCCTTATATCGGTGGTCAACTGCAAGATATATGTCCACATACTACCAGAAACGAAGGACAAGAATGCGACAGTTACTGCATATGGCACAGAAACGGCTTTGATTACGGATTTGGAACAGAGGTCATTCTCATTACTGCCCAAGCAGATCTCCTGCAGGCTGTCCAGGGCTGGGATTTCCCCACCAAATTATGTGCATGTTATTAACACATCGTATTATGGATACAGGGACATCTACATCACGTTAAGACCATCTGCAGCGAAAATAACTGACATGAAACGAAAATCAGTCGTCATGTTCTATAAAGAGCTGGTGAATAACAGTTCCGTATCAGCTACGTTCAAAGTGGGGATAAAAGAGGAGATATTAGAGCGGATGAGCGTGAGGTGGTCCGCGAATAACGTCCTATCGATAGGCAAGGAATTGGAGATCGACTTCTCGCAGAGATTGCACCACACCTCCTCCTGGGATACGGAGGAGAAGGAGGTCCTGGCTCGCACCATGTCCTCCAGTTCGGACGTGGAAGTGACGCTGCAGCCGGGGCAGAACGCCACTATTACCATGGAAGCTGTCAGGGTTCGCTTGGATGTGAGAGTGGAGTATGCCGCGACTTTACAAGGAGACCTGTACTGCCAATACACGGTGTTCTTAATACCGATTAGCAGTCGGGTTTTTGACGTCAACGACTATTTCAAGATGGCGTACTCCTCGGGTGTCGTCAGTGGCACAGAGTACATACAGGTAGACTACTACGCCAGCGGCCGCGTGGTAGTACAGGACGGCGGCGGCGCGATCATCATGAAGCCGATACAGATCGATTGATGTAGTAAATATATTTCATGCTTTATATACTTTTATTAGTTCAAAAGTTTGTGTTTTTTTTAATATCAGTCGGATAGACAGTAAAGCCATTTTTATGATAGTTGTATAGGCAAACTGGCAGACGTGCCACCTGATGGTAAGTGGTTGACGTCGCCCATGAACATTAACTAGTTTACCTGAAACGAGCCCAAGCAACTCCCCACCATGGTTCAGCCTTGTCGTGGCGGTGGAGCTCAGTAGCATAGGGTGAGCCCAGCACCTTGGGCGAAGCAAATTGAGCCGAGGGAGCTGCTCTTTGTACCCCTCTTATAAGTATGGGACAAAAGAGCAGGGGGACAAGGGGCGAAGATGGGAACCTCACCCTATTGTAGTGTCCCGACGTTGGTTGGGGTTCTGTGGTGCGGGACAACCCCTCTGTGGAGGTGGTGTTTGGTCACTTGAGGGACTGACTGGCATCGAGGTGCCCTGATGTTCAACAGATCCAGGACACCTCACCAAAGGCGGCATTGTTGGCACTCGCCGGGTTTTAGTGGGTAGAGCTGCGTCCACCTTATCACCTTTCGGGCGCAGCGAGTGCCACATACCCGCGTTGGGAGACCCACTCCCGCGGGATGCCTCAGAGCATTTCCCGGCGTTAAAAAAAAAGCCCAGCCAACTCATTCATGTGTCTCCTATACTAGGCCAAGATTTTAAGTCTCTGTGCCAATAATCACACTGCCAGTACTTATATCCGAGACACAAAGTTGTTTGTCGGGAGCAAGGAGACTAGACACAAGGAGTACAATCCCTTACGAGAAAAGTTGAAAAAGTTGATGCTATAAAAACCTAGTTCGAAATCCGTCCACAGCGGCGCTGGTGAAGTAAGAGGGGATAGCAGGGTATGGTGTTTGTATACATGAATGTGTGATGTGCGTAATTACTTGGCGCACACACGTTTAATTTACCACCCGATGGTAATGTGACGCCATCCTTATTTAACGCTTTTCGAAGGACACTTCATACACGTAGATTGTACTCCTTGTGTCGTCTCTATGGACGGGAGAAACAAGATGGTGGTAGCCATGCAGCCGGGAGCGCGGCACAGCGCATCTACCTACCGGTAAAGTGGCATCTGATGGTGAGTCAGCGTCACCCATGAACAGAAAATGTTCACCGTGTATTAGCACAAGCAACTCATTCATTGGCCAGGAGGGAGCCGACGCCAGACTGCCGCGAGTATGGCACTGCGGAGGACGAGCAGCACAGTAGCTGTGCGATAGATGGGCCGTTCACACGACCTCGTGGCAGTACTTGGGGATCTCTCTCTCTCTCTCTCTCGAGTGTGGTGCGCTGCATGCTCGAGAGCGATCATGGCAGGCCGCAGCCATTTTAAAAACGAGGAAGTAAATTGGACAATGATTAAAAGAGAGGGTACAAATAAAACGCCGTTATATTAACAACACGCTTTTAAAATACTTAATAACATATGTGTTTAATATTTTACACGCCTATTTTAACTTACATGTAGTTTTAGATCTATAAACTTACCGTAATTGCATACTTGAAGCAAGCGCCATCTACGAGTTTTCTGATGAACTAAATTGTCCCATCTCTTTCAGTGTTCAATCAAAGTGCGGAAGAAAGTTTTTCTTAAACTAGTCTAACTTTTAAATAGGCAGATAACTCATTTTGAAGGTCATTCGCTTAATAATAAGTACTTGGTACTTTTATGACCCCTAAAACTCCACTTTTAAACCCTATTTTGAGGTTTTTAGTTCAGACAAAAACACAAAGATGGCGCTAAATAAATACAGTATATACTTCGCGGATGTTAGAAACACCAATAATCCTTATATAATATGTATTTACAAGTATCAATAGAATGGCAGGTAGCCTGAAACATACCATAATTTAATAGAGCATGTTAGAAACAAGTGACACAGGTCCAAATTGCGCAAAATTCACTCAAAATTTGTCCAGTATTTTCATTAAAGAACGTGTCATCTTTTAAATATAAATAATAGGTTTACCTATATAAATAACACGGATTAATTTTAAACATTATCAAAAGAGCCTAAAAATTCCTACAAAAATCTTGTACTTATATTGAATTTTGATGGCCTTTGCAATATTTTTTTTAACGTTTGTTTTTATTCGGTCACTTGTTACATTATAAACTATTTATAGATTGAATATATTTTGAACGGTACTAAGTTTGATTTTACATAATAAAATAGTTATTATGGTAAAAATGAAAACAATATTAATCGGATAAGTGCTAGTTCAGCTCTTGTTAAACCGTTAAAAGAAAGCACAACAAACCTTCCGCACTCTCGCTTACTCGCTCGGCTCAGGCTGAATCGATTTTTATGACGATGACACGTCAAAAATCCTTCTTGATTTGGCTGTCAAACGCATTTTTTGTTCCGTCTGGTTGTTCCGTGGATTAGTTCAAAATTTTCGGCTCTATTAGGTTCTATTGAAGTTACAGACTGTCTGGTCTAAGAAAATCTGTATTAAATTAATTTGGCTGTCAAACGCATTTTTTGTTTCGTCCGGTTGTTCCGTGGATTAGTTCAAAAATTTCGGCTCTATTAGGCTCTATTGAAATTACGGACTGTCTGGTCTAAAAAATCTGTATTCAATTAATTTGGCTGTCCAACACATTTTTTGTTCCGTCCAGTTGTTCCATGGATAAGTTCAAAAATTTCGGCTCTATTAGGCTCTATTGAAGATACGGACTGTCTGGTCTAAGAAAATTTGTATTCAATTAAATGCTTAGTTTTTATATTGCTTGAAATATTCAAATTTTTACATTAAAATGATTTTATTGCTGAATAAACTATGCTTCGTCAAGCATGTTTTATGTTTTACAAACTCGGCCAAAGTCAATGTGTAGTTTTAATTATAAATAATAAAAAAAACTGAAAAAAAGACAACTTGATTTGGCCCCAAACATGAGCTGTTTTTTTTAAATTAATATACTCCATTCCAGTGACACTAAGAATTGAGACGAATCTTACGACTGAAGCAAAAACTCATCAAGATATTCAGCCTTTAAGATATTTTGAATACTTGTTAGTAAAAATTCCGCGAAAAAATTACGCCGTAAATTTTGAAATCAGTTCAGGCTTTAATTTGAAATATATACAATAATTAAAACCTCATTAAAAATAAAAATAAACTATCTGGTCAAATAAAGGTTATAAACCACATACAGACACTAAACAGACATACATATAAAGATGTATATTTTTGTATATGAAGAAAATATATTTTATAAATTAAAGAAACGGATAAAATTAAGACTATTATTACAAAGTTAATTATTATTTATATATATTTTACAATACATAAATATATTTATAATATTTTTTAAATGAGAGGAAATGCAAGCTTACAATTGGTACGCATTTTTTATAATGTTACCAGCTTATAAAAATAAAATAAATCAAGGGAAGTGGGAGAGGGTAATTGTTATAAATCAGTACTTATAGGGGACATGATGTCACCAGCTGAGACAGGTAGGTGTGGTGGTAGTCAGTCAGCTCTTTAGTGTTAGCTGTAGGAGGGTTTGATCATGGAAGATCACCAGCTCATTTCTCAGCGTGTTAGTAGGTAACGCCAGGCTTGAATAGGTGTGATATTATTTTATTATACTATAGTTTAGTACTCTTAACCACACACCACTGAGTTTGTTTTGCCGGTTATTCTCAGTGGGCTTGCCTTGGAACCGATGGTAGACTCATTGACGTTCAAAATGATACTACTGTATTGGTCTATTTTGAATAAAAAAAAAATATTTTTATTTTTGATTTTGACCTATAAAGGCCTGTATGAGGCTAGCTTGAAGGATTATGTCAATAAATGTTTAAGTTATCGAGCAAATAACCGGAATAGAGCGGTTATGTGTAGTGTTTTGTATGAAATCAAATTCTGACAAATTTGTACCGCGACGCTGCGCCGGTTCTGCGTTCCGATTGGCCGACTGATGGCCATTGATGGATGATTGGCCGATGGGACGTATATACAGATCACTGGTTGGTTGAATTTCTATTACATCAGTGATAAATCACTGGCCAGTTTCCGTAACATATCCGGTTATATGCTCGATGGTTTAATCAGACCTAAAGGAACTGTTTCATCTTCAAAATGTAGTAAGTGAGTAATTCACAGTTCAGACGAGTTTTTAAGTTGTAAGACGTTCTCAGTTTCCTAATAAATATGGTAGCGCTAGCTCTTCGATGTTCTTGCACAGCACAAGCATAAGCTGTGTTGTTAACAGCTCTTTCAGATCTTGAGATTTGGTCAGTTGCAATTCTCAGCGACGTATGGTGATAGCCGGTGGTATCTTCACCATCGTTAGTAGGTGTGTCACGAGTGGTGGTACTGCAGGTGCGCGAGGGGGTGCTCGTACAGGGGGTAGAGGGGGGCGTGAGGTGGTCCCGGGTGGGGGGCGTCGCTGTCGTCGTCCGTGGAGGAGTCCAGTTGCTTGTCTCCCGCGCCTCCGCTGGAATAAATAGAAACTGATTAGTAACAAAAAAACTTGTATAAAAAACATATTTGCGGTATTTTATATTAGCTGTTGCTGTGTGGGGGCTTAAGATTACCTCTACCCCAATACGAGCCCAGGGTGACGTAGAAGTTCTCAAAGGACATTAGCATCCAAACATCTAAGGATACCCTGCGAATCGAGTACTAGTTGTTGAGCAAAGGACTTGTATCCAGCTCTTAATAAATTTAAAAAAAAAGTACTAGTTGTCAGTCTGCCTCTTCGTGACAGTGAGATAGAGATTAGAGATCACTAAGCATCGATCGCACCGAGTGATGGCGGCACCATCAACCGGATCGGCGGCAGGCAGCAGTGCCACCGATGCGAATTCCACTCATCTGCGATTGCCAATCCGCTTGCTCAGTGTGGCAATTACGAGCATTTCCCTCAAATGAATTCCAGGCATAAGAAACAACCCCTAGTCCCCGGCCGTCCCACTGTTCCTGGCTACGGTAGCAGCCTAGGTCACGGTGGGACAGTGGTAAGAATCCCCGGGCTACGGATCGCTACCACCAACTTGACGTGGCTACGTTTCCGGTCCGTGTAGGATGCGAGTGGCGAGGGATCGGTCGTCTTGGCGTTCTTGGTGGGAGGCCTATGTTCAGCAGTGGACGGATAGGGGCTGGTGATGATGATTTTAGCTGTAGTCACCATAAGGCTCCGACTGCTCGGTTGCCTCGTAATGGCACAAAAAACCTCTTTTTACAAAATACATATGGTGATATGGATGTACCGGTACATATACCAAAATAACTTCGTTTTACAATTTTCTGTCTGTTTGTTCCGGCTTATCTCTAAAACGGCTAGGCCGATTTTGACGGGACTTTCACTTACAGATAGCTGATGTCATAAGGAGTAACTAAGGCTATAAAAATAATCATCGTCAATCCGGGTACGGCTGTAAATCTATGTTAACGCGGGCGAAGCTGCGGGCAAATGTTAGCAGTAAATATAAGTAAGTAATTCTATTAAAGAAAATGCTTCCTAAAATTGTAAAAAGTGTTATTTTGGTATATGTAGGTACCGTGTATACATTCATATGCATTCAATAAAATGCGGTTATTTTAATATTACAAACAGACACTCCAATTTTATTTATTTGTAATTAGATTGATGTAAAACGTACTAAATTGATTGGTTTGATTTAATTTATTTTCTTCTTTTGAGGGCAATTACATAAAAGCTTGTTTTAAAAAGGTTTTTTACCATAAATTTATTTAAGTATAACTTTTTAATATTCCCGTTCATATTTTCCTGAAAAACTCATTGAAGCGTCCATAATGTATTTGGCGATCCCGACATTAAGCGGGCTATCGAGTGTCAGTCAACATCGAGGGACCCCCGTAACCTGACACTCACCTGGTGAGAGAGGGAGCATGCTGTCTCACAATGTTTTATAATTGGATAGGCAACTTAATGGTAAGTCAACTGATGTGAACGAGTTCACGGGGATTATGATTCAACTTTAAGATTTAATCTTAGTCTAAATGCCAGTAATTACACTGCCTGTTTCTAACTAAACACAGCAAAGTTGTTTGTAAGAAACATAGAGCATACGTCAGGATAGAGTAGTGTCACTGACAATAGCGATTTAACCAACCCGTGGTTTGTATGTTCTTCCCATCGGCCAATCTGAGCTCAGAACCGGCGCAGCGTCGCAGCACTTTGTCTGAACTTGTTTTCATACAAAACTGAAAACACCTAAAATTACCGTTCTATTCCGGTTATATGCTCGATGGTAAGAAATAATCAAGATGATGGTACAAATAGAGCGAGCGGCACAGCGCATCCATAAAGATTTGTGATCACCATTTATCCGCCCACTGAACATAGGCCTCCCTCAATAAACGGCGAGATCGATTCGATAAAGATATAATCTACAACGCTGTCAAATCAACCAACCAACGACCTTTCAGATATTTTTCCGATATTTGGTTGAAGCCGCTACACTCTACAGTAATGCGGCCCGGACTGCTCATGGTGTTACTCCCACACTCCTCTATTTTCCGTGACGTGACTATCCTATCCTCTCCTTCAGTCTCCTCATCTGTTCTTTTTCCCTCTTTTCGTTGAGAAGGAAAACTGTAAGTAAACCCTGCAGCAGTAGTGATTGCTCCAAACCTTTCGCTGGTTGTAGCGGTTTTCGTTACACTGGGTCACGGGGGTGTGGGCGAGAGAGGGCATATTCTGTGGTTGCGCGTCAGCAAAATATATTGAAGATGACAGCTTAAGGTCAAAGAAATCATAGATCTACTCGAATAATGTATTAACGATATTTTTGCCGTCAATACATGCGCATGCGAATATAGACCGCAATTTTGTATAAGTGATTGAAGCGCTGCCATATACAGTTCCATTTTTTAAATGACTTCTTTTTTCGGATGGATCTATGCTAACGGCCAAAAGGCTAATGCTTCATCTGACTGTTGTGAGCCGATTTGGCTCACTTAAGATTGATTATTAGTGGGGGGTTGCCCCCCGCCAATCGTGAAGTCTATGACCCCACGGCCTCCTGTCGTCGAGTTGGACTTTAAATGGTATACGTTTATCTTGTATAAACGTATACCTCATATAACGTGTGTATTGATTTCTCAGCACCTTCCCGTAAAAGTCACGGGTCGCAGCTAGTATGGACGAGCTAAATCTGTTAACTTTTCACGTCTCACCATTAATCAGATTTCGATATTTTTTGTGCTTTTACTATTGTGTGTTTGTGTATGCGTGATTGTGTACATTCTAAATATTATTTGTATATATCTGTACCCTGTGGGGTTTTCGTGGCTGGGATTTTTTGTGAAAAATTATTGTTTTTTTTTTTAACAAATAAATTAAAAAAAAAAGCTAAACCAAATAACATAATTAAAATACACCCAGGTAACACACAAATAAGCATGAATACACCGAGATCTTAACTATTACCTACATTGAAAATAAAAAAAAAAACCATCGGTGCGGGAAAGGGCGCCATCTTTTTTAACAGTCGTGTCCGATCAGGTGGAAACTCTGGTCGGATGAACATCGAGGAAAGAACGTCAGGTTGGATTAGAGAAAAAAAACGGTGTTTTGTAAAACAAGGTTGGTCCATCAAAAGAAACTATGCAGAGGTTTCTTTGTAAGTCCGGTGGACAATTCAATTTTGACTCTACATTAGGGTTTGAATTTTTTTGTAACAACAGTAAAAAAAAGATGTCCGTCACGGGAGGCCGGCAGATGTGAATCATGGATATTATTAGAATTCATTATTAAACAAGTAAGACAGAATACGCGTGCGCACACAAAATGAAGTCGAGAGTATAGGACAGTGTTTCCCATATGGTGGTTCGCGCCTCTGTACCGGACCATGAAAAAAATAGCGGGTCACTTCATTGGCTCTTTGTTTTAAACAAGTACTAGGAAAGCTTGACTGACAAGAAAAAAAGAGTAAGAAATATGCAGCTTCATACTTCTCAGAGATTATGCAGATACGTTGCTCTTCTTTTCTCTATCCCCCAATGGGCCACCAGAACTCACAAGCCGCACCAAACGCGACAGCATAGCTGTCACTTGACGCCGGTGTTATGTGAGCGAGAGGTCACAGAGAGCAAACATACATCCATACACTCTTACAAAGATTCGTGTTTGTAATATTAGTAGGAAATGATACTGCAAAATATCGTTGAGTTGTCTAGACGTAAGAATAATAAAACAATACTGATTTGATGGTTAATACCACGTTAATACCGTCAAACTTCAAAGTCGAAGATTCGATCCAAAACTTGGAATCTAAATCCACGTTTCCAACATCAATATACGAATTTGTGAAAATATATTTAGAAAACTGTGTGTTGCGTTTTACGAATAAAACTTAGGCTTCTTTGGTTAATAATAATGGACTGTAATCGAGATTCACGAATGGAGAAAAATTTGATGCGGCTGAATAAGAAAAAACGGAAAAGTATGTTACCATTGTTCTACGACTAGTTCGCGCGGAACGTATTTTGACAGACGCGGGTTGGATACATGACGGACTTAGGAAGGAAAACATCATTTTTGATTATTATATCCTCCTCGACAAATTTCGAGGAGAATAAGTCATAAAGAAGGTCATTCATTAAGCATGAACGAGAAAGCAATATAGATGACATAGGTGTAAGCGAGACGTGTGGTGAGCGAGGCAGGTAGCGTGTCAGATATAGGGTGCGAGTGAGATGGGTATATGTAACCCGACACCTGCGCATCTGCGACGTAAAAGCGAGGAATGTTTTGAGTTAATCCAATGTGAACCGACTTTTCGAAACGAAGTAATGAACAATAATAATATAAAACGCATAGATAAATGATGGGGTACGTCCAGCGGTGAATAAATTCTGACAGTGATGAAGGATCAGCCTTGGCGTTTGAAAGGTTGATGAAGTTATGACCCAGGGAAGAAAGTAATCTAGCATTAAACTCTAAAGCACTATCGTCCTCAGTATTATCACAGTAAGAAAAGTGACATACTTATAACACAGGCTAGATGTACCAGATACACCATGGTTCAGTCCTTGACGTGGCGGTGGGGCTTAGTAGTCTAGGCCCCTAGGGTGAGACCAGCACCTTGGGCGAAGCTAATTGAGCCGAGGGGGCTCTTTGCACCTACCCCTCTTACAATAAGAGGGGACAAAAGAGCAGGAGGCAAGGTGCGAGGACGGAAACCTTACCCCATTGTACTGTCCCGACGTTGGGAGGGGTTATTCTGTGGTGTGGGACAACCCCTCTGTGGAGGTGGCGTCGGTATCTTGGGGGACTGACAGTTACTAGCCGTCGAGGTGCCCTGTTTACTCATTAGATCCAGGGCACCTCACCAAAGGCGGCATTGGTGGC
The DNA here is from genome assembly GCA_963853865.1 of Helleia helle. Taxonomy (NCBI): domain Eukaryota; kingdom Metazoa; phylum Arthropoda; class Insecta; order Lepidoptera; family Lycaenidae; genus Helleia; species Helleia helle. Next base: position 3,528,213 of record OY971437.1, read on the forward strand.
ACTCGCCGGGTTTTAGTGGGTAGAGCAACGTCCACTTACCAGCTTTCGGGCGCAGCCATTCCCACATACCCGCGTGGGGAGACCCACTCCCATTTGGGATGCCTCATAGCATTTCCCGGCGTTAAAGAAAAAAACGGTATAAGCCAACACCATTTCTAGTTTCAGGCACATCGGTTCAGTTGTTTTTGAAAGAGCAAGAAATAAACTTACATTTTTAAAATTAGTAAGAATGTATGTGTGTATGTGTGGTGTGTGGTGTGATTATTTAGTTGTTATACTGTATCCATAATTTAATCTATGATCTTGTCTATTTTTCAATTCGTCGGATTTTTTTTTTTTTAATGTATGTTACCTGATTACTCGAAGATGGCTAGACCGATTTGAAAAATTCTTTTTTTGTTCTAAAGGGTATACTTCCCAAATGGTCCCTTGATAAGGAAACCAGGATCTGATGATGGCATCCCAGAGAAATCGAGGGGAACTTTCGAAAATCGTAGGGGCGACTAGTGCGTTTGATATTTTTTTTATAAAGTGTTTTGAAGGACTACAATTCAATGAAAGTCTGGAGTCGATCTGATGCTGGAGCCTAAAGACAATCGAGGGAACTCCTCAACGATTTACATCAGTAACTTTGTGTTTGGGCTTGATTAATTTGTAATGATGAGAACTTTACACCTAGATGGGTTGTGACTGTCATTAGGGGTCTGATGATGAAGATAAAGGACAGTTAAAGGAACTCCTCAACAGTTTACAGTAGCTACCTTGTGTTTGGACTTAATTAATTTAAATTGATGAGAACTTTATACCCATATGGGTTATAAGTGCCATTACAGGTGTGATGATGGAGACCATACACAGTCGAGGGGAATCCTCGACGATTTACAGCTTTTATTGGGCTTACTTCATACGGTAAATAATAGTATGCCAAAATCATGTAATTTTATTACTTGTCGTTGTTAAATGAACAAAAAACAACTGTGCCTTGGAAGCGCATCATAGTTTTTCAAGGTCATCATAATATCCATTCTATACCTATATATTAGTGATGGTGCTGTTCTATACCTATATATAATGGAATTATTTAACGAATAGCAGCAAATCTGCCGTGATTGCTTTCAATTACATGTATATAAAGTTTAACACAATTCCATTTCGGTTTTTTCATTTGTTATGTAATGAATTAAACCCTTTCTACGGTCATCTCATTAATACAGCGCTATTTAATCTGAGCAACGCGTTTAATATTTCTACCCATATTTCAGACAAATAAAATCAGTTATCAAATTTTGAAATCACTAAAAATGAAGAAATAAAAAAAATTTTAACAAAAATTAAAACCAACTTCAAATAAAAAAAAAAAAACAACTAAATAGTAATAAAATAATTTCCTTAATTTTTGTGCCTACAAATAATCAACTTGTTCTTCTACTAATATACAATCTTTGCGTTTACCACGTCATTATTGTTACTTTTGAAGCCGGTGTCCTATTTGGTGATGAACCTTACTTTTTAGTTATTTTTTTTTTTTATTTGAAGTCGGGTTTTATCGCAAACTGATCAGCGGTTTAGGCGTGAAAAGGTAAGTTATGTACTTTTTATAATATTATAATAATAGGTTTGTAGTTTGTCGATAGTCTTTCTTATACTTTTACAAAAATAGGCTTAGTGTTATTTAATCCTTATCTATACTAATAATATAAAGCTGAAGAGTTTGTTTGTTTGAACGCGCTAATCTCAGGAACTACTGGTCCGATTTGAAAAATTATTTCAGTGTTAGGTAGCCCATTTATCGAGGAAGGCTAATAACATCACGCTGCGACTAACAAAAAAAGTTGAGTAAGTTAACGCGGGCGAAGCTGCGGACAACAACTAGTATTATTTTGACTGTGTACTAATTACTACTATAGCATACTTTTTACTATCGAGTTATGATTTAAAAAATCTAAGCGCTCATAAAATTATGATTGTTCAAGTAGACAATTAAATTGGAGGTCATAGGGGTCAAAATTAATTATCATGGAGGAAGGTCACGCTGGATGGCCGATGAACCAATAAGGTTCAAGAGGGGAGAGAAGAGCTTTTGGCATAAAAAAATCTTACTAATATTATAAACGCATGACTTTTTTTATATCGCAGAGAAACCCTTATGGATGCAGCCAGGATCTTGGGGTAGATCCTGACCCAATGTGGGGCTCGCACCTGGGAGTGCCCACCCTAACTAATACCACTGCGAGCGCCTTCAGCCGCTTTTCCCCGGATAAGCATTCAACAGGATCACCTCAGCGACAGGCTGGCCCCGGCGAAGGCCAGACTCCTCGTAAGGGGGGATTGCCCGGCCGCTACTAAGCAGTCCCCACGACGTCGTGCCATACTCAGGTTCCCAGATAAACGCCTGACTTACCTGACCTTGTCAACATTTCTCTAGTGACGGAAAACGAGCAAACCTACCTATTACCTAATAAGTCTTCAGGAAGTGTGAAGTTCAACTTTCTCGGTTACGCTTCGTTGGATTTTCTTATTCCAAAAGTATTCAATCGAAATTCAATTAAGTACTTTATAACTACGTATTGGTAAGCCCCCTAGACTCATTTCGAGTAAACCGTGCCTCATAGGAAGTCTAAGGAATGCGTGTAATTCTAAGGGCCTGTCCACACACGGCGACAACCGCGCGATTACAGAATCGCGTTGAAACCGCGCGAGTCTTATTTATATGTAGATATTTATTTTGATCTCGTTCAGACACGCGGGAATCGCATGATTACATGTCAATTTTGAATTTAGAGTTCTGAAACAGCCATGCCGTCATGTCTGAACGAGTTTACTACATTTAATTTTTTTTTTTTACTTTTGTGCATAGGCGAACTATGGCCTCCTCGCCCAATTTCGAGGACTGTAAAACTCTAAATTATAACATTATTAGCTTTTAAACTCACCTGTCCTTATGCTCTGCTTGTCTGTCCCTCTGTCGCCTATTTTTGAACCAATTAGACACCTGAAAAGTATAAATACAATTACACAACCTGTGATGACGATTGACAGGTTCCCGACTAGAAGTAGTACCGACTAGGAAGGGATCTGCCACTGACAGGACTGGAGGTGGGGGATCTGGTGGCAAGAGTGTGTTCCCCGTACCCCGGTTGTAGGTCAGACGAGGAATACCGGGGTGCTTTTAGCACGTTAAAGTCCTGCACACACCCTCCGCTCTGCCTAAGTGGAGGGATAGTCCATGAGGATTTTACACCCGAAAAAACAACATTGGTGTAAAGGCATCCGCTTCAAGCAAGCGCGGGTTCAAATCCTAAGATATAAATATGATATGCCTGTGGTTCGATATATGATTGGCCGTCTTGGCGTTTGTGGGAGGCCTATTTTCAGCAGTGGACGGTTAGAGGCTGATGATCATGACTGTGGTATATGGTCTATAAGTACAAATGGTATGCCGTATATGCGAAACTGACCCAAAAACAGTTTTTTAATAGGGCCATGTGTGTAGCGCGAATAATATTGTATTAAGAACTTCTTGTTTTATGGTTAATTTTTTTTTACTTATTATTTTTGTCCAATACTAAATATAATATATTTTCCCATTTTTTTTTGTTCTTTTCACATTAGCCCACAACCCACTACAACAAATATCGGTCTAGAAACATATTAGGCCCAATGGCTTCTCTTGTCAATCTTGGCTGGATTCTGGCCTGTTGGTCTAGTGGTTAGTGACCCTGACTGCTAAACCAGAAAGTCGTGGGTTCGATTCCCACCCAGGACAAATGGTTGTGCGATGAGCATGATCATTTGTTCTGTGTCTGGGTGTAGTTTATCTATAATATGTATGTATTTAGAAATATATAAGTGTACTTATAACAGTTGTCTGGTTACCATAAGAACAGGCTCTGTATAGTTTGGGATCGGATGTCCATGTGTGAGTTGTCCCAACATATTATTATTATTAGATTATTAATTATTTACTGCTAAGAGAGAGGCCTACCACCCCATATATGCCCTCAAGTCAAAGAGGCCCACAAACCCATTAGGCCCAACTAACCTATTAGGCCCAACTAAGCTATTAGGCCCAAAAACCTAATAGAACCTACAACCTATTAGGCCCAACTAACCTATTAGGCCCAACAAATCTATTAGGCCCAGCAACCTATTATAACCTACAATCTATAAGGCCCAAAGTCCGATGGGCCCTCTATTTCTAGTAACCCAATCCGCCAGTCATCAAGGAAGCGGTGGTGTAAAGTTACCACCACACTGACCGTAAAAAACTTGTGAGGTAAGTTGATACTTAGTTAATACCAGCTATACATGCGACTTTGTCTGCATTTGACGGCTGGTCGAGTGGTCGGACTAGACACGACAGGATTCGAATCTCAAATACAGAAAACTTGTGTGATGAAGATGAATGCATGGTCATGGATGTATTTATTCAAATAAACAGTACCCTTTTTTATATCATAGGAGGGCAAACGAGCAGTCGAAGCCTTGACGAGTATCAACGCCCATACACATACGCACAACCAGAGATTATGCAGATGCGTTGCCCTCCTTTTCCCTATACCCGCAATGGGCCACATGTAAATAAAATTTCTCCTGAACAATGAGTTCTTCTCTAGCTCGGTTAAGGAAACATCGTTAGGAAACACATGCCTGATGAGATTAAAAGTCTTTGAAGGTGTGTGAAGTTCACCAACCCGCATTGGGCCAGCGCATAGGTGATGGCCCAACACCCTCCACGCCTGACTTCGAGGAGACCTGTGCCCAGCAGTGGGACATATAAGGGTTGGTATTATTATCATATATACCAATAACGCTTTTCATCAGCCGAACACCAAAAGGTTGTGTCGTTACCAGATTGGTATTACCACTATAAGCTTTCCATATGTCATCACCAACTGCCCCTCTTACCTGAACGGTGGTGAGTCCAGTGGTCTCCGCCAGTTCTCTCTTCTCCCGCGGTGATGGGTACGGGTTGTGGAGGTACCAGTCTCGCAGAACTGTTCTTGACTTCTCCTGCAAGGTAAACGTCATTCAGGGATGGTAATCGTAAGTGTACTTTTGTAGAAGGCGGTATACGACTTATGGACATTTAAGAAGAGACCATTTTTATAGAAGACACTCGGTTTATCTAATGGTAAGTGATAACACATGCATAGACACTACACCGCGTTTTCGGGTGGTTTACTTTTGAACTATGAATATGTTCTTTTCTTGAAGGTCCTTAAGTATCGGCGATATACCGCAAGCAACCGGTTCCACATAGTGGTAGAACGTTGCAGAAAGTATAGTCAAAATCACAATGTTGTGGACTTATAGACATTGAGCATATAACCGGATAGAGTAGTAATGTGAGCCAAAAAAATCCGTAACCGGTCAGTGATTTGTCACTGACGTAAAAGAAATTTAATCAAACAGAGATCTGTATGTACGTCGCATCGGCCAATCATCCATTAATGGCCATCAGTCGGCCAATCAAAGCGCAGAACCGGCGCAGCGTCGCGGCACAAATTCGTCGGAATTTATTTGGATACAAAACACATAACATTACCGCTCTATTACGGTTATATGCTCGATCACATCGAGGCATCATAAGGCGACGGACGCAAGCGATAGTCCAAGGGTGTTATCACTTAGCAATTGTCCTTTTGCCCTATTTCTTAAACAAAAAAGGCAATTACGAGATGGATTTTCAAGGCAAATTGTATACCACACCATGTTTAAAAATAAAAAAGCATTTTTGAAGCAAAAGTATGTTTGAACGCGCTTATCTAATTAACTACCTACTACCAGCACAGTATAAACACAGTCACTTACGCTGTGCTATTAGTATGTGATATGCGTTAATTTCTTTGATACTGTCTGCAGAGTGAGAGAGAAAAAAATCAAATCGATGTATTTTACATTTTATAATTTCCAACTCAATTTTTTTCAATGAATTTTTCTTGCTATTTTATTATTATTAACAACCTTTATCCCTCTATTGCCGTAAATAGGCCTATTTCAATGCACGCCGGGATTGCTATTTCCTCATCATTATTATCGAACGTCCGTCCATAGCTAGACATATATGCCAAAATGAAAGTAAAAAAAAAACCTTTTTCCTGATGGACGTGGCTCCTTTCTTCCTGGTGAGGAATCGGTCTTGGCGTTCGTGATACTTTTTTTTTTAATAAACAGACAGTCGGTCCACCTGGTGGTTAGTTACCGACATCCATAGATACTACACGGGTTGTATTTGCTAGACACTCGATTTTTACAGCATATGGAACCAGTTGCCACCTAGAGTATTTCTTTCCATCGATCCGGATCGATAGCGAAAGCTTAGGTTCGAATCCGATACAAGTAGACGCCTACTCAGACCATGCAAACAGCGATAGCACTACGCCACCGTTAGATTGTACGGGCACCGCGCATGACCCGCCTCCCTCTCCTTAGAAAGTGATGAAGGCCGGCCCTCATGATTTTTAGCGGTTGAATTTAATCTATAAATTCAACCGCTAAAAATTCGTCGACCGTATCGGATTTGACTAATCTAAATCCTACTCCCCCGAGTAGCGCGCGCGATGAGCCCCTCCAGTGCGCAGAGGGGGCTTAACGGCCATCAGGCGGAAAAGTATAGCCCTTCCGAAAAAAGATTATTTCTGAACCGATACGAATTAGGGACCTTAAAGAAAAGAGCATACTCAAATTTGAAAAGCAATGCTCCTGCTAATGACGTAGCGGGTGTCTATGGATGAAGGAAAAAATACTGTCCGTTTGCCCCCTCTTCTATAAAAAAACACTTGGTTCATTGCCAGGTGTTATGCCCTTACCTTAAAACAATATGAGGTTTCCTCTCCGTCCCAGATTGTCCTGGGGAGAGGGAACTTGCGTCGCACACGGTACTTGCCCACGGCGCCAAGGGGTCTACCTCGCAGCCTCTCTGCTTCCATATAGTGAGCTGTGGACAAAGGTGATATAATGTAAATGGCAGTCAACGTCAAATGTGCAAACGTGTTCACTTGGGACTCATTCGTTGCCTATCCTGAGAAGATGTTAAGTTTTGGTGTTAGTAATCTATACTAATATTATAAAGCTGAAGAGTTTGTTTGTTTGTTTGAACGCGCTAATCTCAGGAACTACTGGTCCGATATGAAAAATTCGTTCAGTGTTAGATAGCCCATTTATCGAGGAAGGCTATAGGCTATAAAACATCACGCTGTGACTAATAGGAGTTAAGTGAGTTAACGCGGGCGAAGCTGCGTCCAACAGCTAGTTCCGACATACAGCTGTTTGACGGTAAGCAGGATGGTGACATACAGACGGGAGCACGGCACAAGCTTTTCTTCCATTAGTAATAAATACAATTTACACATCATTTTATGGATCAATGTATGTCACAAAGGTCTCAGGAAACTACAAAATGTTTCAATTAATACTTACATTAAACAGTATAGGAAACAATTTGGCAATTTTTTTTATCACCTTATCTCGGGAATGAGGAGGTGACATTATTGAAGTTACACTGGGAAAGTAACGGCCCCTCTACACCTTTGCCGATGTATCTATCGAAGTACGTCCACACGTCTGTCGGACGCCAAATGTTCGCTTAAATCCTTTGATCCGTGTAACAAAAACCGACAAACGGATTTGTGTCGGATGCATCTGCCAATGTTGAATACCTATGACAGACGAGCAAATTACCCCATCGTCAGCGGATGCGTCAGCCGATGCATCTGTCTTTGTATAGAGGGGCTACAAAGGCATAGGCTCTAATATTTCATAACCCCTAAGTTTTCTCGATTTTCTCAAGTGAAACCTTCATACCATAATGCACATTCTTACTCTGAACTTCTCATACTTTGAACTTTTTGAAGTGAAGCTTCTTTGCGCGCATGAGGGTAAAATTTATACGGAAACGTCACGAAAATGTGCAAACTGTTTGTCCAAGAAGAGGGAGAGAGTGATTGAGACCGATTGAGAGAGAGTGAGAAAGGGCGAACGTAACATGAAAGACATAGCTATGGAGTGAGAGTAGGGACCGAGCGAATGAGAAAGATCGAGAGAGAGAGAGAGAGTGAGATAGAACGAACGTCGCTACGCAAGTCTCGGAAATTTAAAGCTTTAGATTAAGTATAAATATAAACGAGATTTAAAAGATTAGTTTACCAAATAAGTTTTACTTCTGTCATGTGTATTTTTACTTTAATAAGACCCGTTTTAAAATGGTTACCCATGAAATATGTACATATATTCTAGTTCTAACGTCATGGATGGATAGATCATCATCAAATCATCATTCATCAGCTCACCTATCAACGTAAGTTGGTGTTATTAATTATCAACACCTATCAGAGATTGAAAATGATCACCTCTTCATCACTACCGGTGGAAGGGATGCGCTGTGCCGCGCTCCCGTCAAACAGCTTTGCTGTGTTTCCAGTTGGCCTATCCGAGTAGCATATTTTAAAAAAACACACCTTTCAACCAGAGGTTCTGTAGCTTGGCGTGGTTGTGTGCGCTGAAGGTGTGGGACTCGAGTAGCCGGTACAGCTCCTTGAAGTTGCCTCTGTGGAAGGCTACCATAGCCCTGGCCTTCAGCACCGACTCGTGGGCTTGCAGACGCTCGCAGTTGGGCAACGACCACAGGAATCGGCCCAGACGCTCTATGTTCCCAGCTTGTTGGAGCACCTGGGAACAAATATTAGCCTTGACATAACATTAGGATTTGTCTGACTTGAAGTGTTGATGGAAGACCTGGAAACGTAGATATTAGGACTTGTTGGGGCAGCTGCAAACATGAATATTAAGGCTTTTAGGATTCATTATAAATTGTCACTATATGATGTTCTGGATATTACAACAATAATAACCACAACAACTCTATTCTTACGGCATTTCCTGCCTCGCACGACCACTATATGGAGACAACTGCCACCTACGCTATTTGCGATACGACTTAGGGACCTTCAAGAAAAGAGCATACTCATATTTGAAAGGTAACGCAGCTAATGATATAGAGGGTGTCTATGGATGTAGCTTATCACTTACCATCTGGTGAACCGACTATCCGTTTACCCCTCTTCAATAAAAAAATAGTTATCAATGTAATTTGATGTCATTATCTTTTTCTTATTTTTTATTATTTTTATAATAAACCAAATGCCACGTTTCAGTCATTTCAAGGTCATTAGCCTGTAATTGTACAAATTTGTTACATTTATCTAGTAAAATAAAAATATGTCTATCTTTTTTTTCTTTACTTAAGCACTCTTTGACACGTTTAGGTAGACGAAGTGTTGGTCCGCCATTAACCAGGTTGGAAGACGATCTCCGTGCGGTTGCCGGTCCGTGTTGGATGCGAGTGGCGAGGGATCGGCCGTCTTGGCGTTCATTGAGGGAGACCTATGTTCAGCAGTGGACGGATAAAGGATGATGATGATGTAACACTCTTTACTACTTAGGCATGTATGTGGGCCTCGCTGCGTCCGATGGGTAAGTGTACGCAGCTCTACCCACTAAAACCCGGGGAGTGCCACCAATGCCGCCTTTGGGAGGTGCTCCGGATCTGTTGAGCTAACAGGGTACCTCGACGGCTAGTCAGTCCCACAAGGGACCAACGCCACCTCCACAGAGTGGTTGTCCCGCACCACAGAACAACCCCTCCCAACGTCGGGACAGTACAATGGGGTGAGGTTCCCATCCTCGCCCCTTGCCCCCTCTTCTTATAAGAGGGGTTCAAAGAGCCCCCTCGGCTCGATTAGCTTCGCCCAAGGTGCTGGGCTCACCCTAGGCTACTGAGCCCCACCGCCACGTCAAGGCCTGAACCATGGTGGGGAGAGGCAACTTAGCAGTCGGAGCCATGTTGACTACAGACTGAATAGACATCAAGGTGGACATCCAGAATGCACAACCAAAGGTTATGCAGATGTGTTGCCAACAAATGAGCCACCGGAAACTCACAAACCGCACGAAACGCAACATCATAGCTGTCACTTGACGCCGGTGTTATATGAGCGAGAGGTACCTCTCGCTCATTTATAAATACAAAGTAAATCAAACACACTGTTCCTGTCTGACATAGGCTACAAGATTAATTATTATTAATCCGGATGCAGCTATAACGCGTATGAAGCTGCGGGAAATGGCTAATGTTACAAAAAACCCACGTTTTTCGGACCCCCTCAGCGCATGAGTTAGACTCGCGCTTGCCTGGGTTATTACCTAATTTACCTATGGTCTTATAACATCCAGCAGGAAAAATCCCGACAAAATCGTTTCGGAGATTAGCCACTACAAACACCCAGGTTCAGAAAAAAAATAACCCAACCAGTCACAGGGACTACCGATAGAAGTGAAAACAAAACAATTAAATTCAAATACCTATAATACAGGCTGTAATAGATTATGACAACCTATACAATTTAAACGGCGCACAAAATGGCCGCATGAAATTGACATTTCAGTGTGTTTCACGATTGGTTATGTAAATAAATATTGCATAATCTTATCTAATATAAACCGGTGGGAGGGAAGCGCTGTGCCGCGCTCCCGGCTGCATGGGTACCACCATCTTGCTTGTTTCTCCCGTGAAACAGTTTTGCTGTGTTTCGGAGAGAAGGGCAGGACAGGCAGTGTTATTACTGGCACCGAGACTTAACATCTTATATCTCAGGATAGGCAACACATAAATGAGTTGCCTGAGCTCGTTCCAGGTAATCTGGTTTATGTTCATGGGCGACGTCAACCACTTACCATCAGGTGGCACGTTTGCCAGTTTGCCTATCTAACATAAAAAAAATCAAACGTCATATAAACGTCAAATAGCGTCTAGTAACGGTGTCGCGCGTCTAGAGATTTTATCTCATCTAAAAATATGCGTATCGCGCTAAAAGAAGTTTACACTTCAAAATTATAAATTGGTTTATGTTGTCAATATTATTTTGACATTACATACACTTGGGATCGGCCGTCTTGGCGTTCATTGAGGGAGACCTATGTTCAGCTGTGGACGGATAGATCATGATGATGATTGATAAACACTTTAATTTTATGTATATTGTATACAGATGGTCTCCGCACACGGTCCTGGTTGAATGCGGATAGGATCGTCTTGGCGTACATTAAAAGAGGCCTATGGCGTATAAAGATGATGATGATGATGTTTATTCAGATTTAACCCTAAAATGACACATTACATTTTTAAACCCTATGTTTGAACACGCGGTACTTTCGACCATGGTCTCGGGTAAGTTTTTGCGCATACGCTGTTTGTCCAGGATGTTGGTTTAGGTTACCGGACGTGGGATCCGCGACCACCCCAGTGCAAAACATGGAAATGGCGGATTCGCAAATCCTATTGAGGCAACGTTTGTGAGTTTGAATTAGGAGGCGATCTTCGAAATATTTTCCGCCAACTTAACGCTATAACGTGACCATACATCCCGCTTTGAGGCAGTCTGTACTCCGTCCCGCTGTCACCAGCGAAGACCAGATTTTCCCGCTTTGGCAAATACTTCGATAAAACAATAATTTTAAATTAATTTCTCCCGCTCGAAATGCGTGGCACGTCGAGGCTGATTAACGTGACTGTGTCGAAAGGAAACTGCGCCATTTTGTCCCGTAATTTTGAAAATAAGAATATGATTATTAATTCCTTATTCGTAAGTAATAAATAAAAAAGGATTGTCAGAGGAACAACGTAGTAAAAAGAACATAATAATGTGAAATGTAAAGCATAGTACTCATGATAACTAAAAAAATGTCTGTCTCCCGTTTTGAGTTCAAAAATATACTTAGTACATATATAAAACAAAGTCGCTTTTCGTTTGTCCCTACACATATATGCTAAGATCTTTAAAGCTACGCAACGTATTTTGATGCAGTTTTTTTAATAGATAGAGTGATTCAAGAGGAAGGTTTATGTGTATAATACATGCATATTATTTAATAGATATAAACACTGATAATTTTAGGGGTTTGTAATGTGATGTCGTAAATAAACACATTTTTTGCGCTTACCTACATTGCAAACGCTGGCTGAACCCTACCAGGTAGATCAAAATAATGTGATGATGATGATGATCAGCACATTATTTTTATTATTTTACAAGGTATACAGGCAATACTTTTAAGGTCTACAAATATCCGCGATGGTATATGTCTATCTCGGATAGCACATATTATTAATAACAATTTTTTATTCTATATTTTTTACGAAAAATAATTGCTTATTTATTAAGCGATTTTAAGTAATACATCATTAATCCTTATCCAATTAAGTACCTTAAATACACTGTGCATTTAATAAAGATCAATAGGGACATTTACAGCATGTAATTTAAATGAATATTTCGAAGATAGTGTTTTTTTTTTCGATTTGTCTAAGCTTATGCCCTATTGGCCCTTAATAATAGATAGTGTTTATCACATGACCAATTATATGCCGCTCTTTCAAGAGTAAAAGAAAGCTCCGCTCTCTAAAGAAAACATGTTTTTATTGTGTAATGACAAAAAAGCTGTGAACGTTGTATAGAAAGATATTCTGTAGTATGTTTAGTATCAGCATTGCACCCGTGCAAAGCCGGGGCAGGTCACTCGTATGCTATAAAAGAAATCTATACAGTAAGAAACTAAGGGCAGTTACGGACCGATCCAAATCCGGCAAAATGATTTCAGAAATAGCCGTAGGACATTTGTATTTAACGCGCTACGTCGAACCTACATTTCAGAGATGTTTTTGAGCAAAACAGATCAAAGAAGCCATATAGTCTAGTCAAAAAGTTCAAAATGGCAAAAATATTTATACTGTTCTTAAAAATATGTGCGATCTGTAGGGTGTCCTACACTTTAGATGATAATGATAGTTAAGATGATAATTTGATATAAGGTTGATATTGATAGTTGATAGACGGGTCGATGCAATGAAACAACCGAATCCGCCGAGTGCGTAATTAGCAACTGATTTATTGTCTTATGCCAATTTTACATCAATATAAATAATTGCTTACTAAACTAATACATGTACGCTGGCTCGTACACGATCGCTCACTAGATCCGGTATGATGCCTAAAAAATGTATCGAAAGCGTTTTTTAGGACTTGAAAAAATGCAAAAGTTATAAACAATTAACGATAAAAAGATATTTTGTTTGTTGCCGATATCTCATCAACTCTTAACATTTAAGAGATTCTCAAAGAGGAGCAAATTTAAAATCAAAAACTACCAACTCCCGGAATTCTATCTCCATTATTCATAATTTTAATTTCACGCTGAAAATAAGTCTCCGCGCGTCAGTTTAAGGTTAAAATGTTGGATGTATACAAAAATAATCAATTACGACTATTTATAAATCCATAATGTATAAAATAGCAAGCAACCCTTTAAGAAACCGGGGGTTGTATAATATATAAGCCCCTTTATACACAGGGTAAATTAATAGCATTCTATACCTGTCTTAATAATCATCGAGTAATTTGTTAAATCATTGGGGTGAGCGAAATTTGTGCTTCTTTGAAAAAGTTTTTTTTGTAATTAAATTTTTTATAGAAGGGGGGGCAAAACAGTCGCTTCACATGTTGGTTACCTACCAACGGGTGAATTCTGTCCTTTCAAATAAGAGTGCCTTTTCTTGCATGTTACGAGTAAAATTTCAAACTTGAGTAACACAAGCTACAAAATAGTTATCATCAATCCGGATACGGCTGTAAATAAATAAACGCGGGCGAAGCTACGGATATATAAGGATACCAACGCATGAGTTAAAACTTAAAATATCTAAGAAAGGTCCCCGCCCTCAGATCGCCTGTAAATTATTTTTCCTTCCATTTTTGTTATATTCTCTTCCTTTTCCAATGGGTTTCATCCTACTTTAATTTTTTACTGTTTCTCTCTGAATATATATAATGATAATATCAACCCTTACATGTCCCACTGGGCACGGGTCTCCTCCTCGAAATCAGGCGAGGAAGATGCTGGGTCATAATTCACCGATGCGCTGGCCCAATGCGGGTTGGTGAACTGCACACAACATCAAAGACTTTTAATCTCATCAGGCATGTGTTTCCTCACGATGTTTCCTTTACCTGTGAACAAGCGTTGGTCTCATGTTCAGGTGCACGTAGAAACTTAGAAAACCCAATTTCTAGGGGGCCAGAATCAAACCGAAAAAGGGTCTAGAACTCTAGACTCTAGTGGGTATGCGCTCGTCGCTCAGGTACAATCTTTACAACATTATAATAATAATGTTCCAATGTACAGTAAATACAATATCTTAACATATCCGATGGCTTTAATTTAAAAAGCCGCCCCTAATGGGTATCGGTTACGGTGGGGTGCAAAAGACCGAGGTGGGATAATGGCTGAAATCATTACCTATTAAGGGGAACAGGGTTCGATGCCAAATTATAATAGGATGATCCCGAGGTGAGCGTTTGCCTAATACGCGAGGAAACATTTTTTGATGTGACAACGTCTAATAAATCTATGGACGCCGGCTGCATGCACGAAAATGTCCCGTTATGCTCATATTTCCGTTATGCTCATTATACGCTTGCGTTTTGTTATGACGTTGTCACGTTAAACTATCGTCCGTAAAACAACTTTGCATACTAAATTTCAGATTCAAGAATTTGCCTAGTTCTGTACTTGGACCCCCCCTATGGGGGATGGGGGATGAATAAATATTGTTTCGGGGTGCTTACCGCGTTTATTGTTTCGTTAAGGTCCCGACATTTCGGCAATGTTTCGCCATGATCACGGGGAGATTGACGTTCGGTGCTGGTAGATGGCGACAGATCAGAAAAATCTGTCTACCGTCTTTCTTCTTCGTTTCAGACGACGAGTTTCGGCACACGGACGCACTTGTTCACCACGAGTCACGACACACTGTCAGTTATTTTTAACCGACTTAAAAAAAAGGAGTTCTCAATTCGTCCGTATGTTTGTTTTTTAAATTTTTTTTATGTATGTATGTGACACGATATCTCTCTCTATTTGTGAATGGATTTCGATGGTTATTTTTTTGTTTGAAAGCTGGTGTTTCCAATTTGGTCCCATATTAATTTTATTAAGATCTGACAAGCCGTTTTTTAGTTATTCCCAATAATGCCTATTTGGTTGGTTTTGTTTACCTTGATGATATGATCATTTTATTACGTATACATATATATTTATTACTAATGAACAAACTTTGCGTTTACTACGTCATTATAGTTACTTTTGGAGTCGGTGTCGTATTTGTTGCTGTACATTACCTACCTACCTACCTTGGATGACACCGACTCCAAAAGTAACTATAATGACGTGGTAAATGCAAAGTTTGTACATTAGTAGAAGATTAAGTTGATTATAAGTTGTAAGCACAAACATTAAAGAAACTGTTATTTTATTACTTTTTAGTTTAGTATTTTTGAAGTCGGTTTTAATTTTTTGTAAAATGATTTTATCATTTTTTCTTATTTTTTTATCCTGGCTAGGATGTAAAATTATAGCCAGGCTATAATTTCACCTTATCAGGTCTGCGGAAAACTCGGTGATCTGCACCACAATAGCTAGGGGGTGAAGGTTACAAGTTTTTTAATTTTTATGTCATTTTTGTCCTTTATATGAAATTTATTTTAGGTCACACGTGTTTTACAGGTAAAGTTACATTGTTAATAAATAAATGGAAAATAAAAAAAATTGAGTTATTCCAACGAGGATTTTTTCTAATGTATTGAGTTTTAAATATATATATCTAGGTTTTTATGTTTTATTATGTCATAAGGAGGCAACCGAGCAGTCGAAGCCTTTTGGTGACTAACGACGCCCATACACATCTGCACAACCAGAGATTATGCAGATGCGTTGCCCTCTTTTTCCCTATCCCCCAATGGGCCACTGGAAACTCACAAACCGCATGAAACGTGAATCACTTGATGCCGGTATGTAAGCGAAAGGTACAACCCCGGTCGTGCCAGCCTAATTCGGCAGCAAAGCAGCTTGGCACTACCTCGTACAGTAACAATTCTATTCTACTTTGAAAAAAGAAAGCTTAAGGTTGAAGAAGTCGACGCGACGGCGCGAACTCCGACTAAATGAATGCTATCTCACCTGACATAGTGCGCGAACATGTGGAGTACACAGAAAGAAATGCACAATGATTTATGCCTAAAATGTCCTTTTAGTAAAACAGTCATTATAGAAAAACTATTAAGTGTATCTTTTTTAAATAAATTTATTCCAACTTTGGAATAACTAAACTATGTCTGTACGGGCTTTATTTTTGAATTTTCGTTCTCCGTGTACTATTTATTTTCGCCCAAAGTTGGGCTAAAATCAGTGTTGAAATACGAAAGTTTAGAAGCTTGTATTTTTTAAATGAATAAAGTTTGTACGATTTTGGATACATACAGACATAGATAATGACGATATAAATTTATATTGTCCTTAATTTTTGATGGTCAACGTCAAACATTGTAGTAGTTATTGCTCCGCGTTTGTATGGAAAGATGAGCGACTTGTGTAACCTTAATTAACAAAAGCATAAAACTAATATAGTAATAGCGGGAAAAAATCAATGAATTTTAATGTATTTATTTATTCTGATCATGACAATTTTTTAGTTTTTAATATTTATCTATACTAATATTATAATGCTGAAGAGTTTGTTTGTTTGTTTGAACGCGCTAATCTCAGGAACTAATGGTCCGATTTGAAAAATTCTTTCAGTGTTAGACAGCCCATTTATCGAGGAAGGCTATACGCTATATAACATCACGCTGTGACATATAGGAGTTGAGTAACGCGGGCGAAGCTGCAGGCAACAGCTAGTATTTAATAAACTCAATTTTTATGTTTCGGGTTACGTAGGCATGCGCGAGAGCCCACCGTGTCACCCACGTGTCACCCACGTGTCACCCATTTTTGGTCCATTTTCAGCGTCTGATAAAAATTATTAATATTTGTGGTAGAGATCCGGAAGGCTTCTTTTGTTCTTTATATTGGAAATTTCCTCTCCTTTAATAATCTTTTGCCGATTTTGGATATCTGCAATAGTTTTTGAGAAATTCTTGAAAAACGAAACCCCTTTTATTACCACTTTGTTTGTTACTTTTCCACATATTTTCAGCGATAATTCAACTTTTTCAAAAACTTTCTAGATGCAAATAGCCCAATAAACATTTAAGCTGAAAAAAGATCTTTTAACCAGTGCAATAACAGCTAGAAGCTTTATAAACGATGTACAAAAGCATCAAAATATACTTAAGGCTGTAGTAGAGGCTAAATTGTATTATTTAATACAATACAGCTGCTTTAAGGCTGTAAAAAGCCGAAATTATTACTTTTAGCTTGTAAAGAGCACCGAAAAACTCTAAAATACAGCGTATGGTGTAAAACACCACTATCAGCAAGTTTATAAGACTAGAGCAGTATATCGGCTGAATAGTGCTCTTGAAATCTACTTTTGTATTGCCTAATGCTGTACAAGAGCATTGAATATTGCTACCTTCTGGATATTAGTGTATAATTACTCTGTAGTACAGTCATCATATAAGGCTGGATAATAGCTGTTCAATGGTTATCTAGGAAACCCTTAGAAAGCAAATTTCTGTATAAGAGTGTAATAATATGTTGTCTGCTGCATAAGAGTTTAGTCTTACTCTATTGTAAAGCTAAAGCGATAAGCGTAATTTTTATCTATTGTACAGCCCTCGGTGTTACAGTAGATGACTTTAATGGCTAAGTCAAACTGGAAATGACAGTTTTGCATAGTTAATTATATATATTGTGGCCAGTCTTAGTACTGTATAAAAAAATAAAAAAATGCGTTATACTTTTAGTAAAGCTGTATAATTTGGGGCCCAAATTGCGGATATAAGTGCTGTATATCCGGATATACAGCCATAATACAGCCAACTTGTACAGCCTAAGCCCTTCAAAATTTCCATTGTACAGCCTTTATACAGTTGTCAAATGTTATCTGGGAGGACACCTCGTTCATAATATTCGCGGAATTCGAACGGGAATTCACTAAAATGACGCTTAACTTAGACTATAAAAATAAACAAAAACTTAAACTGACTTCAAAAAACAAAATAACTGAAAAGTAATAAAATAATCGCGTTTCTTTAATTTTTGTGACTACAACTAATAATCATCTTGTACTTTCTACTAATCTACAAACTTTGCGTTTACCACGTCATTATTGTTGCTTTTGGAGTCGGTGTCAGCCAAGTTAAATAGGTTTTATTTTTCTCTCTCCTCCTTTTTGTTGAAGTCGGTTAAAAACTAGAAAATTCAACAGAAATTGCCCGTTCAAAACAATATTTTGTAGTGGGCAGAATTGTGAGTATAAACTGGTTTTGTTAGTTTAGTTAAACTAAGGTTTAAATCCACTTAAACAGCCGTTTATGAGTTCAGTGACATATTCACCGTCACGCTCGGAATAATTATTTATATGAGAAATATATTGTTTTAAACTAACGCGATCACTATTCATGTTTATATTATTATCATGTTTCAATCGCCATGATTACGGGGAGACTGTCTCCCCGTAATCATGGCGATTGAAACATTGTTGAAATATTGGGACCTCAATAAATCTTTAAACGCGGTAAGCGCCCGTAATAATATTAATATAAATATGAGAAATATTGACAAGACTGCGGATAATAGACTTTAGCAACCATTAGGGTCGGCTTCAACTCTGTCTGAACGGCCTCCACTCCAGTTTTTTTTTGTGTCATAAGGGGGCAACTGAGCAATCAGAGCCTTATGGTGACTCCCATATACTACAAAGGAGGACAACGCATCTGCACAACCAAAAGTTATGCAGATGCGTTGTCCTCCTTTTCCCTCTCGTCTCCAATGGGCCACCGGAAACTCACAAACCGCACGAAACGCGACGGCATAGCTGTCACTTGACGCCGGTGTTATGTGAGCGAGAGGTACCATCACAATCGTGCCGGCCCAATTCGGCTGCAAAGCAACATGGCACTACCTCTTACAAGCCGGTGTTAAGTGAGCGAGAGGTACCACCCTGGTTGTGCTGGCCCAATTTGGCTGCAAAGCAGCAGCATGGCACTACCCCACTTTTCCATTCAGAATCCACTTTTTTACGTAAGCTGGATAGGCAAAGCCTTTTCGTAGCGGTGCGGCTCAGTAGCATAAGGCGCTCCAGCACTTGGGCGAAGAGGAGGCTCTTATAAGAAGAGGGGACAAAAGAGCAGAGGTGTACAAGCGGCGAGGATGGGAACCTCACCCCATTTCACTGTCCCAACATTGGGAGGGGTTGTTCTTTGGTGCGGGACGTCCCCTCTGTGGAGGTGGCATCGGTGCCTTAGGGGACTGACTAGCCGTCGAGGTGCCCTGTTGCTTAATAGATCACTCACCTCACCAAAGGCGGCACTCGCCGGGTTTTAGTGGGTAGAGTTTTGTCCTACATACCCGTCTAGGGAGCCCCCCTCACCGCGGGATGCCTAAGAGCATTTCCCGGCGCAAAAGAGAAAAAAAATGATAGTGGTACATGAAACGACGATCACCCCGCTAAAATGTCTAACAGCATGTCTCATCTCTATTGTACTAACAAAAAATCTATTTTCTGGAAATTCCGGCGGCCATCTTGTCTGAACAAACAACCTTAGTAACGGGTGTCAAATTACAGAGGGCGGGGCAGTTGCTCATATAATACCGTTTAGGGGTTCCGTATGGGTTCCGTACTGAGTGCCACTGTTTCCAGGGTTTTCTATCATTATTTACAACTTCACCTGATATTGGCGGGAATGTGAAATATGGGATTTTAAATTACCTAACATTAATCTCGAATTTAAAACGGGATATTTATATTTTTCAGTTTAATTTTGCGGAGTTCCATATGTCGATATTGTCCACGAATCACGACATCGTCAAATGTTAATTTTATTACTAGGTAGTAGCTATTGGCCCAGCTTCGCCTGCGGTAACTTAGATTTATACCCGTATCCGGATGGTGATTATGGCACTCGGTGATGAAGAACGATGCAGTAGCAAATGTGTGAATGCACCATATGCATGCATATAGCACCTCCCTCCTTTCCTACACTGCATATGCGTACACTTTCATGCACCGCCACACACCACCATAAACACCAGCAGTCACTCTATCTTACTAATATTATAAACGCGAAAGTTTGTAAGAATGTATGGATGTATGTTACTCTTTTACGCAAAAACTACTGAATGGATTTTTATGAAACTGTACAATAATATAGCTTCTACATCAGAATAGTATATATACTATAATAATTTATCATAATAGAGCTTATACATCAGAATAGTATATATGCTATAATAATTTATCAAAATAGAGCTTATACATCAGAATATGCTATAATAATTTATCATAATAGAGCTTATACATCAGAATAGTACATATGCTATAATAATTTATCATAATAGAGCTTATACATCAGAATAGTATATATGCTATAATAATTTATCAAAATAGAGCTTATACATGAGAATAGTATATATGCTATAATAATTTATCATAATAGAGCTTATACATCAGAATAGTATATATGCTATAATAATTTATCATAATAGAGCTTATACATCAGAATAGTATATATGCTATAATAATTTATCAAAATAGAGCTTATACATGAGAATAGTATATATGCTATAATAATTTATCATAATAGAGCTTATACATCAGAATAGTATATATGCTATAATAATTTATCATAATAGAGCTTATACATCAGAATAGTACATATGCTATAATAATTTATCATAATAGAGCTTATACATCAGAATAGTACATATGCTATAATAATTTATCATAATAGAGCTTATACATCAGAATAGTACATATGCTATAATAATTTATCATAATAGAGCTTATACATCAGAATAGTATATATGCTATAATAATTTATCAAAATAGAGCTTATACATCAGAATAGTATATATGCTATAATAATTTATCAAAATAGAGCTTATACATCAGAATAGTATATATGCTATAATAATTTATCATAATAGAGCTTATACATCAGAATATTATATATGCTATAATAATTTATCATAATAGAGCTTATACATCAGAATAGTACATATGCTATAATAATTTATCATAATAGAGCTTATACATCAGAATAGTATATATGCTATAATAATTTATCATAATAGAGCTTATACATCAGAATAGTACATATGCTATAATAATTTATCATAATAGAGCTTATACATCAGAATAGTATATATGCTATAATAATTTATCATAATAGAGCTTATACATCAGAATAGTACATATGCTATAATAATTTATCATAATAGAGCTTATACATCAGAATAGTATATATGCTATAATCATTTATCATAATAGAGCTTATACATCAGAATAGTATATATGCTATAATAATTTATCATAATAGAGCTTATACATCAGAATAGTACATATGCTATAATAATTTAACATAATAGAGCTTATACATCAGAATAGTATATATGCTATAATAATTTATCATAATAGAGCTTATACATCAGAATAGTATATATGCTATAATAATTTATCATAATAGAGCTTATACATCAGAATAGTATATATGCTATAATAATTTATCATAATAGAGATTATACATCAGAATAGTACATATGCTATAATAATTTATCATAATAGAGCTTATACATCAGAATAGTATATATGCTATAATAATTTATCAAAATAGAGCTTATACATCAGAATATGCTATAATAATTTATCATAATAGAGCTTATACATCAGAATAGTATATATGCTATAATAATTTATCATAATAGAGCTTATACATCAGAATAGTATATATGCTATAATAATTTATCATAATAGAGCTTATACATCAGAATAGTACATATGCTATAATAATTTATCATAATAGAGCTTATACATCAGAATAGTATATATGCTATAATAATTTATCATAATAGAGCTTATACATCAGAATAGTACATATGCTATAATAATTTATCATAATAGAGCTTATACATCAGAATAGTATATATGCTATAATAATTTATCATAATAGAGCTTATACATCAGAATAGTATATATGCTATAATAATTTATCATAATAGAGCTTATACATCAGAATAGTATATATGCTATAATAATTTATCATAATAGAGCTTATACATCAGAATAGTATATATGCTATAATAATTTATCATAATAGAGCTTATACATCAGAATAGTATATATGCTATAATAATTTATCATAATAGAGCTTATACATCAGAATAGTACATATGCTATAATAATTTATCATAATAGAGCTTATACATCAGAATAGTACATATGCTATAATAATTTATCATAATAGAGCTTATACATCAGAATAGTACATATGCTATAATAATTTATCATAATAGAGCTTATACATCAGAATAGTACATATGCTATAATAATTTATCATAATAGAGCTTATACATCAGAATAGTATATATGCTATAATAATTTATCATAATAGAGCTTATACATCAGAATAGTATATATGCTATAATAATTTATCATAATATAGCTTATACATCAGAATAGTATATATGCTATAATAATTTATCATAATAGAGCTTATACATCAGAATAGTATATATGCTATAATAATTTATCATAATAGAGCTTATACATCAGAATAGTATATATGCTATAATAATTTATCATAATAGAGCTTATACATCAGAATAGTATATATGCTATAATAATTTATCATAATAGAGCTTATACATCAGAATAGTACATATGCTATAATAATTTATCATAATAGAGCTTATACATCAGAATAGTATATATGCTATAATAATTTATCATAATAGAGCTTATACATCAGAATAGTACATATGCTATAATAATTTATCATAATAGAGCTTATACATCAGAATAGTATATATGCTATAATAATTTATCATAATAGAGCTTATACATCAGAATAGTATATATGCTATAATAATTTATCATAATAGAGCTTATACATCAGAATAGTATATATGCTATAATAATTTATCATAATAGAGCTTATACATCAGAATAGTATATATGCTATAATAATTTATCATAATAGAGCTTATACATCAGAATAGTATATATGCTATAATAATTTATCATAATAGAGCTTATACATCAGAATAGTATATATGCTATAATAATTTATCATAATAGAGCTTATACATCAGAATAGTACATATGCTATAATAATTTATCATAATAGAGCTTATACATCAGAATAGTATATATGCTATAATAATTTATCATAATAGAGCTTATACATCAGAATAGTATATATGCTATAATAATTTATCATAATAGAGCTTATACATCAGAATAGTATATATGCTATAATAATTTATCCCTGTACTCTCACGGGAAATCCCACGTAATAGAGTCTACATGTGGTCTACATCATGATGATGCCGGGGCTAAACGTACCTTGATTGAGTGGTTGTAGATTTTATGGTGGTGTGTGGTGCATGGAAGTGTACGCATATGCAGTGTGAGACAGGTGGGATGTTGTATAGAATAGAATAGAATAGAATAGAATTTTATTCAGTACTCATGCATGTGACTGCAGTACAGATCAGATAAACATAACATACATTAGAAGTTAGCATATTTACATAGCAATGTAAGATAAAGAAAAAAATATATATACGAAAGGAAAAGAATAATAATAATAATACATAAAATTAGAGACAAATCACGTACAAACACAAAACTCCAAAATATATATTTTTTTATTTATTTAATGCAATATGCATGTATATCCATGCACTTACACATCTGCTGTACAGTACAGTACAAGACTGCGTGGTTCGCGGAATTATTGCCAATTAATATATAACTTCATATGTCATCTCAGGACTCAGAATTGTTTCCCCACCATGGTTCAGGCCTTGTCGTGGCGAGGGGGCTCAGTAACCTAGTGTGAGCGGTGCACCTTGGGCGAAGCTAATTGGGCCGAGGAGGTTCTTTGTACCCCCCTTACAAGAAGAGGGGACAGAAGAGCAGGGGGCAAGGGGTGAGGATGGGAACCTCACCCCATTGTACTGTCCCGACGTTGGGAGGGGTTGTTCTGTGGTGCGGGACAACCCCTCTGTGGAGGTGGCGTCGGTCCCTTGCGGGACTGACTAGCCGTCGGGGTGCCCTGTTTGTTTTCTAGATCCGGGGCACCTCACCAAAGGAGGCATTGGTGGCAATTGCCGGGTTTTAGTGGGTAGAGCTGCGTCCATTTACAAGCTATCGGGCGCAGCGAGTTCCACATACCCGCGCGGGGAGACCCACTCCCCCGCGGGATGCCTCAGAGCATTTCCCGGCGTTAAAGAAAAAAAAGAAAAGGACTCAGAATTGATTGGGGCTTGGGCATATCATAAACTAATGTATGGAAATAATTTTAGACTACATACTAGTATGGAACTCTTGGTGCGAGAATGGGCATCAATGAGTAGCCTGGGCTACAGATGAACTCTGAACATGGGCGACGCTGACCACATTACCATCAGGTACGTCTGCCTATCTAACTAAAATGTTGCCCATGCCAGTCACACGTTGTTATCTCTGCTGATCTAGGTGTATTAAATCTACAGCGGTTGTTATGTCTACACATTGTCATTGGTATAAATAAACAGGTATAGTATAAATTAGGCTAGCTCGACCGGGGTGGTACCTCTCGCTCACATAACACCGGCGTAAAGTATCAGCTATTTTATCGCGTTTCGTGCGGTTTTTGAGTTTCCTGTGGCCCATTGGGGGGGTTAGAGAAAAGGAGGGCAACGCTTCTGCATAATCTTTGGTTGTACGGATGTTTATGGGTGTCGATAGTCGCCAAAAGGCTTCGACTGCTCGTTTGCCCACCTATGCTATAAAAAAACTGTACTCAAAATGACAGTTGGTGCACTAGGGCCAAGTTGAAGCTGGTGCTTAAGTTGAATACTTATAAATGTAGATTAAAATCAAGATATTGTTAATATTCGATTTTTTCTAGTAAGTGACTTGACTATCTTGAGTAACTTGACTTAATCTATACCCAGGTATTGCATTGTATATGCGCAATTATTATTATTATTATTATTATTATTATACAAAAGAACAACTACATGTGTGCTCAAAAAAAGCAGCTTCAAAAGAGGAATGGCGTCGTAATGATGCGGCGAACGAACACCAATGCTGCTGATGTAACGACCACGACCGCTCTGTCAATAGTGTAACGACAAAGAGGAGGACATCCTGTTATGCCCTCCTTACCCCCTCTCAGCTCAAGGTGGAAATAAGTAAGTAAACCCGTAAAGAGGGATCCATGACACATGATGATCCATGACACATGACACCTATGTAATACGAAACATGTCCCAGACACAGGTACAAGGTAAAATAACATGAGAAATTAAATCGACCAATTAATGAAAAGCATTCAATTCCAAGTGATGGTGACTAGTCGTCGGGTCCAACGGGTCAGCCACATGATCGAGCGGCTAGTCTGAAAATTAATCCACTCCTCTCGTGACCATGGTTGCTGTAAAGTATCCGAAACGTCGGGCTTGTAAAAATCTTAATAAAATCCGTAAAAATTGTTTCATTATAATTAATCCACTAACTAGCGCAACTGGTCCACCAACTAGTTGGGCAGCTGGTCCACGAACTAGTTGGGCAGCTGGTCCACGAACTAGTTGGGCAGCTGGTCCGCGAACTAGTTGGGCAGCTGGTCCACCAACTAGTTGGGCAGCTGGTCCACGAACTAGTTGGGCAACTGGTCCACGAACTAGTTGGGTAACTGGTCCACCAACTAGTTGGGAAACTGGTCCACGAACTAGTTGGGCAACTGGTCCACCAACTAGTTGGGCAACTAGTCCACGAACTAGTTGGGCAACTGGTCCACCAACTAGTTGGGCAACTGGTCCACGAACTAGTTGGGCAACTGGTCCACCAACTACTTGGGCAACTGGTCCACCAACTAGTTGGGCAACTGGTCCACCAACTACTTGGGCAACTGTTCCACCAACTAGTTGGGCACCTGGTCCACGAACTAGTTGGGCAACTGGTCCACGAACTAGTTGGGCAACTGGTCCACGAACTATTTGGGCTGCTGGTCCTCGAACTAGTTGGGCAGCTGGTCCACGAACTAGTTGGGCAACTGGTCCACCAACTAGTTGGGCTGCTGGTCCTGGTATATATATATATATATATATATATATATATATATATATATATATATACTATATATACATTTTTTTGTGAATCTAAATTCTAAACCATCCTCGAATCCCCTTGAACTCACACAAAAAAAATCATCGAAATCGGTCCAGCCGTCTAGGAGGAGTTCAGTGACATACACGCGCACACAAGAAATATATATATATATATAAAGATAGGTACAGTACAGTACAGTGACAACGTCTTATAATTTGATGGAGCCGGCTGCAAGAACGAAAAAACATGACGCATGCGGCGTTACCTCGCTCTGAGGCGTTCCATTTTCTTATGACGTTGTTACGTTCAACTATCGTCAGTAAACCCACTTTGCAGACAACCGATTTTTTTTATTATTATTACTTTTTACATTCTCGTTATGGTTATCAAAACTATTTAAACCCGGACATATTTACCATATTTCTTACTTAGCGAATATGAGTCTCGGGTACAAGGCGTGCGGGAATAACGAAAAAATATCGAGCTCCGCCAAGTTTTGAATTTAAAACTTCTCAATATTGGATTCTCAATATTATTTTAAGAAATACAAATCATCTTAAAACTAATACTTTACAAGCATGGTACAATAAAAAAAAATTAGTACATAAAAAAATTACGTAAATTGGAAGCACAGAACAGTACAACCTATTTTTTACCGAATACAACAAAAAGGAGGAGGTTCTCAACTCGGCCGGTATTTTTTTTTTAAATGTACGTACACCGATTTTTCCGTCAATGGTGGACCGATTTTCAAAATTCTTTTTTTGTTTAAAAGGGTATACTTGCCAAATGGTCCCATGATAAGGAAACCAGAATCTGATGATGGCATCTTAGAGAAATCGAGGGAAACTTTCGAAATTCGTAGGAACGACTAGTGTGCTTAATATTTTTTTAAATAATAATTTTTATATATATTAAATAAGCACTACAATTTAATGAAGGCCTAGAGTCGATCTGATGCTGGAGCTGGAAGGCAGTCGAGGGAACTCCTCGACGATTTACTTCAGTAACCTTGTGTTTGGGCTTGATTAATTTTATTGATGAGAACTTTACACCTAGATGGGTTGTGACTGTGATTGGGGGTCTGATGATGAAGACGAAGCTCAGTTAAGGGAACTCCTAAATAGTTTAAAGTAGCTACCTTGTGATTGGACTTAATTAATTTATACTGATGAGAACTTTGCACCCTTATGGGTGATACGCGCCATTACCGTTATGATGATGGAGACTATAGACAGTCGAGGGAACTCCTCGACGATTTACAGCTTTTTTTGGGCTTACTTCATACGGTTCAATATGCCATCATTCTTTAATGAATCACAAAAAATTTAGAAATAATTTTTTTTAAATAAAAATTATAACCGACTTCAAAAAATAAAGTAACTAAAATGATATAAAATAATCGCGTGTACAATATTTGCGTTTACCACGTCATTATTGTTACTTTTGGAGTCGGTGTCAGCCAAGGTAGATAGGTAGGTACCTAAAGCAACAAATACGACAACGGTGACGTATTTGTTGCTGTAGGTACCTATTTAACTTAGCTGACACCGACTCCAAAAGTAACAATAATGACGTGGTAAACGAAAATATTGTACACGCGATACTCCAAGAGTAACAATATCAAAAGGACGAGTCATATTGATTGAAATTCGATAAAAACATTTTTTCTTTCAATTTTGTTTCCTTTCATTTGCTTTGCAGTTTGAATTCATATCAATTATAATACATCTAATACGTCGTTTATCAGCTATGCTGCTAATGAACCGAATTATTATAATACTAGCTGTTGCCCACAGCTTCTTCCGCGTTAAGGGCCCTTGGTAGGTGAAAACGGCAAAATTAGCTGTTTTCTATTAGCTGCTATTTTACAACTTGAAGATTTCTGGCACTGAAATTTCTAATATGTATTACAGAACGTATGTATGAGGTGATGACAGTTTTCAAAACACGATTGGAAAAATTACATGATAATGATAATACATTACATACATTACATGATAATGATAATATTATATATATATATATATATATATATATATATATATATTATATATATATATATATTATATATCAGTAGCAGAATTGATCCACCCATGGCTGGTGATAGGCCTCTCTCACTGAACGCCAATTTTTAGCCTAAGTTACTCCTTATATCAAACAACATACCTAACATCAACTATCTGTCAGTGAATTATGTAATGGTTATCATTCAAAATACAACGAAATAGGAAACTTAATAATATCAAGCGATCCTACGCTTAATATTATTAAGTTCGGTGACCTACACAGTACACTGATTACCCCTCGCGCGGGGCTCGCGCGGGGCTAGCGCGGGGCTCGTGCGTGTCCCCCGCGCACACGGGCCGTCCCCCACACCTCACGGCACGAAATCTGAATTTTCGCTGACCGCCTAAGCCCCCTTAACTTAGATTTACAGCCGTACGCGGATTGATGATGATTATTTTTATAGCCTTAGTTACTCCCTATAACATCAGCTATCTGCCAGTGAAAGTCCCAACAAAATCGGCCAAGCCGTTTCAGAGATTAGCCGGAACAAACAGACAGACAGACGGACAAAAATTGTAAAAAAGGCTATTTTGGTATATGTATGTGCCGTGTATACATCCATATGCATTTAAAAAGCGGTTATTTTAATATTACAAACAGACACTCCAATGTTATTTATCTGTATAGATATCTATGACAGGACACAGACTTACCTCACATACACAGGCGACCTGCTCCTGTGTGAAACCGAAACTCGGCAGGGAAGCGTTTCTAGGGGGGGTGGTCTCCCGCTGCGCCCACTCCGCGCCCCCCAACATGTCCAAATGCTCGTCCCCGGCCACTTTGCCACAATATTATCCACACAAAAAAATCCCGCCAAAAAAATGGCGTCTTTAAACAAATGCAGCTAAGCAAACATCAAGTGTCCTTAAGCTTTTAAAACAAAATCATTTCCGAACGATTACTTGTTTGTTTCTGAACGTTTGCCTCACTTTACCGCGATATTTGCTGTCAGTCTTTTTTCAAACTTATTATTAGTAAATGCTTATTTTTATGCCTATTTGGTTTTTCTCTTCTTTCTCATTTTAATGATGTACCTGAAACAAAGAAATTTAGTTGGTTAAAAGTATTAAGATACTTAGCAATAAGGATAAATTTACAGTATTTTTTATGACGTGAGAAAGAAATTTTGTCAGTCCAATTTTAAACACATGTTTGGTACATTTGTTACCTATGGCACCACCATCTTGCTTGTTTCTTCCGTGAAACAGCCTTGCTGTATTTTGGAGAGAAGGGCAAGACAGTGTAATTACAGGCACCGAGACTTAACATCTTATGTCTCAGGAACTAGTTTATGTTCATGGGCGACATCGATCACTTACCATCAGGTGCCAATCTGCCAGTTTGCCTATCCAAGTAACATAGCTAAAAAAACTATTTAAAAAAATTTATCTACATGATATATTTTTATGATAGAGCTACATAAAAATATATTTTTGATCTCAACACAATGCTCTATAATTTGAATATTTAGATCTAAATCAGAATAATTGCTAAGTTAAAATGTGGGCGACGCGACCATTAGATTAAATCTTTCGCAAAATAGCTGAATTTGCTGTGTAATTTTTGGCACTGAAACCTACATCATCTTAACAGACTGTTTATGGATGACGTTGACGCTATTAGAGAGCTTGTTTGTATGTTTATTTTGTATTATACTAAAAAAATATTAAGGAGGGAAAGTTGCAAGAATGAAAAAAGTTTATAACATAATATTATGTATTTGGGTGTGAAATTGAACCTCTTTTTCTTCTCGGCGAAACTCCGATTCCACAAACTAAACTAAAATATCAAACTAAAGTATTCAATAGAAAATAACAAAAACGAAAAGCTAAACCTTAAAAACATTCTTATAAAAGGAATGTAAATGGATTCCTGTGCCTTACACTTTATTATTAAAAAAATTAAACGTCATCCATGAATCATATTTAATTCCAAAATCAAAAGAATCTCGGATCCAACTATTAATTTATTTTATCTCTAAATTCACTCACGTACCTTGAAGTATTGCTGAGATTCATTGAAAAGACAAGAGATTTATTT
This sequence comes from Helleia helle, assembly GCA_963853865.1. NCBI lineage: Eukaryota > Metazoa > Arthropoda > Insecta > Lepidoptera > Lycaenidae > Helleia > Helleia helle. The sequence goes on from OY971437.1 coordinate 3,558,481, forward strand.
AAATTAATTGTTTATTGGAAAACAAACCTTTGCTTTAGAAACATAATGACGAGATTCTCGCCACAAACGACCGTGGGGAAATATATCTATCTCTTACGTTTATTTGTTGTGGTTATAGTGTGAAAGGGACAGGGCATGTAGGGCCAAATGGTAAACGTTTGGTGTTTTAAGTAATTTTTATCATTGACACGATCTTTGGGGTCTCTCTTGATATATGGAGTTGACGGGTTACCAAGGATGTGACCTTATATCGATATTTAAGGATATCGATACTAATATTAGTGCGAGTTGGTTTGTTTTTTACCTTTACGCCTAAACAGCTGGATATCGATGTGGCAGGTTATAGTCTGACCAGAAATATATATATATAAAAAAATCGGTTGTCTGTAAAGTCGGTTTACTGACGATAGTTGAACGTGACAACGTCATAAGAAAATGGAACGCCTCAGGGTACGCGAGGTAACGCCGCTTGCGTCATGTTTTTTCGTGAGTGCAGCCGGCTCCATCGAATTATAAGACGTTGTCACGTCAATAAAGTGGTGACACCAATGCAGGGTGCCCTGGTGTCACCACTTCTTTTTTTATACGGTAAAACAATATAGTTTAATCCATACAGAAATTAGTTCCGAAATTTTCCGCAATATGGCGAGGGATCTTATTCTTCTACAAGTTTGTCCGTCTGGAACATTTCAACAGCTGATCAGATATCGATGAAATTTAGACATGCAATAAGTTATCCATTGGAAGGAACTCAAAAGATAATAAGTCCGAAATCGGATTTTTTTCAGTAAAAAGAGTAAATAGAGTTGGATAAAAAATATTATGATCAGTTTGTTCGTCAATTACCTACATTTCATCACCCACGATTTATAAAATTAAACAAGAACATATTATGTTATTCGAGAATCTATGAATATTTTAAGAAATTACGCCCGTATACGACTGCTAAAAATAAATCCAAGCCGACACGAAGTCGTGGACAAGGTTATTTCTACGGAACATTTGAATAGGTACCTTTTTTCTTTTCCGCCGGGAAATGCACTTGGGCATCCCGTGGGGAGGGTGGACTCCCCAGGCGAGTATGTGAAACTAGCTGCGCCAGAAAGATCGTAAGGTCGACGCAACTCTACCCACTAAAATACGGCGAGTACCACCAATGCCACCTTTGGTGGTGCCCCGGATCTGTTGAGCAACAGGGCACCTTGACGGCTAGTCAGTCCCCTAAGTAACCGACACCACCTTCAGGGTTCTCCTGAACCACAGAACAACCCATCCTAACGTTGTCCTCTCCTACACTTTTATCCCTTCTTCTTATAATAGGAGTACAAACAGCAGCCCCCTCTGTTTACTTAGATTCACCTAAGGTTCACCTTAGGCCACTGAGCCCCATCCACAGGTACAAGGCTTGAATCGTGCTGGGGATTTGAGAAGTTTTGAGAAGATTTTTTTCTATATTTCACTAATTTTGTGTCATAACTCATGCAGGACCCTCACAGTTTTCCCGTACTGATGATTCGTATATTCCAGCTGGATAAGCAAATTGGCAAACGTGCCATTTCATTTCACGGACGAAACAAGAAGCCTAGTAACTAGACCATTTTCATTCACTTGTGGGCCATCAACGTCAACCCAATTTCATTTCTGAATATCTTTGGGGGCATCCATAAATTACGTCACAGGAATTCCATGATTATTGACGCCCCGGCTTTGTCACAGATAGTCTCATTTGTGAGACTCCTCCCTTCCTAGTGTACGTCACACACATTTTTTTTTAATTAGCAAATTAATAGCGGTTACGAAATTACTTTCATTTTCTTTTAAATTATTTTTTTTATTTCTTCGTTCTTTATTCGTTAAATAATCGTCTTGTAATAACTTAGACATATTCGATGATGAAATGTGACGTCACCAAATTTTAGACCCATTGCAACACTTTGTTTACCCCCTACCTCCTTCATAAAGTGTGACGTAATTTTGGATGGCACCCAACTCGATAAACGCCCAGATCCCCTAATGTCCTAACCAGAGTCCAGAACCCAGATTCATTCATCCCATCTATATGAAAGTCGATTGTAGTCTTTTCGAAGAAACCTCCGTTCCAGAACTTTAAGCCGACCTACAGTTCTTATGTATTTCCATACACTGAATAAAAATTTCTAGAAAAATCGTACCCATTTTAAGGCCTCATCTATATTTGGAAACGGGAAGACCTTTTCAAAGAATTTCAATTTAAACGTCATAGTAAATTTGTTTGTCACATTTGGCATGGCGCCAATTTTAAGCGTGGAATTCTTTTTTTTACTCGCCCACTCAGGCTATCAACCTATATTTTAATGCCTATTTTGTTTATATTAAACCTATTATCCCGATTAGAATTGGTTATTTTGTGTGTTATATTTTATTATAATTGAAGAATAGCAAACAAGAAAAGGATGTTCATTTAGAAATGTGTGACCCGAAAATAAAAATAAATATTATTTTACCTTATTAAAGTGTTATTGCTAAGCTATATTGTGTTTTATAGTTTATACTAAAGTCTATACTACTTTTATGTCTGTTTATGTGTTCAGGTTTATGTGTCAGTTAGTTTAGTAGTAACGATATTGTTTCCCAATATAAATTAATAAGGGCATTAATTTATACCGTAAGTACAATAAGTAAAATACACTTTTTCATAAGTGACTCCCAGCCGCAACCTAATTTAAGACGTTGTCACGTCAAAAATGGTTGCCTGTAAAGTCGGTTTTACGGGCGAAGATTTTACGTGACATCGTTTCGGTGACTCATCGTAACGTTACCGAGCGTTACACTTTTTCATAAGTGACTCCCAGCCGCAACCTAATTTAAGACGTTGTCACGTCAAAAACCTTAAATCAAGAGTCATGTTTTTATTGTAGGTACGTAAATGTGTATGTAGCCGTTTACGCATGCTACAAACAAACTTACTTTTGCATTCACAATATTATTTAGCCACATCGCAATTTCTCTTACTCATTTTAACACGGATATATACCCACTGATGTTTACCCAAATACCCACATCAAAAAAATCACCCCATCGACGTTGCCCACCACTAGCGCCCCACGTGGTACCGATCTTTATCGCCGGCTGTAAAACATAAGATTTATCGACAGATTACCGAATACGATAATGGTACAAATCACCTCACTGTTACTCACTGTGAGTCCATCATCAGCATCACTATCAATGGCCAATTTTATGTAAAACAAAGTAAAGTTCTATAGTATTGAAAATACTATTGCCACTAAGCTAGTTTTACCGGTTCTTCTCAGGACGCTGGGGAACCTGGTAGTACCCAATTGGACGTTCAATAAGTCACTTAATGGGAGGATTCCACTCTGACACTGGCAATTCCATTTGGGAGCTAAGGCCAAAGAAGAAGAAGCAACTACACCTCCCATTTAAAAAAGTATCGGGAATGGAATATTTCCACTGTTCATGTCATATTAAAATCTTTTTAATTGAAAACTCCTTGGTTTTAAAAATCGAATACCATTTTTTTATTAAAAAAAAGATTCTCGGTCTTGTCACAAGGTCTTGTCAAACTTGTTTAGTCGCTGAGAAAATGGAATTGACTCGAGAAAATTCTAGAGCGATGATTTATTATGACTTTCGAAGTGGTTTAACACAAGGACAGTGTGTTGACGGGATGATTTTTGGTTTTGGAGCCCCATCCAAAACCACTATTTATCGCTGGTTTGCTGAATTTCAACGTGGACGTGTCAAGCTCAGTGATGATCCCCGTCAAGGTCGTCCAAAAACTGCCGTCACCCAAGAAAACGTTGATGCTGTGTGTAAGCTGATTGAGGAAGATCGACATGTGACATACCGCGAAATTCAGGCAACTTTAGACATTGGCATGAGTCAAATACAATTAATCTTGCATGAACAATTAGGTGTAAAAAAGTTGTTTTCCCGATGGATATACCGCATTTGCTCTGTGAAGAGCAAATAGCGGCTCGCGTTACTTGGTGCGTCATAACTCTCGAAAGATTCCACGCAGGATCCTTAAATGCTGTATACAACATTGTATCAGGTGACGAATCCTGGATATACGCGTACGAACCCGAAACAAAAAACCAGTCACGAGTTTGGGTGTTCGAAAATGAGTTAAAGCCAACAAAAATTGTTCGTTCACGGAGTGTTGCAAAAAAAATGGTGGCCACGTTTGTCTCCAAAACCGGCCATGTTGCGACTATTCCTCTTGAGGGACAAAGAACGGTTAATGTAGAATAGTATGCTAGCATTTGTTTGCCACAGGTCGTTTCTGAACTCCGTAAAGAGAACTGCAACCGCCACATCATCCTCCATCACGACAATGCGAGATCTCACACCGCGCACAGAACAAAAGAGTTTTTAGAGCAAGAAAACATAGAATTATTAGAACATCCGCCGTACAGCTCCGACCTAAGCCCTAATGATTTCTATACTTTCCCTAAAATAAAGAATAAATTGCGTGGTCAGAGATTTTCATCGCCTGAAGAAGCTGTGGACGCCTACAAAACGACCATTTTGGAGACCCCAACTTCCGAATGGAATGGTTGCTTAATGATTGGTTCCATCGTATGGAAAAATGTGTCACATTTCGCGGAGAATACTTCGAAAAGCAATACATTTTTAAATAGTAATGTGTCACTTCCTTGATTCCCGAAATTTTCAGTGCCGCCCTCGTAAAATCAAAATTAAAAAATGTCTTCGATCGGGGCTCGTAAGTTATGATCATCATCATCCGACCATTTTTTTAAATTTTAAAAATATTTTAAAAATTAGTTCCACTGATATGGTTCTTCTTAGTTCGCTTTCGAAGTCTCAGTTTTACCTTCAACAGGCATGAGTATAATCATTGTCGTCATCATCAGCCTCTATCCGTCCACAGTTGAAGGTAGGTCTTTTTTTCTTTTGCGCCGAAAAATGTTCTGAGGCATCCCGCTAACTTACACATGGTAAGTTAGTCTTTCAATGAACGGCAAGACGACCGATCCCTTGCCACTCCCATCCAACACGGAGTGAGTGAGGTGAGGATAGCTACAATTTTTTGTTAGGTACTTTTTTGGCATTATCATAATTTTTCCAGATGATTTTATACTAGACTTCAAAACTGGTCATCGAATCCGACCGACTAAATGTGATCAGTAAACCGTCAAGGCTGTTAAACTGTTTCTTGAGAGAGAGAAAGATACTTTGGAATTAGCCTGATATAACCTGGTGCATGGCATACGTTGAGGCAGCGGAGTCGAATCAATGTAGGTACATATGATTATTATTAATCTCTAAAATGATGCTATCATATTATATCCCTAATTATAAACGTATAAATTTGTTCTCAATGACATAAATGACTTATAAAGTAACCGAACTTGCATAAAATATTGCACTGAGATAGAACCGAAATAACATATAGCGCGACGAACAAATTCGGACAATTATATTCAATTTCCTGCTAAAAACATACATCTGTCTGTCTGTACACGATAAACTCAAAATCTACTGAATGGATTTTTGTGCTATTTCCACCAATAAATACAGTGATTTCTGAGGCAGGTTTTAGTATATAATTTGTTACGGTTTTGTGTAAATCGGATTAAATATAAGGGTAATTGCTGAGAGTCGGAAAAAATCAAGCCGCTTGGGAGCATTCATTGAAAACGCTGCCTTATCTCTAGAGATATAACAAAAAAAAATCATGGTGGGATATTGCTCTTTAGAGATCCATAAAAAAAGTCCGCGATAGCATATAAAATCTATCTTTTAATGATAACAACACTATACGTATTTTATCTACAAAAAAAATGTCACGTACCTACAACATAAAGTTAATATACCTAGCGGAATTAACCTTATGACCTACAATGAGAAAGCAATGCAATGCAAATGCCACGAAAAAGCTTAAACAGATTGATACAGTATTAATGCTTATTAATTTAAATACGATAATTAACAAATAAGCATTTCATGCACATTATTAAATTCTCATACTTCATTTCATTACATATTGCACCCATGCAAAGTCGGGGCGGGCAGCAGTACATTATAAAACTAAACCAGAAATTAAATCATTAAATTTTCTCCTACATAAACAAACTACTAATTGACTTTTTTATCTACGCAATTCAAACGACCACAGACGTAATAAAAATATCCATGCGGCCACAGACTACACGATGTACCATAGACATTATTAATGTCAAACGACTAATATTAATTTAAAATTATGATTATTCTGTTCTGATGTATATCGATACTTTTTACGACGTTCCCTGTAGATTTAATTAATGTGTATACATTTTAAGGCAAACTATGGTTTGTTTGTAAAAAGCATTTTCAAAAGACGTGGCTTTTTCGATCTCCGTTCATGACCGGTCTTGGATTTACCGAACAATATTCCACTCACTCTGACATTGGCAAATCCTTGAGGAAGCTAACATTGAAGAAGAAGACCAGCCGAGATGCGAGTGGCATGGCGGGAAATTAATAAATTAACTTGGCATTCTTTGAAATAGGCTTATGTACAGCAATGTACGGAGAGAGGATAATAGGTACCTCTCGCTCACATAACACCGGCGTCAAGTGACAGCAGTGCTGTCGCGTTTCGTGCGGTTTGTGGGTTTCCGGTGGCCCATTGGGGGGATAGGGAAAAGGAGGGCGTCGTTAGTCTAAAGCTTCGAGTGCTCTTTGGCCTCCTATGCTATTTAAAAATACATGTTTCAGTGCTAGTAGCCATATGCGAATGTTATTGCTCACAAGTGTATGTCCGCCTTGAATACACCTATGAAAACAACGAAGGCATAATAATATCACAGTATAAGTGAATTTGGTTATACTGTGGTATAAGCAAAGTCATATATATCTATTTACGCTGTGGTAATATTAAGCAATGAATTCTATAAAACGTAGTTTTATCATTTATTTTGGAATATAGCGCTAAAACGTTTTTCTTAATATTTATTGGAATTAGAAATTTAATTCTGCCTAAAAATATTTTATGTGCACAGGAGAATGAAGATTAATTTTATTACAAGTTATTACGCGGAAATGCGTGGGCATTTACTATTGATACTATGCGATTTCACCCGCCTTAAACTTGATAAAAAATTAATTTTCAAATTTAAAAAGCTATCAACTACAAAAAACATTTTTGTCAGGTAGACATTCAAACAAACTCTTAGCCTTATATATTAGGGTTCCGTACCTTAAAAGGTAAAAAAGGAACCCTTATAAGATCACTCTTGTTGTCTTCACTGCTATCGCAGTGATGACACCCTGGCGACTCCGCCCCTACCACCTTCCACAGATACCTTCCGAAGCAGCTATGCCCCGTCAGGATCTGCGCAAGGTGGAAGGTTGTGCTGTAAGACCTTTTTTTCCTTTTACGCCGGGAAATGCCCTGAGGCATCCCGCCTGGGGAGTGGGGCTCCCCAGGTGGGTATGTGGGACTCGCTGCGCCCGAAAGATGGTAAATGGACGCAGCTCTACCCACTAAAACCCGGCGAATGCCACCAGTGCCGCCTTGGTGAGGTGCCACGGATCTGTTAAGCTGACAGGGCACCTCGACGGCTCACCCTAGGCTACTGAGCTCCACCGCCACGTCAAGGCCTGAACCCTGATGGGGTGCTGTAAGACCTTGCTTTTAATCAAAATTAACCATTCTAGGACAACCAGAAATACCCTATAGGTTTTTGACGTACATCATCATTATCATTATCATCATCTTCAGCCTCTATCTGTCCACTGCTGAACATAGGCCTCCCTCAATGAACGCCAAGATGGCCGATCCCTTGCCACTCGCATCCAACACAGACCGGCCACCGCACGGAGATCGTCTTCCCACCTGGTCAATGGCCGACCAACACTTCGTCTACCTAAACGTGGCCTCCACTCTAGAACCTTATTGCCCCATCGGCCATCCGTTCTTGCGTGCGTGCGAGTGTGTGACCAGTCCACTGCCATTTCAACGAGCTGATTCTTTGCGTGATATCGGTTACCTTAGTTCTCTGACGGATGTCTTCGTTCCGAATCCTATCTGTCAAAGAAACACCCATAGCACGCTCCATAGCACGTTGAGCTACGGCAAACTTACGGACCAGTCCTAGATTTAGAGGCCACGCTTCAGCCCCGTAGGTCATCATCACGGGGAGAACGCATTGGTTGAAGACTTTCGTCTTCAAACTATGCGGTATAGACGACGTGAGAATATGGCTAGGCTTCCTGAATGCTGCCCATCCCAATTGAATTTATCTTATTTATTCTCCTATCGGCTTCGAAGTTATGTCGACCTAGCTGTAAAGTGTGCCCAAGATAGACATACTCTTGCACGACTTCGAGAGTTATGCCATCAACGTTAACCGGCCTAGGGAGAACGTGTTCGTTGAACATGACTTTCGTCTTGTCCAAGTTCATCCTAAGACCCACACGTCGGGAAGATTCATTTAGACTGTGCAGCATCTCCTGCAAGCCCTCCAACGACTCGACCAGTATAACGATATCGTCGGCGAAACGAAGGTGTGAGAGATACTCGCCGTTAATGTTTATGCCACATTCTGTTCAGTTTAAAGTCTTAAAGACGTCCTCCAAAGCATTAGTGAATAGTTTCGGGGAAATAACAACCCCCTGTCTCACTCCTTGATGCAATTGGATTGGTCTTGTTTGACGTCCCGGAACCAGAACGGATATAAAGGTGGCGTCGTATAATCCTCTCAACACTTCGACGTATCGCCAATCGACCTGACATCGCTGCAGAGCTTCCAGAACAGCCCAGGTTTCAACCGAGTCAAAAGCTTTCTCATAGTCCACAAGAGTAAGGCACAGTGGCTGGTTGTACTCATGGGTCTTCTGTACAACTTGCCTTATAGTTTGAATGTGGTCTATAGTGCTAAATCCTCTTCGAAACCCAGCCTGCTCCGGTGGCTGGAATCCATCGAGCTTGTTAGTGAGGCGGTTCGTCATGACTCTTGAGAACAGCTTGTATATATGGCTTAGAACTTAGAAGTCATATCAGTCTATAATTTTTAAGAAGGGAGTTGTCAGAGATTTCACTTCCATGCCACTCTTTGGGGGAAATGCCCCGTTGAAAGACGAAATTAAAAATCTTTTGTAACTCTCTTAAAACAAGTTCGCCACCTGCCTTAAGGAGTTCAGTCGTAATTCCGTCCCTCCCCGAAGCCCTCCCCCCCTTTTAGCTGCTTAAGAGCCAGACTAACCTCACAGGTGTCGTGTTATGCTAGCGCGCGGATCTTATTTCGGGGATCAGGTTAAGGAGCGTGGGACGCGTACAGTTTGCCATAGAAATCTTCGATCTCCGACAAGATCTCAGGCTTAGAAGAAACGGTCGCGCCAGTAGCGGTCCTAATCTTCGACAGGTGGCTTGTCCCGAGCTTTTCCACAAAAACATTCGACCCTCTATCTGCTCAATTGCTTCGGTAATCCGTTCCGTATTTGAGCAGAGAAGGTTTTTATTAGTTTGCGGATCTGCTTCGAGAGAAGCTTTACATCTGTAGAAGTGGCGTCTGTGTGTGCTCTGCGTTCCCTCATAAGACCGAGCGTCTCATCCGAGAGTTTGGATTTCCTGCCAGTACGCTTTCTCCTACAAAACCTTTCACCCACGACCCGCATGCAGTCCACCACGGCACCCAGTGCCTCGTCAACTGCCATTGTGGTTTCCGATATGTTAAGGCTATCGAATCGGTTCTTTAATTCCAACTGGAATTTTTTGGAGTCTACCACAGTTTGCCGGAATTGACGTACATAGTTGACGCCAATTAAGATAGTCAGTCCTTATGAGTTGTATGGGCGCTCCACACACCACAGAAATGGGGCGCTCATATTTTTATTAAAGTGTCTAATGTTGTATACATGTATAATGTGGTACGGAACCCATCTTGCGCAAGTCCAACTCGCATTCTTCGGGTTTTTTATTATATTAAGGATATATTAAGGATTTTAGAGTATATATAAAACATTAACAAGGCTAAATTACTTTCCAGTCCTCTCTCAAGATATACTCATAGCTAGGAATCTCGGCCGCAAATCAACGGCACCATGACTAAAGTTTCCAAATTCAAATATTACGCGAAACAGCTGAAAGTTGGCAAGAGCCAATAACCAATGAATTGGAAATTTCAGCGAAAGTCTTCAGTTCCAACTCCTTATCAGCGCCAAAAGCATTTACTCGAGGAATAAGACTACGAGCGATGATGATGATTTATAACATTTAAAAACATGTCGCACGACAGCTTATGTAATTTTATATTTTTATTGTTTTTGAATGCAAATTTGTCGACATTTTTTATATTTTGTTAATCGCCTGTCCAGATAAGAATATTAATCATTAATCACATAATATGATGGGTAATTTAGCAAAATATTAACGAGACTGGCCGGCGTCAAATGAAATAAAAGAACAATCTGTAATAGTAGATTGTATCATCAGGGAGCAAATTTTGAATCCAGATCCAGAGAATCACTTCGCGAGGGATTCTTCCTTAAAAAAGGGAAAGTTTATTTTATGTCATAAGGGGGCAAACGAGCAATCGGAGCCTTATGATACCAACGCCCATACACATTCGCACAACCAGAGGCTATGCAGATTTCTAGCGTTGCCCTCCTTTTCCATATCCCCCAATGGGTCGCCGGAAACTCACAAACCGCACGAAACGCGACATAGCTGTCACTTGACGCCGGTGTTATGTGAGCGAGAGGTACCACCCCGGTCGTGCCGGTCCAGTTCGACTGCAATGCAGAATGGCACTACCTCTTACTTCTTTTCTTATAGAAAACACCACCTTTGAGTGCACTTAAAGGCGAACCAAGTCGTCCTTTTCGAAAAGATGGAATTAAAATTTAATGACAGGAGATATATTATATTATAAAGTAATGGATTTTTAATAAAGATTAAAAAAAACTGTGTTTTCGAGAGCGTTCTATTTTTTCGCAAATGTTTCAATTAATGTTCCTATTTCGTTATTTTTTAAAATGTTTGTTGCGAATAAAGGGTTATTTCATTACATTATTATAGGTACTTTCATAAAATAAAAAATTCTGAGGCCACTTATATGTCAAGACGAAGTTTTGCCAAAAATATATTCAAATAAAATATTTTTCAAATATATTTCCCATATGGATGGATTATATGCATTTGCATGTTTGCATATGCAAATACATATAATTCTATTTCATTGAAAGTGCTTATTTCAGTAGAGTTATACGTGTTAGGCATGCTGTACTAGCCATCGACGTGACCGTCAAATCCGTCAATCGAAAAAAATTGCTCTTATTGCTTTTTAGTGCATATTTGCATGCATATTACGGCATTTTGATAGTGCATATAATCCGATGACTATAACCTTCCAAAAAAGGGTAGTCCCCGTCGAATGCAAAAATAGTTCTTGACCAGTAGTTTATACCTGGAGAAATCTTTAAACAACGAATCTCTTAACATTTGTTATATATAAGTATAGACAAAGTATTTATATTATTATAGGAATTGTTAATTGATATGATGATGATGGGAGGACGAAATAAAAAAAGTCGCTGGTCCCAAGTGGTGGCAAACAGCTCAGGATAGAGAAAAGTGGGCATCGTTGGAGGAGGCCTTTACCCAACCTGGGGACCTTGCTAACAATCAAATACAATGTCATAGAAACAATAACAGTACCTAAATTAGAAAGCAATGTAGCAGGATCAAATAAAGGTTTTTTTTTATTGATATAGGTAGGTATTTTGATTGGATCGATATGGTGATAAACATGTAACCCATGCTGAATAACAAAATATTCTCGTATACAGAATGTTTTGTTTTTTTAATAGAAGAGGGGGCAAATGGATAGTCGGTTCTCCTGGTGGTAATTGTCACCGATATCCACCGACACACTAGAAGGCTAGCAAGTTGCCGGCCTTTCAAATATGAGTATGCTCTTTTCTTGAAAGTTCCAAAGTCGTACCGATTCGGAAATACCATAAATTATGTGGTAGGTAATATTTATCAGATTATTATAACTACCACTTTATTTGCACGGCACCATATTGAGTAGCAGGCAGCAAGTCTTCCGCTGTCACTCTATAAGGCAGTAAAAGGCAGGGCCTCGCCAAACTTCACGTCCGGGCTTCTTTGCAGGGGGTCGCGACCCCCAAGGGAGTCTATCAGAGGACTCCTCTTTGGGGAATCTGGCTTTAAGAGCCGAACGGGATGCTTAAACACGATGGTTACTCACCAAAAGGGATGAAAAAGCAGGAATAAATGGTTGACATACAAGTAAATTCAAGATATGAGTCGAAAGGTTGTCAGGATAAATAGTAAAAAGAAAAGGGCTCAATATGTCACCTTGGGGTACACCAGAAGAAATAATAATTAAAATGTCCAGTAATAGACTTACAATGACTTTGAAGGTCACGATGATCACTGATCGATGAGCTATTTATTCATTTCAATTGACTTATTTATATTATTTGTATTATAGGCATAGACGAGCCACCTGATTTTCTGTTCTGTTATGTTGATGAGCAACACTTAGGTCTGCGTTGCTCATCAACAGAAAGGAGATTATCTGGGACCAGCATTGGCATTGGTAAGTTCGGTGCCAGTAAAGCAATTTCACTACGCAGGATGGTGGTACACGCAGATGGACAGCATCCCTCCCAACGATGTAATAATTTCTACAACACGGTAAGATAATATAAATGACGATGTTCAGTTTGGAGACTCGGTTATAACTTTATTTATGACATCCATGTGTAATTAGGGTTATAAAGACTTATTCATAAAATGAGATTTTAGCTGCGTTAATGGCTATAAGTAGGGTCAAGAATTATTTAAGTCCTTTTTAGTTATGACAGAAAACCAGTTGTCGGTAAGTATTGATACCCATGAATCCAATAAAGTTTCGTACTCTTTCCTACTCTATTTTTGCAGAAAAATAATCTGCGATGGGCATATAGCACACTACACACTGCCTGTCCTGCCTATTTGTATGAAAAACAACAAAGTTGTTAGGAAGAAGGATTGCACAAGATGGTGGTATCCATATTCCATCCGATCTGAATCCCCGATAATAATAATATTATGTTGGGATAACTCAGACACGGCCATCTGATCCCAAACTAGGCAGAGCCTGTCTTATGGCAACCAGACAACTGATACATACTTATATATTTCTTAATACATACATGTTAAAGACAAATTACACACGATATTACAATCTTGGGAAAATCTCTTGCCCCGTTGGCACTTGATCATACAAATAAAACTATGGCTTCTTTGGTCTGTCGAGTATCATCTCTAAAATGGACATTCACGAATGGACAAAAATCAGATGAGGAAACGGACCTAATTTGCTACCATACAAATTGTTCTACGGCTACTTCGGAGCGTATTTTGATAAACACGGGTCGGATGCAGTGCGTGTTCACCTTTAATCTGTAGATCATCTGACAGATGGTGGTGAAATTACAAATCTTATCATCTAACAGATGGTCCATGAATAGTATTAGATGTTATCAACAGCTTCGCCGGCTGAGTTTTTCTGACATCTAGTGACAAAGACTGCGCACGATGGGCCCCGGAAGACGAAGATGTGTGAACGGTTGGTCTAGTGGCATATTTAATACTGCTGTATTGGTGATGCATTGCAGCTGGGCTTACCGCTTGTCTATGATAAATAATTTATTAGTGGTTAAATTAGATTTAATTTTTATCTGTTTGAATTGAAAAGGCAATTCTCAGGGTATAGGAATACGCACTTGAATTTAATTCCGCGCGCGTTATATTTTTGTGTTAACTTCTAAAGTATTCATTTAAATTACATAGTGTAGAGTGTAATATGTATGTACGGTAATTAATTACCGTATTTAAATTGTAAGGGATTAATGATGTATCCATTTATTTTAGCTTTTCAATTGCCACAATGTACGTGACTATTTTTGTAGAAGATAAAAGGCATAGGGACCTATAGTAAGCTATCTTTAAAACATATGTAGATTATGCCATCGCGGATTTTTTGTAGATACGGAACATTCCACCATGATCTTTTTATTGTATCACGATTTTTTTTAAGTTCCGAACGGCATTAATTTTCCGACTCTTACAACAACCTTATATCAACCAATTTGCACAAAATTTGATAAATTATATACTAAAACCTGCATCAGAAATCACTGTATTTATTGTTGAAAACAGCTTCTAATTCTATTCACTAGTTTTTGAGTTTATCGCGTACAGACAGACGGGCAGATGCGGCGGCGACTTTGATTTATAATAATATGTAGTGATAGTAATAATAGTCGGCATTGGTACTTAATTATATTACATTACATTATAATATGTTATGTTTGAATTGTACCAATTAACACAAACCAATTTTAGACCATAGCTTAACAATTTTTTTACAATATCTTTCTCTTATTTTCAAAAGGACCCCAAATGTTAGTGCCAATGCCATCATCATCAGACCCTATCCGTCCACTGCTGAACATAGGCCTACCTCAAAATGGCCTAAGCCAACTTTCAATCAAATCGGTCGAACGGTGTCGGAGTTATATATTTTTTTCGCCTTTGCATTAAATTCGAATCTAATGCCGTGACGCAAACGCCATGATATGATGTTATTACGCCCCCACTACGCGGCCGCGTTCTGTTCCTTTTTCAAATTGTTTCTTTATTTTATTTCATCTGTCGTTATCTATGTTTATTTCCAAATTTGTACACAGATTTGAATCGGATGCAGTCTGCAAACGCCATAACCATCTGTGCAAGATGAATGCATTTACATATTATATCGAGTATATTTTGTTTTATTTGTATCTGTTGCACAATTAATCTTGCTTTTTTGATACCGTAAAATATTTTTTAAATTCCGTTCTCTCTCATATAATATAGTTGTAAAAAAACATACCTATTATATTGTAGTCCTTCATACCTATTTAACTTTTTAAAACATTAAAATATGCATCATTATAAGTTAAAGTTTAAACAGAAAAGTCATCCAAATACATTTTCGGCTATGTACATTTTAATGTAGTACAAAGATATTATTTAATAATATTTAAATAATATCTATTTCTAGGGTAAACGAGAGACAGAAGTAATAAATAGAAAAGAAAATTATACATATTCTAGAAAAAATCCTATTTAAATAAAAGACATTTGAAATTATTTTTCTAAACCTAATTATAGATTTAAAAAAAGGATTAACAGTCCAAATGTTCTTTGCCGTCGGGATCAAAATAAATAAAAAAAACAAGACAGTCTGTAGCATACTCACACTCATGTGCAGCGCTAAATTAAGACCAACTCACATCACACAGCTTTAACAAGCTAAACTAAAAATAAATCCGGCAATGACGAAACACAACCTATTTACGGCGTACGCACAGAAAATCACGTCTTACTTTTTATCTGTACATATTTACAACGCATAAAACAAACACTGGCCAAATATCACGAATCAAGATTAAAAACGAATTTTTTAAACGCGGAATATTTACGCGTGCGCACAACGCGAATTCAAAATTGGAACTGGAACTGGTTTCATACGAACTTTTGTTCTTGCTTCTGATTGGTTAATGCGTTTTACAGAAATTGAATGGACCAATGGGAGCGATTAGGGCATTTCAACTGACCCGCCTCTTATTGGTTGCTGTGTAAGCTCGCCATTTTCCGGATTATGAAACAATTGGCATTATTAAAGTAGGCGTATTCTAGTTTTAACGAAACGAATTTCCGAAAACAAGATATTTCCGTTCCTAACAAAAGCTAGACAACAGCTGATGCGATTAAATCAGCTTGTAAATAAATATTGGTTCTGTGGTAGTTTTGTTTATAATTGTATGGAAGTTATTTTCTAAATTTAAAACATCTTAACCGCCATTCTCATTCCTCATAAAATTTAGTTTTTATGTAAGTTTTTATGATATTTTGAGCATTGAATTAAAATTAGTAATTTTAAATGTCGTTTTAATTGTAAAAACCTGTATCGTGAGCTCAAAACTCAATAAAATGTGCCAGCGTAACCTGAAGAACCTACTTCTCTAGAATTAGTCTCTCTCGATAGAGCCTCACAGAAAGGACTTGTCCAACGTGTGTTAAGTCCATGAGCATCAGTTTATAGAAATAGCTTTGGGTACCATACAAGACTAGGATACTTAGAACTGCCTGCCAGTTCTAAGTATAAGGCATGGCAGGAATCTATAAGGATTCTTCTTCTTATATATATATATATATATACCTAAGGATATACATATATATATATATATATATCTTATAGGGTCCAGATCTGTGTTCAACGGGATTACCTCAGCGACAGATTGACATCAGCGAAGGCCAGTCTACTCCTCGTAATGGGGGCCTGCCCGGCCGCTGCTAAGCAGTCCCCGTGACGTCGTGTAATACTGGGCCCAGACTCCCCTTAAGGCCGACACGAGCACAGGCGTTACTGGGGGGGCATTAGGGAGCACTTCCTACGCACCCCCGTTCGTCGCCCGTGGGGGAGGCCGCGTCAGCCTCCTTCTGGGACATTACTGCCTCCCAGAAAGAGGACATCGCGTCCAGGACTCGACGTCACGGAGCATCGATACGATGACGCTCGGCAGAGACAAGTCCCCTCAGAAACTAAGTAATAGCCACCGGTGAGCTCGTTTATAGTTCATAACCTGGATAAGTATTTTTTTATATCACAGGGAAATTCTTATCTATGCCTTAGAAGTTTTCTGTGATTTATCTAAGGCGTTTGATTGTGTGCAGCACGAAATATTAGTCAAGAGCAGTCATAGAGCTACACCACTACGGAATTAAAGATATTGCGCTAGATTTAATTAATTCTTATTTAAGAGATAGAATACAGAAGGTAGACGTAAATGGATTACCATTCCATTAGTTATTGAACCTAGAATTGAACCTTGTGGGACGCCCCAAACCCACCCAGACCATTCCTATTTCTTATATATATTAATGACTTACCTTATCTTGTAAAATGTAAATGATAAACATGGGATAGTATTGTTTGCAGATGACACATCAATAATCAATTATTTTCAAGATACATAGCGACAACTTGTCATTGACGATGTAAACAATGCTCTCTCTAAAATTGTAGAATGGTTTAATGCCAATAACCTGTAAATTTCTTACAATTTTGATATTTATACTTGAATGTAATAGTGACGTGTGTACTAGCTATAGAGAACAAAGAATATGCCCTTGGCTGCTTCTTCGATGTAGAGGGAGCCTTTGACAAGGCCACCCCTCAATCCATCATGGAAGCACTTAACAAAGAGGGGATATCTGGACAGATAACGGGATGGATAACTAATATGTTAAAACATCGCTCGATACAGGCTGACTTAGCGGGAACAACATGCACCATTCGAGCAAGAAGAGGATTTCCGCAAGAAGGATGCCTGTCTCCGCTCCTATGGTGCATTCTCATAGACGAATTAGTATCAAAGATAAACGCCATGCACATTTACATACAGGCGTACTCAGACATTGGTCTAATTCTGGTCACAGGTAAAGTACTGAGCGTGACCAGAGACATCATGAAGCAAGGAATCGACACAGCGCTACGATGGTGCAGGGATAAAGGGTTAAACCTAAACCCAGGAAAAACCAAGCTAGTGTTATTCACAAACAAGAGAAAGATTGACAGCATGATTCCATTGAGAATCGATAACGAAAATCTAGAGGTAGTCAATGAAATAAAATATCTGGGGGTAATCCTAGATAGAAATCTGAACTACAAAGCCCACGTTAAAGAGATCGGCACAAAATCAAAATGTGCCCTTGTGCAACGTCATAAGAAAATGGGACGCCTCACAGCGAGGTAACGCCGCATACGTCATGTTTTTGACGAGACAACGTCTTATAATTCGATGGAGCCGGCTGCAAGAACGAAAAAACATGACGTATGCGCCTCGACCTCGCACTGAGGCGTTCAATTTTCTTATGACGTTGTCACGTTCAACTATCGTCAGTAAACCGACTTTACAGACAAATGATTTTTTTTTTTAATCTTTGAATATTCTTGTGCACGTAAGTACAAAGATTGTCAAATATATATATAGGCTATGCACTGTCATAATATTTACTATTAACTTATCACAACGTATCTCTTTTGGACCCATGAGATTGCGCGAACAGCTCTCTTCTGCTGAACGAATATTGTAACAACATCAGCAGCATTACTCCACAATAGAATACCATATGACATAATGCTGTGAAAGTAATTAAAATGGACTAACCTAGCTGTATGTCGGTGTCAGTCGGCTCCATCGAATTATAAGACGTCACGCCAAAAATGTGATAAATACCAGAAATAAAAATAAACTTGCTGTGCCCAGATCTAGGCTCCATAAAATTAGTAACTCCTTTATGGGTAATTGTATAAGTTTTTATAATAAACTTCCTAATGATATAGAGTTGTCAATTAATAAATTTAAAACTATTATAAAACAAAAACTAATATCAAAATCCTATTATAATTTAAAGGAATAAATGACAAAAACGCTTGGGAATGAATTGTCTAGATTTATGTGACTTTTGTGAAAATTGATCACAACTAAAAGAATGATAGGAACCCAGCAGAGTATCTTGTGGGTATCTTCTCTGACATGGGCGCGTTGCGAACCCTCATAATAAATTTAGCCGCTAAGACAATCCTGATCATTTTATAAACATTAATCACCAATTTATACATCATCGATAACAGCTTGTAAATTGATCTGACATCATCACAAAATCATCAACCACAAAATCACAAGTGATTGACAAAAAGTACGAGACTAAAATAAACAGAAGACATATTAAGACATTACACATGTTCAAACATCCCGCCCTTAGTTTGTTCATTTTGATCCTATTCTTCACTTTTAAACTTTTTTTTATACTAGAATTTTGGTCCTTACAACACGGTAATATGGGTTAACGTTTGTTACAATGGCTGCATATAATTATTACACGTATTTGCTTCCATTGTGGAGATATAATACGTATTGTTAGGTGGACATAGATGTAAAAGTACGGGTTCGAATCAATGACAATAATTGCGACTTTGTAGATTTAAGTAGGTACCTTATTGAACGTAAAATTTTTTGTTATTGACGACCTCTGTGGCTCAGTGGTAAGCGCGTTGGCGCTCAAGCCCGGAGGTTGCGGGTTCGAATCCCGCCAGGGAACAAAAAATATTTTCTGTGTTCCTGGGTCATGGATGTGTATTAAATATGTGTATTATATAATAAAAATCTTAAATATACGTATAGTATAAAAGTATTAAATAAAAAAAAAAAAAAAAAAAAAAAAAATGAACTCTACTGCCGATTCTAAAACTGTAGACTGTAGAGAAACAATAGAAAATGTGTTTATTTTATTTCTTTATTTTTATTGCCTGCTTTGCAGACGGCCGGCATTTGGCCGGCAATTGTGCTGGCACGACCGAGGTGGTACCTCTCACATAACACCGACGTAAAGTGATAGCTATGCTGTCGCGTTTCGTGCTGATTGTGAGTTTCCGGTGGCCCATTGGGGCAACGTCTACATAACTTCTGGTTGTGCGCATGTCTTTGAGCTTCGGTAGTTACCATAAAGCTCCGACTGCTCGGTTGCCTCCTTATGACATAAAAAGGTCATTGTATTATATTACTTTATGAGTTTATTTAAATATGTACAGAATAGTCATGCACCTTCTATCAACAAACTGATGACAGTCTTTTTGAAGTGTAAACTTCTTTTAGCGCGGTACGCAGATTTTTAGATGAGATAAAATCTCTGAACTCGTGACACCGCACACGAAACCCTGCAGACGCAGTTTGACGTTTATATGACGTGGACTCGCGACACCGCAAGCGAGCAGCTGGAGAAGGAGTTTGACCTTTGATTTATTTATACATATAAGATTATGCAATATTTGTTTTGCAAATTGTGTTGCTTCCAAATTATGTTTAAATTGTATAAGTTGTCATAATCTGTTGCAGCCTGTATAATAGGTATTTGAATTTAATTGTTTTGTTTTCACTTCGATCGGCAGTCACTGTGACTGGTTGGGTTTTTTTTTTACATTATCATAATCGACAAAGAGAAGGAAAAGATATACTCATACAACAAAACTTTAATGAATCTTCTCACTTGACTTTTGTCTTCATAAAAGGACAGTTCTTAATTCGATTTTTTTATAATTACTTGTGTATCTATGTCTTATGTCACATTAACGTTCCTCATTGTACTTATGAAGTGTAGATGTATTTGCCGGGGTTCGGCATTTCAGTTTAGGGGTCCGTTGGTGATTACTAAAACGTGTAGATCTCTTATTATATATTATAATAATAACTAGCTGTTGCCCGCCGCTTCGCCCGCGTTAGATTTACCGTACACAGATTGATGATGATTATTTTTATAGCCTAAGTTACTCTCTACAACATCAGCTATCTGCCAGTGAAAGTTCCATCAAAATCGGCCCAGCCGTTTAAGAGATTAGCCGGAACAAACAGAGAGACAGACAGACAGACAAAAATAAAAAATAAACCCTATGCATTTAGTAAAAGTGGTTATTTGAATATTACAAACAGACGATCTCACTCTATCCAAATACTCTTACTCTTTGACTCTATCTCTTGCTAATCGGCTCCATAGTGGACCTGCAACCTTTTTTATTTCATCCTCCCATCTTTTAGTTTGTCTACCTCTGTTTCTTTTACTATCTCTTGGGTACCATTCGGTTATGATTTCGGTTCATTTCTCTTTCTCATCTCTAGACTCTCTCTTTTACTCTTAAACTTAAACTTAAACTACTATATTATATAATATAATAGTCTAATTCTATAATAATAAATTTAGTACAGTAAAAATAGATATTTTACTTGAACAACCTCCCACTAAATTCCCGCTCAATTTTTTTATATATAAGGTCACTTACTGAGCATAAATCACATAAAAGTATTTTACAAAAATTAAAACCGACTTTAAAAATACTAAACTAAAAAGTAATAAAATAACTGTTTCTTTAATTTTTGTGCTTATAACTTATAATCACCTTAATCTTCTACTAATGTACAAACTTTGCGTTTACCACGTCATTATACTAAACTAAAAAGTACAAAACTTGTTTATGTTCCGGGGTGACGCTGAGGTGGCACGTCAGCTCGTTTGAAAAAAATACCATCCTCAAATAAATACAGACATATCATATACATTATCGATATAATCTTCATCTTTTCCATTTTATAACAAACGCCAATCCCGCCAAAATTTATTCTATAAACATTTATAAAATATACGGGCCCCTACCCCATTTAAATGCACTCAAGTTTTAAGTCAAGTATACTAACAATAAGTATAATAGAATCGAAACAAGATAAAGGCTCAATAGTTTTTTGGCAGATTGAGAGGTTGATGCTTCTATAGTACCTGGTTTTGTAATCTGATACCTTCTAAATGGATTCGCATCCCGTTAAAATTGTTATTTACAAAATTGAGCAATATCTGTAGAAATGAGTAAAAATTTCAAGATTTTTTTTTCGAAAACAAACATACGGAAAATGTTTTTTGATTATATTAATATAAACTGTTACTTGCTACAAAATAAAAAAAATACAACCTATCATCATTTCTTAATTATTGACTAATAGCAGCGCCCCACGGTTCCATCCGCGTACTTCCCATTGCCGTGGGCACAGAGCATATAACGTAGTGTTTATATACTCTTTGGCCGTGGGAGTACAGGGATAAATTATAGCCTTTATGTTATTCTGATGTATAAGCCACATTCTTGAAAAGTAAGCCATCTGCTCACTGACTGTACCGATTGAGCTTAAAGGCCATCAGGCCGAAAAGTCTAGCCCTTCCGAAAAAAAAAAAGCCACATTCTTAGGTTGAAGCCTATCTATCTGCTCACAGATTCTTTCGAAGAAGCTTCGATGGCCAATAGGCCAGCAGCATAAAAAAAGTATAAGCTATGTTATTATTAAGTTTCACTAAAATCCATTCAGTAGTTTTTTGCGTGAAACAGTAACAATCATACATGTGTTAATTTGAAATTACAAACAGACACTTAATTTTTTTATTTATTTTACGTGCCTGTTAATTTTCGGCTTGTTATGAAATAATGCAAGGAATATTTTTGGGCTAATTTGACCGGACTAAATCTGCGCGTTTACCACGCCATTATTGTAACTTTTGGAGTCGGATTTTAAAGAACCTAATTTAATTTAGAACGTTTGTATCTCGTTTTTGTGTTCAACAATAATTAGTCATGGTACGTAATACGTATAAAGTTTTTTATAGAAGAGGAGCTAAACGGACAGTCGTTTAACCTGATGGTAAGTGATACATCCATAGACACCAGCTACATCATTAGATGCGTTGCCTTCCAAATATGAGTATACTCTTTTCTTGAAGGTCCCAAAGTCGTATCGGTTCCGAAATACCGTAGGTGGCAGTTGTCTCCATATAGTTTTGCGAGGCAGGAAATTGGCTGTTGTGGATTTCCGATCAAGGTAAACTACCTAGTTACGTCAATGTTGGGGTACAATGACAAATTACAATAATCCCAACCATGTAAAAACTACCCCCAAATTACTTGAAGATCATCCCTCTTGTGTGGTGTAAGGGTGACAATGGACTTAATCACTTAATAGGTAGAGTGAAGGGTCTCATTAGAACCTGCCAAGCGCGAGTGGCATATTAAGGGCTCCGTACCATAACCACGTCGACTTCATATGTGCCTGGGCCTTGAAATCAGATGAGGAGGGTGTTAGCCTCAATTATATGGGCTTATACTGTCACACACACGTTCAAACACTCAACCTCATTTTCATCAGATATGCAGGTTTCCACACGATGATTTTCTAGTTGAAAGAACTAAACTAAAAAATCGATGCTTTTACCGTGGTTTTTACTCGACTGCGTTGTCCATCGAAAGTATGTCTATTTCTTTAGCACGCTCTAGAGTTGAACGATTTGATGAATGGCTTTAGATGTGTCTAAGTGAGTAACATATTATACGCGTACATTTATATTATAAGCAGTACATTATTGGCATGTTGGTCTAGTCATCTAGTGGTTAGTGACTCACTGCTTGAGCAGTTTGGAAAATATCGATGCATGCATAATATGCAGTATCTTATCTTATATCTTTAAATGAGCAATTCCTATATATATATATATATATATATATATATATATATATATATATATATATATATATATATATATAATTGGAATCTCCGAATCGGCTCCAACGATTTTCATGAAATAAAATTTAGTATATAGGGGGTTTCGGGGGCGATAAATCGATCTAGCTAGGAATCATTTTTAGAAAATGTAATTTTATTTAAAAAAAAAAAACAAAAAAATCCGAGCAAAGCTCGGTCATCCAGGTACTGTAAATTTAAAAATGAAAGGGCAGATTTGTGGCGCCAAATTAAGCCATCGTATGGCCATCGTCCTTTTTTCAAAAAAAATAATTATGTGGGTTGAAGACTTATAATCGGACGCTTAAAACCGAAATCAAGTAGGTGAAAACGTTTAAATATTCCAGGTGAAACTGATGAAAGTGTAAAAATAAAAAAAATCTTTTGTTGTCCTCATAATTCAATACTACAGAGTATAGAATCCTATCATTATATACCATCTATTCAGATATAAAAAAATACTTCTCGGGCGTTCTTATAAATCTGTAATACAAATTACATTACAAGCAATTATCAATACCTACGAATATCAATACCAAAAAAATAGACTAGGGTCGATGATTTTTAAACTAGTGCGAAAGTATTTTGTTAGATTTATTTATTTATGGTTTTGTTCACATTTCAACAAAAATTGAAATAGACTTCAAAAAGTTAAAAAAAAAAAACTAAAAAGTAATAAAATAATTGCGTTCCCTTAATTTTTGTGCCTAGACCTTATAATCAACTTGTTATTTTACTAATTACAATCTTTGCGTTTACCACGTCATTGTTGTTACTATTGGAGTCGGTTATAACCCATATGGGTGCAAATTTCTGGTCAACATATATGAATTGTGTCTAAACACAAGTTAGCTACTGTAAACTGTTGAGGAGTTCCCTCGACTGTCTATGGTCTTCATCTCTGGGATGCCATCATCAGATCCTGATTTGTTTATCATGGGACCACCTCGGAAGTGCACTCTTTTGAATAAAAAAATAATTTTGAAAATCGGTCTACAATTGACAGAGAAATCGGTGAACATACATTAAAAAAATATATATATACACACGAACATATTATAACCTCCTCCTTTTCGAAGTCGTTTAAAAATAATAATAAGTAATTGTGTAAAGTAAAGTAAACTCTTATAAGAGGGGACAAAAGAGCAGGGGGCTAGGGGCGAGGACGGAAACCTTACCCCATGGCACTGTCCTGACGTTGGGAGGAGTTGTTCTGTGGTGTGGGACAACCCCTCTCTGGAGGTGGTGTTGGTTCCCTGAGGGGCTGACTAGCAGTTGAGGTGTGCTGTTTGCTCATTAGAACCGGGGCACCTCACAAAGGCGGCATTGGTGGCACTCGCCGGGTTTTAGTAGGTTGAGCCGCGTCCACCTTACCACCTTTCGGGTGCAGTGAGTCCCACATACCCGCCTGGGCAGACCCACTCCCCCGCGGGATGCCTCAGTGCATTTCCCGGCGTTAAACAAAAAAATAAAAGAAAAGAATGCTTAACACTGACTGACATCTATATCCATACTAATATAAAGGTGAAGAGTTGGTTTGTTTGAATGCGCTAATCTCAGGAACTACTATTTGAAAAATTCTTTCATTGTTAGATATATAGCCCATTTATCGAGGAAGGCTATATAACATCATGCTGTGACAACAACTAGTAGGGAATAAAATTAATTAATATTAGTTCAAATACAGTTGTAAATGTAAGTTAGCGTGGGCGAAGTAACGGGCAACAGCTAGTTCCAAAATAAAGTAGTTAAGTAAATATTTCCAGAAAAAACTCGTAATTAATAAGTTATATTAATTATTAAAATAATAACACGTAGTTTATACCTACTGGCCATACGAACACCGATAGGGTTGGCACTCTCCAGTTTCAAGCTTTCATATTTCGCCTTATTGTACTTTTACAATACTCAGTTGTGGCAGCCCTACGAGCAGGGTTGTGAGCTAATTGCGGCAGCAGTGAAGACACTGCAGACCACACCCTGGTGGAGTGCCCAGATTGGGCGAAGTCAAGGGCGCCCCCTCATCGTAGAAGTTGTCGCGGACCTGTCGCTGACTGCCCCTATCCGCAGCGCGGCGGCGACAGGCGGGTGCCATGCCATGACGGACCTGGGCACGGCCGCCACCCCCTGCCTTCCAAAGGAGAATGCCGGATAGCACACCGTCGTGCCCCAATGCGGACGTCTACAGTTTCCACGCTGATTCCAGACCACGAGAACACCGCGGGGGTTTAGTAGGTAGAGTCTACGTCCACCTTCATCTTTCACCACATCACCCGCGCACTCCTCCCCCGAGCCTGGTGGTATCAACTATACCACTAAATCAGGTTGAAATCGGTGAAATCAAAAACAAAAAAACTCTATGGGAATTATAGTCGCCATGACATAACTGGTGTCAGGTTACCGTAGATTACGTTAGTTTTGGTGCTTTGGTTGTAAAATATTTAAATTATCGTGATACCTTAATTATATTTGCCTGGTGTTACAACTATTTTTACAGATTTTATCGGTTCAAAATTGAATTGTTGGAACTATTAAGTTGTAGTGAGTATTATATTGTGAAGTAGAAGTCTTTGTATCTAAGTTTTAAATAAAAAATAAATAAAAAATAAATAAATAAAACTTTATTTGGTAAACACAGTGTCCTAACACATTATTGATTATAATATAACATCTGTGGTAAGCTGTACATTTTAATTTTTAATGTATAAGAACAGCATATTAAAAGAAAAAAACAATAAAAGAAGATAGTAATGTTGTCAACAGTGTGCTTCGCAAAAAGGTGGGACCTCAGCTATAGTTAGGACTAAAAGCCCTAACACTTTTTTAATATATCTTAGTTCTATTTTCTTGTAAATAAATATCATTTTAATATGCTTTTAATAACTTATTCCAGCCGGCAACCCTCCGTGTAGGGTTGGAAGCGCTATAATTCTATTGAGTTCATATTACCATGTCATGTTACCGTGTGGTGAGCTTGTCTTTCGGCTTTACTTTGCCAACCTTAATATTAGTGTGGTTCTATGTCTTTTGTCCCCTATTTTTATAAGAGGGATTCAAAGAGCAGCTCTCTCGGTTCAATTTGCTTCATCCAAGCTGCTGGGTTTACCTTAAGCTACTGAGCCCTACCGCCACGACAAGGCTGGAACCTTGGTGAGGATCCGTATGCCCATATAAAAACTGACGTCAAAATTAAAATAAGCAAGTAAGTACTATTATCTTAGTTTGTGGTGCCTCGTTTACCATTTAGATTAGTTGAATATACTAGAATATAAGCTTATTTCCGTTCATAACAGAAATAAGCATATTAATAGCAGTCAGCAGTAGTGTTGAGTTCGATCTAATATTTTATAAGTACCATTTCATGTCTCTATTTTCTATAATTTTAAAAAAGTCTCTATTATTTTGTGATAAAGGAGAATACGTTCCTTTAGGGTTGAACTATAACTCTAGGGCTAAAGCCGGTGTCACGAGTGATCTGTGTCGGATTACATCGCCCCATCTCTCTCTGTTACGGTTTTATCATTATAACATTAATTCAATAGAAATTATTATAGTTGTTATTGCGGTGAGAACCCTACTTCTAGGGTTGGGAGTCGAGACTATAATATAACTCTCGAAATGCCGTATGACGTGGTATGACGAAAAAGCGATGTTAGTCGGTGTCGGCTAGCTGTAGGATTGATACGCTCTAAGGTTTTATACACTCTTGTTTCTTCACGTTTTATAATTTGAATGCCACATGCCACAATATTGTATTGTGGCTTTGATAGCCCTATCTGTAGACTTGACACGGCTATAACTCGTGACGAGTAACACGGTGTCGATAACATCGTGGCTGTATACATCGTGATAGTTGCTGAGGGCCCTCATAATCAAAAACAAGTACTTTTTTAAAAAAGTGACGGGACCCACCCGTCTTCCTCAGTTACTGTTCTTCGTTACGGTGGAAACATTATACGCGACCACAACTTCCAACTTGCCGTTTTTAGTTGAGGCTGCTTAATCAGTACCTATCACTAGATATCTTTCAGATCGATACCGAAGATCAATGTCAGATTACCATACATGGAGTTGGTCCAACTGTTAATATTCTGTCTTAGTTCTTATTATACCCATCTTCTTAAAACTTTATACTGCGGCAGTGGAAGTCCTATATAAAGGGTGGCTCTAAGTTTGTATCCACTGTCGATTCTAGATATAATTTGAATGTGCTACAATATTGTGGCAGTGACAGCCCTAGCTGTAGGGGTGATACAGCTATAACTCTCCAGCTATAACCAGTGACGAGTGAGCGGTGTCAGATTACATCGTGGTGGGCCCCGTCTCTTAGTTACGGCTCTCTGCCCTTTTTGTGATAAAAATTATTTGGTTTTATTGAAAGTTGATAGGATTTAGGGTGTTAAAACTAGTGGTTGAGGGTTCGTATCCCGAGAACAAGATTGGTGGTGTAGTGGTCATTGTGTTAGTACTGCTAGGGTTGGTCATGTGGTCAAATAAAAAGCTTGGTAGATACAGTCAGGTAGGCCTGTCGATACTAAGAAACACGAACATTCCAATCAGCCTATATACACCTATTTCTCATTATCAGCCCGCTACCTCTGTACAGGCTAAGACCCTTGCCTAGTTTTTACAATTTATATTAAAATCATCATCATCAACGCCACGCCAAATATTACAATAAAGTGGTTATCATTGATTTACATATAAAAAGAATTAACGGAGCACTGATATGATGAGTAAAATATTAAATATGAATTAAAATTAATTACAAGCGTTGTGTACTCTACGAAGGCTATGGTACTAATTACTTTTTTTTTTATCAAAAGGCAGAGACCGTGGACTAATCAATTTTTCTGCCCCTTCGCCTATCTCTATAAAATTTCATTTTAATTACTTTTGCATATTGTTTTCTAATGTTTACGCGAACTTTTTGATATTGTCGGGGCTTACATTCCTAACGTTACGGATTTACACCAACATGGTCCTCCCCTGCTGTTGCAAGCAATTTCTATGACCTATAATTTTCCAAAATTTTGCGAATGTCTTGGGATTTGTACACCGTGTGAATGTGTGAGACCACCCTAAAATTCTCACGCTATCAATTTAACAAGATGGTGGAATTCCAAGAATCCCGTACCGGCTGTCAAAGTTGCGCAGGAAAACAATTAAAACGTATGTTTTATTGACAACTCGACGCGGCCATGTTGTTCACTTTTTTCCTTCGATTTTATGTTTGGAAATATCTTTACGACATGTTCGGTTGTAACTTTATGTTATTACAATGTTTTTTATTATTATCGATAAGTAATACTTTTTGATAAAGTTTAATTGAAAAATAAAACCCGAGGAACATTTAATAGGTTTTTTAATGTTTCATTTTATTTGTTTCGAACACATTTTTAAATTACAATTTATGTAAATTATTAATAGGGAATACTAGCGCCGTATATGAATATGAAGTAATATACCATTTACTTAATAATAAAATACAAGATCGTCATCATCATTGCTTTCTCCTTCCACCGTCGGTCAAATTAATTCATTTTTCCTATTTCAGTGAACGTCAAGACTGCAGATCTAATTAATATAATCAATATTAATATATTCAAAATATTAAAATAAGCAGCGGGAAAAAACTTTCTAATTAATTCTCTAAATAATTAAAAATAATTCTCTTTTGCAACAAAAAAATTGTGTACACTATCTATTCCTTGCTTCCTTGTCCATAATGCCTAAATCATTTTTTTTTCAGAAGGCTTCACACGAGCGAGACAGCGAAGGCTTTCGAGATGGGCGGTAACAGCCCGGGCCACACCCATCGAAATATAATGCATCTGTGCAAATACTCAATAATTGGAATTTAATGAATATTTAATATACAATATTTTTGGACAAAAAAATATCCAATTGTGCTTACTTTCTAACAACAAATGCAAATTGCAAAGATGATTTTATGGTCTCGAAACTATTTTTATTGCGTTATTTGGACAGGTAAAAGAAACGAGCCACCTGGTGGGCTAATGGTTAGTGGTCAACGTCGCCCAAGAACATAAACGGGCTTTCACGGGGCTAGCCCTGGTAACTCAGTTGCCCAGATGGCAAGTCTCGGTGCCAGTAATTACACTGCCCGTACTTTGCCGTAAATCAACAAAGCTGTTTGACGGTATAAAATAAAAAGTAATAAAAGACCGAATTCAGCATCATCATCAAGAGCCCCTCTCCGTCCACTGCTGAATATAGGCACAATATCATCATCCCTTAATGAAGGCCAAGACATCCCCTCGCCGCTCGCATCCAACACGAACCGGCCACTGTACGGGGATCGTCCCGTACCTGTTTAATGGCCGACCAACACTTCGTCTACCCAAACGTGGCCTCCACTCTTGAACCTTATTGGCCCATCGGCCATCCGCTCTCCTGAATGTGTGACCAGTCCACTGCCACTTCAACGAGCTTAATCTTCGCGTGATATCGGTAACTTTAGTCCTCTGGCGTCTGGCGGATGTCTTCGTTTCGAATCCTATCTGCCAAAGAAACACTCAGCATAGCACGCTCCATTGCACGTTGAGCTACGGCCGGACCAGTCGTAAATTTAGAGGCCACATTTCGGCGCGGTAGATCATCACGGGGGGAACGCATTAGAATTTAGATGAAGTCTTCAAACTCTGCGGTATAGACGACGTGAGAATATGGCTAAGCTTCCTGAATGAATCTTCCAATCGGCTTCCCTCTCGAAGTTACATCTACCTAGCTGCAAATTGTATATGCAATAGAGACTTACTCTTGCAAGATTTCGAGAGTTATGCCTTCAACGTTTACCGGCCTAGGGAAAATATGTGCGTTGAACATGACTTTCGTCTTGTCCAAGTTCGTTAATAGAAACCCATTATATAAGATATTAAATTATATTATATTAATTAGCAAGTATCCCGCGATACACGCGGATTACTAATCGTAGAGTCTACATCCTGAGGATGCCTCGGTGTCGGGGCGAAACGTGCGTAGATTGTTTGGTGGTGGTCTTTTACTGTGGTTGTGGTGCATGTGGGGGTGGTGGTGCATGCGAGTGTACGCATATGCAGTGTGGGAAAGGAGGGCGGTGCTATATGCATGAATATGCGTGCACTCACATTTGCTGTAAAGACTGCGTGTTTCGCGGGATAATTGCTAATTAATATAATATAATTCAATATCTTGTCCAAGTTCATCCTAAGGCCCACACGTCGGGAGGATTCATTTAGTGTGTGCAGGAATACCTAATTGCGTTTCTGTAATTGTTGTGCCTACAACTTCTAATCAACTCATTCTTCTACGAAAATCTTTGCGTTGCATGGGGTGCATTTTACTATATTTTCATAACTTTTTACTATGTTTACATAACTCTCCGCACATATATAGTTGCAAGTAGAATAATTGTTACATTTAATATATCAAGCACCCCACGCTTTTTACTCTGAATTGAAATATTCTCTTATTAACTTTTTTTTTATGTAAGTTGGATAGGCAAACGCGCCAGTTTGCCTTTTTTATAATGATTGATGATTTTGAAGTAATTAGTTATGATTATTGTTCGATCTTCTACTACTGTAATATAAACTCTTTGTAATTAAAAAATATTTTCTACTTTTTAGTTCGATTAGCTATTAGTTTTTTTTAAACTATAATTTATTTTTTATTTTTTTAGTTCGATTTTTCAATAGGGATGTTGACAGTATTCATATAAAAATATAATTTTGATGTTAATTGGTAGTTTCTATGATGGAATTCTGAAAAAATACAATTTTTTTCCCTTATTTTTATTTGATTAAATTAATATTTAATAAATAAAATGTTACAAAATTTAAAATAGGTCATGTGATCATAAACGGAAATGACGTCACCTGTTCCTATTTAGCTGAAGCGGAAGAATATTGACGTACTTTTATACACCATTTTCCGTACGCAGTACATATTGTAAAAACTAATTTTCAGGCGTTTTGACAGTGTACACACATAGGCACCGTACAACAATTATAAAACTTAGAAGCCATTTTGTATTAACGACAACTAGAATTATTTTATAATTTTTACGATTTTTAACAACATATGACGTCACGTGACAAGTGTTAGCGTTTTGGAGCGAAATTTAAAATGCATTATAAAATGCAAGATTTTATAGGCATTAGACGTATTTAAGCAAAAGTTAATACTATTTACGCCTCTATTAGATATTTATAAATGATCTATAAACATTTATGAAAAATGTCAACATCCCTATTAATTATTTGCGGACATATGATAGTATTGAAATGCCTTACGAACTATTTCGTAATCTAATCATTTCGTCTAAAGCATGGGGTTTTTCCTGTTAACTTAGAGCAATCAAGTTCTTCAATCCGAATACCGTCTAAAGTTCTTAAACGACTAAGTGCTACATAAGCTTGTCCAGCAGCAAACAGTCGCGAGCCTAGATAAATGACCACATGATCGACTGTACAACCTCGCATTTTGTGGACGGTTGAAGCCCAACTCGGGATTAATGGTCATTGATCCACGAAAGAATTTATTAATCCTGGCAGTCCTAATAAAGATATTGGAAAACTGTTATTGAATTATTGCATTGTCATCGGTCCTTGATACGTGTGCAAAGTTTCAAATTAATCAATCTCCCGGAAATTGGTGAAAATTATGCTCAAAAATTCCATTACTTACATAGATACAACCCAAGCTAATAAAAGCGTGGTAAAAAAGACATTGAAAGTCCCATCCAAATCAGCCCAGCTTTTTCATAGATTAGCCTTATCAAATAACAGATAACAAATAATAGATAAAAGAAAACAAATAACGAATAATGGATAGCGGATAACGGATAAGAGATAACCGATAACATATAAAAGAAAACAATTAACGGATAGTGGATAACGGATAAGAGATAACCGATAACAGATAATAGATAACCGATAATGGATAACGGATAACGTACAGCGGACAACGGGTAACTAATAACCGATGACAGATAATGGATAACGGATAACGGACACTGGATAATGGATAACGGATAACAGATAACCAATAACGGATAACGGACAACGGACAACGGACAATGGAAAATGGACAACAGACAACGGACAACGGATAATAGATAACGGATAAAAGATAACCGATAACGGATAAAGGACAACGGTTAACAAATAACCGATAACAGATAACAGTTAACGGATAACGGATAACAGATAATGGATAACAGATAACCGATAAAAGAAAACAAATAACTGATAATGGATACGGAACGGATAGCGGATTACAGATAACAAATAACAGGTAACAGATATCAGATAACAGATAACAGATAAAAGAAAACAATCAACGGATAATGGATAACGGATAACAGATAATAGATAACCTATAACGGACAACGGACAACAGATAACAGATCACAAATAACAGATTAAACAGGTAACAAATAACATCAGCTATCTATCAGTAAAACTCCCGTCGAAATCCGTCCAGACGTTTCAGAGATTTTCCTGAAATAGAAAAGACAGACAGACAGACGAATAGATTTTTTTTTTAATGTAAGTATACCGTACCGTAGGTACCGTACCGTATCTACATACCGACCTACCTACCGTACCGTATACTTTCACATGCATTTAGTAAAAAAACTGTTAATTTGAAATTTCAAACAGACACTTTAATTATTTTATTTGTATAAATATTTGTACTATATTGCGTTTCTAGTACGAATAATATAATGAAATGTATAATATATGCTGCAGAACCGAGTCTATTCGCCAACTTAGCTAAATGACTGACGACAACTTAGATGAATGACACTGTAGCTCCACACCTCACCACACAGAAAAACTTTGGAAAATTAATATATCCCTGCATATATACATCGGAATAACATATAGGCTATAATTAGCTTATAACCGCCATAATAAAATATAACATATACATAAATAAAACATAATATACCAAAATAACATTTTTTACAATTATTGTCTGGCTGTCTGTCTGTCTGTTTGTTCCTGCTAATCTCTATAAATTTTGAGGGACTTTCACTGGCAGATAGCTGATGTTATAAGGAGTAACTAAGGTTATAAAAAAATTCCCCACAATGGTTCAGGCCTTGACGTGGCGGTGGGGCTCAGTAGCCTAAGGTGAGCCCAGCACCTTGGGCGAGGCTTATTGAGCCGAGGCTCTATACCCCTCTTATAAGAGGAGGGGACAAAAGAGCAGGGGGCAAGGGGCGAGGACGGAAACCTTACCCCATGGTAGGTACTGTCCTGACGTTGGGAGGGGTTGTTCTGTGGTGCGGTACAACCCCTCTCTGGAGGTGGCGTCAGTTCCCTGAGGGGCTGAATAGCCGTTAAGGTGCGCTGTTTGCTCATTAGAACTGGGGCACCTCACAAAGGCGGCATTGGTGGCACTCGCCGGGTTTTAGTAGGTAGAGCCGCGTCCACCTTACCACCTTTCGGGTGCAGTGAGTCCCACATACCCGCCTAGGGAGACCCACTCCCCAGCGGGATGTCTCAGAGCATTTCCCGGCGTAAAAGAAAAAAAAGGCCTGTGTTCAGTGGATGGCTGAAAGCTGATAATTATGACACCAACGAATCAGAAAAGATTTTTTTTTGCGTATATTATTTTAGAAGATGATATTCTTTCTTTTTAAATAATCAAGCAACATAGAGCTTCTTCCGTCACCCGCCACCCAGTACACCTGCAAAGTGTGTGGCAGTCTGCCGCTCACAAATCGGCTTATGCAGTCACGAAAAGAGCTGTGACACTAATGAAATCGTCTGCAACAGACGGACAATATAATGTAACGCAAACCTGCAGAGGAGCCACATGGTCAGCATAAACAAGTTCACGTGGAACTGATCCAGGCAACACACAGCACCAGCGTCCAGCACCGTAGCATATAACCGGAATAGAGCGTTTTTTTTTCGGATGTATCTATGCTAACGGCCCGAAGCGAAGGCTCTAATGCTACATCGGAATAGTGTGAGCCCATTTGGCTCGCTTTTGGTTTGTAAAAGTGGGGAGTTGCCCCCCGCCAACCGTGCAGTCTGCGACCACACGGCCTCCTGGCGTCGGGTTGGAATAGAGCGGTAACCGGTGGGAGGGAAGCGCTGTGCCACGCTCCCGGCTGCATGGGTACCACCATCTTGCTTGTTTCTCCCGTGAAACAGCTTTGCTGTGTTTCGGAGAGAAGGGCAAGACAGGCAGTGTAATTACTGGCACCGAGACTTAACATCTTATGTCTCAGGATAGGCAACACATAAATGAGTTGCCTGGGCTCGTTCCAGGTAAACTGGTTTATGTTCATAGGCGACGTAGACCACTTACCATCAGGTGGCACGTTTGCCAGTTTGCCTTTCCAACTGAATTTTGAAAACTAATTCCGCCAAAGTGCTGCGTTGCTGCGCTGTAATTGATGATTGGCCGATGGGACGTATCTACACACAAATCACTGGTTGGCTGAATTGCTATTATAACAGTGACAAATCACTGACCAGTTTCGGAATTATATGGCTCGCATTACTACTCTATCCGGTTATATGCTCCATGACACTTATGGACCTAAAGCCCTTGCGTTAGAAACGGTCGATAAGTGGACCTGAACCCCTCCTCGCTTTTCGCCCTTGTATTATGATAATCAAGTGATTGTGACTGAGTCAGCCTGGCACGGCGAGGCTTGCAGATTACCATATAGATAACATTCGATGGGGTTCGTGCGAATATCTGTAACACGCGAGCGCCGCCGTCTCGTCAGCCTTGGTAATCCTAACTTATAAACGCGAATGTAAGTTTCTTTATTTGTTTGTTACGCTTTCTCGCCTAAACCACTGAACTGATTTCAGAAACTCATTCATCATTCTTCTCACGAATTGTAACTTCGCGGGCGAAGCCCCGGCGCTCCCGTAGTTCGTGATAAATTCCTTAAAAAAATGTTCCATTAATATTTAGATAATTTGCCCCCACCAAGTTTCAAGCCTTGTCGTGACGGTGGGGCTCAGTAGCTAATAAGGTGAACCTAGCACCTTGGTCAATTGGGGATATTTGATGGTCTGCTTAACGGAAAGTTAAATAAATATATTATAGCGCTGCACGATAACCACCGAAAATGCAATACTGTCTCTTAAGCACACCGTGAAGTATTACACAAATCGCAAGACTCCCGTGTACGCGTGTTTCCTTGACTTATCTAAGGCCTTTGACTTGGTAGCGTATGACCATTTGTGGAGAAAACTTGAGCTTGCTGGACTACCACAGGAATTGATCAACATCTTCCAATATTGGTATGCGCACCAATCTAATAATGTTCGCTGGGCGATGTCGGAATCGTATCGGCTCGAGTGTGGCGTTAGACAGGGTGGGCTATCATACCCAACTCTGTTTAACGTGTACATGAACGATTTGATTGATCATCATGTCGGCTGTCATATTGATGACGTTTGTGTAGATAATTTAAGGTACGTAGACGACATGGTGCTACTGAGATCGTTGATTTGTGGAATGAGGAAGCTAATGAAGCTCTGTGAGGAGTACGCATGTGATCATGGTTTGAAATACAATGTCGTGAAAAGCCAGTGCATCATCTTTGAGGCCGGTGGTGAAAAATGCCATCAGGATGTGCCACCAGTGTTTCTGTATGGTGTTCCACTAAGAACAGTACAGCAGTTCAAACACCTGGGGCATGTGATCACAAGCGACCTCAGGGAGGATGCTGATATTGAGCGGGAGCGGAGGGCACTCTCGGTAAGGGCCAATATGATAGCTCGCAGGTTTGCACGTTGCTGGGTAGAGGTCAAAGATTCGCTCTTCAGAGCGTATTGCACATCTCTCTACACGTGCAGCCAGTGGGCTGATTACACTAAGAAAAAGTACAGTGACCTCCGCGTCAATGGTACTATGTACTATTTTCAGGCTACACACCAAAACAAACCAATAGAATCAATAGTTTAGTCACAGAATATTTTTAAAGGTACGTTTACACGCTTGCCAAGCCTTGGCAAACTGCAAACAGTCCCAAGCCTCCACAAATCTCGTTTGGCGTTTGAAAGGCGTTTATACGCTTGTGAATGCGTCAGTCTGCAATATACATCCAAGCATGGCGGACACCGAACTTGTGGCGGCTATTGCATTTGGTTTAACGTACTTTTATTTGAAATGTAAGCAAAGTGAAATAAAAAAAAGGAGAGCTCGACAACAGCGAAGATGGTGGATGAAAAAGATTCATCATAATCGTACCAAGTAACTACTATTTTGATTTAACCATTATCTGTTGCAGTTGAGTTATGCCACAATACTTACGATATATTTTATTTGTTACAGACAATTTATAGAAGAGAAATATAACAAACTTTTATATGAACCATCTGGAGAGTTTGATAACTTCTGCCGAATGAGCTATTCTGATTTTCAGTTTTTACTGCAAAAAATTTCACCAATGATATCCAAGCATGATACAGACTTCAGAGAAGCTATACCAGCCAAATTTCGTCTTGCCATTACGCTACGATTTTTGGCATTTGGTGATTCTTACAAAAGCCTTCACTACTTGTTTAAAGTATCTGTCCCTATGATATCAATAATCATTCGTGAAGTTTGCCGAGCTCTTAATGAAATTCTAAAGGATCTAGTTAAGGTAGGAATAATCGAATATTAATATTCCATACGTGTTTTTAGCTGACGGTGCTTTTGCGTTGAGTCAACACGTAATGAAACCCTACCCTGGAAACCATGAAGTAGGCTCACCAAAAAGGTTATTTAACCAAAATTTATCTAGATCCCGAGTTGTAGTTGAAAATACGTTTGGAATTTTAACCTCAGTTTTCAGAATATTCAGACGCCCTATCAATTTAGAACCACAAACTGTAACGGAATTTACGATGACTTGTGTATTACTACATAACTTTTTGAGAACAAGTAAAAGTTCTTCAAATCGATATACTCCTCAGAGTTCGTTTGACGTATATGACAGTAGTGGAAATATGGTTACCCCTGGTTCATGGCGTAGAGATAACGACGAATATAATGCATTGCAAAATTTACCACAAATACCACGAAGATCTCCGGTGAACGCCAGAGAAGTCAGGGAATAATTTACTTCATATTTTAATAGAATTGGATAAGTTGATAAAAATGTATAAATAAATGTAGGTATAATAAACCCACGGTGTTTTTTTTATTTAGAATAAATAAATTTATTTACTTACTGTTTCGGTGTTTATCCCTTCATTGCAAGTATATACTGGTAGTAAAAATTACTCCATGGTTTCGTAAGCATACCAAGTTGGATTGTATATTTCTTCGGCACCTAAAATAAAATAAAAACATCGAAAATTAGAGCGAGATAGTTGCGGAATAATCGAGAAACTAACCAACTCTTTTAAACATAAGTTACACCTTGCTAAGCAGACTATCAAAATAATTATAAATGTATCGTAGGAACATACCTGCGCCAGAACGCATAGATTCACGTTTTTTTTTCAAGTGCTTGCGAAAAGTAGTCATCAATATCTCTTTTTTATTTTTTATTTCCTTTACTGGCCTTCCAGTAAGTTCAGCAAGACGAATCCATGCATCTGCTTGTTTCTTCTTATCCTTATGATTTGCATCTTAAATTTAATCAAGTTTTAAAGCCGCTCCGCTTTTTTCGACCCGGTGAGACGCACCCTGTGCCGCGCCGACGCAACGTGCTGTGCGCAAAGATTTAAATCGTTGTTAATCTTTGGCTGTGCGGCGTTGCCTTTTAGATTTGAAGGTCAGTGGACATTTTTCAAAGAATGTTTACGTTTTACTTTGACTATTCACGTATAAATTAAGTTCTTTGAAAAAAAAATTTTTTATTTCTCACATAAACTATTTTTTAATAGTTTCGTATTAACCGCATGTGTAGTATACGTGGTTTAATTTAGTTTAATTTAATGCCTCTCGCTTTTATCAACCTTGTATAACATACGTAAGTTTTAAAATTTTTAAATTTTAAATATTACCTAATTTATAATTCTTTTCGACATTAATTCTATTGGTGTTTGATTTTATTATTAGGTATTATTTTTGTAATTTAAATGTTAATATTCATATTGTACTTATATGGGTGATTAACCTGAAATTAATTTTATTCTAATTTTTTATTTATATTTTTTTAAGGTGGCATTGGTGACACTCTCCGGGTTTTAGTGCTTAGAGCAGCTTCCACCTCACCATCTTTCGAGCGCGGCGCAGGGGGATGCCTCATAGCAAAGACATTAAAACAGATCTCTTTTAATGTCTTTGCCTCATAGCATTTCCCGGCGTAAAAGAAAAAACAATATTTCGTTAAATTAGTTGCGTAAAACGTGTATTTAATATACTTACCATAATAGTAAGTTTACGGTTTTAGTATTTTTTCCTATAATGTTGAGACACCTAGCTTCTTATCAAATTTCATGTTTCTGTATCAATAGGAAGGCTAAGGATTGACAGACCGACAGAAAGACTGAGTGATCCTGAAGGGTTTATCTTGTCATTTTAATAATAATAATTATTATAACTTTATTTGTGAGACATGCTTTATTTTGAAGAACGGAACTTAAAAAAAGGTGTATAATCCCATTTCATCCTGGTGAGGTTCCAGATATTTTTCCTTATTTTGTGCTAGCTTCTTACCGAACTACATGATCCATATTCAATGGGAAGTACGCTTGCGTTTTGGCTTGACAAACAAACAGTACAATAACCCTAAAAAAAAATTGACCGAATCCCGCTAAGTGCAGATAATTTGTATGATGAATAGATTTTTTCGTTACTATATATAGTACGTCACTCCAGTTCCTTCGAACTTACCATGTGGATTCCTTAGTGATATTTTTGATTAACTTTTATTAATATAAAATAGTGTTGATCGAATATTAACTAGTCCGTGCTGGCCTTTAGAAGTAAACTATTTGGCTTTAATCTCGTACCGTCTCCCTTATGTGGCTGTTCGACGGAAGGCAATGAACAGGAACATACCGCACATCACATTCCTTGGCAAAATGAACGAACATTAATGCTCGACAACATTCGTAGCAAATCGGGAGTAACTTATTACAGCGATCTCGTGGACGACGTGAAAAACTTCCGTGCATTCAAGCGATTTTGCCACAATTATTACTGGAAAAATAGCATATCCAAGTCAAATAGCTCATAGTTAATATACACTAGTATATTACTTCACTATGTAGATATTAGATGACTTAAAAATACAAACCAACTTTCAAACAACAATTATTATTTCAACCATGATAATCACTAAGTTATACATAATAACTCATAGTTGATATACATGTATATTAAATTAATCATACTATGCAGATATTTGTAGACATAAAAATTTCTCCGTGGTGCATTGCAGCTGGGCTTCCCCTGGCTGCTGTCTTTTCTTTACTCTTGTAAATCATTACAATCTTGTACTGTCTCCCGCTTTAACCGGGGAAGGAAACTGGAAATTTTCCTACACCTCCTGAATTCTTCTGATTAAATTCGTTGCGGGTCCCAAGGCAGTTTTAACGTATCCCTCGGGCTCCCTGAGAACGTATCAAAGAGACATTTAGTGGTTACCGCTGTCGATCCTGGCTATATAGGAGTAGCAGCGGTGGGAACGAGTGGTGGGCCTAGCCCGTAAAAAAAAAGTCGGTGCCGGCCGATCCGTGTTGGATGCGAGTGGCAAGAGATTGTCTTGGAGTTCACTGAAGGAGACCTATGTGCATTAGTGCACGAATAGAGGCTGATGATGATGATGATGTTTATGGTCCAGCCAGAGGTTCTTCTAACTTCCAGCACGTCGTCTTTTTTGGTGTACGTCATCACAATTGGTCCAATTGGTCCAGTAGTTGAGTTCGTTTCGGACTGTTTCGGACCTATTTCGGACGAACAAAGTGACACGAAATGTTTTTTTTCATTTCTAGCTAACCAGTTAAACGTTGTTCTGCCATATAAAATATTTCTAGTAAATACTTTGGTTCTTTAAAAAAATACATTTTTCACAAGCCGATTCGGAGGAGTGTGACCACAAACACGTGACATGGGAGAGTAAAAAAAATGTTGAGTATTTAGATGGTCTAATGGGCATGAGCTCGGCCTCGATGATGGAGTTGGTTCGATCCTGATTTGATGCAACTAAACTGGGTTATGAGCACCTTGAATTGGTCTAAGCTGGTCGTCTTCTCTGTCTTAAAAAGTAATGTCTGCAGAATAACGTCCTAAAAATCTATTAAGGCCGTTAAAGAAACAGGTGCCACCACAAGCACCTGTGACTCGAATTATGTAAGCAATACAGATAAAGTTTGGGACTTGCGAGGCCATATTTAAACCTATATACATATATTATAGTGACTGTATCACATTATTTATTTTCTGTTACATCTTGTTGTTACATCACAAACTATATAGACAATACTGCATTTGTGCGTTACACATTTGTATACATATTACATAGTGAAATAAATAGTCGCAAGTAAGTACCTACATACATTTAACAATAAAATTGATAGTGAAATAGTCATTATAATATATCATTTTGTCTTTTAATTGACATTAAAAGTTGCTTATTTAAAACGGAATTACGTAATATTATGTATTAATATACTGTGATTATACATAATATTATATTAATTAAACCTAATAAAATATATTATATGTTCTGTGTACTTTGTAGCCATTTTGTAATTTATATGTGTTTCATGTATTAATAATATAGATGGAGCTTTTTTGTGTTTCCTATAGATGTTAAAGTGAATATACTTTATACATAATTAGTACTCCTTACGTATAAAATTAAATATCATTTTAAATTGACTACACAAATGACAAAATGTCTAAATTATAAAAATAAATGGAACAACCGTCTCTGCAAGCTTTATCTGTGCGATGTGATTACTTATTCTTTTTATAAATTATCTGTGGCGCGTTAGCCAAGCGAAGCGGAGAGGAGACTAAACACGGGATTTGTACTCTGTTAAAAATTTGAAGTAATACGTCATCTCAGTCATTCTTCATATTAATTCTA
The DNA here is from genome assembly GCA_963853865.1 of Helleia helle. Classification (NCBI taxonomy): domain Eukaryota; kingdom Metazoa; phylum Arthropoda; class Insecta; order Lepidoptera; family Lycaenidae; genus Helleia; species Helleia helle. The sequence continues at coordinate 3,599,690 of OY971437.1, forward strand.
GTGTTATATCGCTTAATCGTTTATAAGCTAGACCTTTAATTCCTTAAAATAATTAAACAGTAAGTAACGTATACTATTCTTGTGCAAAGTTTGTCAATCGGACGCAGATGCGTTGTTTGTTCCAAGTGTGTATATACAAACGCATAATATAACCTATCTGTGATACCATAAATCTATGGACTTCTATGGAGTCGTAGTCTTCTAACAAACGCATATACAGTTCATGTGGAAATAAATAGCTAATTCGATTAAAGTAACAGTGAAAACGTCATCAGTGCGAAAGCATCGGTCATAGTATATTTGCCGCGCTCACGGACAGTGTTTACTGACGCGTCTATTGCAATATTGCAGGCAAAATGCCGGCCGCGCGAGGCGTAAAAAGGTCGGCGTCGAAAGCTTCGACGTCCGCGGCGGCAACAGAGCCGAAAAATAAGAAAAAACGCGGAGGTAAGTACTCGAAATGGTTATAATTGCTGTTGTTTTCTTTACATTTCTATTCGACGTCAATGACCTGTCAAATTATGATGGCGGGAAACGGAACGCATATACCGAAATGTTATTGCCGCCTTTTTGATTTCTCCAAGGTATGATTCATGTAGATAAATGTGCTACTATATAAACTATTATGAGTTGAACTGTGCTATTCTTTTTAATTTAATAATATCTAGTTACGTAAGCGATACTTTTAAAAGGAATATTTGAGGTTATCATCGGCTCCGCGTAGGTAATGTTACATTCTATTTTTATTATTATTATTAATGTTTGTTTATTCATTGACCTTGTGGTATTATAATTTATAAATATGCCGTTTTTAAAATGAGGTTAGTAATAGTCGATAATGTAAATCGACAATATTGTTTATTTTGCTATTTAACCAATATGGCAGAATTATTCGATTGGAAATTCAAAATTAGGTCATAAATGTGATAATACTTTTTTACTGCTATAGAACATTCTTATCAATAACTCGACCCAAGGTTATAATATAATATGCAAAACAATATGCTAAAATATTCTATATTAGATATGGCACTATCTGTAGAATTTTATTTTAAATATAGGTTTCATGAAATGTTTATATAATATTAATGTTCAAATTATTTAATTTTTATTTAAATAGTAAGAAACATTGATATAAGTAAATATATAATATATAAATATATAGTATATAATAGAACAATAATGAGTTTTAAATAAACTTAACTAGGTATTGAAAATATGGGTAAAAATTATTGTCGGCTTTTTATTATTTTTGACCAACCAATAGCTATTTCTTTTCATAGTTTAGTTACCAATAAAATTGTTACACCTTCCTACAATCTGTATTGTACATATGATTTATAAAGTTTTTTTTTATGTTATTTGGATAGGCAAACTGGCAAACGTGCCACCTGATGGTAAGTGGTCGACGTCGCCCATGAACAGAAACTAGTTTACTTGGAACGAGCCCAGGCAACTCATCTATGTGTTGCCTATCCTGAGACATAAGATGTTAAGTCTCGGTGCCAGTAATTACACTGCCTGTCTTGCCCTTCTCTCCGAAACACAGCAAAGCTGTTTCACGGGAGAAACAAGCAAGATGGTGGTACCCATGCAGCCGAGAGCGCGGCACAGCGCTTCCCTCCCACCGGTAAAAGTAAAAAAGTTAAAAAGCCATCCTTATTTAGATTTTAGAGCAAGGAAAAACATTTTGTTCATACATAATTAATAATTCTTGTATTGTAAACATAAGATTACACACCATGTTAACCTAGTCCTACTACAAAATATGTTATGATACTAGAAATTTGCATAAATATACCCATAAGCTGTCATATATTCATTGTACATAGTTAAGTTTACTCAATCTAATTTGTTCTGGTACAATGTTAATCACCATCATCAGCTCCTATCCGTCCACTGAACATAGGCCTCCCTCCAAGAACAACAAGACGACCAATCCCTTGCGATTGTCTTCCCACCTGGTTAATGGACAAGCAACACTTCGTCTACCCGTATGCGGCAATACAATGATCACTTTTTTTGTACATAACATAATTTTTCATTATTATTACTATTTACAAAAATAAACCTTTAAGGTTACACAAGTCGCTCATCTTTCCATACAAACGCAGAACAGTAATTACTACAATGTTTGACGTTAACCATGAAAATATTTAAAAAATACAAGCTTCTAAACTTTCGTATTTCAACACTGATTTTAGCCCAACTTTGGGCGTAAATAAATAGTATACCGAGCGCGATAGCTCAAAAATAAAGCCCATGCAGATATAGTTTAGTTGTTCAAAGGATAAAATAAATTTATTTTGTAAAGATACACTTATTAGTTTTTCTATAATAACTGTTTTGCTAAAAGGACATTTTCGGAATGAATCATTGTGCATTTCATTCTAGCACACATGGTCCCGCTGATGAGGACTGATTGCCCGTCTGGCCTCGCTGGTGTCCCCACCCTTAAATAATAATTCTAGCACACATGTTCCCACCCACTCCATCTTTGTCTCATTCAACTTTTTTGTTGGTTTTATGCTGAGTTTTTTTTTTTTTCAGATCATATTTATCAATTTTGTTTTTAGGTCATTTATGTGGACTTAAAATATTAAAAACTAAATGTATTGTGTTCCCAGTGATCCAGTTGGATATTCCCATAGCCCCCAAACGAAAAGGATGTATCTACACATGTGGACAAGGAGATGTCGGGCAACTGGGATTGGGTGAGGATGTCATGGAGACCACCAAGTGAGTACATACAACACATTAAAGAAAAGTCATCTTGTCATCATTATCTAATATCATTTACTCTGAGTCGACCCTCATTGATGGTGGCCAGGGAACTCACAGGTCATTAGTTGCTTCACTTATTGTTTTTATTATTATATTACATATTTCTCTATCACTTACACGCTTATCCTTTATACCCTATATGAGATTTTCAATTATTCAAGAAGTATTTAAATACATGGCTATTTTCATTTCTAAAATTTTTGAAAATGGAATATTTACCGTGTTTTACACTTTTGTTTTGTGTGTGTTCAATATTCCATTTTAAATCAACAAAAAAGATATTGGCCATTTTGAAGTTGAAAAAGGGAATGTTATGTACTTCAAGATGGTCAACTTAAAGAAGAAGAAAGAAAATTTTTTGGAAAAATGTTGATAATGTTGCCGTCTAAAAATGAGCAATGTGCACCTTCTATTGAGAATAACTTGAACATCATATAACCTTGAGAACGTCAGCTCCTAGAAGATATCTACTGGTAACATATGTTTTGTGAATATCTCAGGTTCAAACAAGTGACGGCGCTGCCCAACAAAATGGTGGATGTGATAGCGGGCGGCATGCACACACTTGCACTTGACAGTGATGGAAAGGTATGTGTATATATGTAATAAAGAGTTTTATTGTTTTTTTAAATGTTCTTATAATGGAACAACTTTTTATGGATTTTATCACAGTTTATCTTTGATCACAATATCTGGTCCGTACCGGCTTCACTTAAAATAATTGTGACACTTTTTCATACTAAACATATTCCATTTATGTCAAAAACCAACCCGGTAATGATTATTATGATAATAATATTTACCTGCCATCACTCACATTCTTCTATATAAATAAATAGTGCTGACACATGCTCGATAGTCTGTCGTTTCCTAGATCCAACTTCCAAACAACGAGCATACTTGATGTAAGCCCATACAGCTCTCTCTGTCTCTTGAAATTCAGGTCTTCCTAGTTTAGACAGGGTTTAGAATATATCAGAACAGCCTTATTCAGTGCTCAATTATATAATTACACAAACATACAGTTTTTACAAAAACAACAAATAATATGGATAAAACAAACTAAAAGCAAAAATAAAAACTAAATTATGTTAACTAAATATAAGTAAAACAAAATACATAAACAATCACTATATTATGTATAATTTGTACAGATAATTTTGGTACGAAGTAGTGCTGTCTTGCAGCCGAATTGAGCTGGCACGACCGGCGTCAAGTGACAACTAACCTGTCCTGAATTGGAGGAAATAAGGAAAAGGAGGGCAACGCATCTGCATTATCTCTGGTTGTGCGGATGTGTATGGGCGTCGATAGTCGCCAAAAGGCTTCGACTGTTCGTTTGCCCTCCTATGCTATAAAAAAATGTTATCTTACAATGGACTGCATATTTACAGAGATTTGCAAATGGAGCTTTTTTTCTAGATTTAGATGATTAACTCTCTGCTTTATATAAAAAAATCTATGTATGTAAGTTTTTGGCTTCAATAAACATTATTATTATATTCCAGATATGGTCGTGGGGCTGCAATGATGAGGGGGCACTGGGCCGACCCACCGGAGACGACGAGGGCACCCCCGGACTGGTGAGCCTGCCCGGGCCAGCCGTGGCCATGTCTGCAGGGGACTCCCACTCCGCTGCCCTGTTGGAAGATGGACAGGTAATAAAGTTTACATTTTATATACACGTAATGATATATTAGACCATAATATTTAAATTGCCATTAGAATTATCAATTTTATTCATTATCTATATACATATTTGAATATGACAGAAATCAGTGGTCAGACGGTCTGTTTTTAATATATTAAAAGAAATGGTGAAATAAAGTAGATTAAATATAAAATTACATTTAGGTAGATCAAGTGTTGGTTGGCAATAGCCAAATATGGCTATATATCATGGTTAATAAACCAGTTGGGAAGTCAATCTCAAGGCAGTAACCATAATATGGACCATATTGGATGCGAGTCGCAAGGGATCAGCCGTCTTGGCGTTCATTGAGGAAGGCCTATGTTCAGCAGTGGACGGATAGAGGCTGTGAGTGATGATGAGGTTATAAAAAAAAAATCAAAATCAATTTTTTTTATTCAAAATAGTACTAATACAGTATCTTTTTGAACGTCAAATGAATCTACCACCGGTTCCAAGGTAAGCCCACTGAGAAGAACCGGCGAAACAAACTCAGTGGAACTAATCTTTTCAAATAATATATATTATATAACAATTTTAACATCTTATCTAGAAATGCCCGGGAGGAACGCCTTATTCCCAGGGTGTGGTATCTTCCATGAAATCTTTTACTTTATAAAATGCTTTACCACACAAACGCTCTTTAACAACTTTTTTGAATTTTTTAATGGAGAGCTTTTGAACGTTTTCTGGGATCCTATTGTAAAAGCGTATACAGTTGCCTTAAAAAATATAATTCATATAATAATAAAAATTGCTTACTTTTTATTATTATATGAAGTAGAAGAATTATTGTGTTTATATTAAAAGAAATCCTTCATTACATACATATGGCTTGTGTTTACACATTTTTATTAAATATTATGCGATAACCTACGCATATTCTTTAAATGTTTGGTCATAAACGAAATATTAATATAAAAAATTTGAAATAATTTATATGAAATATTTATTAATTGTGTTTTAATTAAGTGGTTTGATTAATGCTTATATAACAATAATTGAACTACATAGATGGAATTATATTATCAGGTGTGGGCGTGGGGCTCGTTCCGCGACTCGCACGGGTCCATGGGGCTGGTGGTGCGTGCGCGGGAGGGTAAGCCGTGCAAGGAGCCCGCGCGCCTGCCCGTGCCACCCGCCGCCGGCATTGCCTCGGGCGGCGACCACCTCGTCGTGTTGGACGTGAGTATAATAGCCACGGACCTGGCACTAGGGACCTTCGGGTGAGAATGTGAATACACGGGTAGACGTGGCCCAGGTAATTAGAGTTATCTGGGCAAGAAAACAATACCGCCTACAGAATGATGGGGAAGTCCGCCTCGTTTCTACCCTGTGAGTCACCCAGAGGTGCCAGCCTTCAGTGGCCACCACATGGTCGTGTCAGTGCTCACGACTGGCTCGGTTATAAAGTTAGGTCTTAAGTACATAGGATCGTTGGGACAGGAAAACCTGTGATAGTGTACAGAGATGTTAGTATGGACCTCAGGTTCAGAGCCACTCGACATCAGACAGAAATGATGCTAGGTGCTTGATGAATTCTGAAAAGTAAAGGAACTCTATAGTATCAGCTAAACCCAAGTACACACAACCCAACAAAAGATGATTATTGGCTTTCTTGTGAGAACACTTATTTTTGCAATCAAAATTATGTATTATGCTCTCACTTTCTTGTAAGCATAACTTGTTCGTGTTATATGTCTATTAAAATAATCCCAAAACACTTCAGATGAACAGCAATAAAAACTATTTTTTATGGAAAAAAATTAACACAAAAAATACTATTGCTCCCAGTATCTCTCATTAATTATTATACAAGTGATATAGAAAAAGAAGTAAGCGTTTATTTATGATTTTATTGATATGATGAAAATATTTGTCTGTCTGTAGACCGCTGGCAATGTGTACACCATGGGGTGCGGGGAACAAGGGCAGCTGGGGCGACTGGCACAGAGGTCCGCTTCGCGAGATGCAAGACAAGGGTTTGGTAAGTTAAGTTATCTATACATGGATTAAAGGGTTTTTAGGACATAGCTTTAAAGTCCACCAGATCTATGCAGATAAAAAATATTGGAGTGTCTGTTTGTGATACTAAAATAACCACATTTTATTGAATGCATATGAATGTATACACGATACATATACCAAAACAGCATATTTTACAATTTTTGTCTGTCTGTTTGTTCTGAAATGGTTGGACCGATTTTGATGGGACTTTCACTGGTAGATAGCTGACGTTATGAGGAGTAACTTAGGCTATAAAAATAATTATCATCGATCCGGGCATGGCTGTAAATCTAAGTTAACGCGGGCGAAGCTGTGGGCAACAGCTAGTTAAACATAAAATAATATTTAAAAAAGTGGAGGCTTGAGATACATTTGTTATATAATAATCATTACTTACATGATTAAACTTAATTTACAATGTTAATACCACCAGGCGCGCTGCTGGTGCCGTCCAAAGTGGTGGTGAAGGGCGGAGCCACGCGCGTGTGGGCGGGCTCGCACGCTACCTTCGCGCTGTCGGCCGGCCGCGTGCTCGCCTGGGGACTCAACAACTACGGGCAGCTCGGTGAGTCTTGTACAGGGCAACATCTTGTCCTCATAACTCATAAGAATTAGGCAATTGGTTCCAGTTTAATCGAGCAGTTTGCGAGTCGTATACACGATTCGATACACGTATCCGAAAAAGATGGCTAATATTCAACTCGTTACTTATCCCTACAAAGTAGTTGTATAATATGTAATGTATGTCAGAAGATGCCCGTGTGATAGAAGATGAAGATTGGACACTAACAGTGCTGTGCTAAAATGTTCTAGTAATTTTGGAATTATTATTTGTTGTGATACTCATTTAGATGTTTATATCAATTTTTATTATTCTTCGAGGTAAAAGGTTAACTTTTAAACGGTTGTGAAGAGCAGCTGACTAGACGTTATGTAACTTTGGGGTCATTGACTCTAAGTATTTGTAGTATTTCACTAATGTGACCATATAATTACAATGAAATATGCATATTTTCAAAGACTCGTAACATTGTCAATAACAAATATGTTTCATATGTGATGGCCCATTTATAATGTATATTATACTGACTTCTTCTTTTATTATTGCTCATATTGATTTGCCAATATCAGAGTAAAGATGTACTGACTTAATATACCATTATATTTTCTTTGATAATTTAAACTAATGGTGTATACGTACAGGCTGGACTGTGAATGCCTAAGGCCTTGGGCTAGCATAGGTAGCTCCTTTCTATAAATAAATATAAAAAAAAGTTAAAGTGAAGTGGCTTTAGGATTGCTAAAACAGGTCTAATTTTTAAACATCGAATCACAATGTAATGCTTGTATGTAAGCAAATGTAGCAAAATGTTTATTGTTTGTTTTGATACCTGGGCTGCAATCCTAAAAGCCTTCATGTATCGCCTGATCGATCTGTAACTTTCCGCCGATGTGTTTCAAGTGTACAAGCTGCTACCTACGAAATAAAGATGATTTAATTTGACAGGTGTAACGGGCGAAAAACGCAAGACCGCTCTGTACTCGCCGACCGAGTGCGACGCGCTGCCGGGCGACGAGTGGCAGACGCTCTCCGCCGGACAGCACCACACGCTCGCGCTCGACCGCGCCGGCCGCCTGCACGCGCTCGGCCGCTGCGAATACGGCAGGTGGGTGGGGGGAAGAAGTCCGCCATCGTTAGCTGATGTTCTGGTTACGGCTAACGGCTTCAAACCTTTTACCTATATACATGCAAAACTAAGACTCGTAGGCAAAAAAAAGGCGCTTTTGTGCAGGCATTCGTCATTGCTGCAGGGTTGTCTATATCATGTAAGAGGTGATGGTTATGTGAGCGAGAGACACCACCTCTCGCTCACATAACACCGGCGTCAAGTGACAGCTACACTGTCGCGTATCGAGCGGTTTGTGTTCTCAATCTCAAATCTGCGGATGTGTTTGGGCGTCGGTAGTCTCCAAAGGCTTCGACTGCTTGTTTGCCCTGCTATGATATAAAAAAACCATTAGGACTGAATTTTTTATAGTAGCATAATATTATGAAACCAAGATATATTTTCCAGGTTGGGTCTGGGCGACAGGGTGGGAGACGCTGAGTCGCTGGAACCTATCCCGAAGTTGCAGAACAAGAAGTGCGTCAGCATATCCACTGGCACTTGCAACTCGTTCGCTGTCACCGACGAAGGTAATATACATTAGTCAGATCATCTACACCCCTACATTTATTTCAGCAAAGAAATTTTAGGTACACACTTAGTAAACGATACTGACCACATATATGTAATAAAAATATAAGCGTTAAAAGAGTATCCCTGAAATATAATAATTGTGGAATTATTACTTTAAAATTAAAAAAAGTTAAGAGTGTTTGTGTAATAAAGGATATTATAAAGTAAAAGATTTTATGGAAGATACCACACCTTGGGAACAGGGCGTTCCTCCCGGGCATTTCGGGATAAGATTAAAATTGTTTGTAGAATACGTATTATTTGAAAAGATAGTTTCACAGAGTTTGTTTCGCCGGTTCTTCTCAATTGACGTTAAAAAGATACTTTATTGGTATTTTGATTTTTTTTATTTTTTTATTTGATTTTGATTTGTTTGTTGGTCAATGAAAGTGTCGCTCATTCCAGGCGAGGTGTTCGCGTGGGGCATGGGCAGCGAGGGGCAGCTGGGGACGGGCGGGGCCGCCGACCAGCTGGAGCCCACGCCCGCGCCGCTCCCGCCCGCTGTCTCCGCGATGCGCGTCGCCGCCGGCGGGCAGCACGCCGCGCTACTGGTGGTACGTATATTATTTTATATTATATAATATATTTATATTAATACGTACGGCCGGGTTGCACACATTGATTCGATATAATATAACTAAGACGCTTGAAACTTAGTCCGACATTTTGAACATTATTGGTTATGTCCATTAGGTACATTATATATTTAGTAAAGCTAATATAAGTGTGGTAATACTAAACAATATCTATTCTCAGGAGGATCCCAACGCCCAAAAGGAGCCGTCTCCTACACCGGAGGAAGAGAAGGAGGAGGAGAAGGTAGAGGAGGTCGCGGAGGAGAGAGAGGAGAAAGAGAAAGAGAAGCGGCCGACCAAGAGACAGAAGAAGGAGCAAGACGGAGAAATCTCGTCCACATCAAGCGCGCAATCCGCCTCCGTCACAGACGACCAGCCTGAGGTCAGTTATATGAAATTTATTAATTAAATAAAATTCTATATTTCAATGGAAAAGGGGGCATCCATTAATTATGTGAGGTGAATTTGACGCCTTTTTGTTCAGGTATAATCGATAGGGCAACAATTATTTACGTGATTGTGAATCACTCCCCCTTTCTGTTCCGTCCCCTTTTGTTGAGCTCAATTGGAAAGAGACAACCTAAGAGCAGCCATGACATGAAATTGACGATTTCCCTCTTCCTTCCATTTGGTGAAAACAATAGAAAAGGGACAACTTGGGGGGCATCCGTTAATTATGTTAGGCGAATTGTCGATTTTTGTCCTGCGTACAGACTTTGTGAGATCAATAGGAAGGAGAACTTGGAGGGGGGGGGGATCCATTAAGTAAATAAAAAATATTTTTATTCAACGTTGTACATCATAGTATCTTATTGAACGTCAAATGACTACTACCGGTTCCAAATCTAGTCCACTGAGAAGAATCGGCAAAACAAACTCAGTTAAACTAATCTTTGATGATATATGACCAATATAATACATAAAAATGGACTAACAAAAATTAGGAGATTATTTTACCCGGAAAACATGTTTTACATAAACCAAACAAATTTTCTTGTAATATTACACTCGCTCATTGCTCACGCTCTGAAAAACCTCATGCAATTAATATACGCCCCCTTGTATAAGAAAAAGAGATATCTTGCGTCTCTCATTTTCCGAAAAGTGTTCAAGAGCTGGTGGTCGCCGTTTTGGATTGGATCAGGCTTTATTTATATTAAATATTAGAAGTGATAGCGAAGAACCAACTTGGTTTTTGTAATATTCGCAGGGTTATTATGCAATTCAAATATTGTCTTTAAGGCGCAAGTTATATGTTGAAAAATTTGTCGTTGAACATAAGAGAGCAACTACTGCACCCATATTATGCTTTTCATTGAATACAAAAGGGTCATAGTACATAAATTTACACCTGTACCCATGAATACATGCCAAATAAAAAATAATTAGGCATTTTTTTACCAAGTAAAAAGGATTTTTTATGTAATTTTTTTTTTACTCGCGTTCAGGCGACAAAGCGAAAGGCGACTAAGAAGCGCGGCGCTCCGGTTAGACGTAACGCAAGTTTAGTAGATCTGCTTTATATACGGGTGGACGTACTCACTGAGTTTTATTTGTGACGAAACAAGTTTTCATGCGTTTTATAACATTCTCGACGTTTCGGATACTTTAGTGACCTTTATTTAATTCAACCACGATTCTTAATATTTTATTTTAAGTATAGTTGCAATAATGTGCTTCAATCTTTGACGACCTCTGTGGCTCAATGGTTAGCGCGTTGGCGCTCAAGTCAGAGGTAGCGGGTTCGAATCCCGCCTGGGAACAAAAAAGTTTTCTGTGCTCCTGGGTCATGGATGTGTCTTAAATATGTGTATTGTATAATAAAAATCTTTAATATATATTATTAAATATATTTCCGTTGTCTGGTACCTGGAACACAAGTTCTTCGAGAACTTACCACAGGACCAGATTGACGTGGTGTAAAAGCGTCCATAGATATTATTATTGTTCTGACATTTATACATTTTAGTAACAATATTAAAATTAAAACATTATATTTCAAATTAAATTAACCTTCAAAATACAGTGCTACTATTTGAAACATTGAGAATGTTAATGGCGGGTGACCACACTGTTTTACTGCAAGGATAAATATACAACACAAAACTCAGTGGATAAGTGTTGTTTGTGCGTAAGTAATAGTCAATTAAAATAGGTTAAATTAGAAATAAAATTATTTATACTCAAAGATATGGAAAAATGGTTATGAAACTATTCTCTTTAGTTTTTTAAATTATTTTTCCTAATTATACAGGAATAAAAAGAATTATACAGGTGTTGTAAATAAAGGTTCCTTTTGTATGAGTTTGGTAATACTTAAGTATTGCATTGGTTGATTATTACTTTTGCAATGTACACTATAACCCGGACCAATATGTATTTTCTAATATTGAGTAGATATAATATATAACATAATTAGTTTAGGGTATTGGGATAAACATACACACATAACATTGCTCGAGGTTTATAATATGGTATGTCGTTTATTCAGTAAATGTTTGTGATGTATTTAATAATTTGGTAGCTGTAAAATTTGATGTAGTTTTAATTAGTAAGTATTTTGCAATGAATGCCATAATTGTTGTAATATTTCTATTCAGGTCTCCTCGAAATTAGGCGAGGAAGGTATTTAAGGTTGGTAAACCCTGTGATTTGCCTCTCATATGCGGCAGTGAATAGTTGTTATTTGTGAAGAAAAGACACTACAGTACAAAATTAAATCATTACATATTGCACTTATACACGAATACATTATAATCTATACAGTCAAATCATTCAACAATAGTGATTCAGGCTATACATGACTTCCTCGCCTTATTTCGAGAAGACGCGAACTATTAGAGACAAATTCATCGCTACTCTTTAAGATGCTACTACCTTGTCTCTCTGCCTTTCCCAGTAATTGTGGCGTTCGTTTTTACGGGTTATGTTATTTAATGATGTACAGTTTAATCATGACACGTTTTCATTACAGAAAGTAAACGGCGATGAGAAGAAACAGACTGCTATGGACGTTGACGAGACAGGTGAGTGGTTTGATGAGCAACCGGATGGTCAACGTCGCCCATGAACGAGTTCACGTAGGACCAGTACAGCGTGAGATGAGACGGTAACGACGCCAGTAGTGACCTCTATGGCTCACTGGTTAGCACGTTGGCGCGCAAGCCGGAGGCAGCATGTTCAAATCCCGCCAGGGAACAAAAAAAAAGCATTAAATATATTTGCGTTGTCTGGTACACAAGTTATTCGACAACTTAACAGGTTCTGGTGCCCAGGTTGACGTGGTGCAAAAAACGTCCATAGATATTTAAAAAAAACACTGCCTGTCCTTTCCGAAATACAGCGAAGCTGTTTCACGATATGCGTGATGGTAAAAATGCAGGACTATCGAGTGTATACCAGATGGAGAGTATGTCACGCTCGTGAATAGTGGTGTAAGAATAACGATATTAGAGACTTTACTGGTAGTTAGAGCTTCGAACGAAAATCAATACTTTTAATATAAATTATACCGTGTTTTTAAAAGATTTTTAATTTTAAAAACAAACATTATTGATATCAAAATGTGAAGTAAAATTATGTTTAGTAAAACCATGTATGGAGGCTGATCGGCCACGGAGATAATTGTAAGAGGTCAATGTCCACTAGGCAGAAAATTATGAAAACCATGCAATGTATGTTAATGGTGACATGGTTTTCTTTCAGTTACAGAGAAACCAGAAGAAATTAAAGAGGACACACAAACAGACACACCGAACGACGAACAAGAGACGACGGAACACACGGAATCGGAGAAGGAATCCAAAGATGACATGGACACGTCCAGTCAGGACACGGTCGAGAGTGAGAAAGAGAAAGACGTGGAGATGAAGGGGGTCAATGGGACCGATGAGACCAATGAGACCAGTGAGACTAAACCGAAGGAGACCGGCGATGAGACGATAGCCAGTGAGACCGCGATGGTCTCCGCGTGATGATGACAGACGGTACGTGACTGAATGTAATCATCCTGTATAGGACATAGATGTAATATAGATGCACAATATACAGGGGGATGTTTTTTACAAAAGTATAATGTTAGTTGTACTCGGAGAATGGTTACTTGGAGAAATTATTATATGGTCAAGGATAATTATAAAAAGTACGTTATGATAGGTTGTTGCGTTTGTGTGCAATCCTAAAATTTTAACATAATTCACTAGATCAAATTGAGTATTTATATATACTATATTTACTTATATCAAAAAAACTGCTGCGTTTCAAGTGTTCCAAAAAATTTCAAAATGGATCAAATTCAAAATAAGCCATGACTCATGACTAAAAGTTGTACATATTATATCGAGATTGGTCGTTGCGTTTCTAAATCAAATATGAAAAGGGTAAATTGGATTTTTTGTGTTCTAAAGAGCTAAGCCATGTCTTAGAGTCTAAAAATAAATAGACATATATTTTTAATTTTTCATTTTTGTTAAAAATTCTAGATATTTTTAATAGACGTCCTATTTTTATGAAAACGTCTTGGAAATGACGTATCATTTAAATAAACGAAATCTAGATTTATCTTCAAGTAAGCGTTCTCGTTGCGTCCAGATTGTGTGTCTATATGTATATCCAGTACGTTTATAGTTGATGGGTGTGACAGTACAGATGGAGATTTGTTTAAAAATCGCCCAAATAGTATTAGTCGAGGGTGGACGGGCGGAAAAACGAAATTTATTCATAATGGAAAATGTTTTAGAAAATTACTTATTTGACCACAATTTTGACTGCCCATTACTTATAATATAAGTATACTTAAATAATTTTATGTCCAAATTTAACTTCCCAAAACTTGGTACCTAAAGTCACGAAGAAAATATTTTTGCATTAATAGTCCATATAGAAAGCCTTATTTTCTTTGAGATTTATTTTTTACTATTTTAAGGTGGGTTAAACTACGGGGGAAAGCTAGTTTTAAGTATATCAAACAAACTACTGTGACCATGGTTGCTGTAAAATACCGGATACGTTGGAAATGCAAATACATATAATAAACTGCGGCAAAACAGATGTTTTGTTTTAAGTTAAATTATAATAATACTAGCCCGCAACTTATCTGCACAGGGTTAGATTTTGGAATTCACAGAATATCTTTAGAAATATATATATACCAGTGAAATTAAGCTTTAAAAATATCATACACAGCATAATTAAAGTAAAAACTTAATATTTAGATTTATTGTTGCGATATCAAAAAAAAATCTTATGTTTACGCGAATTTCAGTCATTATAATGAAACAATTTTACGGAATTTAACGCGGTTTATTAAGTTTTTTACATGCCCGACGTTTCGGGTACTTTACAGCAACCGTGTTCACCGGGGTACTTTCGTACCAATAAATTTTCAACTTCAAACTAGAAGAGAAATCTTAAGGGATAAACTAAAATAAAAACATACAAAATAGGGTTTTCGTCAAATCCACCAGGTTCTAGCTTGCGAAACAAATCAGGCACAATTTTGGATCAAATAAGTTTTTTCTGACCAGTCAAAGTGATTTGACTTAAAAATTTGACAAATATATCGTCTATTGACATGGTGGAATTAATTTCTTTATTGATGTATAGTTTATTCTAATATAATTTTCGTTTTTCACGTACTTGATGTCTGCAGCATATCGTATTTATTTTTGGTTCCGTGTCTGGGATTGTATACATAATATAAAAATCGAGTGATATTAATATGTAACATTCATATCCGTTTAATGAGCTATTTAAACTTTGTAACGTTAATAACACGCTTATTATGTAAGTTATAAAGTACGTTTTCTACTATGTTTTTATAAGTTTAGATTCCGATTCGTACTAAAACAGTTTTGTCCTTCCCGATTTGACGTCTAGAGTTCTGAAGTTTTTATATTATTTAAATAATCCCAAATAAAAACGAATGCGTAGTCACGTGGTCTTGAAACAAATGTTTCCATGCGATTTGATAAAATATAAAATACATTGTCCAACGCTGCAAGTCTATTCTTGGCTTTTAGATGTAAATTCCTTTGTTTTAATAAAACATATGAATCGATCGATTAGGTTCATGACGATATTTTGTATGTAAAATTTTATATTCAGATAGGCACTTAAAATGATGGTATCATATAAAGTTTGTCTGGCATGGTATATCAGGTCTAGGAGGGTATAGTAACAGACGTGCCACTTATATGTGATTACCGTCGCCCATGAACGAGTTCATCTGAAACCAGCCCAGGCAACTCATTCGTTCCCTATCCAGAGATGTTAGATCTCTCTATGCCAGTCCTGTCCTTACCAGAACAATTTAGGCAGGATCCTTCAAACCGGTATAAGATGTCGCGTTTTCTTTCGTTCGTATATCCTATGTGTTTTCCTTCTCTTTCTTAGCGTCTAGTCTACTTACATTAATAGATTAACCTCAAAATATAGCAAATTGAATAAAATAATACCCTAAATACAGTAACACAGCGATTGTAATGCAAAGAATTTTATCTTAAATGATTCCCGAAGTCATAATGAGTCCCCGATGTCTTACTGTTAGGATGTCCATGTTAGCATTTCGATAGGACAGTTTATAAAAAACACGCTGTATAATGAAGATGTTAATTTTCTTAAAAGCTTTTCTAGTATTATGTAAGCAGATTTTTAGTATTTTAACTCATCTCTTGTGAGCAAAAAGCACTTCCCCTTTTCAATTCGCACTTATATAATGTTATATGTATATATTGATTATTACGCCAGCAATGTAATATTGTGGCTTAATATCCATCGAAGTCTCCTTTCTTTAGTCTAGTACTTACATAATACTTGATAAGCCTAATCATAGTAATATATTTGACATAGCACATTGTCGTTATTATTATTTTTCCATAATTTCTAGTATAAGGTATGTATGTTATCTCAGCGGTTGTGTTTCGGTACAGGGTGTTGGTAAACTGTTCCGTGTTAATCTAAAATGTACTTTATCGTAGCGTTTTTTGTTCATACCTAGTAAAGAAATTACGAGGCACTTGTAAGAAAATAAAGTAAATGGTGTTAATGAAACCGGTTGGTAACGGAAATATATATTTATCATGATGACAGTTTTCTAACAGCCCGTATACAATTTTATGTCAATACATAAGTTTTTCCTCGGATTGTATTTGGTTTCACTTCTGGTTTCTCTGGGTTTTAAATTTTATAAACAAGAATCTTTGGTTATAAAGTAATTTTCGGCCAGATATTTTCGACTTAGCATTAATTTAGAAGTAAGTCAGGTAATTTTTAAAGTTTCCAAAATAATAAAGAATTGTTTAAACGAGATTAATGTCTAAATTTGTTACCATTGGGTATCAACAGCACAATAGTTTAAATTACATTAAAATAGGTTAATATGTAAATAAAATTGCGCACACTCAAATCGCTAGTACTCTACGTGGCTACGTACGTGGTTGGTTACATTTGTAACGTATTTTAGAACGGAGGTTGCTAGATAACGGTTATAGATATAGATTTAAGTGAATCGTCGTGTGGCAAGCCGGGCCCGAGCGTTATGCCGAGGCCGAACACTTTTAGTGGAGATGGAGAAAAAAACTATATTTGATAAATTTTGATTAAATAACGATATAACCCACGGTGCCCGTTGGGACTTGCGGGCCTCTTAAGTTCAAACGTACGTCAACACGCGACGCTCTATTTCTTAATTGTTAAAATAAATGAACTATAATGTATTGTGTTTTCCTAATAAAACTGTAGTGTAATACGAATTTCATTTTTATAACCTTTGTTTTGGAGCCTGCTGTCTGACCAGAAATATATAAACCCTGAATTGATGTCGCCACTATCTTTTTTATGGTAATATATGTCCATGCAGAAATTAGTTCAGAAATATTCCGCAATATGGCGAGGGTTTTTATTTTTCTAGTCTGGCTATATATCTTCTATTGAATGTTTAAGAATTTATTTTAGACAAGCTTACAAGATAAATAGTTAAACAGGTCTAACCTGTTTAAAAATAATATCAACCCTTAAATGTCCCATGCTGGAACGGGTCTCCTCGAAATCAGGCGAGGGTTTTGGGCCTTAGTTCACCAAAGCTGACCAATGCGGGTTGGTGAACTTCACACACCTTCAAAGACTTTTTATTTCATCAGGTATGTTTTCCTTTAACGGCTCTCCAGTTTAAGTTTTTTGAAACCTAACTTTGATAGCTAACTGGTTCCAAGTGGTCATCATCAAAATTAGTAGCGAAGCTGTTTGTAAGTAATAAGCAAGTTGGTAGTATCCATGCAGACGGGAACGCACAGAACGTCCCTTTCACGGGTTTTGTAAACAAATTCACACATTTTATTTTTAACATTTAATATTCAAGTTACAATTGTATTACCATTTCGATTACAAACACTTATACTACGGTTGAGCGACGAATACAAAACGAACATATAAAATCTTCTTTAAAATATATTATCGGACAAAATTGTAGTTATTGATATAGATATGAAAAAGGCGCGAAAAACTTTAAATTAAGATGGTGGTAGTGTCGATATGTAACAATTAAAAAACAGTACATCATTTATACTTGAAGTAAAACTTCTTTAGGCGCGACTAGGGAGTAACTCAGTTTTTTTTTCTGACGGAGGTAACGCTCAGTATTCTTTATTCAAAAATCTCCTGTCACCTGATCATCAGGCGATGCATTCAGGAGAGTCGTACCACGGGTCTACGGTGACATACCGAGAATTTTGACACTAGGTTGACACATTATTCTTTAAGAGGGCTTTCTTCTAGCTAACTTGTATCAAACTTATATATTTTTTTTGAATACATTTATTCATAATTTGTTAATTCTTTTGTCAATTATTTTTGTGACTTATAATTATTTAATGTGAATTTTTGTTTCTTTTATTTAATAGTTCGCTCGATTTACAAACATGGAATATTAAAGGAAATAGTAATAACTTACATGAAATGGCTGAGTGCCAGGAACATTTAACTCGTTCATCAATAAATAATAATGAAAGAAAAAATCTGATATGATTTGACTTGTAAAAATCGTAAATGTTAATTTTTTTAAGTAGAACTTCTTTAGGCGCGACTAGAGGTTACCCTCTAGTCGCGCCTAAAGAAGATACGCCTAGACGCCTTAGATTTTTATGAAGTTTTACTTCAATCGCGCGTAAAGATTACACGTACACACTTTTTTTTATTTAAATAAAATAAAGCTAGTTGCCACTGGACCTCCGTCCGATGTGAATAATCTGTTCTTATTATAATTAAAAGTTAATAATAATACAACGCGTGACATGACAGACGCCGTCACGGTCTTCGAGTCGAATTTACTGCCAAGACGCATTAAACACGTTACACATCTATACCGATGTATTTGAAAGCATTTTTAAAATTATCTCTTGTTATTATAGTGTATCATTATCAAATTCACGCTTCTAAGTATGAAGTGGCAGTGGTGACTGACGATAACTTTTTAGTATTCGCTTAGAATAAAGCCTGTATAATATACTTATTACACAAATAAAAAAACTTGCATTGACATTCTATACGTTTCTACCACAAATTATTTCTTGAAATCATATCGTATATTCCTAACAGAAACCAAAGGCGGTTTGTTTACAGATTTTTGTAAAAAATAAAAGAGAAGAAAAAGACAATTATATATTTATTCAAAATTTGATGTCCTTCAAACTGCATTCTTAGACACTGGGACAAACAAAAACATTTCAGCATACACATTTACTTATTAATTTAAACACTTAAAGATTTGAGAACGCTCTGACAGCTATAATTAGAAAATTAATTAAAAAATATGGCCAAAAAATTGCCAGTGATAAAAGTATTGGCAATGCAAATGTCACTACATCTATAGAAACATCGAATTATTTTAACATTTTAAAGCTTAGGAAACTTAAACATACTTTCTTGTAAATGACATTAAATGCAAACCATTTATAGTGTAGCAACCTCGATATCTGTGGCAGCAACTAAATACAAAAAACTCAATCGTCAGATCATTCTTCGGCAGCCTCTGCATCATCGCAGTCTGGAATAAAAAGAATAAAAAATCGAATGGTATACATAAAATGGCCTGCTATTCAACATTAACACGGTGAAAATGGAAAATTTTGAAGAAGTATTAAACAGTCTCTTTAGACCATGCTGGGTCCCTTATAAAAAGAACAGAAAGAGAATAATGGTGGTAGTATCAGATATTCGCTATGGTAATATGTACATTACAATTCTATCCAACAAAAAAGTCTGCTGCTGTTTTGTATTGTTAAGTCAATATCAACAGTATAGAATTTTTCAACTGGTCATGGATGGCCAAATTCGAAATTAAGGAATAGCGAAAAGTGCTCAAAGGAGTCTAAAGCACAATTTCTTGAATCGAACAAGTTGTTTAAAAAAAAAAAGCATACTGTATATTATTACAACATTCTATGGTGTCGCTAAAGCTAAGAACAGTATATAAACCTTAGCCAATAGCAGAAGTCTTAGAAAGATGAACTTACCTTCAAATTGTGCACCATTACTATTCTCCAAGCGCATCTGCCGTAATCTGGCAGCTGCTTCCTCAGCAGATCCATTTGCTTCCTCAGCATCCTCAAATTCCTCATCTGCTGCAATAATTAAAATGTAAGTAATGATTTTTTTCATACTAAAGATAAACCCTATTGGAGTTAACATAGGGACAGAGCAAGCTTACAGCTACACTACATGGCAGAACAGCTATTGCACATTTTATTTGAGGCTTAAAGGACAGCAACAATTTCATGATAAACCTTTGTGGATTATTATATTCTGATGAAGATCTGTCCGACTGGTTTCAGCCATGGCAACCTGAATTAGATGAGCAGTTTCAAAGATAGCCTGTAACATCCATACTCACAAAAACCTCTTCACAATATTAGTATACATCTATCAATGTACGTACCATCATCAAACTCTTCGCCATCCATGTAATGGTCATCGTCCACCTCGTCTGCCGGGTCTGGATGTAATGCTTGCCCCTGACTCATGGCTGAATACATAGGACTCAGATCTGCATCATTTTGTGGTATAAATCTAGAAGAAAATTAAAATTTATTTGATCTGGTTAAAATATTTTTTTTTAAAAGCACACATCACTTCTCCACAATATAACAAAAACAATCAAGTATTTTTTATAGAAGAGGGGGCAAAGGGACAGTCGGTTCACCTGATCATAAGATAAACGAGATCCACAGACACCCACTACACAGAGGATTAGCAGGTGCATTGCTGACCTTTCAAATACGAGTATGCTGGTATGCTGTGTTCATGGCTCGAGTTGTATCGGTTTGTAAATACCTTAGATGGCAACTGATTCCATATAGGGGTTGTGTGAGGCAGGAAATGCCGTAAAAATCAAGTTGTTGTGGATTTCCAGATTTCTTATCTCCAACAGTCTTTGTCACCAACATAAATTGCTAATAACTATGTTAAGACTGAGAAAAAGATAGGACTAGACTACTTATAAGATACTCTTCACTTACCATCAGGTGAACCGACTATCCGTTTGCCCCCTTTTTATAAAATAAAAAAAAAAAATTAAAAGTACCATACCTTAATTGTGTGATAGGGTGGTCATCTGCATCAAACTCATCATCTTCATTCTGTTCTTCACCTTGTTGTGGCAGCCCAGGTAACCTTAAAATAATTGACGCTCATAAATTTTAAATATTTCATTGTCACAATCAAAATTTTTCCAATAATCACAACCATAATTAATTAAACAATTATATCAACAAAGCATATTAATAATAAGAAATATACATATGTTATCAGTTGCATAATATACATGTATTCACATTACACATTTTAATGGTTGTCAAGTTGTTCGATTTCCTTTTTAAATCCCAAATCGGCCAATTTATAACTATAGGAATAGAGGAAACTGAATTGGAGAACCCAAATTTAAATTTAGAATAATAAAAAACATGGCTCCATTAATACAAACTAATATATATTTGAACCATTCTTTTAAATTGTTATTTACATAAATAAGAAATGTTGGTTCCTTTTTGGTATGTAACATTGTGCTATATTAAAATTATAGTGCCAAAATGAATATAAAAGAAAGGTTTTATGCCAACTTACCTTAACTCATAGTTTAGTACCATATACAAGGCTGGTGATGGCTCTCTTTGTATAGCATGAAGGGAAATGCTTGGGTATAGCAAAGATATGGTAGGGGATGGTCCGCCCGAGGCACCAGTACCTCCACCCCACATAACATTACTGTAAAACAATAAAAATAGACGTAAAATATTTATCCTATAAATGGAAAAATAACTGCAAATATATACTCGTAATTT
The DNA here is from genome assembly GCA_963853865.1 of Helleia helle. Classification (NCBI taxonomy): domain Eukaryota; kingdom Metazoa; phylum Arthropoda; class Insecta; order Lepidoptera; family Lycaenidae; genus Helleia; species Helleia helle. The sequence continues at coordinate 3,621,318 of OY971437.1, forward strand.
ACATACTTTTCCGTGATATATAGTGTTGCTGTGCCTAATTCCTGATCATTTACAAGCAATTTCGTGGCTGGGGTTTGCAAAAGAACACCCTCAACGGGTGCTGCGAATGTTGAAGATACTACAACCATTTTTGTTTAGAATATTGATAATAATAACAAATGTGTTCCTGCTGTTATGCGACTAAATACATATAATTATTTATATTAAATGTATGACCGCAAGCTTATGTTTAATGTAATATGGGTACAAACAAAATAATTCAGCAAAACACGTTTTCTGAGCAAATTGCAACTTAAACTTCAAAAATTAAGTTGCCATTTCTCGAAACACATTCCGCACTAAATAAAATAATAAAAGTATGTTACATAGCCTGACCAGAAAATTAAAAACCCTCGCAATATTGTGCAATTTCGGAACTGATTTCTGTAATGACTATTAAATTATATACGTAGTATTAAAAATAGTTTGTGACTATAATAAGTGTTCTGTGGTGTTACCGTATTAAAGATACAGTGGCGACACCAATACAGAGTTTATAATATAGTACCCGGATGACCGAGCTTTGCTCGGTATTTTTTTTTTTTAATAAAATGACATTTTCTAAAAATGATTCCTAGCTAGATCGATTTATCGCCCCCGAAACCCCCTATATACTAAATTTCATGAAAATCGTTGGAGCCGATTCCGAGATTCCAATTATATATATATATATATATATATATATATATATATATATATATACAAGAATTGCTCATTTAAAGATATAAGATTTGGTCAGGCTATAATAAAAGTTAAATCGAATAACGTTACACACTTAAAAATAAAATGTATTAGAGAAACATAAAAAAGGACAATATTTAAATTATAAACTACATGTATATGGAAAATTATAATCTTTACATTGGAAACTTTCATATTTTACCTAGGAACAAGTATAATATGGAATTGACATTCGCGTATACCCGAAAGGGACAGGCATATTTTACAGGGATACCACATTCATAATAACAAGTCTACTTATTTTCTTGAAACAAGTGAATTAAAAATAATAAAAAACTGGTAAAGGTTGATAGATAACTATAAGCATTAGCCCTAACCAAACATTTATTGTAATTAAAAAGTAGTACAAAATACATAAATTGTAAATTAAAAAGTAGTACAAAATGGCGGCATATTTGACAAACTGTTCGCGAGTGAGAATGTTTTTATGGCATTCAAATTTAGTCGATAATTTTTTGTTGGGCACATCCTTGTTGTGCCCAACCCTCTGTTAGTCGAAATAATGAGTCAGTCCCTCCAATCCATTTTTATACATACATAATAATATTTTCTCTATAAAACTCGAAAAATTGATTTGGACCTCCATTTCAAGAACATACAAATGTTTGAACCTTTTTAACTCGATTATTTGAAACTTATTGCCTTAACATACAGATGGAAGAAAAATTATATTATGAACTCCTAAATTGTTTCTCAGAAATAAATTTAGAAGTATACAATGAATAGAATTATCATGAATGTATGACTTTAGCGAAGCAAGTTATTTGTTGTCGACTGAAATCATAAACATTTAATATAACAGTATATACTAAGTATATGACTGAAATATTTGATCCCAACCTCTTTAAAATATATATATATTTTGATTTGATTTATGTCGAATCAAAATCCGCTTAACTCAAAATCCTCCATAAGTCGAAAACAAACTTGAATGTTTTAGCCATGATGTTAGACGAGGTCCTACTGTATTTCATATTATACTTATCTATGTATACAAATAAGGTAATAAAAATTCATCCAGTATTTATTGAAAAGTAATATATAATAATAATATAATATTATTTATGTAAAACAAGATATTATGTACTAAATTTATTATAGTAAGGTTTTTGTTTTTTTTTTACATCCAAGGCCATTAAAAAAACATTATAGGGTTGCCAATTTATAGGATAATTCCGTAGCTGTGGGGAGTTTTATCAAAAAATGATAATTTGTTGAAACTAGTCCTTGTAGACAATAGATTGGTTAACATAAAGAATGGAATTATATATTTAGATAATTCGTTTTTTTTTTGTTTTAGAAATGACTTCAAAATATTTATATGTTATTCTAAAATACTCATTTTAGGGGAGTTCACAGTAGTATCATTGGTAATGGTAACAATGAATTTTCCGCAAAACAAGTTTTGAATTTTGACATGTCTAAACAAAAGTAGAATTTGCAACTTGTGGTTTTAACAAAAAGAGATGTATTTTACTAATAAAATCTTGTTTTATAATAATCTTATGCTCTAATGATCCATTGACTCAAATGAAATATAAAATGTGAGATGTGCTTTTGTGCAATTATGGATATGGGATCGGGAGATATTGTTTCAATTGATACTTCCGAAATTGAAACGGCGGTAGATTTGGTAGATACTACTGCTAACGAGGACGTAAGTTACATTTAAAACTTTTAATAGTTCTTAATAATTGTTAAAACTTTATGGTGTTTTAAGTTCGCGTACGCTACGCGTTCTAGAATTTATTGTGTTAAAAATGTATTGCATATTTTTGACACATTACAAAATTCTACTTTAATTTTTAGCCATTGGATGGTTTGGGCATAATAAAGGAAGAATACTACAAGTTAGATGATATATGCTTTGTGCAGCCTTTTCAAGCTAAATTTACAGGTGAAGTATATTTATACTATAAAAATACTTAAGTGTTTAGTAACCTCGTCAAATTTAAAGACATTATTTGTTGTTTGATTTTGAGACAGACCATTTAGTTATAAGGATAGATTTGTAAGATTTTATGTTTGTGGTTACAGGATCCTTTATTTTAACTAAAACTTAGGATCAATTAAAATGGGATAGTTAATGACGTGTTTTTCCCTTTTATTTCACTGAGCAAGATGTTTTCCGGTACAGTAGTAAATCAGCATGTTACTTTAAAATCTTATAATAGGAATTAACTAGAAACTCATGTAACTGCTCACCAAGCTCATTATAATGAAACATTTCGTTTTATTTTATTGTGTTTTATTAAAAATTTTACAAGTCCAACGTTTAATATACTTTACAGCAACCATGGTCACGGGAGGACTGAGGTGTCATACGTCCCATCAGTACAAAGTTATTCGAAACTACCCTATGGTACAACAATATTTTGGTTAGTCCTATCCATGCAGAAAGTGCTAATTGTATCTTTAATTTGTGACATATTATCCTTGGATTTTGATTTGATAATATTAATAATGGGATCCCAAGCAGGTGGTAAGAGAGAGAGATCTTCTCTATTAAAATTAGGATGTTTTTTAATTTCAACAGCCTCACGGATCATCCTTGGTTGGAATCGGTGTTCTTTTGCGACGACTTGTGGTTTATCAAATGTGATATAATGCTGAGCTTTGTCAAGACTATGTTCATAAAGTCCATAAAAAAAAACAAAATTGTTTCATTATAATGAGTGAAATTCACTTAAACATTAGAAAACAATATGCACACCAAGCTGTTATATTCTAAATACATTTAACTGTATGAAAATCAAACTTACACCTTCCATGAATAGTAGAACAGCATTTAATTCAAGACTCTTGTAATCAAGATATTTGTATATAATTTCGTGAATAATCCATTTTAATAGTTCTTAAAGTGAAAATTAGTATGTTCATTTAAAACCAGTAACTGTAGTATTATTAATATTATTTAAGGGTGGGGACACCAGCAAGGCCAGACGGGTGATCAGTCCTCATTAACGGGACCATTTCACCCAATTCCCCAGGCTCGCCTCTGGTATTAGATGCGGGGACGGGTTATCATTTGCCCCTCCGGTGTCACCCCCTCAAACCTATGTGTTGATCTACAAAAACTACTTAGCTGCCTTATGGTTAGATATGCTAAATCTTCCTTCTTCAGCTCGTCCGCTCCAAACAGCTCCCATCTTGCGTATGCATATGCTGGGCATTACGTTATGAAGTGCAGACTGGTCTCTTCTTTCTCTTTGCACTTAGGACATAGAGGGTCCTCTGTTAGCTTCATTATTGACAGGTGTCTGTTGAGTGGGCAGTGTCCCGTCAATATTCTCACAACTGTTCTAATGTTGCTCCTATTGAGTTTAAGCAACTCTTTAGTCTTCTTGCTGTCAAGCGTCGAGATGAAGAATTTCGACTGTCTACAGCTCTTCGTGTCATTCCATCTCTGGTTTGTTTCTTTGTTTATTCTCAGGGTTATAACATTTTTTGTTATCCTGTGTGCTATTGGCAGTCTCGGCTCAGGGCCTATGAACGTCTCATCGGCACCTTCTCTCACCAGTCTATCTGCTTCTTCATTGCCCGCATTTCCCTCATGTCCAGGTACCCAGGCAACTTCTAACTCAGTCTGGTCTGCTAGATCTTGCAGGGTGTTTTTGCATTCTTTGACCAGTGCTGAGGTAGTCTCCCTCTTACTGAGGGCCTTCAATGCCGCTTGACTGTCACTGTATATGACTGCCTTCTCAATCCTCTGTGCGCTAATGATATTTTGTTTAATCATGTTGGCGCATTCTCGTATTGCAAATATCTCTGCTTGGAATATGCTGGAGAATCTGCCTAGATTAAACGATGCTTTCATTTCAGTTGGATGGCTAATATATACGCCAGCCCCTGACAGCTTTGTCGATTCCTTCCTGGATCCATCTGTGTAGCCAACCATCGTTGTTTTTGGGTGGTCAATGTGAATGTTCCAGTTATCTCTCGAGCCTATGTTTATCCTGTATTTCTTGTCGAAGATTGTCTCCTTCTTTATCAAATCATTGTTTGATAAAATCATGGATAGATTTTCTTCGTACTGTTTTGCTATCTCGGCGTGACCTTTGTCATAGTGCCTTCCCTTCCATAATTTGTTGCTCTTGAGCTTGAACCATTGTTCAGTCGCTTTCTTCTTGATCGTGAGATCAACTGGGTTGAGGCCGAGTATCATCTCTATAGCCGCCGTTGGTGTTGTTTTCATGGCGCTCGATATCATGATGCTGGCTAGTCTCTGTACTTTTGTGAATTCTTTCCTGTTCGTTCCTAATTGTGCCTTGTGCCACCACACTAAGGCTCCATGTAGAATTCTTGGTAGTACTATGGCCTTGTAGATCCAATGAACCACATTTGGTTTCATGCCCCAGGTTCTACCTACCGCTCTCCTGCATTGCACAAGGGCACATTTGGATTTTATGCAGATCTCTTTAACGTGGGCTTTGTAGTTCAGATTTCTATCTAGGATTACCCCCAGATATTTTATTTCATTGACTACCTCTAGATTTTCGTTATCGATTCTCAATGGAATCATGCTATCAATCTTCCTCTTGTTTGTGAATAACACTAGCTTGGTTTTTGCTGGGTTCAGGTTTAGCCATTTATCCCTGCACCATCGTAGCGCTGTGTCGATTCCTCGCTTCATGATGTCTCTGGTCACGCTCAGTACTTTACCTGTGACCAGAATTAGACCATCGTCTGAGTACGCCTGTATGTAAATGTGCATGGCGTTTATCTTTGATACTAATTCGTCTATGAGAATGCACCATAGGAGCGGAGACAGGCATCCTTCTTGCGGAAATCCTCTTCTTGCTCGAATGGTGCATGTTGTTCCCGCTAAGTCAGCTTGTATCAAGCGATGTTTTAACATATTAGTTATCCATCCCGTTATCTGTACAGATATCCCCTCTCTGTTAAGTGCTTCCACGATGGATTGAGGGGTGGCCTTGTCAAAGGCTCCCTCTACATCGAAGAAGCAGCCAAGGGCATATTCTTTGTTCTCTATAGCTCTTTCAATTCTTATTACCGCATTGTGTAATGCCGTGTCAATGGATTTCCCTTCCATGTAGGCGTGTTGGTTGGCGTGTAGCGGCATTGAACTCTTTTCTATCCCTGCTCTCATGTGTCTGTCTAGTATCTTCTCGAGTGTCTTTAATACAAACGAAGAAAGGCTTATACATCTGAAGGATTTCGCCTCGTGATATGTAACCTTCCCTGGCTTAGGTATGAAGACGGCTTTGACTCTTCTCCAGCTACTGGGGATGTAGTTTGTTGATAAACTACTCCGGTATATGGTGAGGAGGTCATCTTTGATATACCTAAGGGCAACTTGTAGCATCTTGGGAAAGACGCCAACGGGTCCCGCCGCTTTATACGGTAGGAATGATGAAATGCTCCATGTTAATGCTTCTTCGGTGATAATCAGTTCCGCTTCCGCTTTCGCTTCTGCTAGATTCTCACCGGATGTGACAACCATGTCTTCTTCTGAATAGCTTGTGCTATCCGGGAAGTGTGCGGCCATCATTTCTGCAAGTATTTCTTTGGGTTCCACTACTAGGGTGTCACCTTTCCTTAGGCTTCCTAATTTACAGGTTTTGTCTTTTGCTAGCGTTTTTACCAGCCTGGCCGCTTCTGGTTGTTTTGTAACGCTTTCGCAGTATGTACTCCCACCGTTCAGGGATTTGTTCCACCAGGGTTGTCCCTTCCCAGGTCTTATCTCTTTCTGGGGGCAGGCTTTGAGGTAGGCATCGTTAAGAGCTTTCACAAGCCTACATGCTTCTTGCTCTATTTCTTCCTTTTCTCCTAATTCTCTTTTACCGGGAATCCACTCTCTCAACGCTAGATCAAACGTATCCCAGTTTGTTTTCCTATTGTTCCTAAATTTTACTACTTCCAGCTGGCAGTCCAGATGGAATGTTATTCTGCGGTGATCTGAGAAAGCATAAGAGGTGTCAACCTTCCAGTCCTTCAACAGATGGGAGGCATCGCTTGACATTAATGTAATATCAAGAACCTCTTTCCTTGTTCTAGTTACAAACGTGGGTGTATTGCCTACATTAATTATTTCTAGGTCAGTGCTAAGAATATATTCAAGTAATAAATCTCCCTTCTTGTTGCAATCCGTGCTGCCCCACACCTTGTGATGGGAGTTGGCATCACAGCCTACAACAACCGGGATACCCATACCTCTATATTTTATCATTGTCTCTTCTATGAGTTGTCCTGGTGGTTCGTAGTCCGTCTCGCTCGGGATGTAGACCGACATGAAGACCATTTTCTTTGTGTTCCCATCTGCCATACATAGTGTGCCTAGTACAGCCGTGAGATCTCTGTAACATTCAACTTCCATTAGTCCTAGCGCCCTAGCTCTGTTGCTAACATAGATGCATGTTCTGGGGTTAGACTCACCAACACGATGGTAGATAGTTTCACCACCCAGACAGCCGATGCCAACAACACGGCCATTAATTACATATGGCTCTTGTAGCAGGGCGATGTCTATGTTATTTGATACCACAAATCTGCAAAGCTCTGTCATGGCTTCGCGACAATGGTGCAAATTTAACTGAAGTATCTTTATTTTATTTTGTGTTGTGTTTGTATGTGTGCGTGCTTGTGTAGTGTTATTGTGTAGAGTCATTGTGTGTGGAAAGGTGTGTGTGCCTCCCGGAACCTAATGCTTCGGGCCCCGCTTCTGATCACCGTCAGTCACACTATGGTGAGCTTCAGGTGTCTTCAGCGAGGCGGTCTGCACAGGTCCCAGGTCTGTGTCTGTGATTGCGCTTGGGCCGCTGACGGGCAGGGCTGATCGCAGGAGCTGTAGGGCGCATCTTTTTGCTCCCGAACAGACACAACCGCAATGTTTGCCCTTACCCCCCAGCGACTCCTCTGTGGAGTTCTGTGGGTCTGTCTGTGTGCTTGTGTCCTGTGTGTGCCCGATGTGTGTTCCAGGGCACACTGTTTGTGACGTCTGGTCCGCCACATTAGACCCGCTACCATGTGTAAACCTGATGTGGCCGATGCCGGATCGGCCACATCAGGTTTCGCCTGCTGCCTGCTCGTGCGCAGCAATCGGGCCTGAACCTGGGTGGCCTGGTAATTGAGCCAGACATGTCCTAAGTCCTCCTTGAAGATGTCGTTGGGGACCACCATCACCAGTCTCTCCCCAGCAGGGAGTTTCTCCCTAGAGATAAGGGTCCACTCCGACATCTTCAATTCGGTCTTATACGCGTTCTGCCCCTGCAGAAACTTTGGTGCTCTTAAGTCCACTTTACCGGGCAGCCAGACTGCTACTCTGCTCCGGTTCAGTGGCTTTATCTTAAGTGGGATTCCATTGTACATGCCAAAATCGCATGTCAAGATCCACTCCCTCGCCTCCATCGTGAGCGGTGTCACAAGTAAGAAACCTTCCGACACCAGTCCCGACGTCGCAAAAGCAGTGGATCTCCCCATGTCATCCTGGGTATCCTCCATCTTGGCGAATATGAGGTCCGCCAGCTTATCCCTGATGAGGTCCGCCGCAGCCTCGTCCACCCTAGCGCCATCCTCCCGGTGTACAATGACCGCGAGATCGCTCTGCTCCTTTGCAGAGCAGCGCGGTCCCTCGGTCAGAGCCTCACCTCGGTTTTGTCGCTTGGCCGGGCGCTGCTGCGACAGGCCCTCTTCAGGGCCCGTCCCCTGCCTTTTGACTTTCGGCGGCCTCCTCGACTCCCCCGCCCCAGCGCTCGTCGAGGCTTTCGCCTGAGAGCCCTGCGACGCGGGAGCCAAGCTGGCCTCCTGGATCTGTCTTTTTAGCTTCCGCTTCTCCCGCTTCCACTTACTGCGGCTCTTCTGCCAAGTGTTCGGGTCTTTGTCGCAACTACTACCTGCACTACCGTAACCTTGGGCCTCATCCTTTTTAGGGGACGGGGTAGGCGACTCCAGCAGTGCTTTCTCTGAAAACTTCAGTGACGCATCAAAAGCGTTCGCGAGCGACTCGCTTTCGACACGTCTGAGCGAACTTGGAAGTTCGACGCCTTCCTTTGAAGGGGTTGGGTTTTTTGTGTTTTTCGAATTTTTCTCCATCTTATCCCACGAGTAGCAGGGGAACTAAAAGGTCAGTCCGAGCAGAGCCCCGCTTGCTCGGGTAAGGCCACTTACTACTCCAAGATTGCCATCTCATTGGAGAGACACCGTTTGGAACCAAGCATCCCCTTGGCCACGCATCCCTCGGCACGGTCCGTCTGACACCTTGGATTGGGGGAGAGGAAAGGATGGGTGAGGGATCTAGAGGAAGTGGGTGTAGTGGATATTTATGATGTAGGAGCACGGATGATGGTATAGGGATTCTCCCGCCGTGTTGGAGTGCACTAGCGAGATAGCGTCATTACGTTTAGCTACCCGGATCCCAGGGTAGTTGGTGGTGTGCAATGCCTGTTAGTAGATCCGGATATTACCAGGGTGAACGACGGGGACGTAGAAATGACGCTTGGCGGCCAGACATATCTTGCTCAACATTGCACACTTGAGCATATATCAGCCGCCCATCACCCCAGTAACAGTAGTAAGTAGACCAGCATCTCTTCGTCATCTTACGTCGTGAGATTTACCGGTGGGAGGGATGCGCTGTCTGCATGGGTACCACCATCTTGCTTGCTTGATTCACCCAGTGAAACAGCTTTGCTGTGTTTCGGAGAGAATGGCAAGCCAGACAATGTAATTACAGGCACCGAGACTTAACATTTTATCTTATAACCTTGTGAAGGTAGTTAAGTTTACGGGAAGACTTTTTCTCCTCATGATCATGGCAACTGAAACATTGCCGAAATATCGGAACCTCAGTGAAACTAACGCAGCAAGCATCAGAAACAATATTTATTTAAATATAAATAGTGATAGTGTTAGTCTAAGACAATATAATTTAATTACTCTATTATTTTACAGGTAATGTTGAAGATGGATCATCAAGCAATATGTTTGTGTTTATGGAGGATATTGCTGTGGAGAAAAGGATCGGGAAGAAGAATAAATATCATTTGAACATCAATCAATCGGATCCTATATGTCCTCAGGTATGTAGTGGGTGGTATTGCTGCTGTTGTTGACAAGATTCTGTTAAAACTTTTAAAGGAAGAGTAGCAGTTTACTAGTTTTAATTAATTCCTTCTTTTTTACTGTGTAAAAACGATTGTGGACAATATCTCCGATTTGGAAGGAAGTATTCTTCATCTGACCTATGACCAGTTCAGTCCTGAACTCCTGACGTGTCAGTGGCAGATCTCCTCGGTACCTTAACTACCAAACCGGCCTGAAAGGAACACAGGCCGCCACCTTTTTAGGCCAGTATGCTGGTGGGGCGATAGACTGCCGTACATACTACACCTACTATCCTTCTGCGAGAGGGATTCGTTTCAGTTGCTTCCCTTTCCCTTATTGGCGTACAGTATTTGCAACATGAAGCAACGACATTTAACGTTGCTTCATTCCACATCATTGTCTGAACTATGCTTGGGAGTGCAAGTCGACTCACTGCTGCGTCGAGACTCGAGTTTACGCCGTTGTGCTGCATAGGCAGGCATTTATCTAAAGTGTGCTGCACTCGGTCTTCGAAGCAGCCCTCGCAGTCTTCCAGGTCCTCCAGTGGGGTTGACTAAGCGGCTCTCTTATTTCGCCATTAAGATCACTTGGAGCTCAGGCGACAACATTCCAGTTCCTACGGCAGGGGTCTTTCGCTCCGTTCTCGCACTTTCCTAGGTTCGAAGAAAATCGTGCGACACTCGGTCCTATGTATCATGCCGTCAACTTACTTGTCCCAACAGGTGCCCCTTAGTGCGTATAGGTCGCTCGATGCCCCTGTAAAGTCTCGTCCGGGAGGTTGTTGGGTCACCAATGTCAAGTAACGGTCAGGTTAACTCGTCTACATTTTATCGCCATGATATCTGTCCACGAGGCAGCTGGGTCACCTCTTTTTCTTGGACCTGGTGGTCCTTTCCAAGATGTGATCATGACGTATAAGCTCTCGATGATAATAAATAACAATTAATATAATAATATCAACCCTTATATGTCCCACTGCTGGGCATGGGTTTCCTCGAAATCAGGCGAGGAGGGTGTTGGTTGGACCATAGTTCACCGATGCGCTGGCCTAATGCGGGTTGGTGAACTTCACACACCTTCAAAGACTTTTAATCTCACCAGGCATGCAGGTTCTCTCACGATGTTTCCTACACCGGTGAACAAGCGATGGTTTCATGTTCAGGTGCAAATTTAAATTTAGAAAAAACCATTTCTAGACATCACAGGGGAGGGTCAGGATCGAACCCATCAGGCCATCGTCGCTCACAAATAATATACAAGAAAGAAACTCTAAAATTAAAAAGTATAAAATTATTTGTTACAGCAAAATTGCAACAAACGATTCACTTCGATATCACGGCTGAAGTCTCACATACGCAAGACACACTGTGCGGAGCTCAAGTACATTTGTGATCACTGTGGTGCCAAGTTTAGCGCCAAGTACCTGCTCAGGAGACACCTGGATGTTCACGACAGACGCACGGTCCCATGTCCTGTATGTCAGAAGCATTTGAGTGCGAGAACCAAGTAAGTTGTTTTTTATGTCAAGGAGGCAAATGGAGCCTTATGGTTACTACCTACTACTATGGGACCAAAAGTTATGCAGATGCGTTGCCCTCCTTTTCCCTATCCCCCTCAATGGGCCACCGGAAACTCATAAACCGCATGAAATTTTTTGTGTATGTTTTCATTTAACAATAGTTTTTCTTCTTCTTGTATAATGGCTCCCGCTAGGATTTGCCAATGTCAGAGTGAGTGAGTGAGTCTTTGGTATTCACAAGAGTTTCATAAAAGTTTCCGAAAGTTGTAAGATGTTTTTGTATAGTTTAAAATGCGTAAAATTTTTGTAAGATCATATTGTATCTATAAGAAATATATGAGTATAAATTAATAATCTAAGAAAGATAAAAGGAGAAAAAGAAACAAATCAAAAAATTATTTATTTTGGAGTTTTGTTTTTTGTACGTGATTTGTCTCTGATTTTATGTATTATTATTATTATTCTTTTCCTTTTGTATATATTTTTTTTTCTTACACTGCTATGTAAATATGCTAACTTCTAATGTATGTTATGTTTATCTGATCTGTACTGCAGTCACATGCATGAGTACTGAATAAAATTCTATTCTATTCTATTCTATGAAATGTGACAGCATAGCTGTCACTTGACGCCGGTGTTATGTGAGCGGGATGTACCACCCCGGTCGTGCCGGCCCAATTCGGCTGCAAAGCAGCATGGCACTACCTCTAACAATACTCAATAAAAAATTGGATACTTTAAAACTATTCGCCATTCTTAGGTGAACCATCTGCTATGAAGTAAAGACCAAAAGCATTCTCCACTAGAAAAAAATATGTGTCATGTTATTTATCGTCTCTAAAGTGATGTCACCTTCCCAGCATGGCGGTGCATTTGCGCACGCACACCAACATTCGCATGGACGCCTGTGCGACGTGCGAGAAGACATTCTCGTGCAAGGCAACCCTCATCCGCCACATGAAGTACGTGCATGGGGGCGTCAAACGGACCAGGAGGTGAGTAGGCACGAGGCATATATCATAATAATCGTAGCTCAACTGATGCTCAATGGTTCGCGTTGGCGCTCAATCCGGAGGTACCGGGTTCGAATCACGCATGGAATAAAAAGTTTTCTGCGTTCCTGTGTATCATCATCGATGTGTATTAAATATGTGTGTCTATACAGATAAATAAAATTGGAGTGTCTATTTGTAATAATAAAATAACCGCTTTTTACTAAATGCATAACTCTACTACTACTACTAACATACTAAATGTATACATGGTATCTACATATACCAAAATAGCATTTTTTACAATTTTTGTCTGTCTGTCTGTTTGTTCCGTTTAATCTCTGAAACGGCTGGGCCGATTTTGACGGGACTTTCACTGGCAGATAGCTGATGTTACTAACTGTAGATGTAACTTAGGCTACAAAAATAATCATCATCAATCTGTACACGGCTGTAAATTTTGAATTCAAGTCCAAGTTTACGCGGGCGAAGCTGCGGACTTCAGCTAGTTATATAATAAAAATCTTAAATATAGTATAAAAGTATTAAATATATTTCCGTTGTCTGGTACCCGTAACAAGTTCTTCGAGAACTTACCACGGGACCAGATTGACGTGGTGTGAAAGCGTCAATAGATATTATTATTATACTATAAATTATTAATTAATCATATCCTGGACTGAAATTTTTTAGACAACCCATATGCAATACATTTATTGACATATTAAATTGAATATAAAATACGTTTCAACCAATAACCAGCTCGGTGAAGGTCATTTTATATAGGGATCTTAGGCCAATAGTACAATTTCGTCATGTCGGGAATGCATTCATACAATTTTAATTGTAATAATAATATCAACCGTTATATGTCCCACTGCTAGGCACGGGTCTCCTACTCGAAATCAGGCGATGAGGGTGTTGGGTCATAGTTCAGCGATGCCCTTTTTTTTTGCTCTGCGGCATCCCGACTAGGGCCACTCACTAGTCGGGATGCCTCATATAACCACCAGACCAACGTCGGTCTGTAGTTTCTCAAAACTATATCCACATAAAATTGTCAGTGGTGTGTCCCCTTCAGGCGGTCATTGCGAGAGTACTTTCTGCATAGCAGTGTGCCCATCTACCCCACCATGGTTTGTCGTGGTGGTGGGGCTCAGTAACCTAGGGTGAGCCCTGCACCTTGGGCGAAGCTAATTGGGCCGAGGGGGCTCTTTGTACCCCTCTTATAAGAAGAGGGGACAAAAGAGCGGGGTGCAAGGGACAAGGACGGGAACCTCACCCCATTGTACTGTCCCGACGTTGGGAGGGGATGTTCTATGGTTCGGGACAACCCCTCTATGGAGGTGGCGTCGGTCCCCTGAGGGACTGACTGGCCGTCGAGGTGCCCTGTTTGCTCAACAGATCCGGGGCACCTTACCAAAGGCGGCATTGGTGGCACAGCCAGGTTTTAGTGGGTAGAGCTGCGTCCACTTACCAGCTTCGGGCGCAGCGAGTCCCACATACCCGCCTGGGGAATCCCACATACCCGCCTGGGGAGACCCACTCCCCCGCGGGATGCCTCAGAGCATTCCTGGCGTTAAAGAAAAAAAAGTGTGCCATCAAACTCGCAAAAAAAATATTAAGCAGTTTCGGAGAAAAGCGTGAACAAAACATCTTGATACCGATTTTTGAAGTGAAAACTCGTAGTAGGCGTTTCTAAAACGACAAGAAGTAGAAAAGTATAATTTTAGAGTCCTAACAAACAAGAGGATTCAATAAATTACCGGTAGGTGTCGCTATTTCATTTTAAAATGAACGGCGCTATCTATCGAGCTACCTTGGAAGGACGGTTTGTAGATGGCGCTGAAATGAACACAAATTGTAATCTGGACTCTATCATCGGTTCTTGTACTTCTATGGGCTTCATTATGAGTATGGAGTATAGAAAGTAAGGGGAACTATCTGCGTCACGTATGAAAAGTGTCGGTCGAAAAGTGAAAAATTAGGTTGTCGAGAAAAGATATTATGACATATTACATACAGGTGGCGCCACAAGTAGCAAGTGGAAGGATTTTTGAACGCGCACCAAGAAATTACACACACACACACACATTTATATTATTATTTGGACACTTGCAAAGAGGGCCGGCCCGTCTTCGAATCTCTACGGACAATCCTCGAGGGCAAGATAGAAAGCCACCTGGAAGACCAAGGCGAAAGCGTTTGACGACATCAAGGATTTTTATTTATCGCTGAGAAATCCTTATGGATGCAGCCAGGATCTTTCGGTAGATCCTGACCCAATTTGGGACTCGCACCTGGGAGTGCCCTCCCTAACTAAAACCACTGCAAGCGCCTTCAGGCGCTTTTTGAGGGTCCCGGATATGCAGGCAAAAGACAAGATCACCTCAGCGACAGGCAGGCCCCGGCGAAGGCCAGACTACTCCTCATAAGGGGGGACTGCCCGGCCGCTACTTAGCAGTCCCCACGACGTCGTGCCATACAGACCCAGGCTCCCATCCTGAGCCCGACACGAACACTGGGGCGTTACTGGATGCGCATTAAGTAGCGCCTCCTGCGCACCCCCGTTCGTCGCCCGCGAGGGTGGCCTCTTCGGCCTCCTTCTGGGACATTACTGCTTCGCAGAAGGAGGCCATCGCCGTCCAGGACTCGTCGTCACCGAGCATCGCGGTGATGACGTTCGGCAGAGACAAGTCCCCTCCGATGACCGATGTCAGATCATGATAAAGGATTGGGCCGGACTAAGTTACCACCAGATGAACAGAATATCCCATCGGACGGACCAACAGCTGACCAAACTTCAATATGAAGATGGCACCCCATGATGGTGATGAAACATTCCTTCCATAGTTGTTGAAACAGTTGTTTGCGGCTAATTTTCGTTAACAGGTGGACACTTTTTCAACATATCCCCTTCTCTTTACTTCTATACTCCATGATATGTTTTTTTTACGCCAGGAAATAAATGCTGTGAGGCATCCCGCGGGGGAGTGGGTTTCCCCACGCGGGTATGTGGGACTCGCTGCGCCCGAAAGCTAGTAAGTGGACGCAGCTCTACCCACTAAAACCCGGCGAGTGCCACCAATGCCGCCTTTGGTGAGGTGCCCAGATGAACAAACAGGGCACCTTGACGGAACTCATTCTCTCAAGGAACCGACGCCACCTCCACAGAGGGGTTGTCCCGCACCATAGAAAAACCCCTCCCAACGTCGGGACGGTAAAATGCCCCATGTCATGCCATGCCCCTTTTTTTTTTCTTTTACGCCGGGAAATGCTCTGAGGCATCCCGCCTGGGGAGTGGGTCTCCCCAGGTGGGTATGTGGGACTCGCTGCGCCCGCAAGATGGTAAATGGACGCAGCTCTACCCACTAAAGTCAGCCCCTCAGGGGACCGACGCCACCTCCACAGAGGGGTTGTCCCGCACTACAGAACAGCCCTTCCCAACGTCGCCCACTATCCCCCCTGCTCTTTTGTTCCCTCTTCTTATAAGAGGGGTACAAAGAGCAGCCCCCTCGGTTCAATTGGTTTCTCTCAATGTGCTGGGTTCACCTTAGGCTACTGAGCCCCACCGCTACTACAAGGCTTGAACGATGGTGGGGATGACTTAGTTACCTTTTTTTTTTTCTTTAACGCCGGGAAATGCTCCGAGGCATCCCGTGGGGGAGTGGGTCTCCCCACGCGGGTATGTGGGACTCGCTGCGCCCGACAGCTGGTAAGTGGACGCAGCTCTACCCACTAAAACCCGGCGAGTGCCACCAATGCCGCCTTTGGTGAGGTGCCCCGGATCTAGTAAACAAACAGGGCACCTCGACGGCTAGTCAGTCCCGCAAGGGACCGACGCCACCTCCACAGAGAGGTTGTCCCACACCACAGAGCAACCCCTCCCAACGTCGGGACAGTACAATGGGGTGAGGTTCCCATCCTCACCCCTTGCCCCTTTTTTTTTTTTTTGTTCTGCAGCGGAAATTTGCAGACCAAACCGTAACTAGGACCGGGGTGGGTTTTGCAAGTGCCCTCAGCCGCCTTTTATGAGAGTCCCGGATCATGCAGGCAACGCAGGACCCTCGGCGACAGGCTGGCCCCGGCGAAAAGGCCAGACTCCTCCTCTAAAGGGGGACTGCTCGGCTGTTCGTTTGCACGATACTTTTAGCAGTCCCCGACGACGTCGTGTCTAGCTGGACCCAGGTTAAAACCCCATCCTGGGCCCGACACGAGCACAGGGGCGTTACTGGAGGCGCATTAGGTAGCGCCTCCTACGCACCCCCGTTCGTCGCCCGCGGTGGGAGGCCTTGTCGGCGGCCACCTCTCTCATCCGCTCATCGGCCTCCTTCTGGGACATTACTGCCTCGCAGAAGGAGACCATCGCCTTCCAGGACTCGTCGTCACCGAACATCGCGGCGATGACACTCGGCAGAGACAAGTCCCCTCCGATGACCGATGTCAGATCATGACGCAGCGCCGCCCATCTCGGGCACACCTCGAGGGTGTGCTGGGCCGAGTCCACCGCCGCGCCACAATCGTAACACACAGTTACCGGCTCCATTTGGGCCGTCCTGCACAGATACTCACCGAAGCAGCCATGCCCGGTGAGCACCTGTGTTAGACGGAAGGTGAGGGGTTTGCGTTTACGACGCATCCACCGACCCCTTGCCCCCTGCTCTTATGTCCCCTATTCTTATAAGAGGGGTACACAGAGCCCCCTAGGCCTAATTCGCTTCGCCCAAGGTGCAGCGGCTCACCCTACATTACTGAGCCCCACCGCCACGACTAGGCCTGAACCATGGTGGGGATTTTTTGGAAAGTTTTATTTTAATTAGTGTTTGTGTAAAGATTAGAAAACAATGAATTCTGAGTTTGGTCCAACTGGAGAGAAGATAGAGCGCCTAGATATCTTAGATATCTTAATCTATCTTAGTAAATTTAAATATTATCTAGGCGCTGTGGTCTTATATTATACAACTTTGTTTTCTTTTCCGCCGGGAAATGCTCTTATGCATCCCGCGGGGAGGGGGACTCCCCAGGCGGGTGTGCGGGACTCGCTGCGCCCGAAAGATAGTAAGGTGGACGCAGCTCTACCCACTAAATCCCGGCGAGTGCCACCAATTCCGCATTTAGTGAGGTGCGCCGGATCTGTTGAGCAAACGGCACCTCGGTGGCTAGTCAGTCCCTCGAGAGACCGACGCCACCTCCACAGAGGGGTTGCCCCGCACCAGAGAACAATCTCACCCAACGTCGGGACAGTGCAATGGAGTGAGTTTCCCATCCTCGTCCTTTGTCCCCCCTTCTCTTTTGTCCCCTCTTCTTATGATTGAATGAATGAATCAAATCAAATCAATCAAATCAAATCATTTATTCACGTGAATGTGGTTTTATAATCGTGGTTTATATTATATAGTATTATTAATGAGAGTTCATGCACATCCTACCATTACAATGGTGTGTGAATATTCTTGTCAAATAACACTGAAATTATATAAAAGAGAAATTAAAAATAAATTTAAACGTATCAGTCAATAATTAGGTTACAATTAAAATATGATGTCAATCCCTAGTGTAATTAAAGTAAGGTAATAATTCATCACAGTATGAATAAATAAAATTTAACAGTTCATAAATAAAAAATAG
Source organism: Helleia helle (assembly GCA_963853865.1). Classification (NCBI taxonomy): domain Eukaryota; kingdom Metazoa; phylum Arthropoda; class Insecta; order Lepidoptera; family Lycaenidae; genus Helleia; species Helleia helle. Next base: position 3,639,300 of record OY971437.1, read on the forward strand.
TAATAATAGTATTTGAAATAATAATAATGATATGCCAATACTTGATTACAAAAATTAAAGTAAAATACGTCATAAAATGTCAAAAATAATTATAATAAATTCATCTTTTTTTTATAAAAATAAATCCATTAATGAATCTTTATTTGCAAGAATATGGTACAATTGGTGTAAAAATACATTATAGTCCACACATTCTGCTTAAAACGTGCAAATGATTTAACAAAGTTAGTAACAAAGAATTTTACAAAATTCAAAATAATGTAACATAATTAATAAGTAAAACATTATTCACTTAAAAATAATAATAATAATAATTTCAATGTATCAAGTCAGCCAAGGTAGGTAGGTACAGTTACAAATACGACATCGACTCAAAAATTTACTATAATGTCTAATGACGTGGTAAACGCAAAGTTTGTATAAGAGTAGAAAAAATTATTGATTATATTTTGTAAGCATAAAAATGAAAGAAACGCAATTATTTTATTACTTTTTAGTCTTTTATTTTTGAAGTCGGTTTTAATTATTTCAATTTTTTTTTATTTCTTAATTTTTAGTGACTGAAATTCGATAACTGATTTTATATATTTGAATATGGGTAGAATTGTTAAACGCGTTGCTCATATTAGACAGGGCCGTTTTAATGAGACGAACAAAGAAAGAGTTTAAACTAATAAGAAAAAAACAATTTTGAATTGTGTAAACAATACATAATAATATACATGTAGTTGAAAGCAATGTCGGCAGTATTGCTGCCATGTATTAAAGAATTATATTCCGTTATAACATATTATATATATATATATATATATATATATATATATATATATATATATATATATATATATATATATTATATTCACCAAACATCTTCATCCGAACATCATCAAATTAGAATGGATATGATGAGGCCGCGTTTAGGACGTATTGTTGGGCGGCCACTAACCAGGTGGGAAGACTCTCTCCGTGCTGCGGTCGGTCTTTTTTGTGGCAAGGGATCGTTCGTCTTGGCGTTCATTGAAGGAGGCCTATGTTCAGCGGTGGATATGCAATAAAGATGATGATGATGATGATTAAGATAACCTCGACATACTATGGTTTGCTACCAAATTCTATACAATTATTGTTACATCAACAAGTAATAAGATGAGCATATCATTGAGGTAAACTAAATCAACCAAATGAGCATTATTGGGAATAACTTAAAAACGGCTTTTCACATCCTAATCAAATTAATATGGAATCAAATTGGAAGCACATCTTTCAAAAAAAAAAAGAACCATCGAAATCCATTCACAATCGGCGGAGTAATCGTGTCACATACATACAAAAAAAACATACAGACAAATTATTGTGAACCTCCTCTTTTTTTGAAGTCGGTTAAAAATGGTTGTGTCATCTGCGAAAAGTATACAATCGTGTTTTATAATATGTATTAAGTATGTCGTTAATATAGCTTAGAAATAGTAAGGGGCCCAAAATTGAACCCTGAGGCACACCACATCCATTGTGTAGGAAGGAAGACCTGTGTATATTTTTAATTTTGCCATTTAATCCAGTAATTTCTACTCATTGTTTACGATTTGTGAGGTAACTTCTTATTCAATAATGGGCAACACTACTAATACCTGAGTGAAAAAAGTGTAAAAGGAACTTTTGTGCGATACAAAATCGAATGCTTTCGTCAGGTCAAGAAATATTGCGGTGATAGGTATTTTGTCATCAAAACATTCGGTAATTGACTTAATAAGGGCGAAGCAAGCATGTGTAGTTGATCTATTTTTTCCTAAATCCATATTTTTCAGGTCTTAAGATTTTACAAGTAGTAAAGAAGCTAGTAAAATTTTGAAACAGAACTTAATTTTTCAAATATCTTTAAAATGCGAGGGCGGCACTGAAAATTTAGGGAATCAAGGAAGTGATACAACAATACTGTTTAAAAATGTATTTATTGCTTTTCGAAGTATTCTCCGCGAAATTTGACACATTTTTCCATTCGATGGAACCAATCATTGAAGCAATCATTCCATTCGGAAGTTGGGGTCTCCAAAATGGCCATTTTGTAGGTGTCCACAGCTTCTTCAGGCGATGAAAATCTCTGACCACGCAATTTATTCTTTATTTTAGGGAAAGTATAGAATATATCATTAGGGCTTAGGTCGGGGCTGTACGGCGGATGATCTAATAATTCTATGTTTTCTTGCTCTAAAAACTCTTTTGTTCTGTGCGCGGTATGAGAACTCGCATTGTCGTGATGGAGGATGATGCGGCGGTTGCAGTTCTCTTTACGGAGTTCAGAAACGACCTTTGGCAAACCAATGCTAGTATACCATTCTGCATTAACCGTTCTTTGTCCCTCAAGAGGAATAGTCGTAACATGGCCGGTTTTGGAGACGAACGTGGCCACCATTTTTTTTTGCAACACTCCGTGAACGAACAATTTTTGTTGGCTTTAACTCATTTTCGAACACCCAAACTCGTGACTGGTTTTTTGTATCGGGTTCGTACGCGTATATCCAGGATTCGTCACCTGATACGATGTTGTATACAACATTTGAGGATCCTGCGTGGAATCTTTCGAGAGTTCTGACGCACCAAGTAACGCGAGCCGCTTTTTGCTCTTCACAGAGCAAATGCGGTATCCATCGGGAAAACAACTTTTTTACGCCTAATTGTTCATGCAAGATTATCTGTATTTGACTCATGCCAATGTCTAAAGTTGCCTGAATTTCGCGGTCGACAAATCAACATGTGTCGATCTTCCTCAATCAGCTTACGCACAGCATCAACGTTTTCTTGGGTGACTGCAGTTTTTGAACGACCTGGACGGGGATAATCACTGAGCTTGACACGTCCACGTTGAAATTCAGCAAACCAGCTATAAATTGTGGTTTTGGATGGGGCTTCATCACCAAATGCAGAAATCATCCGGTCAATACACTGTTTTTGGGTTAAACCACTTCGAAAGTCATAATAAATCATCACTCTAGAATTTTCTCGAGTCAATTCCATTTTCTCAACGACTAAACAAGTTTGTCAAGACCGAGAATCTTTTTTTAAATAAATAAATGGTATTCGATTTTTAAAACCAAGGAGTTTTCAATTAAAAAGACTTTAATATGACAGGAACAGTGGAAATATTCCATTCCTGATACTTTTAGTGCAGCATATGTATTAGTCGTTAATTGCACTTTTCACATGTTTTAGCATATTGTTGAGTTTGTTAAAAATATATTAATTATTGTTTGAATTAGGGATCCGGTATATACACACAATAATCAAGTCTGTAGTTTCAGCATATTGTTGAGTTTGTTAAAAATATATTAATTATTGTTTTAATTAGGGATCCGGTATATACACACAATAATCAAGTCTGTAGTTTCAGCATATTGTTGAGTTTGTTAAAAATATATTAATTATTGTTTTAATTAGGGATCCGGTATATACACACAATAATCAAGTCTTTACACGGGAAAAATATGAAGCTAAACAATCTTTTAAGTTAAGATTTGGTTCGGAACCATGTTCTCTAAAAATGTTTCAGTGAGACAGATTTCTTGAATTTCACCAAATCAATCTCTAATAAATGTTTCTTATTCAACACGCCACTAATTTTTTGATGAATGCGTGTAAATCGTTATAACTTACTCTCGAAAAAGCTTGTTGTTTTTTGTCATTTTCATTAAGTAATAAGGAATAGTTCTTTTTTATTACTGGGTCCTTTTGTTATTACAGGGTCCTTTTTTATTAAAAGAGCGGAACAATTGATTGAATACCCTCGGTTCAATTGGCTTCGCCCAAGGTGCTGAGTGGCTACTGAGCCCCACCGCCACGACAAAGCTTGAACCATGGTGGGGACAAAAGGGATACCTCCCACAGCTTTTCTTTATATAATTCTACTTTTATATAAAATTAAAACGTAATGTATTTATTACATGTAACTTGATGTCCACAGTGATCGTCAATGGCGTGGTAACAGTCGCTTGCCCAACATTGCCCGGCTGAGCTAGTTTGTTCTTGAACGATCTTACTCGCCTACGCCCCATTCCAGTGGGAGTACAGGGATAAATTATAGCCCGTATGTTATTCTGATGTAGCTATGTTTTGGTAGAGTTTCATTAAAATCCATTCAGTAGGTTTTGCGTGAAAGAGTAACAAACATACATTCTTACAAACTTTCGCGTTTTAAATAATATGAATAGGATTGTCTTATTACATAGTTGTTACTTGTTACTCACCGCTTATCGAATATAGATATTGAATGTGCCGTATCCGCCACACAGCCATGTATCGTACGTCGAATCATAAAGGTAAAATGTTTTTGTTTTTATTACAATTGACCAGTAATAAATACGTAGCATGTCCTATAGAGGTTTTATATTGAATGAGAATGGTTTTGTTGTTCGTTTTTTAAATAGTTTTACATGTTGCGACGTAATTTTGTTTTTCAAATAGAGGCCCTATGTGTACATTGTTAAATCATTAGATATGTCAAATTGAACGCTATCGTGAGATTACGAACGTTTTGATTATGTTACGTAATCACGCCCACCAATATAGCGGGGTCCAATAATATACTATAATTAAGTATATATTTTAAAAATATATACAATCATTTTCCGCGTTCCTATACGCAATTGACGTGCCTGCCGCATTGCTTTTTCTGTCATTTTCGAACGTCATATTGTCCGTCTCGCCAGTAAATATAGATAGCCAGATAGATGCATCTTATTTATTTATCAAGGAAGATATCGAAACACCTATATTATTATGTTTCCCCACCGAGTGGCGGCCATATTGCTGCGCCAGTCGCTACAGCCGTCAGTTTAGCGCTAGCATTCGCATGAGACGCGTGTATTTACATCTACTCGAATACTATACGCAGTTGACATTTTTTTTTATTATAAAAAAAATATTACCAAAATGGTCCGAAGCAAAGACGGCGACGGTATCGAGAGCAATAAAATAATATTCGAAGTCGAGAAGAGGCCGTGTCTGTATGATTCTAATAACGTATATTACGGCGACAGAGCTGAAAAAATGAGGAGTTGGGAGGAAGTATACGAGTGTGTGGTGCCAGGATGGTCGTCTCTCGGGGTGCCGGAAAAGCTGGTGGCCGGTGAGTGGTACATTTGCGGATTTTTGCTGGAGCGCGGATGTTTGCGGGCGAGCGCGTGCGGCGTTCAACAACCGGTCCGTTTGCAATTGTCGCGTACACTTGCGTCTTGCGTGCTCTTTGTCCGTTTATGCTTTCGAAACGTTACCGAACGTTCGCTTCGTATTTGCCTTAAAATTGTCGCCGCCATTTTATATTTTTAATCAATTTTCAATTGTGATGTGTAATTTAAATTTACAATAATATTGTAATTTTGTTTTACATGGTCGTTAGACGTGTTATCTAATAATATTTTTTTTTGTCTCGAGTCATGATGCAGTACTAACGTTATTTTAATTACTTACTTGTATTTTCGTTTATAATGTTATAATTTTAATTGTATAAATTTAGAAAGTTCCAAATAACACATTTGGATAATAAAATAAAAACGTGATTTTTAAAAATTATTTATATAATAATTTTGTGATTTTTTTATTACTGTGTTAAAAATAGGAAAACTACAAAAAAATTGCCTATTCAGAGTTTTAGACTTTAGTCCTGCATGAGTGACGGCATCGCGTGCTATTTTTTATTTATTACATTAACACTCGAAATATTTCTTAAATTTTATACCTATTAGTTAAAATGGAGTCGTTGTGCTAAAAATTACCAATTTAGATAGATGAGATATTCAAGGCCATTCCGTCTTTGCGAATTCACGTTTTTATTTTTCAATACAGTTTATTATGGCGGACAGAAAAGTAAGCATTAATAAAGGTAAGTAATTATTACCAACATATATTTTAAGTTTAATTGCGTTGTAGGAAACCGATCTTTTGTTTCAACAGGCTTGCATCAATAGAACGCAGTACAAACTTATCTCCACTAATTGAATAAAGAATTGCGTAGTTCTAATTTTAAATATAATTAAATTTGCGATTTTCTAATTTCTATATTTGAATTTGTTCTAAAATGATTCAATTTAAATGATTTGCAAACGCAACTACCTACTCTACTACGAGCTCACTAGCTCTACGTGTCAGCGCTCAGGTTTGAAAAACGCTGTGTAGCTTGTTACGACTGTATACGCACCAAGTACCAATGCTGTTTCAGTACGCATACACTTTATAAAGTGTGTAATAAAAGAGTATTGTATGTTCAATGTTCGGTTTTTTTCAATTTAGAAGTACTATTCAGTATTCGATGGTAGGACGGTGCGGCGTTCGTGACTCGAAAGGCCGCAAGAGTCAAGATAGTTTCGCACGTATGTCGTTTATACTTTATAACTAGTTAACTACATTGCTCGCTTCAATACGCGCGTCCAACAAAGTGTGTATTAAAAACGGTAATGCATAGACGAATTTCATATTATCATGTTTTTGTATGTCCTGTTTTTAAATGTTTTTTATATGAAAAATATGTTTGATAATTTCGCATTTGCTTTCTTTTTTTTAAACTGAATGAGTATGGGTGCGGTTTACTATCATACTTATTAAAACCTAATCACTGGCTACACGCTAAACACGTTTCACAAAATGGCTGCAACTCATTGTTCTTTGTATGAAATTTTAAATTAGGAATATTTTTTTTTTGCGTGACCGTGTGTTACAATATTATTGACATGACAATAAAAAAAATCTATGATGAAGTTATTTATAATTTAGAATAATTTTTAAGACACGTAATGCGTAATGGAAAGGTTTTTGTGACGAATAAAATGGTGACCCAATTTGAAACTGCCTTCAATACGAACCATGCACTAAATTGTCATTTGCCAAGCTATTGCTTTCTTACGTAATACCTCACGATATACTAAATAGTTAATACCAATACCTAGGTGTACTATTATATTGTACTTATAATGATCTGATTATAAATATAATAATATACTCTGGTTGCCAACTTAGGGGTTTTCCCCTAAAATCTAAATTTGAGGGGAAAACCCCTAAGCTTTTTTTAGGAATGTTATATTTTTAAAGGTTTTTTGCAGGGATTTTTATTACATCTGTAAAATGTAATTGGGCCGGTACGACCGGGGTGGTACCTCTCACTCACATAATACCGGCGTAAAGTAACAGCTATTCTGTCGCGTTTCGTGCGGTTTGTGAGTTTCCGGTGGCCCATTGGTGGATAGGGAAAAGGAGGGCAACGCATCTGCATAATCTCTGGTTGTACAGATGTGTATGGTCGTCGTCAAAAGGCTTCGACAGCTCGTTTGCCCTCCTATGCTATAAAAAAAACATCAAATAATTTTTAATTTTTGTATAAGTGATAGATACTTACTGCACAGTTTTGTCTGTACTTGGGGCTAATAAATAGTCCAGAATATATTTAACATTTATTTTCTGTAAAACAATTTTAAAATGTTCGTAGGACGCGTCCAAAAGATATAATGAATGTAAAACAGGTATAATTTATAGTGAAAATTTTACAAAAATAATTGAAGTTTCGAATATTAAAATATAAAATAAAACTAAAACAATAAAAACTGCGTGATCAATTATTTCATAAAAACAGGCCGTATGCGTAACGTGACCATTTATTTTTGGACTCAAAACGGGACATAAATATATTTCATTTAATTTGTTCTAAAGATTATTTTTGGTTCTGCAATGAAAAAAAAACTGGTAATTCAATTTCTTGTTTTTGTTCAAAAAATGCACTTTTTTAATTTTTAATGAAAATACACGAGACATTTGTAAAAACGTGACAATTTTGCGTCCCGGAGCTTTCATTCCGGACAACGGGACATGCTACCGAAAAACGGGACAGTCCCGTTCAGGTCACGTTACGTATGCGCCTAAACACTTTTATGAATAAAGAATATTAAAAGCGCCAAATTTAGTGATAATTTTTTTCAGAAAGTTCGCTTTTTTACAATAAGTAATTTTGTTAACCCATTTAATTCATCATCATCATCATCATCAGCCTCTATCCGTCCACTGCTGAACATAGGCCTCCCTCAATGAACGCCAAGATGGCCGATCCCTTGCCACTCGCATCCAACACGGACCGGCCACCGCACGGAGATCGTCTTCCCACCTGGTCAATGGCCGACCAACACTTCGTTTACATAAACGTGGCCTCCACTCTAGAACCTTATTGCTCCATCGACCATCCGTTCTTCTGAGTGTGTGACCAGCCCACTGCCACTTCAACGAGCTGATTCTTTGCGTGATATCGGTTACCTTAGTTCTCTGACGGATGTCTTCCTTTAAAGGAAGACATTTAATTCATCTATTAAAAATTATTTTCAATTTTTTTGTTGGGTTTGCTATTAAAGCGTGTTTTTTAGTTTTTTTGAACTATAATTTATTTTTTACTTTTTAGTGTCGATTTTTTTAATTAAAGATTTTATTAATTTAAAGTACTCAACTATTAACAATCACTTTAGAAATGAGTGAGAGACTAAAAACAATACACGTGATGTAGGTAACTTGCGCGCCTTACGCCTTCCTAGCATGTGCTATCCTGATTATCCTGATCAGGATATTGGAATAATTTTATCAAATTATTGTATTGTCATCGGTCCTCGATAAATCTACAAAGTTTGAACGAAATCTGGCCGTTAGAAGTGGGTCAAAATCATGTTCAAAGATTCCATTACATACATAGATACAACCCAAGCTAATAAAAGCGCGGTAAAAAGGAATCACACTCAAGACAGCTTATTACAGATTATTCATCAAAATAATGCTTCTTTGCATTTTATGACCTGTTTTACCAATTGGCATGCGAGCAATTATGGCCTAAGATCCCTATATAAAACGACCTTCACCGAGCTGGTTATTGGATGAAACTTATTTTATATTCAATTTAATATGCCAATACATATATTGCATATGGGTTGTCTAAAAAATTTCAGTCCAGGATATGATTAATTAATAATTTAAAAAAAATAACTTTTTTTTAAAGGTATTGATTAATAGACAAATTCCATACCAATCGAAAGTATAAACTCCATAGAATATGCAAACGTTAGGTTGTCTTTCTTTTTCCCGTCACAACTCTCGGGTAGGCGGGTATAAGCAGGTAAATCGATACTAGTGACTTGCACCGGTCGTCAGGTTAACGAATTAAAATTAAATTAAGATAAAGATTAATCCATTACGATCACGGTAGCAAAAAGTCCTCTATAAATTTATTTTTGTTGTAATTTTTTTTTAATTATTAATTAATAATAATCCTGGACTGAATTTTTTAGGCAACCCATCTATACTAATATTATAAAGCTGAAGAGTTTGTTTGTTTGTTTGAACGCGCTAATCTCAGAAACTACTGGTCCGATTTGAAAAATTATTTCAGTGTTAGACAGCTTATTTATCGAGGAAGGCTATAGGCTATAAAACATCACGCTGTGACGTATAGGAGTTGAGTAATGCGGGCGAAGCTGCAGGCAACAGCTAGTATGCAATATATTTATTAATACATATATTAATTAAATTGAATATAAAATAAGTTTCATCCAGTAAGCAGCTCGGTGAAGGTCCTCTTTATATCGGTATTACTATTAGTTTATTTATAGTCTCTTGCGAGATATTGCTCTTTCTTCTTTGTGAGTTTCCGGTGGCCCATTGGGGGGGATAGGGAAAAGGAGGGCAACGCATCTGCATAGCCTCTGGTTGTGCGGATGTGTGTGTCGGTATCATAAGACTTCGACTGCTCGTTTGCAACCATAAAAAAAGAAGTATACTAATATGTATGTAATAGTATGTATTACAATAATAGATTAGTTGTCATTCAAGCTCGTTTAGTATTTCTGTAAAATGAGGAGGCAATTGTGCGACCGGGTATTTATTTTTCGTGGCCCGGTATCGCGACCCACCAAATGGGAAACGCTGCTCTAATGCATTCCACATGGCCTGCGGTGAAGGACATTGTACCTGAACGTTTAGGTCAAGCTCTTCCTACAGAAGCTCTATAGGGTTAAGATCAGGGCTTTGGGGTGGCCATGTCATGTTTTCCAACACTTTCTGACCCTAAATCATCTCCGATCATGAAAAAAGACACGTCAAATTACTCAAGATTATATGTGTATTTATTACCATTAATTAAAATACTTGTGACTTGACTAAGTAAAATTGATAATTAATTGTTGGTATTAAACGATCACGCACGTCGTAAATTATACCACCTTAAGAAAATAACCTCTCACTACACGCTACTCCCAGAAGAACACAGATAAATTTTAGCGAATTTCGAGAGGTCTGGATATTGTTTTTCGTCACTTAGAAGGATCAACCTTACGATCTGGGCGAAATGTTTTTTAAATAAAAATCCAACTCATTTGCCACAGCACTCTTCTCCACGTCCTCCTCATTATTGCCATTTCGCATATTATCTGTATATGCGATATATGCGATTCCTCAAAGCAGTTCCAGAAACTGTAGTGTATTTCAATAGTCTTATCATTTTCATTCAAGTTTCTTTTCTAACGAAGTGGAGAAGAATCGTCATCGGTACTACAAGATTCATTGCAACTTATTTTCAGAGCTTCTAGAAGATTTTTTGTCTTGCTCTCTGTGCTTGAACAAATCCTAGGTAACTTGTTTTGAAGTGTGGATCAAGAAAAGTAACCTGATATTTGTTGTTTCCATCAAAGTCAAATCGCCTTTCAAGCTCGGCTTGCAGTGAAGATATCATTGTCACTAAATTTGGTACTCTCTTAGCTGTCTCTGCCTTTCCTAGATGTTTTATTAAAGTAATTGCACGTGGAAGAGATACCTTTTTTATCGCACGGAAATCCTTATGGATGCAGCCGGGTTCTTTGGGTAGATCCCGACCCAATGTGGGACTTGTACCTGGGAGTGCCCACCCTAACTAAAACCTGCGGGCGCCTTCAGCCGCTTTTTGAGGGTCCCGGATATGCAGGCAACAGACAGGATCACCTCAGCTACAGGCTGGCCCCGGCAAAGGCCAGACTACTATTCATAAGAGGGACTGCCTGACCGCTACTAAGCAGTCCCCACGACGTCGTGCCATCTGGGCCCAGGTTCCCATTCTGAACCCGACACGACCACAGGGGCGTTACTGGAGACGCATTAAGTAACGCCTCCTACGCACCCTTGTTCGTCGCCCGCCTCTCTCACCCGCTCGTCGGCCTACTTATGGGATATTACTGCCTCGCACAAGGAGACCATCGCCGTCCAGTGGAAGAGATATCTGAGCTGATTATTTTTGTAATCTCTTCGAATGGTTTGAAGAGTTTGATACATTGTTCCATTAGTTTCCATTGAGCATGTGTTACATTGTTTAAGGTTTCTTGATCTGTTATGTACCAGGAGGCAGCTCGCTTTGGTTCTAATAATCGCTTCAGTGCTCACATCTTGTACTAGTTGGTTGTTAAGTTCTTGTTGAATGGACTTAAGCTTCTGTTCTGCTAAGCCAGATTGGTTAAAATGGGTAACAAATCGTCTCGCAGCAGCTACGATCTGTAGTAATTCTCGTTGAGATTTTAGCGCCTGCTCTATACAATGAAGAATAAAGCATCTGCCTGAATAATATTCCTTTTTTTTCTTTAACGCCGGCTAATGCTCCGAAGCAACCCGCTGGGGAGGGGGGACTCTCCAGGAGGGTATGTGAGACTCGCTGCGCCCGAAAGATGGTAAGGTGGACGCAGCTTTACCCACTAAAACTCGTCGAGTGCCACCAATGCCGCCTTTGGTGAGGTGCCCCAGTACTACTGTCGCTCCCAACGTCGGGACAGTACAATGGGGTTGGTGGGATTCCCATCCTCGCCCCGTGCTCATTTGTCCCCTCTTGTAAGTATTGGAAAACATGACATGGCCACCCCAAAGCCCTGATCTTAACCCTATAGAGCTTTATTAGAGCTGGACCTAAACGTTCAGGTACAATGACCTTCTTCACCGCAGGCCATGTGGAATGCATTAGAGCAGCGTTTCCCATTTGGTGGGTCGCGATACCGGGCCACGAAAAATTTATAGTTTCGGAAAAAAGTGGCTGTGACATACGGACGGACAGACAGACAGACATGACGAATCTATAAGAGTTCCGTTTTTTTGCCAATTGGCTACGGAACCCTATAAATACATATTCACTTTTTCGTTCACATCTAAGCGCTATTATGTTATGCGCAAAGAAAACCGTTTATTTTCACGTTTACTCTGGAGCTCACCGTGAACCTGTTCACATTCGGCGGCTGACTGTACATTTGGTTTGAACACTGCCTTTTTTTTTTCTTTAACGCCGGGAAATGCTCTGAGGCATCCCGCGGGGGAGTGGGTCTCTCCACGCGGATATGTAGGACTCGCTGCGCCCGAAAGCTGGTAAGTGGACGCAGCTCTACCCACTAAAACCCGGCGTGTGCCACCAATGCCGCCTTTGGTGAGGTGCCCCGGAATTTATAAACAAACAGTGCACCTCGACGGCTAGTCGGTCCCCCATGGGACCGATGCCACCTCAACAGAGGGGTTGTCCCGCACCACAAAACAACCCCTCCCAACGTCGGGACAGTACAATGGGGTGAGGTTCCCATCCTCACCCCTTGCCCCCTGCTCTTTTGTCCCCTCTTCTTATAAGAGGGGTACAAAGAGCCCCCTTGGCTCAATTAGCTTCGCCCAAGGTGCTGAGCTCACCCCAGGCTACTAAGCCCCACCGCCACGCCAAGGCCTGAACCATGGTGGGGGTTTGAACACTGCCTAATAAACGTGTGACTGAATGTGTGGGTGCCGTTTTAATTGTGTTCTTTGTCTGGCAGGCCCAATTTTGACATGACCACTACATGCTAGTTGCCTTTAAAAAGAATGGAAGTCTCAATCTTACTATCAAATTATTTATAAGTATATCTATATACTTATCAAAGTATATACATATTTTATTTTTATTATTTGACTTCGGAACCCCAAAGCGATAATTTTAACCGCTTCGTGCAATTCGTATTATTTTTTGACTACAAGCATTTTTGCCGCCTACAATCGCTTCGGCCTTGAATAATATAGATTTTTTAGTTCTTAAACTTGCCAAGGGGTAAGCGATTGTAAAAACAATATATAATACTGGCTGTTTCCAGCAGCTTCACAAGCATTATAGCTTCATCTAGTTTGATAATAATTATTTTTATAGCCTATGCTAATCAATATGTAGCATTCTAATGCTGAAAGAATTTGTGAAATTGGTCCAGTGGTTTTGGAGTTTTTCTCATTCTAAAGTGGTTGATTCATAAGTCGAGTAGTGTAAATTAATAAAAATAATCTATACTAAAAAGTAACAAATAGATTATAGTTTAAAAAAAAACCTAAAAAGCATGCTCTTATAATAAACCGAAATAAAAATTTGAAAATAATTTTTAATTTTAAAAATTATTTAAAGAATTAAATGGATTCAAAACATAATAATATACATATATTATTATTTATTACGTATTGTAAAAAAGCGTATGGTGCTTTATACTAAGTTTTTATACTAACTTCACTTTTAGAAATAGAACCGATGATTTTTTTTTTATCAATGAGCACCTCACGTTTAAAATGATATTACAATAAGTAATATCATTTTTTTGTTAATCCATTTAATTCTAGCATTAAAATTTTTTTTCAAATTTTTTGTTCGGTTTGCTATTAAAGCATGACGTTTCTTAGTTTTTTTTTAATATAAATTATTGCGATTTTTGTTAACGTTTGGAATATAGGTACAAATTATTAGAATCTAGATGAAAGTCGATAGTAAATATTTATTTCCTAATAGCTATTTTATTGTTTGTTTTTTTCTTATTCAAATAAAAAGATAAGGAATGTTTGGAACATACGTTCCAATGCCGTTTGGACGCCATTACGAGTCAACTCAAGCGTGTTGTTATCTGTGGGCTGGGGTTTTTGAACGGTGTTTGCTTCGCGTCATAACTCTGTCATAAGCCTTAGTTGTCTACGTATAATTTTCGTTATATTACGCTTATGTAATGATTAATTTTAATTGGGCAATCCTTGAAGACTGAGTAACGTAGGTATTTTTAAGAGATATAATCTTTGATAAACGTTACATAAAATTATTTTATTAATATCTTTGTACTATGTGACAATTTGATGGAATATAAAACTTTTATTTCGATTTCAAACTAATAGTCCAGGATCCAGGGTCCATTTTTGAACATGATAACAATTAACTATCAAGCTAATTTTCATGTGATGAGACGCTCAACCATTTCCTGTACTAAAATGCTCGATTGTTGTAGCTATCAGAGGTAGCAAGGATAAAATATGTCAATTTGGTGATTATTGATAATTTCAAAAGATTATTACTAACTGGTTTTTTTTTTTGTTAAATTTGATGATTCTTCTTCTTTGGCCTTACCTCCCAAATGGAATTGCCAAAGTGGATGAAATTTGATGATAATTATTATCTAGATTATTCGAAAAAATATTTGTCCTACATAATCTGTAGTTTGATCGAAGAGATTTCTTTCGATATGTATCGATAATGAAGTTATTAAAATAATTACTAACCTTTTTACTAAGATAATATTTAAAATTTGTTACATAGATAATATTTATATAATTTAACAGTCATATTGTCCTACAAATTACCAGATTAGCTACCACAATCGAAAGTTTAGTACAGGAAATTGTTGGGCATCTCATCAAAATAAAGCTGTTCACGTAAAATTAGCTAACAAGTGCAAAAATGGATCCTGGATCTTGGACTATAACTTTAATATATTTAAAAAAAAATATCGTATTTTAGTTTTTTTTACCTTATACTTATCTCTTTATCTTTTTATTTTCGCGGATTAATGAATTAATAAATTTCTAAAGGAGTTGAAATTTTATCTATACTAATATTATAAAGCTGAAGAGTTTGTTTGTTTGTTTGAACGCACTAATCATTTGAAAAATTCTTTCAGTGTTAGACAGCCCATTTATCGAGGAAGGCTATATAGGCTATATAACATCACGCTGTGACATAGGTATATGAATTGAGTAACGCGGGTGAAGCTGCAGGCAACAGCAGCTAGTGTATATTATAAAACTTCTTTCATCATTTTATTAA
This sequence comes from Helleia helle, assembly GCA_963853865.1. Classification (NCBI taxonomy): domain Eukaryota; kingdom Metazoa; phylum Arthropoda; class Insecta; order Lepidoptera; family Lycaenidae; genus Helleia; species Helleia helle. The sequence continues at coordinate 3,654,397 of OY971437.1, forward strand.
TTTTTAAATTAGTTTCTGCGCTTACATTCTTCATATAAACTGTCTACGAATTATCTCATACCTCATGTGCGTAGTAATTTATAAAGTGCGTAGTAATTTATAAACCTATTTTTCTTCTTCATCGTCATCATCAGCCTCTATCCGTCACATTGGCCTCCCTCAATGAACGCCAAGACGGCCGATCCTTTGCCACTCGTATCCAACACGGATTTTTCTTGTGTTAATAAAACAAAGTGATCGTACATTCATTAGGTGTTCGTTTTTCTCGCGGTGTAAAGATGCGCGAAATGTAAATCAGCTGGTAATCAAATTGTTACCTGAGTCTGATAGTTGAGTGACCGGCCTTGGCATAAACTGTATTATCTGTTGACAACTAACCGTCTGCGTCTCATGCCAGCGCACCGTGTAGACCAGTGGCCAGTGACCCTCTAGGAGGTCTGTATCGACCCCCAGGAGTAGGGGTACATGCATTAGGCATATAACCGGAATAGAGCGGTAACGTTATGTGTTTTATATGAAAACAAATTACGCCTTTGTGCTGCGACGCTGCGCCGGTTCTGCGTTCTCTGATTGCCCGACTGATGGCCATTGTTGCATGATTGTCCGATGGGAAGTACACAGGTCACTGGTTGGTTGGAATTGCTATTACGTCAGTGACAAATCACTGACCAGTTTCGGAATTTTATGGCTCATATTACTACTATATCCGGTTATGCTCGATGGGTAAATGTTACTAAAAAGCCCAGTGCGCATCTAACTCGCGCTGAGGGTTCCGAAACACTTGTTTTTAATGTATATAACAAATTAATTTTTCGCAGGTTATTCCTTTACTTAAACTGAGACCTTGCTTTTTTATAATATGTTGGGACAACTCACACACGGCCATCTCATCCCAAACTAGGCAGAGCCTGTTCTTATGGCAACCAGACAACTGACACATACTTATATATTTCTAAATACATACATAATATTATAGATAAACTACACCGAGTCACAGAACAAATGATCATTATCATCACACAAACATTTGTCCTGGGTGGGGATCGAACCCACGACCTTCTGGTTTAGCAGTGAGGCACACAAACCTCTAGACCAATAGGCCAGTCACCTTCTCACCAAATTTTATGATTCAACGTCAACGGACAGATATATGGATAATTTTTAAGAGTGATCTACTGCATTGTTTTTTTTTTTTATGTTACTTGGATAAGCAAACTGGCAAACGTGCCACCTGATGGTAAGTGATCGACGTCGCCCATGAACATAAACTAGTTTACCTGGAACGAGCCCAGGCAACTCGTCTATGTGTTGCCTATCCTGAGACATAATATGTTAAGTCTCGGTGCCAGTAATTACACTGCCTGTCTTGCCCTTCTCTCCGAAACACAGCAAAGCTGTTTCACGGGAGAAACAAGCAATATGGTGGTACCCATGCAGCCGGGAGCGCGGCACAGCGCTTCCCTCCCACCGGTAGTTAATTGCTTAACGTAGTAATAGATGTGTGTATGTGTATTATATAATAAAAAAAATTAATATATGTACCTATAGTGTAAAAGTATTAAATATATCGTACGTAACACAAGTTCTTCGAGAAATTAGGTACCACGGGACCAGATAATGACGTGGTGTTAAAAGCGTCCATATATAGATGTTAAGATATTATTATATTAAAGTTTAAAATCATCGGCACAATGTAACACATTATAATAGTATATTAATATCTCCTTCTCTCTCTCCCTCTCTCTAAACTAGCGGGAAAAAACCGAAATGATGCATATAAGGATGTAGCATTAATTTGGTCGTAAATTTCCATGAAAACATATTTTTGTATAAACAGACTTAATAATTGACATTTCTTTAAAAAAAATTATAACAAAACGAGCCTTTGATCAAAACAATTTTATACAAGAAAAATATTTATTATAAGTACATAATAGCGGACGTAATGATATAAATGATTTTGCGTTTTTTTTTTTAATTTTAATAGTGAGAGGTATATTATAATATGCAGTATTTCCATTTTGTGTTCCTCAGTCCTCACTCCTCACTTTGTATTTAGGCCTTGAGTCGAAATGCCGCGTGTAATGGGTAAGCTTATTTGTAATAATATATCATTTTTAATTTACAATCGGTCAAATGTGTTAATTCCTTTAACATTTGCCCATGATCTTCATAAAGAATATAGATTTTTCTGCATTATAAAATAACAGTATATTACATGTTGGTTTTTATGTTTAATATTGTGATACGATTTTATAAATAGAATACAAGTTCGTCATTGTATGGTTAAAATATCATTTTGTAAGATTCGAAGCGTTCTTTGTTGATTTCAATTTTAAAATTGAGTTTATAAACATTTTAATGAAGTTTTTCTTGGCAAATTTCGTAAATTTGTGTAAGAATTTAAGTTTTTTTTTTATATTTACTCCAAGATGTAAAGGCTTTTTTTATTAATAGTTCTATCTATATCTAGTACCTATGTTGTACAAAAAAAACATATGCTTTAACCGTTTATATTATTTGTTTTTTTTTTTTAATTATTCTCTTAAAGATATTTATTATTATTTGTATTGTGTATATTAGGGATTATCAGAAAATTTCAGCATATTCCTATTTCAAACAACAGCCGTTTATAATTCAGACATCTTAGGTCCTGTTTTTTTTAGCGCGTAATCTTAAAAATGGCGGACGCATGATTCATGCATTTGTTAGTAATATGATCGGAATTCATTTATTAGAATTATTGATTCATTTTCGAGATTATGTAGAATAATTATCATGAACCGGTCAATTTTTAGGTGAGACTTGACTCAAATGCCCAAAAATTTGTAAAATTCAACATCTCAAAATATTTTACATGACATTTATTGTAAATCTATATACATATAATATATAGGAGCTGTTCTATAGATTGACTCATCACGATATCTCTGGAACTATAAGACCTAGAGACTTGAAATTTTGTAGAAATATTACTTTTTCCATGTAGAGGTCAGCTAAGAACGGATTTTTTTTTTTAATTTTGACAGAACGAAGTCTGTGCGGGCAGCTAGTATATTTATACTTTTTACGTTCCAATAACCGCAATAGAATTGCAGCGGATAAATATTTTATTTAATTTAAAAACAACCCGTATTCTTATCCTGTTTTTTCGACATAAGAATACGCGATATTTTCCAATATCTCTCCACCGCGTGATATTGGGTGATGTTCGTCTAGGGCCTAGGCGTTCTCTTCCGAAGCAAATTGAACCGAGGGAGTTGCTCTTTGTACCCCTCTTATAAGAAGAAGGCACAAAAGAGCAGGGGGAAAAAGGGCGAGGAGGCTCACCCCATTCCACTGTCATTGGGAAGGGTTGTTCTGTGGTGCGAGACGGCCCCTCTGTGGAGGTACCCTTTTTGCTCAAGAGATCCAGGGCATCTCACCAAAGGCGGCATTGGTGGCCCTCGCCGAGTTTTAATGGGTAGAGCTGCGTCCACCTTACCACCTTTCGGTTACAGCGAGTCCCACATACCCGACTGGGGAGTCCCCCCTCCCCAGCGAGATGCCTCAGAGCATTCCCGGCGTAAAAGAAAAAAAGTTCTCAGTGTGCTTGCCTTGACACTTGGTGGTAGATTCAATTGACAAAAAGATACTTTATTAGTACTATTTTGAATTTAAAAAAAAATCGGTTGTCTGTAAAGACGGTTTACTGACGGTAGTTGAACGTGACAACGTCATAAGACAATGGAACGCCTCAGAGCGAGGTAACGCCGCATGCGTCATGTTTTTTCGTTCGTGCAGCCGGCTCCATCGAATTATAAGACGTTGTCACGTCAAAAAAGGAGGCGGTCTCTTCCGCGTGAGATTAGGTGAGATTCCCTCCTCCTCCTCCCACGTGTGATACGGCTCCACCTCCACTACCAAACACACAAATCTACACACGCTACGAATGGATGTAGTACAACATTTTTACGTGGCTCTTATGTAATTTGTAAGTATTATGCAGATATTGTGTTTGGTTCACGGTTCAATACAGATACATTCTATTGACTATTTGTAAATGATTTATTTGACTGGCCAGTTGGTCTAGTGGTTAGTGACCCTGACAGCTAAACCAGAAGGTCGTGGGTTCGAGGCCCACCCAGGAAAATGTTTGTGTGATGAACGTGATCATTTGTTCTGTGTCTGGGTCCAATTTATCTATATTATGTATGTATTTAGAATTATATAGGTATGTAGGTTATATGATCGATGACAAACGTAATATACATACACTCAAAAATTAATTTGATACATTGTGCATAATGTTTGTACTTTTTTTATTTGAATCAACTTTTAAGCTGCTTTTTAGTGTCGTAATTTTTTAAATGAGTATCTATTTTCCAGGTTAGTTTAAGTGGTGCTTTATTTAGAGGTATTATAATGTTATAATGTGCAGTAGCTGGTCCGTGTTGGATACGAGTGGCAAGGGATCGGTTGTCTTGGCGTTCATTGAGGGAGGCCTATGTTCAGCAGTGGACGGATAGAGGCTGATGATGATGATTGTTATAATCTATAAGTCGGCAAAAGATGATATATCACAGTCATATTTGGCGAAATATAATAATATTATGTATGTTATTAGCTGTGGGACATGGGAGATGACTCACTGCATCAAAGTTTCACTACGCAAAACTAACACGTTGGGCGTGGTTCGGTATTATTGTAACAGATGGCGCTTTTATGTTAGTTTTGCACGTTGAATACTAGATGGCGTTAATTTATATATGTACTATTATTAGGTTATTTGAATGTACATAACAATTAAAACAATAGTGATAATATAATAATCTTGAAATTTGTGCCAGATTTGTAATTTGCTGTTACTTTGTTAGTAGTAGACATGTGAACATCCGATGAGAGTAAAATGAGTATTAAATTATAATTAAATTCATAAACACCTATAGAAGGGATTCGTCTTTAGGGAGGGTTGGTACCACCATCTTTCTTTTTTATGTTCTAGAAGGAATGGCTAAATGGCAGGACAGTCAGTTAAATTGCTAGCACGGAGTTCTTACGTCTCAGGATAGACAAATGCATATATTAGTTATTACATAAAAGGCGAGGGATCGGTCTTCTTGGCGTTCATTGATGGAGTCCTATGTTCAATGGACGGTTAGAGGCTGATAGTCTAGATATAGTAGATAGAGGTGATGATGATAGTCGTACAGTCAATCAGTAACAGTCCAGTCAAAACTGGATGAAAGAGCACGGGACAGAAAAATTGAATAATTTTGATGCATTATCCTACCAAGGGGAGTATAAAGATAAAAATTAACATAGCGTCATTAAGACTTCAGAGTTATTAAAAGTAAGGTTTTTTTATGCATAAGGAGGCAACAGAATTAAGTAATATTTTTTTTATGTCATAAGGAGGCAAACTGACGCCCATAAATATCTGGACAACAAGCTCAGATGAAGTAAAAAAAGGTAGATAGCGCACTTGGAACAAGAAAGTGAAGCCACTTTTTTAAGTATGTGTGACTGAATGAAGGGTTGCCATTTTTTAAAATATCCCTTAAAATTTTATATTAATAAAAATAGGTAATAAGTGAATGCGACAGTGAATATTTTTATAAAATACAATAATATTACGAATATGTAGGAGGCGTGTAGGATCACTTTATAAACTGTCTCAATAGATATCTTATTGACACAATTGTTTTATTTATTTATTTATTCCCATGAATGTAGTAAATACATAGGTGATATTTAAAAAAAAAACAAGTTCTATACATTCTACCATAACATGGTGTGTGAAAATAAAACTTTACATAAATAAACAATTAATATAAATTAACAGGAAAAAATTGTTACAATTAAATAAACTTGATAAATACAACATGTCCTTAAAATCATTGTCAGAGAATAACAGTTTCAAAATAATTGATTATAATAGTAATTAGAAAATCACATTTTATCAATACACAATTTAAATTAAATACATAATATGTCGTTTTCCATTAAAAAAAACATTTAAATTATAAAAACATTTCTCTGCAAGCCACGCTGTTACATTTTTTTATTATTTATTATATGGTAAATCTTTGAATTTATAAATAATTAAATACATAGTCCTGCTGTGGGTACGTGAGTCCCAAAAAAAATACAACATAGGTTATACGAGGTCATTTCGATTTAGTCATATAGCGATCAAATAATAAAATAATAATTATGTCACCTCTGTACTTAAATATTTTGCTATGGCTTTGCCTGCAATTGACATACCCACTATTGGGCTATTAGAAATACTAACTTCTGGCAACACTCTTCCGATACGTCATTTCGGGGCAACAATATTATTTATGTTGATTAACCTCAAAATAGTGTTAAAATATCTTAAAAGAATATAGTCTAGTGTGTATTTATGTGTGAAACGATATTTCTTTAGACTCTTTGGTCACTTTTGTATTGTTTATACTCCATTTAATTACACAGATCGGTATTTTTTTGGCAAACTTACTGCACGACGACTCGTAAGATAATAACAAAAATGAGCTTAGTTTTGGTGTATCTGTGTGCGTGAGCGCGTGTGTCCCACATGAAGGAGCTTAGTTTTGTGGCTTCAGTATTAGCAAAGGCCGTGCGTCATCTACCTTTTTTTACTTCATCTGAGACAACAAGAGATTATACAGATGCCTTGCACTCCCTATCTCCCCAAGGGGTCATCTATAAGTTATAACTCGCAAACAGCATGAAACCCGAGTCGTGCCGGCCCAATTCGGTTGCAATGCAGCATGGTACTACCTCTTAAAATTGTAAACTCATAAATGTTTTAAGTTTTAGAGTAAATAAAGTCCTAATTATTGTTATTATTATATGTAGTTGTACAGTATTGTAGTAAATTCAAAAAATCCCATTACATTCTAACGTAATGTTATTTTTATCCCAGGAAAAGAGGTGCAGAAGCGATGGCGGTCAATCCGCGATTCGTACACGAAGGCCTACCGCCAGGGGCGCTGCCCTCGGGCGGGGGCGCCGCCCGGTAGCCGACGACAGCTGCACCACGCGCGCATGGGCTTCCTGCTGCGGGCGCTGCAGAATAAGTGAGTGATGATGATGAGGCGATAGTCAACGTCGCCCGTGTTGACTCACCAGGTGACAGATGCTAGTGCTGCAGAAGAAGAGAGGAGTTTCTGTACAATTTTTATTGGCGGCATTCCTCTCAGAATAAGTGAGTGGAGTCAATACTCCAAGCCGCGAGCGGTTTGCAACTATTTCATCTTTGATTCAATTCGAATTCTACCAATGTAGAGATAGGCATTAGACGAGCCAAATGATGGTAAACGTCGCCCATGAGCATAAATGAACCACCTGTCTGTTAGAGGGGGACAATCACCACCGTATGGGAAGTGCTCAACGTCGTATTTCACCCAAGTCTGTGTGGCCATTGCTACCTTTGCACAAAAGATAGGTCCACCCGGTAGGGGCAGTCCGCCTGGGGTACCACTCCAACCGACAGTGACGCGGCACAGACCCGCCACTGAAACAAACCCGATGCCAGGAGGCCGTCTGGTCGAAGACTCCACGGTTGGTGGGGGTCGACCCACCTTCATATAAAAATCAATAGGTGAGCCAGCTGGTTCACCACCAAACCGATGTAGCATTAGGGCCAATAGGCCATTAGCTTAGACAATCCGAAAAAAAATATATATAGGTCAATAATCGCATTACATATCCTTTTTTTTCTTTGACGCCGGGAAATGCTCTGAGGCGTCCCGTCTGGAGAGTGGGTCTCCCCACGCCGGTATGTGGGACTCGCTGCGCCCGAAAGCTGGTAAGTGGACGCAGCTCTACCCACTAAAACCCGGCGAGTGCCACCAATGCCGTCTTCCCGGCCCCCTCGGCTCATTTAGCTTCGCCCAAGGTGCCGACTCACCCTAGGCTACTGAGCCCCACCGCCACAACAGGGCTTGAACCATGGTGGGGGCTTGAATCATCCCATCGCATTAGTTGGACATATTATATACTTGATTTTTTTAAGGTGTCACTCATGACGTACAAATCATTTCACAGGAAACCCAGATACAGCCAAGACAAGTACGACTCGTTCTCTGAAGTGTCCAGCTCCCCCCAGCATCCCGACGACACACGCCCCCAGGAGGACAAGACAGACAAACCCTCGGGGAAACCCCTCGACAAACCCCTCGAAAAACCCCTGGATAAACCTCACGACAAACCCCTGGAGAAACGCGATGACAAACCCCTGGATCTGAAGACGAAGGTCTGCCACAAGGAGTGCCAGGTATCTTTCGAGAGCATCTCGCCAGAGGAGCACTTCAAAGACGACAGAATGTTCATGAACTCGCTCCTGCCGCTGTTCAAGAAGATGAGCGATGATACCAGGCTGCTGTGCAGGATAGAAGTGCTGAAAATCATTAGGTACGCCCTCCAAGGACACAAGACCTTCGAGGAGCTAAGGGTGGCTGAGGACAGGTTCTTCGAGGTCAGCATGGGCATCCTCGGAGAGAAGATGATCACCAGGTCGGCGGATGGCAGTAGGCCGGTGCGGAAACGTAAAGTGAGTATACCATCTTTAACATGTTTATTTTCATTTCTAAAATAATTTATTACAAGAACGAAAAAAGACTCGATAATGTTGATATATCTAAAGATGTCTGTGAGTGACGATGGTCCAACCCGACGCCAGGAGGCCGTGTGTGGCCGCAGACTGCACGGTTGGCGGGGGGCAACCCCCCACTTTTACAAACCAAAAGTGAGCCAAATGGGCTCACACTAATCCGATGTAGCATTAGGGCCTTCGGGCCGTTAGCATAGATCCATCCGAAAAAAAAAAGAGCGACGATGGTCTAGTGGGTATGGCTTGTGTCGTTGAGGTGATCCTATTGAATGCAAATCCGGTACCCTCAAAAAGCGGTTGAAGGCGCTCGTAGTGGTTTTAGTTTACGGGTAGGGCACCCCCAGGTGTGAGTCCCACATAGCACCAGGATCTACCCGAGATCCTGGCTACATGCGTAAAAAGCATTTCCCTGCGAAAAAAAGTGGGTATGGTTTAGATGGGCTCGGCATCTTGAGTAAGAGACGAGAGGTGCGGGTTCGATCCTGACTGAAAGAAAACTGAAAAACTTGACTGTAAAGCTATCATTTTTCCAGTCGATCTTTAATACGGATTTCAGTTTTAAAAAGGAAATACTTCCTATTACCGCTACTCGAAACCAAGACTGGCCGTTGCGCATGTCATAAGGCAACCGAGCAGTCGGAGCCTTATGGTGACTACCGACGCCCATAGACATCCGCACAACCAAAAGTTATGCAGATGCGTTGCCCTCCTTTTCTATATCCCCCCAATGGGCCACTGGAAACTCACAAACAGTACGAAATGCGACATAGCTGTCACTGTACGCCGGTGTTGTGTGAGCGAGAGGTACCACCCCGGGGTATTACCTCCTACAAAGAGTGATCTGCGCTATATCCAACTACCCCCCTCGTTGCGAACCCTCGTGTCATTGGCCATCGGTTCTAGCGAGTGTCCAGTTCGCTTCCGCTTTAATAATAATAATATCTATGGACGCTTTCACACCACGTCAAACTTGTGTTACGGGTACCAGACAACGGAAATTTAATACTTTTATGCCATACTTACATGTATTTAAGATTTTTATTATATAATACACATATTATTTAATAACCCAGGAACACAGAAAATATTTTTGTGTCCTGGCTGGATTCGAACCCGCAACCTCCGGCTTGAGCGATAACGCGCTTACCACTGAGCCACAGAGGTCGTCGATGCTTTTTATGTGAATTAATATGCTTCTTATGTGAATTACTGGATTAAAGAAAAGTTTTTCGTTACGTACGCCCCTCCGTGGCCACGGCAGAAACACCAAATCATCACAAAACATCTAAATACGCGTACATACAAAGAAACAGGCCGCGGCGTCGTGGGGGCATCACGACATAACAAAATAAAAAAATAAAAAATAAAATTTTATTTCTCAAGCATAAACAGTATAGTAGGTACATTGTAGAGAACAACCTTTTAAGCATAACAATGCTTGTGCCAGGTTATCCCGCTCTTCCTTTCACTATTAGAATTACTGTATAATAATATTAAATTAACAGTTATTAAATCTTAAATAACAAAAAACTAAACAAAAGATAAAAATTCTAACAAATAGGTAATTGAAAATTTTAAAAATAATGATAAGGATATGAATGCCGCCTGTGTGTGTGTATGTGTGTGTGTGTGAGCGTGTGCGTGAACATGTGTGTGTGTGTGTGTGTGAAGTTATTATGTATGAATGAATATAGATAAATAAATAAATATATGTATGTTTCTTTGCTTTATAGTGATATAATTTTAGTTAAGTTTTCGGTATCTTCATAACTTAGCAATTATAAAATAGCATAACTTAACTTAGCATCATCAACCAGTTAGTGAGGGTATTTTTGAGATCTCTCGTTTTTATTGAGTGTATGTCGAATATATTATTTGTTTTATTATAAAGGTAGCCCGATTGATAGTAAAATTGGCGACTAGCAAAACATGTTTAATAACTTCATGAGGTATTACTAATTGCTTTCTTCTTTTATTTTGTTCTGTAGGTTTATACGGTAAGTATTTATGAACTCTGAGTAGAATATTTAGAATATATAACTTTCTAACTGAAAGAAGCGCACAATCAGTATATAGTTTCGCAGTTGGATATCTGAAAGGTTTATAGTAAATAAATTTTAAGTGATCTTTGGGCTCTCTCCAGTACTAAAAATTTTGATTTTTGTGCTGCTCCCCAAATAGGGATACAGTAACAGAGTATTGATTGGGCTAGTGCAATATAAATTCGTTTTCTTAGTAGTTCTGATGTTATTTCTCTCAATTTTCTAAAAATCCAGATAAGTTTTCTAATCCTGCCAGCAATCAATTCGATATGCGGGTGCCATGATAACCTCTGATCGAGCATCACTCCTAAGTATTTAGTTGTGCATGATCTATTAATTGTCGGACAGGAACATACAGATTTCATGTAACCACTAGTATTATTACTAGTATATAAAAATAATAATAATAACCACTAGTACATTTATGTATTTTAATATCAAATTCGCTGGTAAGTTGAGTACTATTTAGAATCGAAAAACAAATGTAATTCGTCTTGGCTACGTTTATTGTTAGTAGGTTGTCTTCGAGCCAGCATGCAACTTTCTTTAGACCATTTTCTGCATTTCGATGTACTATGTCCCAATACTCTCCACCAAAGAGCAATGCGGTGTCATCAGCATACGAGTATATTTGGGCTCCATGGATCTTAGAAGAACACAGTTCATTGGTGTAGACTATAAATAGTATAGGGCCCAAAACACTGCCTTGAGGGACGCCATACGTGACATCCGAATCATCACTAACAGTCTGATTAATTTTTACAGTTTGCTTTCTTTCACTTAGGTAACTGCAAATATGTTTAAGACTAACATCTCTTATGCCCACGTCTTGTAATTTACTTATTTATTTATTTATTTATTCGTAACTCAGATATCAAAGATCCATATACAAAAAAAATAAAAGAAAGAAAAGCTTATAACTAACTTATAACTATGATAATTACAAAACATCAATTAGAATTTATCATTAAATCATTTTCAAAAAATTAAATTATAATCTGAAATAATAAACACTTAATAATTATTTAATTTAGATATTATTAAAAAGATATTAATTAATTTTATAAACGGACTCAATTTGTGGATGTGACAATTCTTATAAGAATTGGAATAGAAACTGTGTCGAATGCTTTGCGAAGGTCTAAAAATACTGCAAGACATTTATGTCCTTTATCAAGGAACTTAACGATAGATGTAGTTAAAGCTAATACTGCGTCTAAACCCATATTGAGAGTCGGATATAATATGGAACTTTTCTGTCATAGTTGCTGACATCATCTCTAGTTCCGTTCTTATATATTGGGGTTATAATAGCTTTTTTCAGAGAAGATGGATACACCCTGTCTAAAGCACAAGTTTGTTATGTGACTAATTATTGGTACTATAATAGGTTTTATTTGCTTTAAAAATATAGTAGGAATCTCATCCCATCCAGAAGCGCTATCTGTCTTTAAATCGTTTATAAGAGCATCGACTTCACTATAATCTGTTTCTAGTAAAACAAAGGAATTGAGTTGGGTAAACTGGTCAGATGTTTACAATTCAGATCTACTTAATTATTCAGATGTATAGAGTTACTAGCTGTCGCCCGCAGCTTCGCCCGCGTTAACTTTTAAAATTTGAGGGGTTGACCACCCTTATCACTTAGGGGTATGAAAAATAGATAGTAGCCGATTCTCAGACCTACTGAATACGCATATAAAATTTGGTAAAAATCGGTAAAGCCGTTTCGGAGGAGAACGGTAACTAACATTGTGACATGGAAATTTTATATATAAGATATAAATTCTGTATTTTTATTTCTTTTTGTATATGTTCAATACGCCACGTCCTGTCCACAATAATCCAACATCAGTATATATTTATTTTAAATGGGAGTGATGACTGATGTCTTTGTAGACCAATTTACACTTAGGGGGCGGGTTGCGTATGCGACTGGCGGGGGTTGCGCGAGCGACGATTAGTTGAAATTTGTTTAGTTGTACCAGTCTCGCATAGCTTTGTTAGCACATTAGTCCCTCCCCTGCAATTCTTATTGTTAAGGTACGTACCAGGGTAACAGCAGATAGTCCTGTTGAGGGATGTGACGGTTAAATACCTTGATTTTATGCACTCCTATTATTTTTGCTTGATTTATTATCACAAACTGTGTAGTTTAATTTATTTATTGGTCTTAGAAATGTGGGCACGTTCACTCTGTATGGCGGTCCGGGGGGAAGAGGCCGTTTACAGTGTTGCCGTTTGCCGTCCCTGCATAGGATTCTATTTTACTCCACTTTTTTTTTACGCCGGGAAATGCTCTAAGGCATCCCGCGGGGGAGTGGGACTCGCTGCACCCCAAAGCTGGTAAGTGGACGCAGCTCTACCCACTAAAACCCGCCGAGTGCCACCAATGCCGCCTTTCGTGACTCAGGGCACCTCGACGGCTAGTCATTCAAGAGGCCGACGCCACCTCCACAGAGGGGTTGTCTCGCACCACAGAACAACCCCTCCCAACATCGGGACAGTACAATGGGTTGAGGTCCTCCCTCGGCTCAATTTGCTTCTCCCAAGGTGCTGGGCTCACCTTAGGCTACTGAACCCACGCCACGACAAAGCTTGAATCATGGTGGGGTGATAGATGCGTAACATTAAAAATACTTTTTTTTTCCTTTCAGACCCGCTCTCCTTCGCCGAATCCTGCCCCAGTGAAGAGGAGAGGACCTGGGCGTCCAAGGAAGGTAAGTCGAAACGATGATCATTATAGATTTCTTAACTGTTGTCCGTTCCCATCATACTGTTTTAATACCTGTTGGTCTAGTGGTTACTGACCCTGACTGATAAACCAGAAGGTCGTGGGTTCGATTTCCACCCAGAACAAATGTTTGTGTGATGAGCATGATCATTTGTTCTGTGTCTGGGTGTTATTTATCTATAATATGTATGTATTTAGAAATATAACATTATATATCAGTTGTCTGGTTGCCATAAGAACATCTGCCTAGTTTGGGATCAGATGGGCGACTGTGAGTTGTCCCAACATCTATACATCTATACTGGTAAATAAAATTGGAGTGTTTGTTTGTAATATTAAAATAACCGCTTTTTATTAAACACATGTGAATTATGAATGTGAATTATTTCGGTACATATACCAAAATAGAGTTTATTACCATTTTTGTCTGTCTGTCTGTCTGTTTGTTCCGGCTAAACTCGGAAACAGCTGGGCTGATTTTGATGGGATTTTCACTGGCATATAGCTAATGTTATAGGGAGTAACTAAGACTATACAATAATCATCATCAATCTCGGTACGGCTGTAAATCTAAGTTAACGCGGGCGAAGCTGCGGACAACAGTTAGTTTATTATTATAATGTTTACGCGAATTTCACTTATAATGAAACAACCCTGACGGACTTCGATACTTTACAACATTCTTGGTTACGAGAGTCCCGTTAACCAACTATCCAAGTAATTGGAACTAATCACCAGTAATTTTCGCCTCCAGATCCGTCCGGCCGACTCGGATGAGGAGCGCTGCCCCAAGAAGCAGCTCATCAAGAAGCCCAAGGTGGAGGCGCCGCCCCCCGACGAGGACAGCTACGGCCACGCCACCAGAATCAACCAGCTGCCCATGCCCACGTTCATGAAGGTGATTTGGAGAGAAATAGTCAAATATCAATTCGACCAGCACCCTTGGATAAGCAGGCTGGTAGAGATATGCCTCTTGATTACTAATAGAGCGGTAATGTTATGTGTTTTGTATGAAAATAAATTTTGACAAATTTGTGCCGCGACGCTGCGCCGGTTCTGCGCTGTGATTGGCCGACTGATGACCATTGATGTATGATTGGCCGATGACGTACATACAGATCACTGGTTGGTTGAATTGCTATTACGTAGCAAATCAATTTTATGACTAACATTACTACTCATTCTTTTTTTTCGAAAGGATCTATGCTTTTTTTTTTACACTGTTGTTTTTTTACTCATGGTTGTCTGGTAGAGACTGCTTAAAGCGGTAAGACCGCCATTTTTGTGCATATTCCTAATATAAGTTTGTTGTTCCCTTCTGACAATTTTATGGTACAAAATAAAGCATATTATTATGCTAACGGCCCAAAGGACCTAATGCTTCTTCTGACAATTGTGAGCCGATTTGGCTCACTTAAGGTTTATTATTGCGGGGTTGCTCCCCGCCAACCGTGGAGTCTGCGTCCCCACGACCTCCTGGCGTCAGGTTGGGCTACTCTATCCTATATGCTTGATGGTCTGAACTCGTTATTATTCATGGGGGAAACCAAACGGCGGTGAAAAAAGCAGCACGTGGATTAATATCAAATATAGGTATTATGTACGTGTATTTTTGTGCCAAATAAACCTAATTCTGACGATCTCTGTGGCTCAGTGGTAAGCGCGTTGGCGCTCAAGCCGGAGGTTGCGGGTTCGAATCCCGCCAGGGAGAACAAATATATTTTCTGTGTTCCTGGGTCATGGATGTATATTAAATATGTGTATTATATAATAAAAATCTTAAATATATGTATAGTATAAAATTATTAAATATATTTCCGTTGTCTGGTACCCGGGACCAGATTGACGTGGTATGAAAAACGTCCATAGATATTATTATTATAATTCTTACTTTCTTTAAAAACTTCACTTTATACATTTTTATACAAATCTGAATTCGTATCATTTGCAGATGCTCAACTTGGAGAGGTCAAACAGTAACGTCCAGATCAAAAAGGAACCGGCTGATGAAGTGGCGCTGTGCAATGACTAGACGGAGATGAGTTGAGTTCGAGGGTTGTAATGTGTCGAGACGTCCCCTTGGGGTGCTCTCCTCGAAAATGCGCGAGGACTTTAGAACTATGCCAATGGGCTGGTGAAAAAATTCACTACGATCAATGGTTCTTGTTATTCAGAAGTTTCATCTACTGCTGTCAGTGCTATCCTTGCTCCTCGAATTTGGTCGAGGAATCAAACTTGAGCAGCTTGCTGGTAATCCAAGTAGCCAAGGCCATTGGAACGTTGACTGATGCCAATTCTAGTTGGCTTACCGGCTGCCTCTACTAATATCTTCTGGTAAGCATATACGTAGTAACCCTGGGAAGGTCTTTTCAAGTACACAAAACTTTAAACTGTTGGGCGGAGTCTCATTAAGAGAATGTTGTATGTCCGTGTCCATGTAACACGGAGAGTCTATAGATGTATCATGGAGACTAGATACAAGGAGTACTCTACGTATATGAAAAGTGTGTCCAAAATCGTTAAATAAGGATGGCGCCATGTTACCATTAGATGGTAAAAATGCGCCAAGAAATTACGCACACACACATTTATATTTTTTATAGCATAGAAAGGCAAACGAGCAGTCGAAACTTTAGACTACTGACGCCCATACACATCTGCACAACCAGAGATTATGCAGAGGTGTTGCCCTCCTTTTCCCTATCCTTCCAACACAAACCCCACGAAACGCGACACAGCTGTCACTTGACGCCGGTGTTATGGTAGCGAGAAGTACCACCCCGGTCGTGCCGGCCCAATTCGACTACAAAGCAGCACGGCCCTTCCTCTTACACCATATCTGTTATACCCCGTTACTTCACTAGCGCCATTGTGTATTGTTTTTGAACTAGTTATTTATAGCATCAACTTTTCTCCCATATGAGATTGTACTTCTTGTGTCTATTTTCCATGAGAATTGAGATATAAGGGTAGCGTGTAATAAATTATCGAGCACATAACCGGAATAGAGCCGTAATGTTCGATGTAACAGATTAAGAGAAATGCAAATATTTTAGTTATAAGACTGTTTATTTCATATTGATTCTATAAGTTGCCATTATTTAAGTGACTGATATTTGTTGAAATTCCTCAAAACGAATTTATTGTGAGTTTAAATGAAGGATTATTATTATTATCTCTCAGTGACTATATAATTTTGTCTTGTTGTTATTAAATGTTTATCAATACTATTAAACATATTTACTATACATAATATTAAGACAACCTCTGTGGCTCAATGGTTAGCGCGTTGGCGCTCAAGCCGGAGGTAACGAGTTCGAATCACGCCAGGGAACAAAAAAGGTTTCTGTGTTTCTGGGTCATGGATGTGTATTAAACAATAAAGATCTTAAATATTATATGTATGTATAGTATAAAAGTGTAAAATATAATATGTCCCTTGTCTGGTACCCGTAATACAAGTTCTTCGAGAACTTACCACGGGACCAAATGTGATGTAAAAGCGTCCATAGATATTATTATTATTTATTTTTATATAATACTAGCTGTTGCCCACTGCTTCGCCCGCATCAAATTACACTTACGGACGTATCCGGACTGATGATTATCATTTTTCTACTTAATTTTGTTGTGAACGCTGCCTTATTTCCTTTTATAATAAGGCAGCATTCTCAAGGTGTCCTCCCAAGCGGCTTAATTTTTTTCGACTTTAACATTAATTTATCCTTATACCTATTATTTACCAATTCACACAAAAATCTTGGTAAATTATATACTCTAACCTGTCTCAGGAATTACTGTACGTCATCTTGAAAACATCATATGTATTATATACAAACAATTCTTTGGCTTCTTAAAAGTTTGTGATATTAATAAATAATTATCGTATTGTATATAAAGTGATGTGTATATACTGAATAAAATGTTATATCTATTTAAAACAAAGGCCAGAAAACCCATTGGTATTGCTCCAATAAATAGATACATATATCTATTGATTATTTACTATACATACTTGGTATGGCCTGGGTTAAGCCAGACTGTTATTTTATACATTATTATAATTATCAAAATAAATTAACAGTATATTAAGACAGTGTATAGCATTACAAATGCGCAATCAAATTTTGAAAATATTTGTTTTTAACAAAGTTTTGATATTATATGGTCACAATAGTAGAATATTACAATTATGTATACACAAATGAGTGTTTTAAAGGCTAAAATAACATAGTAATTTAAAGGCAACACATCTGCTGATGAAGTAGGGTTTGTCTATGGATGTACGATTACTGAACACCGGGTGAAACGAATGTCCATTTGCCCCCTCTTCTAAATAAGTTATATAACTCACTACGAATAATAATTGCACAATTATTAGGATATGCCATGAATAATTTTAAATTAAATAATATATAATAGTATGTCTGACATTAACCAGAGCAAAAGACTATCTCCGTGTTGGAGACGAGTGGCGAGGGATCGGTCGTCTTGGCGTTCATTGAGGGAGGCCTGTGTTCAGATGATGATGATGATGTGATCAGTATTGTTTACTGATTGTGATGGATTTTTTGTGATGAATTAAATAATGGCTCGGGCCAATATTAGACAAAGCAGGCTAAACCTATCTTTATAACGTAAACCGTGACCAGAAATATATAAACCCTGCTTGGTGTCGCCACTGTATCTTTATACGTTAACACATAGTATCGTCATACAGAAATTAGTTCCGAAATTTTCCGCAATATGGCGAGGGTTTTTATATTTCTAGTCAGTCTATATATAAAAATGTCACGTTGTTTATCTGAAATGAATTCCTAAACTTAACCATTTTAATGAAATTTTGCGAACTGTGCAGATTTGTCCAACTTGAGAAATAGTTATAGATAAGATATTGATGTATAAATATTTAGTATTCCTTGTATGTATTAAAGAACCTTTTAAGAGGAATTATTTGAAATAATTTGAATGAAATGTATAATAACTATTATTTGTTTTGTAAATAGTAATTCTAAGAGAATATAATATGGAA
This sequence comes from Helleia helle, assembly GCA_963853865.1. Classification (NCBI taxonomy): domain Eukaryota; kingdom Metazoa; phylum Arthropoda; class Insecta; order Lepidoptera; family Lycaenidae; genus Helleia; species Helleia helle. Next base: position 3,672,807 of record OY971437.1, read on the forward strand.
AATTGTTTAATGTAGACTTTTCAACTGATGTAGGTGATGAAATAAATGTTTAAAAGTTGTCATTTGTTACTTCCTCTAAACCTTGAAAGACCAGACCGAATGTTTTGTATAGGGTGGTATCTGAAGGATACTATTTTTTTAAGGTAAATATTTTAGGAATACGCTGTTTCTCCCAGGATATTTCAGGATACAGTTTTATTTCAGGAAAGCGGATGCCCCATGTAATTTGTAGTTGTGATGCGTACAGACGTGCGTCCTTGTGTAAATAATTGTATGAACTCGATAGATGTAGCGCACATGCCGCCATTATTTCCACGTCCTCCACGTTTGTGTTAGAATGTCAAAATGATTCACTAGTTCGCGACGACTTAAAACCGGAATAAAGCGGTAATGTTATGTTTTTTGCATAAAAACAAATTCCGACAAATTTTATTGGTGGACGATGACGTACACACAGATAACTGATTGGTCGAATTGCTATTACGTCAATGACAAATCACTGACAAGTTTCGGAATTTTATGTCTCACATTACTACTCTTTCGGTTAAAAGCTCGATGCTTGAATGTCAAGGGGATGCTAAAAAAATCGAGTTAATGAAGGTTGGACTTAACAAGAAATTCGAGATTTACAAGGATTTAACTGCTTAAATTTCGACTTAGAAAGGTGGAATGTCTAAGTAGGACGGCGACGCCAAAAAATCTTTTTGAGCTGTGAATCGCGAATGCAACGTAAATTCCGCGACTCAGAGCGTCACAGCTCAGAAAATTACGCTCGTTTGGCTTCGCCCTCACTCAAACCCTCACTTGAGTCTCCTATTTGAAATTCGAGTTATAGAGCATACAAATTTCTTATTAAGGAAGGAACCTTACCTTGCAAGGAAATAACATTTTGTTCGAGTTACAAAGTCTAAATAATTCGAGTATTTAGGAATCAGTGGAAGGAAATGGCATTTTTTTTCAGTTATAGAGATTCCACTGTAACATAAACTTTAAATATTTTGTGGTTTTTCGTGAATTTATCACATTTCTCTAGGTCTCATATACCCTTCGCATATCCGAGTAATCCGCTTTCAGAGCTGGTAGTTTAAACGCATTTGGTATAATTCGTATTTTGAGGCTTGTCACACTGGGCTAACCACGTGGTAAATTACACGTTAAATACCACGCTACAAGTTTTGTTTGCACTTGTAGATAACACTATTATTGTAAATATTTTACGTATTAAACTTGGAGTCGGAAATCACATATCACATACATTAATTACTTTCTTGCGCCCGCGGTTTTACGTGCCCCAAGATTGATAATCCCATCCAAAATATATAAGTATATAATATATAAGTATAAATTATATACTTATATATTTTATATAATATATAACAAAAATGTACAATTTACAATGTAGGTAAAAAGGTAGGTGTAAAAACCTATACCTACATTGTATATTGTACATTTTTGTAAATTCATAGATATACAGAATGGATTTTTGAGATGGGTCAGTAAGGGCAGGTAGGTACCTTAACCGTTATAGTTACAGGAAAACGTTCCTAGGAGACCGTCCATAGCTTTATAAGATATCCAGAACTGCACTTACAGATTATTGAGAAAATGTACGGTTAAGCAAAAAAAATGCTAAAATCCACAAAAAAACTTTTTTATGCTTATCGATCCTTCTTCGGGGATCAAAATACTCTTTATGACCATTTAAGGTATGAGAACCTAGTAGAAATGTCAAAAAATGCCAATAACATTTTCCATACATTTTGTACTGAAAAGCGATAAATCGACTCGTAAGCGTAATATTCTTTATCGCCAAACAATCCTATTTGAGTAAATTTTTGAATTACCGGTTAATGGCTTAGAGCAGGGGTGGCCAACTTTTTCAGCAGCCGGGCCGAAATTCGGAAATAGAATTTCAAACCGGGCCGCACTACCAAATTTTAGGTTTTTTTTTGGAAGGGCTAGACATTTCGGCCTGATGGCCTTTAAGCTCAATATCGGTACAGTAAGTGAACGAGCGCACGCTGCTCGGGAGAGTAGGATTTGGACTAGTCAAATCCGATACGGTCGACGAATTTTATGGTTGAATTTAGCCTATCATCTTGAGGGCCGGCCCTTATCCCTCCCTCTGGGGAGAGAGGCGGTTCATGCGCGGTGCCCAAGCAATCTAGCGGTAACGTAGTGCTACTGCTGTTAGAGCGGTCTGGGTTTGTGTCTACTCGTATCGGATTCGAAATATAATACATATTATATTTAATACACACCCATGACCTAGGAGAAAACCTCTCCCAACATCGGGACAGTGCGATGGAGTGAGGTACCCATCTTCGCCCCTTGGCCACCCTTCTCTTTTGTCCCCTCTTTCTATAATAGGGGTACAAAGAGTCCCCTGGATTTACTTGGCTTCGCCCAAGGTGCTGGGTTCACCTTAAGCAACTAAGCCCCACCGAATATTGATTCGGTGGGGCCGTGGGGATACCGATAATTTTGATTTTTATTGCGCAAAGTCGTGCGAACGAGAGTGCGACTGTCGAATGAGCGGTGGTGTGATGTCATCGGCTAGTGAGCGCCCGTCCGCGTTTTTAAAAACCTTCGGCTGAAAATACGCACTTTGATTGTAAATATCTTAAAAGCAAAAACACAGTTTTTCTCGTAATTTTTTGTAGATTTATTTGGCATATAAAGTAAAAAACGTTTGTCAGACCCATTAGTGTTTAAAAAAAAAACATTTTTTTTTAAACACTTTAGTTAACTTTTTAAAAAATTTGACCAGCTCCGCGGGCCACAATTAGACAGTCGGCGGGCCGCGGGTTGGCCACCCCAGGTTTAGAGTCTGAGAGTCTCCCACCATGGTTCAGGCCTTGTCGTGGCGGTTTGGGCTCAGTAACCTAGGGTGAGCGGTGCACCTTGGGCGAAGCTAATTGGACCGAGGGGCTCTTTGTAACCCTCTTATAAGAAGAGGGGACAGAAGAGCAGGGGGCAAGGGGTGAGGATGGGAACCTCACCCCATTGTACTGTCCCGACGTTGGGAGGGGTTATTCTGTGATGCGGGACAACCCCTCTGTGGAGGTGGCGTCGGTCCCTTGCGGGACTGACTAGCCGTCGAGGTGCCCTGTTTGTTTTCTAGATCCGGGGCACCTCACCAAAGGCGGCATTGGTGGCACTCGCCGGGTTTTAGTGGGTAGAGCTGGGTCCATTTACCAGATTTCGGGCGCAGCGAGTCCCACATACCCGCGCGGGGAGACCCACTCCCCCGCGGGATGCGTCAGACAATTTCCCGGCGTTAAAGAAAATAAAACAGACGACACGCCGCAGAGTCATATAAATTTACTAGGAAATTCAAGAACACTGAGATGGTCTATATCAGACCCGAAGGTATTCAGACTCAAAGTGCCGAGCGAACGAGAGCTCACGCAATGTTCCGCATCGTTCGCGAACGTTTCACCCATAGACTTAGAATATACTGTCATAATATGTTTATGGTTTCACCTGCCTTGACTTCATCAATCATCATATCTTACATCTTCTTTCTATCGATAGCTATGCCTGTATATTGCTTCGCATTCGCAACAAGCATCTGAATTACAGTACATCTCAAAAGTGGGCTAGTCCAGCTTCGAGCTGAAGCCAGTCCAAGAGAATGAAGCCAGTGTGAATTGTGTGTCTAAGTTAGTGTGTTTGACAGTCCTCAGGGGAAACCCCGCTTAACTGTCCTGTCTTCTAACGACGCATGGATGACGTAGCTGGGCCTAGGAAATTAAGTACTAGTTCCAAGTGCTTATCTTCAAGGTCGACTCTGTATCATAAGTGGGTGTTCTGGTTATCTTATTATGCGGGTAATGATTGGTACAAGGCTAAAGCGCGCGAGAAGGTTCATAAAATAATATACATGACTGCAATTCAATAAATTTTAATCAGTAATCAGAATGTAATATGTCTTTAGCCGGTTTTGACAGTGACAACTCACTAAATTTAACTTCTAATCCTTCTCGTTTAGGCGTGCAACACATCGCCCCAACGTACACAGTTTTGTCTTTTACGAATGGAGCTAAACGAAGAAGATTCCATTTAATCTTGTCTGTAGAATATTTTACACACACAACTTCACCTACTTGGGTTATTTTTATCCAAAACTTTCTAGGGTTGCCAGTGTATACTCCTGTAAATAATTTCTAAATTAGTACATTATGCTCGCTTTAATTTTTACTTAGAACTAAATGTGAATCAAATGAAATTGATAGTTTTTTTTAAATAACACACCTGTTGCCCAATCAGAGATTTGATTTGTCAAAACACTGCCTATCATTGGCTGACCATCGTTATACTCAATACCAGCTTTGAGCCAGTGTTTCTCATTTATGTAGATCATCACACCGGCTTGATCGTACAACGTTGTAAAGTCAGCTTCGATGCACATCTGCAAAAAAGATAGTTTTTTTTTAATGTTAGTTGGATAGGCAAACCGGCATACGTGCCACCTGATGGTAAGTGGTCGACGTCGCCCATTAACATAAACCAGTTTACTTGGAACGAGCCCAGGCAACTCATTTATGTGTTGCCCATCCTGAGACATAAGATGTTAAGTCTCGGTGCCAGTAATTACACTGCCTGTCTTGCCCTTCTCTCCGAAACACAGCAAAGCTGTTTCACGGGAGAAACAAGCAAGAAGGTGGTACCCATGCAGCCGGGAGCGCGGC